>CM062816.1:749651449-750851449 GCA_031772625.1 Pinus tabuliformis | reverse complement strand
ATCTTTAGGATTCTACCCAAGGTGATGGTGGAGGGAAGATCCCACTGTACCTGGAGCAGACGTCGGCTAGACTCACTTGGATTTTCTGGGGGGTTCACTTCACTCGAGACGGTTTACGTGGAGGAACTTGGTCTAGTCTATTCATTAAGTAGGTTGTCGGGGTAACTGTTCCACCCACCACTTCTGTACTGAATTCGGCGATGTTGGGTTTCATCACCAACTAGTGTTTTCAGTCCGGAAGGTTACTGTTTGTGTTTGATTTGACGCCCTAGATTCTTTAGGCGTGTGATTCGAATTTATTTGGTTCTTTAGAGACTTTAGGCGGTTTGCTTTGAGATTTTACTTTGTTTGCGTGTGCAGTAGTTAAAAGTTTTAACTGTGGCTGAATTACTGAGACAGTCCCGTAGACTTCGGGGCCAGTCTCCTGAGGTTGTAACCATGGCTGATTTATTGAGGAAGTCCCGTAGACTTCAAGGCCAACCTCCTGAAGACATCTCGGAACATTACGAAGGTTTAAAAGTCCTTGTAACTCCTAGTGGCAGTAAAGTAGGACCACCTAAAGAAGGAGAGTTGTCATTGGTTGTTCATCCTGAATACCAAAGTCTAGAAACAGGTTATAATCCAGAAGCTATTGTAGTTTCCGAGCTTGCTGGTAGTTTTTCATCTACTAGTGATATAGGCGAAGAACCTAAGATATTTGAACCTGTTACTCCAACATCAGGGTTGGTCTCTCCAACTTCTAGTGCTCCTGATTCACCTAGGGTAGAAAGAGTCATCACCGAAAATCTTCCTTCTGGTTTGATAGCTATTGAAGAACTTGCTCCAGAAGAAGAAATAGGCGTCCCTATCCCTGAAGATCAACCTACTATTGATCTAAGGGAGCGTGAATCCATTTTTTACAGTCCACCTAGAAGTAGTACTTGGTATCTTTCTTTAACTAATTATTTGGACAACTCAGGGTTAAGTTTTTCTCCACCTCGTGCTCCTTATCCACCTGGAGGTCTTTATACTCCTGTAAATATGTCTGGTCAGTCGTCCATGTTTACTCAATCACCTGAATCCTTTTTGTACGGTGGTCCTTCTGTTCCCTCTGGGTATCAGTCACTTTCTGGTACCTTTGTGGGAGCATCTCCTCAACCCATTGAACATGGGTTATTAACTGGAAACAATGGTAATAAACTGTTGAGCGTAGGAGACATTTACATGATGTCAAGTTCAATTCCCAGTTCTCAACCTCAAGGTGGTCAGTTACCACCTAGGGGGCAACCTCAATTAACGCCTGCGGGGCAACCTCAAGGTACACAAATTGCGTTTGGGGGGCAACCTCAAGGAAAGTATGTACCCGTGGTGCAGTACATTCCTCAAGGTCAACCTCATCCTCAATATGTAACCCAAGGCCAACCTTAGTATCAATTTATACCTCAAGGTCAACCCCAGTATCAGTACATGCCTCAAGGGTATCCACCCCAAGGTCAGTACTCGAGTCAAGGTTTCCAACCACCCCAAGGTCAATCTTATGTTCAAGGTATGGGAAATGTAACTTTTAATTATCAATCCTACCCTCAATCCGGTTATGGATCTCAATATCCTCAACCTGTTATGGGTCAATACCCCGGAATGAATATAGCGTGGGCTCCATCGCAAGTTCAACAAGTATTACAGCCAAGTGTACAGTTGTCATCTCACACTGGACAACCTTTAGTTTCTGGTTCACCCCAGCAACCAGTCCAGTCTAATATTCAAACTTCTATACCTTCGGTAGTTTCTCAGTCTGGACCTATTTCGCCTCGTACTCCATCTCAAAGGACTGCTACAACTACCGCAACATCTGTTCAATCTACCCTGCTTACTTCTAGAGTATCGACAGCTCCGGTTTCTACTGTCCCTGTATCTACTCCTCAGACATCTTTACCACCGTCTGGATCTACAATTCAAACTACGGTTCAGATGCCTGTAGGACAACCTGGTTTAAGTACGGTTGTCACTACTCAACCACAATTCACTTATCAACCGTACCAGGGACAGTACCAATTCGGTCCTGCTGTCCAGCAGCCAGTTTACCAGTATCAACCGTATCCTAGGTACACTTATCAACAACCACAACAAACCCAGTACGGTCTGGTTAATCCTGGTTTTCCAGGAGGATACAATATCCCGAATGCGATTCCCATTCCTAGTTATCCTGGATATCCTCCTCCTGGGGCTGGTATTGTGACCCAGAGTTTTAGGGATCCTAATCGGTAGCTACCATTTATCGCAACTTTGGATTTACCAGACTTGTCGCGCCTAACGAACGATCCAATAAATTATCTTCCGTTTTGGTCGCCAATGCCAAATAAGTTGCCCAGTGACATTCCCAAGTTCGAAGGTAAGTCTGGAGAGGACCCGTCGAATCATGTGATGACTTACCACCTCTGGTGTGCCTCTAATTCCATCTCGGATGATTCGATCAGCTTACGTCTTTTCCAGCATACTCTCATTGGTCTTGCGGCCAAGTGGTACATTGAGTTACCACGGGCCTCTTTTTATAATTTTAGCCAGTTAGCTACCTCGTTTTTAACTCATTTTCAGTTGCTGGTCAGATATGATAATGGCACGGAGTTATTAACTTCATTAAAACAATCGACGTCCACATATATTTCCGATCATATTCATGAATGGAGACATCGAAGACGGTTAGTGAAAGTTTTTATCCCGGACCAGATATTAGCTGAATGGTTTGTTAAATCATTGTTACCAAAGATTACTGAAGACGTAGCTAAGGCCGGAGTAGTTACTGAGGAGCAAGTGATTGCTCAAGCGCAGTACCTTGACTTAGTTTACACTCAGTCAGGTACATTACACGAAAAGATCCCAGATATTCCTAAGTCAAATCAAATCGTTGTTGCTCCTTCGGGATCTCATGCTGCTGATGGCATGATTGGTACGGTGAACACTAAAAGCAAGAAGAAATCCTCAAAGAATTCTTCTCCTATTATAACCTTACCAGACTCCCCGACAGGAGATTCTTCTGCTGAAATTTCCGCCGATATTCACGTTGTAGAGTCATCTACGGCTAAATCAAAATCTGGTGGGAAAAAGAAAGGCAAGAAGAAGAATAAAGCAGACAAAACTCCAAAGGATAAAACTGAAAATTTGGAAACCAATGACGAAAAGCGCAAACCTCGTTATCCTTGTCTTATTTGTGAAGAGGATCATTTTACAAGAGATTGCCCTCATCGGGTAGAGGTTGTGAAAATCGTCAAAGGTTCCCTAACTCCTGCTGTTTTGAAAGATCCATTTCCAAAGCAGGAGAGTAAGATGATAGGTTCTTCCTCGAGTTCCAGTGAAGAACCCATATTGATGATGTCTCATGTAAAGATTACGACTCGATCACAAGATTATGGTAGTAAAAGTCCTGTTGATGGCAAAGAAGCAGAATCTTCTCATTCTAATCCATCAACCTTAGCTCCCGGTTCCGATCCACTACAGATCGAGAAACCTAACCCAGACTCAGTAATCAAGCCGCCCGCCAGGGGTGTACTTCGAAGGTCTGCTTTCAATCCACATGTGACAGCGGCCCAGAATTATAACATTGTTGAGGACTTAGCTGTTTCACTGTCAACAATGTTGGCTTTGGAAATGCTGCAATCGTGCCCAGCACATCGCAAATTACTTTTGTCGGCTATAGGAGCTGTTGATGTTCAGGACCCGAACCTAATAATCTTTGATCTAGAAAATAGTACACCTCGTTTACCTCATCAAATGGCTTTCCAGATCCCAGTGATAGTAAAAAATAGGCCTATTCATCGGACTGTAATTGATGAGGAGCTTCCACGTGTATTATGTCGATACAGTGTTGGAGATCGCTTGGTTCTCCTTCACTAAATCAATCCCCGACAATTCTTAAGGCCTTTGATGGCTGTGGGTTTCATCCTTTTGGCATTCTTTAGGATTTTCCTATAGGGGTTGAAGGAAAAACCGTTAGTCTAGATGTGGAGGTGGTTGATGCCCCTCTAGACTACAACCTTCTCTTGAGTCGAAGTTGGTCTTACGCTATGACAGTGGTCGTTTCATCGGTCTTCCGAGTAATAAAGTTTCCACATAATGGCAAGATTGTAACGATAGACCAGCTGGCTTACTTTTCATCCGACCCAGCCTCTTCAGAGAGCATTCAGCATGTCGGTAAAATGACTATCCCTTATAAGGATGTTGGAGTAGGATTAGTTAAAGATGCCGGTTTACTGGGAACTTTTCCTTTTCCTCCAATCAACGCATTGTCTTCATTTGCATCCATTCATATGATTAAGTCAGAAACCATTGTTTATGAAGATCCTTAGATCGTTCCTCTTGAATCTGAGATAGACTCAATTGGTGATGCTATGCCTTTGAGTCCATATGAAATTGGCTATGAGGCTGTGCAGTCTTTTACCGACCCGCGTTCAACCAAAATCGACCAAATGAATGTGGTCCGCGAGGAATCACTTTTCACGTCAACCTCGGAGTTAATAGCGTTTCCCGAAGTTGTGTCATCTGACGAGCAACTTCGTGAAGTCCTGTGTGTAGACGATTTACCATGGGAAGATCTCCATCATAGATCTTCGTTTTTACCTGAAGATGATCGTTTTGAAAATGATTTCTCATCAGTATTTACAGCTGAATATGTCAGGGAAGCTCAGAATCCCATGAAACATCCTGATTCAGAGTTGAATTTGGGAAATATTTCTCGAACTATTCCCATTGACATTTCAGTTAAGCCCGGAATTGTTGAGAACATTCATATAGGTGCCTCGTGTACAGATGACGAAGTTCAAATATACAAGGCCCTATTTCAAGAATTCTGCGATGTGTTTGCCTGGTCCTATGAGGAAATGCCAGGAATTGATCCCGCAATTGTTGTCCATGAGATCAAGACTTACCTGGACGCTAAACCCGTCCTGCAACGTTTGCGTCAAATTCACCCACGAAAAGTGGCTACAATTAAAGCAGAAGTTGAGAAGTTGTTAAAAGCAGGGTTCATTTATCCGATCCCGTTAACGGATTGGGTATCGAATATTGTTTCGGTTAACAAAAAACAGGGAACAATAAGAATATGCATCGACTATAGGGACATTAATCGAGCTTATCCAAAGGACAACTACCCAACACCCTATATCGATCAAATAATTGACAATTGTGCCAGTAGTGAAATATTTTCCTTTATGGACGGTTTTTCCGGTTACAATCAAATCAATATTCTACCAAAAATGGCTTTCATTTGTCCATGGGGGACATTTGCTTATTGCAAATTACGTTTTGGGCTAAAGAATGCCGGGGCAACTTTTCAAAGGGCGATGTCTTATGCGTTTCATGACATCAAACACATTGTGCAACCGTATCTCGATGATTTGCTGGCTCATTCATTACATCGAGCTGACCACCTTGTCCATTTATGAGCAATTTTCATGAGGTTTTTGTGGGGAAAAATGCCTATTTAGGATGATCCTATCCACCTAAGGTGTGACAGCGCCTTAGCAACAAACGAATACAGCTATCATGATTTCTTCCTTTATGAAATATGAAAGAGAGGAGATCGGCAGACTTACCGTTGTCTTCCGGTTGTCCCTCGAACTAGATCCTCTTCTCTTTGTGTGTCCACAGCTACTTGCCTCCTCGCTTGATCAAGAGAACAGCTACTTGAATCCCACGATATCACAAGAGAACAACTACCTGTGACAAGAGAATAGCTACTTGCAACAAGAGAAGAACATAATACAAAGGCAAATACACATATTCATAAATGATTCAGGATTAGAAGTAAATCAAATATACTAATGCAATCATACAAAATACACTAGCATATAGGAAAGAATCAAGATAGCTTTATTGAAAGTAACAGGGTTCAAGAAGTGATACAACCCATAGGGCTCCAATCCAGCATCTCCTTCCCAGCAGAATGGAATTCCTTCTTCAGCTCCTTTCAAAGCATAACAAACCCAATGTTTCTAGCCACAAACCAACAACAATTCTTTGCAAATACCAAATTCCAGCCTCCCTGACCTCATGGAGAGAGATCTATATATAGTAGTTTTGGAGAGAGGATGAGTCAGCTTGAGGCTGGTATGAAGCTGACTAGTGTCCTCTGCTTCAGTTCTTGAGTCCACTTGGAGGTTCTTGCTTCCACTTGGAGATTTGGAACCTCTTACTCATCACCAGTCGAATTCCCTGATCCAAGTGTCATTTTGGAAGCTTCCTGGGCATTGACACCTTGAGGAATGACTCTGCCACTTGTCCAAACTCGCTCAGCGTAGGTAGCCTTCTTTGCAGTTGACATTCAATGCAGGTAGACAGTGGAGCAGTTGACATTCAGCGCAGATGCTTAGTGGAGCAGTTGACATGATCCAGAATTGCCTTGTTTTTGAGTGTTTTCAGGTGGAGAACTTTTGTTAAGTGCTGTGGTTTGCTGGCCTTGTTCCTCTAGGGGTAGGAACAACATGCTTAGGGACTTTGGATCCCTTGATTATTGACATTTCATGCTCAGTGATGCAAGGCACAAAAATGTCTATAACAGTTGCCCCCTAAAGTATGAGGCTGTTTATTGGGTGAAATGCTTTATCTAGGAGGGTCCGAAGTTCATCCATCTGCTGGGAGGAGACCTGTAATAAAATACAATACAATACATTATGATTCATTCTGCTTTCATGGTCTAGCTGAGGCGGGCATTCCCATGCTCAGCTTTATAAATTCATTTTTGTACATAGAACAGACGATCGTCTGATGGTAGACTGATAATTTTGGTGAAAATTATCATCCTTTGAGTAGGATGATCATCTGCTGCAATGATGTACATGTCAAATGTCTTTATCTTTCCTGAATATATATCGCAGCCCGAATGGATGAAACTAGATCCGGGGTCTTCAAACTCGTTCGATCTTCACTCTAAGTACAAGTCGATCCATGTGAGAATTGTGCTGAAGTCGAACATGGAAAGACATCGCTTGATTACCGGTCAATGCGGTAAACCGTTAACAAGCGCGAGAGGAATCACCGATAATGATAATGACCCTCAAGGTACTGCAGTACAATTCACGTGGTGTGAATAAAGGACTTGGCGTCGAACACCACGCAAAATCTTCTGGTCGAAGGTCATTGATGTATACCTGTCGTCGGAAGTGAGAAACTTGACATTGAGGCATGTAAGCTTCAAAGTACTGAAGGGGTTGTTCCTAGATCAACTCCTTGGATAATGAGCTGATGTCGACAAGGAGCGATCCGTCAAAGGAGGGCCTTGATGAATCCCACATTAGTGACACGGAACAGAGATAATGATTTTAATGGAGGTGAAAACAATCTGAGACATATGATTCAGGGTGGCG
The DNA here is from genome assembly GCA_031772625.1 of Pinus tabuliformis. NCBI lineage: Eukaryota > Viridiplantae > Streptophyta > Pinopsida > Pinales > Pinaceae > Pinus > Pinus tabuliformis. The sequence goes on along the minus strand of CM062816.1, from coordinate 750,844,115 downwards.
GTCATGAATGGATGAAGGATAATGTATGGCAGTGGATGGGACCCGGTTGACTCTTTCTGAATGACTTCTCTTGAACATATGGCTACACTAATGCGATGGATTGGTAGCATTACCCCAAATATGGATGGTATGGCAAGACCATGGTGATGTGACCAGTGAATGAAACAACCCAACCCGAATTGTGATACGGAGGAAAAGTGTCATGTTCAAGAGCGACCTGCTACCATCAAAGTTTTCTTGACTTTTCCCAATTTTTCCCCAGTCATTACTGACCAGTACCTCTTTATTTTTTTCAAGCTTGAGGAGGATAACATATGCTTGTTCTATAACCTACCCTTCGGGCAAGCCCATCGCTATGTTTTAACAAGCTTAGCGATAGTGAAACTCGTTCTCGTCTAAAGACAAGTTTGTCGCTATTTAATAATTTTAACGAGTCTAACGACAAGGATAACTCGGTCCTTTTCATTTTTAGAGATTCTGAAAAGGTATGTAAAGTTAACTCCAAAATTCCTTTTTCGTCATCTAATCCCTTAAGTCCGAAAAAGTATAAAACAATACAGAAGGGATGAGTTTTCGATAACTTTAACGAGCCGAATAAAACAAGCGCTCGACCTTTTTGTGCAATAATCCCTCAGGTCCAAAAAGATTAAAATCTAGAGGAGGGATAGCTTTTCCTGTCCTTTAACGAGCTGGAAGGCCAAAACTCGGCAATCTTTTCATATTTTACGAGTCAGTTGAAAAGAGCTTAAAGAAGACTCGTCTTTTGAGGAACGAGTGATAAACAGGGATAGCAACTGATTCCAGGTACAGGTTGGAATTTTCCAATCACGGCAGTGTCACAAGGATGGCTAGGTGAAATCACTCTTCGCAGCTGTTCCTCAAAATGGGTAAACAATCATATGGAGGTGAACGATCGGCCAAATGAAAGTGGAGGTGGCAGGTGCAAACACGACCAAGGCTTTTTATGGCTGATAAATTACATTCACAGTGTTTATTTACCGGGATAGGTTCATTTTTTAGATAAAAATGAGCTTAAACTCTGGAGGAAACATTGCTCACTGCTTATATTTATTTTTTAACGAGCACGAAGACCGCGTTAAAACTGCTCGGATATTGCGTTTATTTTTTAACGAGCATGAACTTTATGCTAAAACTGCTCGATTCTTGCGTTTATTTTTTAACGAGCATGAACTTTATGCTAAAACTGCTCGATTCTTGCGTTTATTTTTTAACGAGCATGAACTTTATGCTAAAACTGCTCGATTACCCAGTCTTTTGATAAGAGTGTCTCATCAAGATTCTATTTTTTATGGAGCTTCATCTCACTAAGCTTTGCTCCCCATCCTTTCTTTATACAAGTTAGGAAACGGCTAACCAAAAAAACAGATAAATAACCGCTCTTTGCTTGCACTCCAAAAGGTTTGCATGCCCCCAAGTATAAAACAGAGTTTCAAGGTTACCTCTACTTTTCTGCCATCGAAACTTTCATTTCACCGGGAGAGGTACCTCTTTCAGGTTACCCAAAGATTGTCTCGTTAATCTTTCAAACAAAACACTTCCTCGGCAATGTCTACCGAAATAGACAAGGGTGAATGACTGGTGCCAAACACGTAACTTTGACAAAAGAATCTTATTCTAGAACAACCCCTCTTCCAACCACGGACGGGGTACAGACTAGTCATATTCTCCCGCGGAAACCTACCTTATACCCAAAGTTTCCCTGCCGAAGCAGGCCAGGATGCATGCCCCCTGGGTTCCAGTCATATCCTCCCAGATTACTCACGCTCATCAGGAGGACGGACCGTGGGTTGAGACACTTCTTGCATGAATAGACCATTTAAGGATGGCACATGACTATTTGCGATGTGTGATCCGGGAAATGAAAGTTGGTCCACGAGCTTGACCATTCTTCCTTCATGCGAAAAACACATTACTCTAAAGAGTGAGGAGACTACAGCTCCCATGCAATATATATAGTCTCGTCCAAGGAGTAGGTTATAATCCAAGGGTCCTTGAACGACCATCACGTTCATTTGAACGGTCTTCCCTTTCAATGTTATAGGCACATTGGGGAGGATCCCTAAAGGTCGACTGGTTCCTTTATCAAAACCTGATAGATTTCTCATCTCAGGTAAAAGCGCCGGCGAACCAAACGCTTTCCAAGAAATAGAGGAAAGGATACTCACAGATGCCCCCTCATCAATGATAGTGCCAGCCATTACCATTCTGTATATTTGACAAATAATTCTGAATGGCACACTTGCAGGCAACCGGGGTTTGCCTAGTTGGTTCCAATCAAAGGACACAACCAGGTTGCTTGGTGGTGGGACCGAATATACGGCTGGATAGCGCTCTGATGAACTTCCTTCCTGCGACAAAGGAATGGTGGCATTGCCTCCTTGATCATCAGAGTCAGTGCTGATGAAGAGAACTTGGACGATGTCGTCTGTATTCTCCTCTGTGATGGTGTCATTCGAAGATGGAGCCTCTGAAGGCAAAACCGGGTCAACTGCCGTATCAACCTTTTGACTTTCGTCAGGCATGGATCCAGACGGTTCTTCTTCAATGACAGGTGCTTCGGCTGACCATCTAAGTGGCTCAGCCGGATTCTTAACTAGTGAGGGACTTGGCAGGAGTCTTTGATATCCAGGAGGAAGATTCGCTCGTAAAATCGGGTGATTTTCCAGAACTCTTTTTGCCTCATCTAAGAAGGGACAATGGTGGATGGCGTGATCGCCTTCACACAGTCTGCAAGGAAATTTAACTTTCCGATTCTGTCCTGGAGCTTCACTCCCACTAGTTGACGATGAGCAGTCGGCATGGCTATCAGAGGTCGATGCTCCCGAATTGTGCAAACGGGGGGACCAGTCTCTTAGTATCCGTGGGATACAGGGACAATCTCTATGGAAGTGGTCTCCCCTGCATATGATGCATGGCGATTTAGGCCTTACAAGTGCGGTGTGTGGATTTTTGTTAGATGACATTTGTTTGCCCCTAGTCGCCTTAGGCTTCTTCTTCTTCTTTTCTTTCCTCTTCTTCTCCTTCTTCTCCTTAGGAACCCGATTTTTTGATCGACCAGTTCCGTCAAGCGAAGAGGAAGGAGGGGAGGAAGATGAAGTGGAAGGATGGGAGGTAACTCTTTTCTGATCTAACTGTTGACTCGACTGTTCAGGAATGGTGGTATTCTGAACGACATTGGTTGAAAAGAGCCAAACTGGCAGGCTAATTGTCAGTCCTGGCAACGACAATGTGGCCATGTGGGGCGCACCAACATCTCCCCAAGAGGAGAAGGGACTAGGATTTCCACCGAAGGGAACTCCTTGGTTGGTGTGCTCCATCTTTTCAACCTAAAGATCAACGCAGGATTAAAGGGTGATTGTTCCGTTTAAAATAAATTATTAACGACGCTTTTAGACACAACTTGCTTTTTCAGTTTTAAAGAGCCGAGAAAAAGCTAAAGATGACTCTAGTCTCCTTCTATGTTTTAACGAGCCCGAAGTGACAAATGCTCAGATGGACTTTTTCTGTTATAGAGTCTGAAAAAGGCCAAAAGAAACTGCTCTGGAGATCTAGGCAGAGGGTGTGCCAAACCTTTCGCAAAACCACAGAATACTTTTTACGGTACGGGTGGTCGATCTTCGTGAATGCTGTGTTCACCGCATTGCGATCAGTAGGGCGGCCGACACGGCTTCCTAAGGATAAAAGATATATGCCTATGGGGGTCTCCCAATATATACGCGACGGTACGTGGGAGCACAATCCGTATTAGCGCCACCGACTCTCAGGAGGAATCACCCACCTTCTTCGAGATCGACAGTCACTATGTTTAACGACGCCAGAACACGTCTCTAGCCTAGACCTCTATGTTGTGCGTTATGTTACAAAGCATTGTTAGGTTCATTTAGTTTATTTTAGGTTGATCTTTTTAAAGTTTACCTTTCAAGGTTCACCACGCGATGTATGATACAAATTCCTAAATGCAGTCTAAGATGATAAGCAAGCTTTACAATCTTTCAACTTTGAAAATCCTAGCTACTAAGAGAAAAGAGAGCGACTATCTTTTCTCAAAGAGCAATCAACACACTCTAATGCACTTTCCCTAACTCCAACATGCAAACTTATCAAATGCAAAATGCACAATGCAGGTGTTTGTTTTCACTTTCTTAGTATAAATGCCTACAAAGAAAGCTTTTTGCACAATTTTGAATTTGCTTTTACAATGATCAAAATAGACAAGTTCACTTTCTTCGAAATCAACAAGGGTAGAAGAGATTACAATCACTTTGCGATTTTCGAAATAAAGACTCGTTTTGATACTTTGAAAAGAACAAATTCAAACCAATAAGCAAAAGTAAAACTATAATCAATCTGAACAAACAGCCAATGAACTCTCTTCTAAGATCACTCTCAATCAGATCTGAATCAAAGGCTACAGAAAGACTACTTTACTCATGCAAAGGAAGACTGTAAATGACGCCACAAACACATAAAAACATTCACAATCTTTTTGTACAAAAATTGGGCGGAATTCAGGCAAAGAAAAGGGTTATCAGACCAGCACCTATACTTGGTTAAAGGCTGCAAAAACAGAGATCAAAACAGGGCAAAAGAGGACAAAGAACCCTAGCTGCACAAGACCACACTGGTTCAGCGCAGGTCCAACACTGTTAGTTTGACATTCAGCGCAGGTAGCCCCTTCGGGACCTGGGTTGAAATGCAGACTGCCTTCACAGTGCCTGCGCTGAAAAGAGAAACTCTCGTTTCCCTTGGTTTCTAGGTCACAAAATGCTCAAAAATCAACTGTTTCAGGCCAAATCAGAAACACAAGCAAGGTATAAACAGAGGGATGCTTTGATAGGGTACTAAAGACTATCACAAGGATCAATCAAATCATTTGTGGATCTAGTTTAAATCATAGACAAGTCCAACATACTGGATCAAAGCAGCAACTTTTACTTTGCATCCGGGAAAGATGCAGTTCAAGAGTTGCTGTCAAGTCTATGAAGTAAACAAATGACAGAAACACAAATGAAATGAATAAACAAGTTCTTCCCCAGCGGAGTCGCCAATTTGTTGTGGGGAAAAATGCCTATTTAGGATGATCCTATCCACCTAAGGTGTGACAGCGCCTTAGCAACAAACGAATACAGCTATCATGATTTCTTCCTTTATGAAATATGAAAGAGAGGAGATCGGCAGACTTACCGTTGTCTTCCGGTTGTCCCTCGAACTAGATCCTCTTCTCTTTGTGTGTCCACAGCTACTTGCCTCCTCGCTTGATCAAGAGAACAGCTACTTGAATCCCACGAGATCACAAGAGAACAACTACCTGTGACAAGAGAACAACTACTTGCAACAAGAGAAGAACATAATACAAAGGCAAATACACATATTCATAAATGATTCAGGATTAGAAGTAAATCAAATATACTAATGCAATCATAAAAAATACACCAGCATATAGGAAAGAATCAAGATAGCTTTATTGAAAGTAACAGGGTTCAGGAAGAGATACAACCCATAGGGCTCCAATCCAGCATCTCCTTCCCAGCAGAATGGAATTCCTTCTTCAGCTCCTTTCAAAGCATAACACACCCAATGTTTCTAGCCACAAACCAACAGCAATTCTTTGCAAATACCAAATTCCAGCCTCCCTGACCTCATGGAGAGAGATCTATATATAGGAGTTTTGGAGAGAGGATGAGTCAGCTTGAGGCTGGTATGAAGCTGACTAGTGTCCTCTCCCACTTCAGTTCTTGAGTCCACTTGGAGGTTCTTGCTTCCACTTGGAGATTTGGAACCTCTTACTCATCACCAGTCGAATTCCCTGATCCAAGTGTCATTTTGGAAGCTTCCTGGGCATTGACACCTTGAGGAATGACTCTGCCACTTGTCCAAACTCGCTCAGCACAGGTAGCCTTCTTTGCCGTTGACATTCAACGCAGGTAGACAGTGGAGCAATTGACCTTCAGCGCAGATGCTCAATGGAGCAGTTGACATGATCCAGAATTGCCTTGTTTTTGAGTGTTTTCAGGTGGAGAACTTTTGTTAAGTGCTGTGGTTTGCTGGCCTTGTTCCTCTAGGGTAGGAACAACATGCTTAGGGACTTTGGATCCCTTGATTATTGACATTTCATGCTCAGTGATGCAAGGCACAAAAATGTCTATAACAGAGGTGTAGGCATTATCGAATTCGGTTGAACCCACACAAATGTGTCTTCTGTATAGAAGTGGGACGTTTTCTGGGATTTGTAGTTTCGAAAGCCGGCATTCGCGTCGATCCCTCGAAGGTCGAAGCTATCATCAAATTGCCTCCTCCTTCGAGTCTTTGCCAACTCCAAAGTTTGCAGGGGAAAGCAAACTTTTTCCGACGATTCATTCCTAACTATGCTGAGGTTACAAAGGGTTTTACACGGTTGTTGAAACAAAACGCTCAATTCACTTGGGATGAGATAGCTCAAAAATCTTTTGATGCACTCAAGCACGCGTTGACCCATGCACCGTTGCTGCATCCTCCCAACTACAACCAGGATTACTTTTTGTACCTCGCCGCTGCCCATTCCACCATCGGAATGGTCTTAGTACAGGAAGATGAATTTGGAACGAAACATGTGATATATTACCTTAGTCGGACATTAAACCCCACCGAGCTCAAATATTCACATGTGGAGAAATTGGCATTGGCAGCCGTTCAAGCTGTCCAACGTTTTCGTCACTACATTTTACTCCGTAAAACTACAGTCATTTCGGATTGCAACCCTATGATGTACATTTTGACTAAACAATTGCTAGGGGGCAAGTACTCTAAATGGATCATTATCCTGCAGGAGTTCGACTTGGAGTTTGAGAAATCTAAGTCTAAGAAATCTTTAGTCTTTGCAGAGTTAATGTGTGACTTCCCGCGTGCTGACACGGAAACTGTGGCCGAGGAACCCATTGCGGACGAATCTTTGTTTCTCATCAGCACTTTAGATCCGTGGTATGGAGATATAATCATCTATCTCCAGACCCAATCCTTTCGGCCGGAAGCTTCAAAGTCGGAACGTCGAAAAATTCGATTCCAGTCCCAACAATACAAAATTATTGAGATACTCTTTATCAACGTGGGGCAGACTTGGTTTTCCGACGTTACTTAACTCACGAAGAAGTTGAAAGGGTTCTGAATGACTGTCACTCTGGAGCGTTTGGCGGTCACATGTCTGGGTATGCCACATCCCAAAAGATATTGCGCGCTGGCTACTTCTGGCCGTCCTTGTTTAAAGATTGTATTACTGCGGTCCACAAATGCCACAACTGTCAAGTGTTTGATCGAAAGATGCACGCTCCACCTGCTCCTCTCCACCCTATAATTGCCGTTGGTCCTTTTGCCAAATGGGGTATCGATTTTATTACATGTAACCCTCACTCGGCCGGGGGGCATGCGTATATCATCCTTGCGGTTGATTATTTTACTAAATGGGCCGAGGCGATGCCTACATTCGAGGCAGACGGCAAGACTGTTACACTAAAAAATGTCACCATGGCTATTTACAGTTGGTATGGCTCTATCAACAGTCATAATACCCTCTTAAGCAAGTCTTATGCCTCTGCTATTCATGTCAAACTCCAAGAAAGAGAGAAATTCTTTATAAATATGTTTATCTCTAGGTACGCAGGTTCTCTCAAACCTTGCCTGCGGGTACGCACCTATTGTTCATAAGGTCTGCGTCCAAGGACGCTCTGTATCTAAAGGGGCAGGTGCGTCCCTCTGAAAAGGTTAAAATGCGCAAGTTTTATCTTCAAAAACTTACTTGTGGTCATTTCTAGAGCATTCTAGAAGGTTGTTTGACGTGTATTGAGCGCCTCCAGATGGTTCATGCACTCCTACCAAAGAGGAACTTATCCCATCAATAAGGGAGTGATCCCATCCAAAGAGGGGACTATCCCATTGATGGTGGACCTGATTAACTTCCTCTTGAGCACTATAAAAAGAGGCATTGGGCCAGAAGGAAAAAAGGCTGAAAGCTATAGATTTCTAAGGGTAAATGCTGCAGGAATTAGGACTCCCATTTAGAACTTGTGAGGAGAGATTGCCATCTTTACTTGTTCTATTTGGAAGTGGGTGAGCTTTTTCAAAGTAGAGGAAGACTCTTGTGGACCCTGGAAGGAGCTTGCACAACACCAAGGCTCAGGTTGTAATGGTTCCTTTTGATTACCTTTCATGCAAATTGGTCCATTCTTCTCAATAACTTGTTGTTTATGGGTTATTTCATGTACTCCTTGGTCTATATGTTGAATATGCTTTGTTTTATGTTATAATCAGGTGCTATTTAATTGTTTGACTGTTGGTGATTGCAGGTTTTGGAGAAAAGGAGGAGCTCATCCAGATCAACAAAACTTGGACTTCTACAACAGCGTTTGGACAAAGGTAAGAACGAAACACTTGATTTCTCATATCATAATGCATGTTTAGAGAAGGATAGCTCTAGTTTGTTTTGTTTGTCATTAGAATGTCTTAGACTTCTAGGAAGGTCGGTTGTGTCCGCACTTTTAACTGATTCCGTGTGACAAATTGGCGACCATACTGGGGATAGATTCCATTGATGAGAAGAGTCTTTTCTTTTGTATGAACTTTGCTTTGAGAAAATTGGTTTATTTTTCTGGTTTTGGCTCTGTGACCTTGTCTCTGGGTGGGTTAGCTTAGGATTAGTTTTATTTTGGGTTTTCTTGAGTTTTTCAGTAGGACGCACCCTCTGAGTGCTGCACAGTGCGTCCCTGGACGCACTTTTGCTGTGTGCACAGAGCGGGCCCGCACCTGTGTTAACGGGTTGCCTTCGTCCTCTGCTAAAATTTGATAAAATTCCATTTTTTGCATTTTTGCTCTTAGATTTTGCTTTTTCTTAGTTTTTACTGCCCAGATCCACTAGTTACCTGCCATAAATCTTCACCTAAGCTTGTTTCATTGGCATTCCTGCTTTAAGCTTTCATCAATTGGGTGTTTTGAGTCTCGTTTTTGAGAAACTCTTGATTTGTTTTCCTTTGGTCATTACTTGGAGGTTTCTCTCAGTCTTTTCACATTTTTGCATCTTTTTGCTTCTGTTTTTGCAAAAAAAAATTCCCCCTCATTCGCCGGGGGGGGGGGGGGGGGGGGCTAAATTGTGTATGAGCGTTAATCGCCTTTGAGTGTTTTTATTTTTTGATCTTTGGAACTCTCACCCAATTTTCTCAACTTGCACTTGATTGGTTCTTAGATCACATTAGAATCATCTTGTGTTTGAGAATTCTCTTGCATAGATCACATTTGCATAATTAGAATTCTCATTTTCAGAATATTAATGAAAAATGTGCATAGATTACATTTGCATACTTTTCAAGTGAATTGTGCATAGATTACAATTGCATAGTTTACATTCTAAAAAAATCAATTGTAGATTTAGATCAGCTTTCTTTGATTTGAATTTACACAGAAATAAAATAAAAAAATGGTTTGGAATTGATTTGCATTAGTTCTTCTTGATGAAATTAGTGCATTAGAGAATTTGTTATATTTTCTCTTAGTGATCAATTTTTTGCATTGTTGGAAGTGAATGGAAACTCTCTCCTTACTTTAGTTAGGATTCATCGAATTGAAAAGATTACATTATCATATTCGATTGCATTCAATTGAGTCGGGTCATAACACCATTGGTTTCGTATCCATTTACCCATTTGAGTAATAACAACCTTAATAACACAACGCTTAATTAAAATTCATCTAGTAATTTTACATTTCTAGGGCTCTGAAGCACCAACATAGCTTAGGCTAGTGTCTTGGAGTAGGTGAGTACTTAACTCTCCAAGACAGTAAAACCAAACAAGTAGTTGATCTTGTGATAGAATCAAATCCAATTGTTACATTTACACTCTGGGAAAGCTCCTCTTAAAGGAGAAGCACGAGCTCGTGTCCGAACCAGTGAGGGGATCCATCCTCCCTCGTTGGGAACGACGCCAGACAGTACGTATTACAAATGGTAAACCTCGGATTAACCATTGTCGAGGAGCCAGGGGTCACTTATCGGTAAATCTTGGATTACTGTCAAGGAGCCGGTAAGGGGATTGAGCTTGCTACTCTGCCCTTGCGTGCTGTCGGAGTTTAGACTGTTCCCCCAGGTGTACTTGTGGCCGTTGGTAACCTTAGTGACCATAATCTTTAGGATTCTACCCAAGGTGACGGTGGAGGGAAGATCCCACTGTACCTGGAGCAGACGTCGGTTATAGTCACTTGGATTTTCCGGGGGGTTCGCTTCACTTCAAGACGGTTAAAGTGGAGGAACTTGTGCCGGTCTATTCATTAAGCAGGTTGCCGGGGTAACTGTTCCACCCAGCACTTATGTACTGAATTCGACGATGTTGGGCTTCATCACCAAGTAGTGTTTTCGGTCCGGAATGCTACTGTTTGTGTATGGTTTGACTCCTAGATTTGATAGTGCGTGTTAATTTGTTTGTTTTTAGTTTTAGAGACCATAGGTGTGAATTGTGAATTTTAATTGTTAGGTGTGAACTGTGAATTGTTAATTTTAGTTTTAAGTTGTTAATAAAATTCACTGAAGTTGAATATAATGGAAATGTTCCAGAATTTATCAACCTAGGAACCCCTCCTAATGAGAATCCTAGTACTTTTCCTTACTTTGGAAATGTTGGTCCTCCTTATATGGCTACTTTGTCATTACCTGGATTTACAATAGGTTTACCGATATGGTTATTTTCAACTTCGTTGGCCCAAAATACTCCAATTGTTCCATCTCAACCGGATGCTTCACCTCAACAGAGTTCACCATCTCAACATCACCAACCTTCTGTTGACCCTTTACCTTCTTCGCCTAATTTTTCTTCCTCCATTTCTTCCTCTTCGCCTGGTAAAAGCCTTGATGCTAGTAACCAGGAGGCTAAGAAGAAGAAGAAAGGGAAGAAGAAGAAGAAGAAGAAGAAGAAGCAAGATAAGAAAGAAGTCAACCAACCAACCATGGCTGTAAGTGTTAGTTGTGTTGAGGAAAATTCCGACATGCATCGTAAACCCAAATACCCTTGCAGGCTTTGTAAGGGTGACCACTTCCTTGTCAATTGTCCTGGTATTCCAAAGGTCTTGGAAGTATGGTCAGAAAAAACTCATCAACTTTCCGTTGATCCATCAACCAGTGATAGTCAGGTTCCTGGAAAAAGGGTAAAGTTAGGTTTCCTTGTAAGTTATGCAAAGGGAGTCATCAAACTCACATTTGCCCTCACATGGATGAAGCCTCAACATTGTTTGAAAAACTTACTGTTCCACAGCAAGAATTTCCAACTGGTTACCGTAAACTTTCTCCCAACCTGTCGTCAACTGACGGAGTGATTGATCTAAATTCAAGTACAGTCAATCACACTCTCCCATTGGAGAGTGAAACTCATGTCACTCAGGTTGATGATCCATTAGTTGATCAAGTGGTCGATTCAATTTCACAAAGAGTCGATCCCACTTTCCCTTTAGAGAGTGAACTTCATACTGCTCAGGTTCTTCTAGTTACATCAGATTCTTCTATGTCGGGGGGCATTTCACCTGTTTCTACAGAACCCCCTCCAAGTATTGAGGTCTTTTCCTTTGATTGGAATAGACTAACAGAACCTCGTCTTCCTTCCTCCATCCCTTTCCAAATCATTGTTAAGGCTGGTGGTAGGGACATACATCGTACTCAGGTAGATGAAGGTGCTTCTGTTAGTATTTTATCCTCAACTGTTTGGAAAGCTTTGGGTTCCCCTCAGCTTGCGCCTATTACGCAGAATTTGAAAGCTTTTAATAGAACCATTAGTGAACCTTTAGGGATCCTTCCTAAGTTTTCTATTACCTTGGAAGGTAAAACTGTCTGTATTGATCTTATGGTAGTTCGAGGTCCCTTGGATTTCAATTTACTCCTTGGGCGAGACTATGTTTATGCAATGAAAGCTGTCGTATCGACACTCTTTCGCGTGATGTCTTTCCCTCACAATGGTAGTATTGTGACTGTAGACCAGCTTTCGTTCCCTAGTCTTGTTTCAACTACCAATAATATGACACCCCTAAATGTTCCTGATTCTAAAGTGGTATCTACCCTGCCACGGGTTAATTATGTGGCAACTGGTCCCATGTTTTCAGTTACCGATGTAAGTGAGCCTCTCACTGTAATTGACATGGAAAACTCTATGGGATTATTTGAACACGATGTTCTTATCCCTTTTGAGTCCCTTGACATGTGTTCCTTCCAGAGAAGTATTCTTCCTTTTGATGAAGACCTCTTGGAAGCCATGATCAAGGTGTGTCCATTGACATGTCATTCCTCCAGTTGGAAGTCATGATCAGGTGTCCGTGAGGATAGTTTGTTCCCGTCTCAACCTCGTTAAAAAATGAAACTGGATGCTATGAGGATAGTTCCTTTTACTGTGTCAACCTCGTTAAAAAATGAATCAGTGGTTATGAGGATAGTTCCTTTTACTGTGTCAACCTCGTTAAAAAATGAATCAGTGGTTATGAGGATAGTTCCTTTTACTGTGTCAACCTCGTTAAAAAATGAATCAGTGATTATGAGGATAGTTCCTTTTACTGTGTCAACCTCGTTAAAAAATGAATCGGTGGTTATGAGGATAGTTCTTTTACTGAGTCAACCTCATTAAAAAATGAATCAGTTAGATTTTAGGATATGTAGGTATATTGTAGAGAGTAGTTATGAGCATAGTTCCTCATCTTGTGTCAAGCTCGTTCAAAAAATGAAACAAGGGTTTTGAGGATAGTTCCTGTTACTGAGTCAACCTCGTTTAAAAATGAATCAGGTATGAGGACAGTTCCTGTTACTGAGTCAACCTCGTTAAAAAATGAATCAGGTATGAGGATAATTCTTTTCTTGTGTCAACCTCCTTAAAAATGAAACAACTCCCTTTTCAAGTTAAATATTGAAAGTAAACCTTCATTTCATCCAACTGGTTGAATGCAATGAAGCCTGGGGGGCATGTACCTCGCTTTGCATCATTATACTGGGGGCATGCGAACTTTTTGAGCATAGTTCGTTGTCTTGTGTCAAGCTCGTTAAAAAATGAAACAAGGGTAGGTTAAGTAGGTAGATTGTAGATAGTAGTCATGAGCATAGTTCCTTGTCTTGTGTCAAGCTCATTAAAAAATGAATCAAGGATTTTAGAGCATAGTTCCTTGTCTTGTGTCAAGCTCGTTAAAAAATGAATCAAGGTTTTTAGAATAGCGTTTTTGTTAGGTAGATTGTAGAGAGTTGTATGAGCACAGTTCCTTATCTTGTGTCAAGCTCGTTAAAAAATGAAACAAGGGTTTTGAGGACAGTTCCTGTTACTGAGTCAACCTCGTTAAAAAATGAATCAGGTACGAGGAAAGTTCCTTTTACTGAGTCAACCTCGTTAAAAATGAATCAGGTATGAGCATAGTTCCTTGTCTTGTGTCAAGCTCACTAAAAAATGAAACAACTCCCACAAGTCTTTCCAAGATCTTGAAAATAAAGCTTCATTCCATCCACCTCATTGAATGAAATGAAGCTTGGGGGGCATGTACCTTAATTTGCGTCATTATGCTGGGGGCATGTGGACTTATAACAAGCATAGTTTTTCATTTCAAGCTTGTATAAACATGAAACCAATTCGATCATAGTTCTTTTCCTGTGTCAAGCTCGTGAAAAAATGAAACAAATCCTCCTCTAATTGAGTCGAGAGTTTGACTAGACCTCATAGATGTTAGGTTGAATGTTTAGGTTAGTTATTTCAGTTTTTACAGTTTTAGGTCGAGTCTTTCAAATGATCTCGTAACTCAGCCTCCATTTCATCCAACCGGTTGAATGAAATGAAGCTGAGGGGGCATGTGCTCTAACAGTTATGCTTAGGGGGCATCAAGCACAGTTTTTTCTCTGTTTCAAGCTTGTGTAAAAATGAAACTACTTTGAAGCATAGTTTTTCTCTGTTTCAAGCTTTTGTAAAAATGAAACCTATCCTGAGTCAATTTCAGTTATTTTCAAGACTCGTTAAACTCATGAAAATCTCGAGATTATTTTTTTATCTTTCATTCTCGTAAAACAAATGAAAATGCCGAGTTCTTTCCATCTTTTCCTGCTCGTAAATTAAATTGAAAGTCGGCCATATGAGTACATTTTTATCATTTTTTTGAACTCATTAAAACTTATGAAAAAGTGAAAACCATGAGTACATTTTTATCATTTTTTCGAACTCGTTAAAACTTACGAAAAAGTGAAACCTCAGAGTCATCTTTTAAGCCCTTTTCTGACTCCTAAAACATGAAAAGATTGCCGAGCATTTCTTTTACACTCGTTAAAATGGAATTAAAAGACGGTCCCCTTATAGCTCTTTTCTGACCGTAAAATCAGGAAAAGATTGCCGGGTTTTTGTCGTTTCAAACTCGATACGGAAATAAAACGACGTGTCCTTGATCGCTTTTTACTTTTCAGGTCGGTGACACTAATTATGAAAGTACTCCTTGGTCGCAAGATCAAGCGGTTCCCCCAGGTATTATTTTATACTTTTTCGGGCTTGAGGGACACAAATCTACGAAAAAGTTCAACTTGGAGTCTTCTTAAGTTTTTTCAGACTCTCTAAAATTGAAAAACGCCGAGTTTCTCCTATACTGGGCTCGTTAAACATTTCACAGTAAAGGACCTGTTCAATTACAAACAGGAACGAACCACTCCTTCCTAGGGTTCGAATCAAAACTAGGTTGGACTCATCCGAAGGATGAGCTTATAATCAAGCATATGTTATCCTCCTCAAGCTTGTTAAAAATAAAGAGGTACTTGCCAGAAATGGTGGGGGAAAAGAGAGAAGAATGAGCCTATTTGTTACCTTTTGTCTCAGAAGAAACTTTATTACCACTCTTGGACACGACACTTTTCATTCACCTGGGTTGGGAAATCTTTCACCTCACAGTTGATCAAACCACTTTTGAAAGTCTTCAACCGGGTTCCGGGGATTAACTTTGAGCTATTTAGCACCAAACCATCTGTCGTGTCGTTATGTGTTCAAGAGGTCTGCAAACAAAACTTTCATCTGCAAAATACTTGTCATCCATTTGACCATCCCTGAGTCAGTCCTTACAGCAACATTTCTTCAACTTGAACAATGATTTCGTGTTGTGGGCTTGCCTGCAACGGGTCACTTTCTATCGACATCAGCACATTATCTAGAGAGATGACTTAGAAATCGTCAGTACCTTGAAGTCTGCATGCAACAATGGCAGGTTTCTCGCCTTTGACGTCAGTTTACATCATTGACTTCCGATCAAAGGATTCCGTGAAATGTTCGACATCAACTCATTCATTCACATCTCATGGATTGTACTGGGTACTTTGAGAACCATTGACATTACTGGTGGTCTCTCTCACGCTCGTTAACAGTTTACATCATCGACTGGTAATCAAGTGGTTTCTACCATGTTCGACATCGACTCATTTATTCGCATGGTTAGAATCGTACCAATTCGAGAAGTAGGAATGAAGACCCTGGATCGAATCTTTACCATCCAGGCTGCGAGGAGTTTTGTATTCATTATCTAAGTAGACTAACCATAAACAGATGGCTGCACCCATACTGTGTCTACAAAAGTCTATGATTATGATGTACTGCAAAATCATTCCTGTATCAGAGTAGTTAGTCTGTTAGTTAAAGTTTTAATCTGAGTATGGGAATGCCTACCTCAGTGATGATATAATCTTATACATGTATTTTGTGTTGATAATTGCAGGTTCCAACCAGGCTCTCCACGAGATAATCCTCGAAATGATAAAGCGCTTCACCCTTCCTAGATAATACAAAACCCTAATCTATTCCAGGCTTCGCACTTTAGGGGGCAATCTGCTACACTAAAAAATGTCACCATGGCTATTTACAGTTGGTATGGCTCTATCAACAATCATACTACCCTCTTAAGCAAGTCTTATGCCTCTGCTATTCGTGTCAAACTCCAAGAAAGAGAGAAAGTCTTTATAAATATGTTTATCTCTGGGTACGCAGGTTCTCTCAAACCTTGCCTGCGGGTACGCACCTATTGTTCATAAGGTCTGCGTCCAAGGACGCTCTGTATCTAAAGGGGCAGGTGCGTCCCTCTTAAAAGGTTAAAATGCGCAAGTTTTATCTTCAAAAACTTACTTGTGGTCATTTCTAGAGCATTCTAGAAGGTTGTTTGACGTGTATTGAGCGCCTCCAGATGGTTCATGCACTCCTACCAAAGAGGAACTTATCCCATCAATAAGGGAGTGATCCCATCCAAAGAGGGGACTATCCCATTGATGGTGGACCTGATTAACTTCCTCTTGAGCACTATAAAAAGAGGCATTGGGCCAGAAGGAAAAAAGGCTGAAAGCTATAGATTTCTAAGGGTAAATGCTGCAGGAATTAGGACTCCCATTTAGAAGCTTGTGAGGAGATATTGCCATCTTTACTTGTTCTATTTGGAAGTGGGTGAGATTTGTCAAAGTAGAGGAAGACTCTTGTGGACCCTGGAAGGAGCTTGCACAACACCAAGGCTCAGGTTGTAATGGTTCCTTTTGATTACCTTTAATGCAAATTGGTCCATTCTTATCAATAACTTGTTGTTTATGGGTTATTTCATGTACTCCTTGGTCTATATGTTGAATATGCTTTGTTTTATGTTATAATCAGGTGCTATTTAATTGTTTGACTGTTGGTGATTGCAGGTTTTGGAGAAAAGGAGGAGCTCATCCAGATAAACAAAACTTGGACTTCTACAACAGCGTTTGGACAAAGGTAAGAACGAAACACTTGATTTATCATATCATAATGCATGTTTAGAGAAGGATAGCTCTAGTTTGTTTTGTTTGTCATTAGAATGTCTTAGACTTCTAGGAAGGTCGGTTGTGTCCGCACTTTTGACTGATTCCGTGTGACAAAGACAGCTGCAATTTTCGTATTCAATCACATAATTGCTAGGTTTGGTGTCCCACAAGCGATAATCATTGACCATGGGCGCCATTTTCGAAACGTTATGATGACAGAACTTACAGGCCAGCTTGGTTTGCGTCACGATAGTTCAACTCCTTATTATCCACAAGCAAATGGTCTGGTTGAGTCCATCAACAAAGTTTTAATTATCATGATCCGATGAATCATTGGTATTCATCGGTCGAATTGGCACAACATGTTATTTTCGGCGCTTTGGGCATACCGAACCTCAGTCAAAACATCAACAGGGTTCACTCCTTTCCAACTAGTTTATAGTTTGGAAGTTGTGCTACCCATTGAATGCGAAATCCCGTCACTGCAAATGGCCATCGAGTTACTTCCAGCTACTTCCGAAGAGGAAAAGCGTTTATTATACTTAGCTCAATTAGATGAGAATCGACGCAATGTCGCATTGGCAATCGAGACTCACGCAAATCGGATGAAAGCTCAATATGATCGAAATGTGACCCCTCGAAATTTTTCGGAAGGAGACCTAGTGTTGTTATATGATCAAGCTAATGATAAATTAGGTGCTGGAAAATTCGTTCCCATGTGGCATGGGCCCTATATTGTCAAGCGAAAGCTAGAAAAAGGGGCCTATGAGCTGGTAGACTTTGACGGGGACTCTTTGGGTAAACCTAGAAATGGACTTTACTTAAAGAGGTATTATGCTTAAAAGATGGGTATGGAGATTTTAGTTAGGTTAGGTTTTTCTTTCTAGCTGGTGTGTTTGTTAGTTTAGACAGTGTGCTCAGCTTAGAAAGTGTGTTTTCGTCTTTATTCTGGCTTATCTTGGTTTTACTCTTGGTGATGCAGATGTCGATGCCTCTCCAAACATACATTGGTTTCACTGATGGTGCTTGTCATAGTACACAGAATATCTCTTCTACAGCTTGGGTCATCTATTCACCCTTTGACGAATTAGTTTCTATGCATGGGGTGAGCCTCGGTCAAACAACAAATAACATTGCAGAATACAGTGCAGTGATTGAGTTATTGTCTGAATCTATTTCATTTGGGATTCGGAGTTTGATAGTGAGGTTAGATTCTGAACGCGTTGTATTACAGCTTAATAGAGTGTATGCCATTAGAAATCCAGTGTTATTAAGGTTATTTTTGAGAGTGCGTCTCTTGGAACGTGAATTTGATTACATTGAATATCACCATATTCCAAGGTCTTTAAATACATTAGAAGATGCAATTGCTTCTCGAATGTTAAATAGACATTTGCGATAATCATACATGTAAATTTAAAAACATTTCATCACACATGTTTAACAAGATAAGCCAGTAATAATGATATATATAGATAGGAGTGTGTAAAAAAATACATCGTCTTCGATCATAGGTTGAAAAACACCTTATGATCGGCAAAAATGATAAGTACAAAAAACCAAAATGTCGCATGTGTCTACAAAACGACCATCCAATCACTGGTGATGCTCTCTATACGACACCACTGCACGAGCTACCCTACACAAGAACCTTCTAAAAGGTCCTGGGATTGCGACTATATAGCGCTGAAGCCTGATAGGAATATCATCTATAGTGGTCTCTGGTATATCTGCTGTAAGACGCTCTAGGTCTTGTTCCAACTCAGCTAAAGTCTCTGTGGCCTCGTCCTGTGGGGCCGGTGCCGCTGCAACTGGTAGTCTCCTCTCGAAAGGCCGGAGATTGGCTGGACGACGTGGGCCTACATCTGCATTTTGAAAATTGTTACCTGTCAGTTTTAAGACGATATAAAAACAAAACAAAAAAAATAAATAGTTTAAAAACTTGTGAAAAATGAATTACCTGTGTCATTCCATTGTTCTCCCGGTGGAAGAATCATGTCCGGATCTCCACGAAAATCAACTCCGGCATAAGGAAAATCCTGTATCAAAAAGACCTGGTTCTCTAACCAGTGAAAGTACTCCGGAGTAAATCGAACAACCTTCGTGCCCTCATCAGGATGACGGGCCATAACCGCAACCCATCGCATCAATTTGGGCTCTCGGGGAAGCCCAGCCTCAACAGTGAGCTGCTGTGGGGTCAGCATCGAAACCCTCTCTAAGACAAAACTGACAACTAAAGGCCCATAACCAAAAGTCTTCAGCTGTCTGTTTTTGGCTCGAGTCAGTTGGCCTTTTAAATTGGCCAACACAACATCACGCCAGTTGAAAATGGTGCCTCGATAGCAATCAATCGCCATCGGCATCTGGCACCCGGTGGCAATGTGCAAAGCGGCAGCCCCGCAAAGTCTGGTAACTGTAAAGGCAATCACCATAATCAGGTTGGGATATAGTTTTGATCTCTATCCCCTTCTCCTGGTTCTGAGTGCTACACCACTCTAGTCGGAGACTAGCGATGGACTGGCCACCCGGCCTAGTCCTGAACAGAGTCAAGTGTTCGCCCCTCTTGGGCAAACCAATGGGAAAATAAATATCTGAGGGATCTATCTCGAGCTGGTGCCCTCCAATGTAAAAACACTGATCCTGAACATTCCACCTTTCTACCAGCCACTCTAGAAATCTCACCTGGGCCCTCATGCCAGGTATGGCCCAGTATTTGTAAAGGCCACATGCCTTCAAAGCATCAATGGACGATTGATGATTAATGGCGGCCAAATAAACATCTTCGTGCTCTCTCTCGTGCCAATCAAGCATGGTGGGCAATCTACACCCCAAAAAACATCTGTTAGTTTTAATGAAATCAAAAACATTTGGTCCATTTTGGAGAATTTTGGGTTTGTAAACCCTTTGTGCGGAGTACGCACCCCACCTTTAGGAACAGAGCGTGTGTACGCGGGTTCCCTTAAGGCAAGGTGCGTACACACGACATTTTCCCAACTGAGAAAATGTAGGGGTACACAGGTCACCAATGGAACACCTGCGTACCCCGAAAGGCGGATCTTGAAACCCCAAAGCCTCCAAAAAATGAAACTAGGGCCTAAAAACAAATTCTAAACGGATGAAAATGCAAAGGAGGATGTTGTAGAATACCTGAAAAAGACGGCGTTCGGTTTCGACGGTCGGATTCTCCGCAATGTCCACAGGAAGTTTCTTCCCAAAAGCCCTTTTTCTCTCCTCAACAGTAAAATGGTAAAAATGAATTGGTAAAAGCCCTTTTTATAGGTTTTTTGGGTAAATAAATGGTAAATTTGTTTATTTTTCACCATGAAAAGGTATGTTTCAAAGTATTTTTATCTATCTTTAAACAGGTATGAGTAATGTGTTGGTTTTTGTGCAGGATAAAGGATTTTCAGGGAAAATTGTCATTTTTTACAAATAAAAAACATCAGAGTCATCTTTAAGCCCTTTTCTGACTCCCAAAATATGAAAAGATTGCCGAGCGTTTCTTTTACACTCGTTAAAATAGAATTAAAAGACGGTCCTCTTATAGCCCTTTTTCTGACCGTAAAAACATGAAAAGATTGCCGGATTTTTGTCGTTTCAAATTCGATATTGGAAATAAAACGACGTGTCCTTGATCGCTTTTTACTTTTCAGGTCAAAGACACTAATCATGAAAGTACTCCTTGGTCGTAAAATATCAAGCGGTTCTCTCAAGTATTATTTTATACTTTTTCGGGCTTGGGAGACACAAACTTACGAAAAAGTTCAACCTTGCAGTCTTCTTAAGTTTTTCAGACTCTCTAAAATTGAAAAACGTCGAGTTTCTCCTATACTCGACTCGTTAAAATTTCACAGTAAAGGACCTGTTCGATTACAAACAGGACGGACCACTCCTTCTTAGGGTTCGAATCTAAACTAAGTTGGACTCATCCGAAGGATGAGCTTATAATCAAGCAAATGTTATCCTCCTCAAGCTTGTAAAAAAATAAAGAGGTACTTGCCAGAAATGGTGGGGAAAAGAGAGAAAAGTGAGCCTATTTGTTATCCTTTGTCTCAGAGAAACGTTATCACCGCTCTTGAACACGACACTTCTCATTCACCTGGGTTGGGAAATCCTTTGCCTCACAATTGATCAAACCACATTGAAAGTCTTCAGCTGGGTATTAACTTTGGGTCAATCGTTACCAAGCCATCTGTTGTGTCGTTATGTGTTCAAGAGGTCACTGCAAATAAACCATTCATCGGCAAAATACCTATCATCCATCTTGACCATCCCTGAGTCAGTCCTTACAGCTACATTTATTCAACTTGAACTATGATTTTGTGTTGTGGGCTTGCCTGCAACGGGTCGCTTTCTATCGACATCAGCACATTATCTGGAAAGATGACCTAGAAATCGTTAGTACCTTGAAATCTGCATGCATCAATGGCAGATTTCTCGCCTTTGATGACAGTTTACATCATTGACTTTCGATCGAAGGATTCCGTGACATGTTCGACATCGACACATTCATTCACATTTCATGGATTGTACTGGGTACTTTGAGAACCATTGACATCACTGGTGGTCTCTCTCACACTTGTTAACAGTTTACATCATTGACTGGTAATCAAGTGGTTTCTACCATGTTCGACATCAACTCATTTATTCACATGGATAGAATCGTACTATTTCGGAAGTAGAAATGAAGACCCTGGATCTAGTTTCTGCCATCCAGGCTGCGAGGAGTTTTGTATTCATTATATAGTAGACTAATTATAAATAGGTGGCTGTGTCTATACTGTGTCTACATGAGTCTATGATTATGATGTACCGCGAAATCATTCCTGTATCAGAGCAGTAGTTAGTTTGTTAGTTAAAGTTTTTGATCTGAGTATGGGAATGCCTACCTCAGCAATGACATGATCTCATATATGTATTTTGTGTTGAATATTTGCAGGTTCCGACTGGGCTCTCCACAAGATAATCCTTGAAATGATAAAGTACTTCACCCTTCCTAGATGATATGAAACCCTAATCTACTACAGGTTTCGCACTTTAGGGGGCAATCTGTTACACTAAAATTTGCCACCATGACTATTTGCAGTTATTATGGCTCCATCAACTGTCATACTATCCTCCTTGGCAAGTCTTATACCTCTGCTCCTCATGCCAAACCCCAAGAAAGAGAGAAAGTCCTCAAAAATTCATTTAACTCTGGTTACGGAGTTTCTCTTACCCTTACCTGTGTGTACGCACCTCAAGTTCACAATACCTGCGTACTTGTACGCTCTGTCTGTAAAGGTGTGGGTGCGTACTCCTGTAAAGGTCAAAAGGCGCAAGTTTTACTCCAGAAAAGTTACTTGTGGTCAATTCTAGAGCATTCTAGAAGATGGTTTGACGTGTATTGAGCGCCTCCAGATGGTTCATGCATCCCAAAGAAAGAGGAACTTATCCCATCAAGAGGGGAGCTATCCCATTGAAAGAGGGGCATATCCCATTGATGGTGGACCTAATTAACTTCCTCCAAAGCATTATAAGTACAAGCATTGGGCCAGAGGGAGGGGAGGTTGAAATCTGAACATTCCTAAGGGTAGATGCTGCTGAAATTAGAACTCCCTTATAGAGCTTGAGAGGAGAGATTCCAATCCTTTCTTAGCTTCATTTGGAAGTGGGTGAGCTGATCAAAGTAAAGGCGAACTCTTGCTGGACCCTGGGAGGGACCTGCACAACACCAAGGCACTGGTTGTAATGGTTTCTTTTGTTTCCAATTAATACAATTAAGTTCATTTTTCTCAACAAGTTGTTATATATAATTTGTTTCATAAACTCCTTGGTCTTTATGATGAATATGTTTTATTATATGAGTTATTCATGTGCTATGTAATCGTTTGCTTGTTAGTGAATGTAGGTTTCGAAGGGAAGGAGGAGCTCATCTAGATCAGAGAGGCTTGGCTGCTACGAACAAGCATTGGACTAGAGGTAAGCCTTAAACACCTGGTTGCTCTTATTTTAAATGCATATTTAGGGAACCATAGTGCTTGATTGTTTTGTTTGTCACTAGAAAGCCTTAGCCTCTAGGGAGGTCAGTTTTGTCTGCAAAATTGACTCTTTCCGCATGACAATTAATAACATAAATTTCCATTATCAACTCAATTCTATATCTTGATTTGACTAGATAAAAGCTATCGAATTGTGCATATTCTACAGTTGTTCTAACTTTATGTAGCTAACTCAACGATTATATAGGTTCACATGTCTTAAAAATTAGCTGAATCATATGGGAAGCTATCAAATGTTTCCAAGATGGAGATCCACCTATTAGCCATTGGTGGAAGTTCATGGGTTTGACATATCTCTTAAGTCAAACCTACGATAAAAAAGCCATGGCACACTTGTAACATATAAAACATCAAGTGTATCAATTCTATAATCAAGAAAGTGAGGGTTATCATCAAGTGAGTGATATTTGAAGAAAAAAATGTAGTTAATGATGTGTCTTCTCATGATTCACTCCTTCGGTAGCGAATCGTGAGAAGAAAGATTCCTCTTCTAGCTATGAAACTAAGATGTCAATTCGAGTTCTAGTTATTATGAAGCAAATTATGAAAGTTGTTTATTTTTAAAACTCTATTAAAACGCTTCACCTGGAAGCTAAGGATAGATTAGAAGTTAACATATTTTTGAGACTTATTTTTATGGAGAGAACTTTGTTTACACACTTCAATTAATATAAATCTTTGTTCTGGTGATCCGAATTGGATCCTAATCACTCTAAGTTTTCATGACTATTTTCAAATTATGCCAAAAAAATTCAAGTCTTAGAAAAATCAAGCTATTAGAGGGAATCCTCGTGACTTTTGTAGTTGTGGCCAGAGTGGAGCAACGAGGACCCTTGGTCGAGCGCATAGACCATTGGCCCATGGTAAAGTTCGATGGCACAAATTGGAAAAACTAGAGGCTAAATTGAGAAATGGGGGTAGTTTCTGATAAGCGCTAATCGCATATCGCAGGGCGTCCCCCTCAGTGAAGGAAAGCCTCGAAGTGCCCGGACCTGAAAAGGCTATGAAATGGGGAAATGTAACCGTTTCGGTTCCGTAGCATGGGATTCCACAAACTGGCAGGATATCGAAAGGCCTTGAGGTGGTAAGCAGTTTTTACTGAGCCCCGCCCGATGCCACACATCGAGTGACACGCGTCTGGCAGATGAGAGAGAAAACCGCCTGCATCGGACAGGTAAATGTCATGCAACTTACCCGCTCGATATGAAAGACGACCATAGGATCTAGGGGGCCTAGATCAACGGCGGAGACACATCCTGATAAATGACCAGATTTGACAAGCAATAATGCAAGATTACAGGGGATTTGAAGTCCGACGTGGAAAATGAGTTGGCAAAAGAGTCGTGTTTCATGGGAAATCTTGAAGCAAATGGAAATAATGGCCATTCAAATATGATTCAAGGAATCTGACACTCAGTTCGTTAGGACACAGGTGGCCACCTCCCTGCGAGGCGTTACACAGTGATGATGACGCAGAGCAGAGGAATTCGAATGGACAGAGGTAGGGAAACTAGAAAGTTGGGAAGCGGAAACGAACAGTCAAAAGAACAGACTAGCTTTAAAGCCATGAACTAACAGAAGCAGAGGACAAAAATAGAAAATGGGGGAGTTAGTTAGACGCAGAAGCTAAGAGCAGAGAACAGAGAAGAGAAGCTGAGTTGACCTAAAGGCAGCATCGAGCCAGACAGAGCCAGAGAGAGTCAAAGAGTCTGTGCACTCCAGAGAAGGCTTGAGAGGTTCAAGTGGACTCCTCGGCATAGGCCTGTCATGTATGAGACCCAGATTGGGCTTATACTACTGTGACCAATAGAGGTCGAGTTTCAGTGAGGAGAGTCTGTATACTCCAGTCCTACTGATTTTCATCTGTTTCGTGAGACTTGAACTGAGTCCATTGTTGTAAAAAATTTTCTTGAAAACATAATAGAGAGGCCACCACTGAAGGCTGGACTAGGAGACATAGCCCAAGAGCATTGGGTGAACTCCTTATTAAACTTGTTGTGTTTACATGTTTTACTGTTATGTTTTCTCTAATTGCCTCAGTGTTTATGTATTCTAGAAATCTTATCAATCCATTGCATAAAGTAACATAGGCACATCCATGCACATGAGTCTATAATACCTTTGATTCTTGTCCAGGATAAATTCCAGATCAAGTGGTATAAGAGCTTAGGTTTACTAAGGTTAGACAAGCTTGTGTTGGATTTTGTTGTTGAATGCTAACTAGATCAAAGCTTAAATTAGGAGAAGGAGAGTTGGTTGAAGCTAACCCAGAAATTGGAAGAGTCTATCCTAAGGGGAAAATGTCAGAAGAAAGTCCCTTGGAATCAGACTCCCCGTTCATGGATAGCTTTATGACCATGAAATCCATGGTGGAGGAAATGTATAGAGAATTTAGGAAAAGTAAGGATGAAGATTCATCAAACTCCAAACAAGACAAAGAAGTAGAATAATATCTCCTCCATGACCACTCTAAAGGCAAAGGCAAAGAATAAAAATTTCTCGCACCTCCTAATAGCCCTGAGAATAAAAATAAAGCATCTTTGATTAAATTAGATGTTAAATTTGATTTACCAATATATGATGGAGAGTTGAATGTAGAGAAGCTGGATAATTGGATCAGAGAGATTGATGTTTATTGCAAAGTGCAGAGCATTGATTCAGACAAGAGTAAGATTCAACTGGCTAGCCTACGCCTTGGGGGCACTACCTTGGTATGGTGGGAAGGCAGGACACAAGCTAACATGAAGAAACATGGTAAGATTCTTTATGTCTGGAGTGAATTTGTTTTTGCAATTAAAAAGCAATTCTATCCACTAGCCTATATGCAGCAAGCCATGATGAGCTGGCAAGCTCTTCACCAACTAAAAGGGCAAAGTGTACAAGGTTACACCCAAGAATTTAGGAAGAGAGCTTTTATTCTAGGAATTTCTTTAGACTCACCTGAGACTTTGTTGTAGTATATCAGTGGTCTACACAGATACATGAGGTACACTATCCTCATGTTTAATCCCACTAGCATAGATGAGGTATCCATTCAGGCTACACATCTAGAAGCTAGAGGTAAGAATGGGAACCCAGAAGTTGGGGGATCATCCAAACCCACTGCAAGCAAGAATAAGGAGAAAAGAAAATAGAAATGGAAAGAGAGGAAGACAAATACTGTACAGAAGAGCAAGTATTCATGCACTCACTGTAAGAAGGATGGGCATGATGATGAACACTGCTGGATTTTGCATCCGGAGTTGAAACCCAAGAAAAACGAGGGAAAAATGAAGAGAACTACTACATCTATTAAAAAGGATTTGGGGTCAGACTCAGGAGATGAAACAACGATCGCAACCACAGGTATAAAAGGTAAAAATTCTAAAGCATCTACTAGTAATTCTACTACTGATAATGAAGAAAATGAGAGGAAAAGGCATGAGCTTTTTCATATTCGAGTTATTTCCAGTCATCAAAAGATTGATACTTTGTTTGATAGTGGCTCACAAGTAAATTTAATTTCTGAAGAATTTGTAAAGAAGTTGGGATTACTAACCACACCTCACAAGAAACCATATCCATTAGGTTGGTTATGTGATAAAGCAAAGCTAGAAGTGACTAGACAATGTAAACTTAAGTTTTCTTTTGGGTCAGCATTTGTAGATGAGGTTGAGTTAGATATAGTTCCTTTCGATATATGTGGAATTGTTTTAGGAAGTCCTTACTTGTATGATAGAAAAGCTATTTTCTATAGAGCTAAAAACAAGTATCTACTCGTTAAAGATGGAATTGAATATATTGTAAGAGCTCATAAGCTCAAGAAAAATTATACTCTCATAAACTCAGGGCAGATGAAGAGAATTGTAAATTCATACAAACAATTTTTACTGATGATTGTAAAGGAAAAGAAACCTGATAGAACCAATATATTTGAAGGCTATGATGCTAAACAAAAAACTAATTTAGGAAAAGTTGTTTCAGAATATGATATATTATTTCAAGAACCTAAAGGTCTGCCACCTAAAAAGGAAATAGTACATGATATTAATTTGCAGCAAGATGCTCCATTGCCTAACATCGGAATGTACAAGTTTTCCGCTTTAGAGAACGCAGAAATCAAGAAGCAGGTATAGGAGCTACTCGAGAAAGGGTTCATAAGGCCTAGCACATCGCCATGTGGGTCTCCAGTTGTCTTGGTGAGAAAGAAAGATGGCTCATGGAGAATGTGCATTGATTATTGAGCACTGAATAAAATAACGATCAAAATCGTTATCCTCTTCGTCAAATAGATGATCTATTAGATCAATTGAAAGAATTTGTTTATTTTTCCAAGTTGGACTTACAAAGTGGATATCATGAGGTCAGAGTTGTAGAGCAAGATGCATGGAAGGCTACTTTCAAAACAAAGCAGGGATTGCATGAGTGGCTGGTTATGCCTTTTGGCTTAACTAATGCTCCTGCTACTTTCATGAGAGTAATGAATGATGTACTCAGACCTTTTATTGATGATTTTGTCATTGTATATTGGATGACATTCTTATATTTAGCAAAACGTGGGAAGAACATTTAAAGCATGTTAAGCAAACTCTAGATGTTTTCAAAAGAGAAAATCTTTATGTTAAAATCTCAAAATGTGAATTTGGCAAAATGTCTTTGAATTATTTGGGTAATATAGTAGGGGGTGGTGAATTTCAGATAGATCCCTCTAAGGTTGCAGTTATTGTAAACTAGCCTAAGCCCAAATCTGCTACAGAAGTTAAAAGCTTCCTAGGAGAAGCACAATATTGGAGAAAGTTTATTTCTAACTTTTCCTTAATTGCAGCTCCCTTACATGCTTTAATAGGATTGAACGAGGTGTTTTAGTGGGGAGGCAAATAGCAGAAAGCCTTTGACACCTTGAAAGAAAATATTAGTACAACACCAGTACTAGCACTGCCCGATCTTCAAAGACCATTTGAGATTGAAATAGATGCCAATGACTATGCCATGGGAGCAGTGTTGATGCAGCACAGTAAACACATATGTTATCATTCTGAGACATTTAAATTATTTTACAGTAGTTAATTATCCCACATATGATAAAGAATTGTACGCATTAGTATAGAGTGTGAAGAAGTGGAAACATTACTTAATGGGAAAAGAGACAGTTATACATACTGATCATCAACTACTTCAATATTTACACTCCCAAACTAAGTTGCAACAATCAAGACATTATAGGCAGATGGGTTTTCTACAACAGTTTCATCTTGTCATCAGATACAAAAAGGGCATACACAATAAAGTTGCAAACATGTTGTCCAGACCGATTATAAATGCATCTACTATACTTAAGCATAATTCAGTATTGAATGAAAGCTACATTGAACAATATGCTCAAGATATAGATTTTAAAGATGTATATGCAACTTTAAGTCAAGGCAAACAAGTAGGAGAATTGGATTATCATGTTAAGGACTAGCTCTTGTATCATTTTGGGAAGCTATGCATTCCACAAACTGAAAGAGTAAAGATAATTCGAGAAGCACACACTTCTGTAATATCAAGTCACTTTGGTGTAAGTAAAATAGTCTCATAGCTGCAAAGGTTTTGTTATTGGCCAAAAATGAATGAGACGATTTCTAGATATGTAAGAGGGTGTACCATGTGTGCTAAAAGAAAGCCCAGTAATAGAAAACTAGGCTTGTACACTCCACTACCAGTTCCTTCTCATCCTTGGGAAAGTGTTTCCATGGACTTTGTTGGAGGCCTATCTAAATCTAGGAAAGGTCGTGACTATTTATATGTTGTTGTGGATAGCTTCAGCAAAATGTGTATTTTAATACCTTGTAACAAACAAATTACAGCTGAACAAACTGCAAAGTTGTTCTTTCAACAGGTATGGGTTCATTTTGGATTACCCACTTCCATTATATATGATCGAGATACCCAATTTGTTGGGAAATTTTGGTCAAGTATGTGGGAATTGATGGACACCAGACTGAAGAAGAGTACAACTTTTCATCCTCAAACAGATGGCCAAACAGAAGTGGTCAATAGGACAATGATCTAGTTGCTCAGAGGCTATTGCAGGAAGAATCCCAAGCTTTGGGATGAACATTAATGTAATCTGCAACATGCTTACAACCGAGCTAAACATTCTTCTACGCAGAGATCTCCTTTTGAGACCTGTTTTGGTTTCACACCAAGGTCTCCCTTGGATTTGTCTTTGGTAAAGACATAGCGGTTGATGGACACATTGATGTGGAGAAGGCAACCAAGTTCATTGAACAAATCCAAGAGATTCACCAGCCAATACAGGAACAGCTGGAAAAGAGCCAAGCCAAGTATAAGGCAAGGAATGACAAGCATCGGATGGAGCATAGTTTCCAAGTTGGTGATCAATTATGGCTGTATATTAGCAAAGGCAGAATGTAAGGTGAAGGTAAGAAGCTAAAGCCAATAAGGTGTGGACCTTTCAAGATACTTGAGAAAATTGGTGAGAATGCTTTTTGCCTTGATTTACTAGCTTACATGCACATCTACTCAGTTGTTAATGCAGACAACTTGAGACTATTTGAACCTTCATTAATTGAAGATCCCGAAGAGTAGAGTCAATTGCCTTCTATTGATGATCTGTTGCCTGAATATCTTAATGAGTTGCAAGAAGATACAGTTCCAGACAGGAAGGTGAGGACCACACCTAGAGGGATGTTGAGTACCTCAGGATTGGAATCAAAGGTTTGAAGCTAAGCAGTACGAAATGGATAGAAATTGAGCAAGCGAGGAATCTATACCTTCACTTGATTGATGCTTGAAAGAAAACCAACTTTTGGTGGTCCAAAAGCTTTTTCAGTGGGAAGGCTGTGATCTGAATTGGATCTTAATCACTCTCTAAGTTTTCATGACTTTTTTCAAATTATGCCAAAAAAATTCAAGTCTTAGAAAAATCAAGCTATTAGAAGGAATCCTCATGACAGTTGCAGTTGTGGCCAGAGCGGAGCAATGAGGACCCTCAGTCGAGTGCGCAGACCATTGGCCCATGGTAAAGTGCGATTGCACAAATTGGAAAAACCAGAGGCTAAATCAAGAAACGGGGGTACTTTCTGATAAGCTCTAATCGTGTATCACAGGCGTCCACCTCAGTGAAGGAAAGCCCCGAAGTGCCCAGACCCGAAAAGTCTATGAAATGTGGAAAAGTAATTGTTTCGGTTCCGTAGCGCAGGATTCCACAAACCGGCAGGATATCGGAAGGCCTCAAGGTGGTAAGTAGTTTTGACCGAGTCTCGCCCATTGCCACACATTGAGCGACATGCATCCAGCGGATGAGAGAGAAAACGCCCACATCAGATGGGTAAAAGTCATGCAACTTGCCCGCCTGATATGAACAATGATCGTAGGATCTGGGGGACCCAGATCAACGATGAAGGCGCATCCCAATAAATGACCGATTTGATAGGCGATAAAGCAAGATTACAGGGGATTTGAAGTCCGACATGGACAATGAGTTGGCAAAAGAGTCATGTTTCAAAGGAAATCTTGAAGCAAACAAAAATAATGTCCATTCAAATATGATTCAAGGAATCTGACACTCAGTTCATTATGACACAGGTGGCCACCTCCCTGCGAGGCGTTACATAGTGATGATGATGCAGAGCAGAGGAATTTGAACAGACAGAGGCAGGGAAACCAGAAAGCTGGGAAGTGGAAACGAACAGTCAAAAGAACAGATTGGCTTTAAAGCCATGAATTGACAGAAGCAAAGGAAAACAATATAAAATGGGGGAGTTAGTTAGATGCAGAAGCTAAGAGCAGAAAATAGAGAAGAGAAGCCGAGCTGACCTGAAGGCAGCATCGAGCCAGATAGAGCCAGAGAGAGTCAGAGAGTCTATGCACTCTAGAGAAGGCTTGAGAGGTTCAAGCAGACTCCTCAGCATAGGCCTGTCATGTATGAGACCCAGATTGGGCTTATACTACTGTGACCAATAGAGGTCGAGTTTCAGTAAGGAGAGTCTGTGTACTCCAGTCCTACTGATTTTCATCTATTTAGTGAGACTTGAATTGAGTCCACTGTTGTAAAAACTCTGCTTGAAAACATAATAGAGAGGCCACCACTGAAGGCTGGACCAGGAGACGTAGCCCAGGAGCATTGGGTGAATACCTTATTAAACTTGTTGCATTTACATGTTTGACTGTTATGTTTTCTCTAACTACCTCAGTGTCTATGTATTCTAGCAATCTTATCGATCCATTGCATAAAGTAACATAGGCACATTCATGCACATGAGTCTGTAATACCTTTAATTCTTGTCTTGGAAAAATTCCAGATCATCTGACATTATTGTAATACCTGCTGATGATTTTATTTTTGTGATTTGACATTTCCATCACCTCGTACATCTCAGAAGGACCCCCCCGCAGAAGTGTGAGATCAATAGTATAATTAATTTTCATTTGATTGAAACTTTCTGCTTTGTTTTTCATACACTTATTAATTCTCTATCTTGTACAAATTCAAGTACTTGAAAAAAACCAAAACAACCAAAAACATTTAATTCATTGCTCTTTAATTTTCTTAGTTTCAGATTTATAGGAATTTGATAGTTATGATTGGATCTAATGTTTTATGCACACATCAATAATCTCAAGAGGATTTCTACCTTTAATTTCAATTACTTGCTTCTCACTCTAGAATATGATTTTATTGCTTTCCCAGAATAGAGTTTGGTTGATTTCCATATCCTTAGATTTACTTTCAAAGTCTAATAGATTAGGGTTGATTTCAAGTTCAGTAGATTAAATTTATTTCCAATTTCAATAGATTAGATTTGTTTCAAAAGTTCAATAGCTCATATTTCTTTTCAAAGCTTAATAGACTAGATTTATTTTCAAAGTCCAATAGAATAGGTTTTACTTCTTTGTTCAATAGAATAGAATTTCAAAGCTTTCATAGTATAGAATTAGAATAAAATTGTTCTAAATTACACTACTTTTTCGAGTTTTTAATTTTATTCTTTATTAGATACACTATTTGAGAAAGAACATGTGTTTCTGCTCATTTAGATCTCTTCAAATATATGTTTGATTTTAATCTTGCAATAATTTCTATAAAATAAATTTCTTTTCAATTGAAATTAAATATCCTAACATATATAGTGCAAGTATACTTCACAAGAATACGAACCCTAGATTGATAATTTAATGCAACTAATTTAATAAAAAATTAAATTATCCAACATTTTTCACGTTGTTGTTGGGGAATTATACATATGTATTTAATTTCAATTTAGGATGCCTTTTTATCTACACAACTCTATTTAGTAGGAGTGGTAAGAATAGAGGTAAGTACCTATGCATCATGATTGTGAAATTATTCCTAACCATAGTTGTTACAAATTATATTTCACAATAGTTGCATTCATTCTTTAGATACATAGTTGAAACTCATATTAGAATCATTTAGGGTGCATGTATAGAGAATGAGATCTTAGGGGTAAATTTGTTAGAGGACGTAGTTCAATATCAACATCACCAACCATCCCCACTAGACCACGTAGTGCCATACCATCTTCCACTACACACATTCCATAATTTACAAGTATATCAAGATTCCTAGAGGTACACAAATAAGACATTCTACCTAGAGAGCCACCAAATTCATCTACAAAAGTAGTTGTAGAAGAACCTACTTCTCCAGCTAAAGGAGTCATAATCATTTCTTCAACAGGTGAACAAATCATTGGATAAGAGTTAGAAGTACCTAGTGAGGAAGGAAAAGAAGAGGTAGAAGACACTTTTCTTAGAAAGCTATTGATAGAGGAACCAAAGGAAGAGAAACAGGTTGCAGATAACCCTATTGAGGAACCCTACATAAGTTATGAGGAATCTAGAGTGGCGGAAGGAGGATGATAGATACATAATGGAGAGGAAATATCATAGATTGGTGGAGGTAGATGTTATCGGGAAAACTAGTGTTTATTCATAACTGCTAGTCCCACTAAGACGGGTAGCTATCTTAGAAACAAACAAACTAAAGTCACTTGTGTTTTCCTTTACGAGAGATAGATGAGAAAGAAGCAGAAAGTACCAACCTCAGTCTTTCGCTTGGTTCCTTGCTTGCTTCCTTTCCCCTTTGACATAATCTTGCCACTCCTTCCTTACTTGTCCTGCTTCAAAGAGCACCTATAGAGCCAAAGAAGCATAATACCATCAAAGCATAGAGATCTATCACTGTAAACAATATAGGATTAGATATATATTGACCATACAAATGCATATATCAACACAATATTCAGAGATATACAAGAATATGGAGGAAAACTCAAATATCTTTATTGATAGAAGTAGTAGAAGAGAGGATTACAACCACTTGGTCTGACCTAGCGCCATCCTGCCAACATGAAAGCCCTATTCACCTCATACAAAGCAAGATCACCCAACAATGTCTTCAAAGAGTAACCAACAACACTTCGTTGCAAATTACAAAATTCCAGGCTTTGGATCTCTGAGATGAGGGATCCATATATAGATGTTTACAGGGGGGTGAGTCAGCTTTTGGGGATTTTGATTAGTGTTATCTCTCTGACAGTTCTTGGTTCCAATTGGAGATTTCATGATCTCTTACTCATCCCTTGGCGAATTCAGAGAGGCAAGTGTCAAATGAGTAGCTTCTAGAAGATTCTCAGGGTCTCCACCTAGCAAATTGCTTGTGCCATTTGTCTGCTCTCGCTCATCGCACCCTACAGAAGGGCTTCAGAGTATGAATTGCACTTTTTGCATGTGGCAGGTGAGATGCATCGCACCCTTAGCACTGGGAAGTTTGTATGGTCCTGCTTTGACCAGTTCTGAGTAGTTTTTCATGGAGAACTTTTGGGAGATGATGTAATCAACTAACCTTGCTCCTTTAGGATATGAAACAACACTTTAGGGACTTAGAAGCCCTTGGTTTATGGACATATATGATTGGGGTTGCAGTGCCCAAATATGTCTATAACAGTTTCCCCCTAAAGCATGAGGCTGTAAATCTTTTGATGTCGGGTGAAATGCTTTATTATGAGGATCCGAGGTTTTTCGAACTGGAAGGTGACCTATAATAAGATACAATACAATACATTATCTTCATAATATTTTCATGATCTAGCTGAGGCAGGCATTCCCATGCTCATCTTTATAAATTCATTTTCATGTACATAGGACAGACAATCGTCTGTGTAGCAGACCGATGATTCTGGTAGAGCCATCATCCTTTGGCTCAGATGATTGTCTGTGCAACAATGATGTACATTTGATGTCTTTATTTCCCTGAATATATCGTAGCCAGGATGGATGAAACTAGATCTGAGGTCTTCAAAAACTCGTTCAATATTCGCCCAAAAGTACATTTCGATCCATGTGAAAAGATGTTCTGAGGTCGAACATGGAAAGACATTGCCTGATTACCAGCCAATAATGGAAGCTGTTAACAGGCGCAAGAGGAATCACCAATGATGATGATGACCCCCAAGGTACTGCAGTACAATTCATGTGGTGTGAATACATGAGTTGATGTCAAACACCATGCAAAATCTTTCGGTCGAAGGCCATTAATGAAAACCTGTCGTCGGAAGTGAGAAACTTGCCATTGAGGCATGCAAGCTTCAAAGTACTGAAAGGGTTGTTCCTAGGTCGACTTCTTGGATAATGAGTTGATGTCGACAAGAAGTGACCCATCGTAGGAGGGAATTAATGAATCCCACATCTATGACACAGAACAGAGCAAATGATTTTGTGGAGGTGAAAACGATCTGATAAAACAAGGGTCAGGGTGGCGGTCATGAAAGAATGAAGCGTGAAGGTATTGCAGCGGATGAGACACAGCTGTGTAGGTGAATTCTCTGAGCAACTTCTCTTGAACATACTGGTGACATTGAAATGGATTGGTAGCGTTAACCCCAAAAGTGGATGGTATGGTGGACCAATGGTGATATGACCAGTGAACGGAATAACCCAACCCGACTCAATCATGGTGATGGAGTGAACGTGTCATGTTCAAGAGCGACCTACTATCGATAAAGTTTCTTCAAGTCTTCTTCCCAATTTTCCCTAATCATTTTTGACCAGTACCTCTTTATTTTTGTCAAGCTTGAGGAAGATAACATATGCTTGTTCTATAATTTTCCCTTTGGGAAAACCTGTCGGTATGTTTTAATGAGCCCAGCGATAGTGAGACTCGCTCTTGTCTGAATGGACAAGTTTGTTGCTATTGCTTTAACGAGTTTAATGAGAAGGATAACTCGGTTCTTTTCAATTTTAGAGAGTCTGAAAAGAGATAGAAAGGAGACTCCAACATTCCTTTTTCGTAATATAATCCCTTAAGTCCGAAAAAGTATAAAACAATGCGAAAGGGATGAATTTTCGATAGTTTTAACGAGCCAAACAAGACAAACGCTCGATATTTTTGTGTAATAACCCCTCAGGTCCAAAAAGATTAAAATCTAGAGGAGGGATGGCACTTCCAATCACTTTAATGAGCTAGAGAGGCCAATTTCTCGGCAATCTTTTCATTTTTTACGAGTCAGATGAAAAGAGCTTAAAGGAGACTCGTTTTTTGAAAAATGAGTGATGTTTTCGAATAGCAGCTGGTTCTAGGTAATGTTTGGAACTTTTCAATCATGACAGTGTAAAGAAGGTGGCTAGTAGGATCACTCATCACAGTTGTTCCTCAAAAGGGGTAAACAATCAAACGGAGGTGTATGATCGGCTAATAACGAGTGGAGGTGATGGTAAGAACATGACCAAGGCTCAAAAGCTGATAATAATGCGATCGCACTGGTTATTTACCGAAGGTGGATTCATTTTTTAATGAGCTTAAACTCGGGTGGAACATATGCTCATTGCTACGTTTATTTTTTAACGAGCTTGAACTTCGTGTAAAACTGCTTGTGCCAGTCGTATAATAAGGATGTCTCAACGATAGGTTCATCTTTTAGGGAGCTTGCACCATTCGAAATTTTGCTCCGTCTCCTTTTATTATGTAAGCTAGGAATGACCAATCCTACAAGTTTAAAGTGTTAAGAATATATAAACTGAGAAAATAAATGGTCGCTTTTCACTTTCATGCAAAAAGGTTTGCAGGCCCCCAGGTATAACGAAGTAGAGTTTCCAGGTTACCCTTGAATTTGAAAACAAAACATTTTTCCTATCGGGAAAGGCATACCTTCTGACGGAGGTATCTTATTCCAGTCTAATCCAATCTTCATAAACGGATGGGTGTGTCAGACCAGTCATATATCCTCCATGGAAACCTACCCTATACCTGAATTTTTCCTGTCGAAGCAGACCAGGGTGCATGCCCCCTGGGTTTCAGTCACAACCACCGAATCACTCGCGCTCATCAGGTGGATGGACTGGAGATTGATGAGACATTCCTTGCGCAAAAAGACCTGTTAGGGATGGCATTTGACTATTAGCTATGTGTGAACCGGGGAATGAAAGCTGGTCTATGAGCTGGACCACTCTGCCTTCATGCGGAAAACACATCACTCGAAAGAGTGAGGAAACAATAGCTCCCATGCTATAAATGTAGTCGCGCCCAAGGAGTAGATTGTAATCTAAAGGTCCTTGGACTACCATTACGTTCAGATAAACGGTTTTCCTTCTCAAAGTTATAGGCAAATTTGGAAGGATCCCTAACAGTCAACTGGTTCCTTTGTCGAAGTCTATCAGATTTCGCATCTCAGGCAAAAGCGATGGCGAACCAAGCGCTTTCCAAGTAGTTGAGAAAAGGATACTCACAGAAGCCCCTTCATCTATCATGGTACCAACCATGACCATTCTGTAAGTTTGCACTATGATTAGAAATGGTACATTAGATGGTAGACAGGGTCTACCTAGTAGATTCCAATCGAAGGGGACGACTAGGTTGCTTGGAGGTGGGACCGAATAAACAGCCGGATACATCTCTGACGAACTTCCTTCCTACGGTAAAGGAACGGGTAGATTGCCCCATGTTCATCAGAGTCTGTGTTTACGAAAATAATTTGAACAGTGTCGTTCTCATTCTCTTTGGTAACTGTATCATCCGAAGTTAAATCCTCTGAAGACAGGATGGGGTCGACTTCCGTCTCGACCTGTTGACTTTGGTCCGATGTGGACTCAGAGGGTTTATCTTCAATGATAGGTGCTTCAACTGACAACAAAGGTGTTTCAGTCAG
The DNA here is from genome assembly GCA_031772625.1 of Pinus tabuliformis. NCBI lineage: Eukaryota > Viridiplantae > Streptophyta > Pinopsida > Pinales > Pinaceae > Pinus > Pinus tabuliformis. Next base: position 750,807,141 of record CM062816.1, on the reverse strand, counting down.
ATTTTCAACTAGCAATGGACTCGGCAAGAGTTTCTTGTATCCAGGAGGAAGTCGCTGTGGTGATGCAGGACGGTTATCCAAGACTCTTTTAGCTTCGTCCAGGAAGGGACAACGGTGGAGGGCATGATCGCCTTCACACAGTCTGCAAGGAAATTTAGATTTTCCTTTCTATCCGGTGACTTTGTTTACACTAGTTGACGGTGTACTGTCAACATGATCATTAGAGGTTAACGACATCGGATTGTGCAAGCGGGGAGACCAGTCCCTTAAGATCCATGGGATGCAAGGGCAATCTCGATGATAATGGTCCCCTTTGCAGATGACACATGGAGATTTATGTTTGTATGGTGCAGTGTGTGGATTTTCACTAGACGATGTATGGTTGCCCCTTTTTTCCGTTGGCGCCTTCTTCTTCTCCTCCTTCCCTTTCTTCTTCTTCTCAATTACTTGGTTTTTAGTTTTACTAGCTTCACCAAGTGAAGAGGAAGAAGGAGAGGGAGAAAAAAACAAAGTAGAAGGTTGGGGGGTAACTCTAGTATCATCTAGTTGTTGATTTGATTGCTCAGGAATCATGGTGCTTTGAACGACAGAGGTCGAGAAAAGCCATACCGGCAAGCCAATTGTCAATCCTGGAAGGGACAATGTGGCCATATGAGGTGCACCAACATCTCCCCAAGAGGAGAAAGGACTAGGATTTCCCCCAAGGGGAAATCCTTGATTGGTGGACTCCATTTTCTCAACCTAAGATCAATGAGGGAATAGTGATGTTATTATGTTTAAAGTAAATTTTAGACACTTTGACACAACTTGCTTTTTCAATTTTTAAGAGTCAAGAAAAAGCTAAAGATGACTCTAGTCGCCTTCGATTTTTAATGAGCCTGAAGTGAAAAGTGCTCAGATGGACCTTTTCCTTTAAGGATTCTAAAAAGGAATGAAAGAGACTACTCTAGAAATCTAGACAGAGGGATTACCAAACCAATCGCAAAACTGCAGAATACTTTTTACAGTACGACAGTGAATCTTCCCGAATGTTGTGTTCAGTGCATTGCGATTGATAGGGTGGCAGACATGGCTTCCTAAGGATAAAGGATATAGCCTATTGTGGTCTCCCAATATATACTCGATGGTATGTGGGAGCACAAGTTCGTATTGGCACTTGTTGTCTCAAGGAGGAGGAATCACCCAACATACGATGAAAGTGACAGTTACCAGGCTTTACGATGTCAGAATACGTCTCTAGCCTAGACTTCTAGATGTTGTGCGTTAGGTTCCAAAGTGTTTTTATGTTCATTGAATTTATTTCACAGTTGATCTTTCTTAAGAAGTTTGCCTTTAAGGTTCACCACGTGATGTAGATATACAACTCCTAAATATGAAATCTAAGATGATAAATAGTTGTTTACTCTTCTTTTTGCACTGAAAATTCTAGCTACTAAGGAAAGAGAAGCGAAATCCTTTCAACATAGAGCAGAGAGCACACACTAGATGCATTGTCCTAAATCAAAATCAATAAGCAGTCTAAATGCAAATGCACATGCATTTTTTTTTTTTTTCCGCTTTCTTAATGTGTGAATGACAAAAAGAATGCTCAATACAAAACCGAATTATTTCTTCTTTCAAAGCGACAGTACTAATGATTTTATTTTCAAAAAACGAAAGGGAGACAAGACGACACTTTGCGATTTTGAATTGAAAATTGCTTTCGACACTTGAAATACTATAAATTTAGATCAAATACAAGAGTAACAGTGTAATCGACTATCAAAAAGAGAAGGATTCTTTTCTTTGACTGAAAATGACACTTGCAACACTTTCAAATCAAAAGACAACAGTTCGACTAAGTTACTATTTTGTAAAGGAGAACTGTAAATGGTGAAAAATACATAAAAAAATTCACAATTCTTTGTTAACTGGAGGCTAAATAATGCAAAGGAAGGGGGTTTCAATAGTGGTATACTGATCACAGACAGCAAAACTCCTGAATAAAGCTGAAGACAATGAAGAAAAAACCAAAATCTGAAGGCAGAAACAGTCTTACCTGATCATCGCACCTACAACAAAGGGAAATAGGGATGCATCCCACCTACTGCACACAGGAGGTGCGATGCATCTAGTCTGCTAAAAGGAGACAGTGCGATGGTCCAGGGACAAGACTTTAACTTGGTTTTTGGTCATAGTTTGCAACTTAGTTTAGGGATTTAGGCTGAGCTAATGATAGTCAGTAAATACAAAGTATAGGGGCTGATCTAACGAGGTTACTTGATCTACCTCTAGGGCACTTAGGATGTTTGCAAGTCAATTGTTCAGTTCGTAAAAAAACGTAGAGATTGATTGAAGCAGCATTGATCTACTTTGCACTTGCCTAGAAAATGTAGTTCGAAGGCTAGCTGGCTTAACTTCAGGCTCTGTCTGTAGTTTATGAAGCAAACAAATAGAGACAATCAATCAAACTATTCGCTCCTCAGCGGAGTCACCATTTTGTTATCAGGAAAACTAGTGTCTATTTAGAACTGCTAGTCCCACTGAGATGGGTAACCATCTTAGAAACAAACAAACTAAAGTCACTTGTGTTTTCCTTTACGAGAGATAGATGATAAAGAAGCAGAAAGTACCAACCTCAGTCTTTCGCTTGGTTCCTTGCTTGCTTCCTTTCCCCTTTGACAGAACCTCGCCACTCCTTCCTTACTTGTCCCGCTTCAAAGAGCACCTATAGAGTCAAAGCATCATAATACCATCAAAGCATAGAGATCTATCACTGTAAACAATATAGGATCAGATATATATTGACCATACAAATGCATATATCAACACAATATTCAGAGATCTACAAGAATATGGAGGAAAACTCAAATAGCTTTATTGATAGAAGTAGTAGAAGAGAGGATTACAACCACTTGGTCTGACCCAGCGCCATCCTCCCAGTATGAAAGCCCTCTTCACTTCATACAAAGCAAGATCACCCAACAATGTCTTCAAAGAGAAACCAACAACACTTCCTTGCAAATTACAAAATTATAGCCTTTGGATCTCTAGGATGAGGGATCCATATATAGATGTTTACAGGGGGGTGAGTCAGCTTCTGGGATTTTGATTAGTGTCATCTCTCTGATAGTTCTTGGTTCCACTTGGAGATTTCATGATCTCTTACTCATCCCTGGGTGAATTCATAGAGGCAAGTGTCAAATGAGCGGCTTCTAGAAGATTCTCAGGGTCTCCACCTAGAAAACTGCTTGTGCCATTTGTCTGCTCTCGCTCATCGCACCCTACAGAAGGGCTTTCCAGTATGCATCGCACTTTTTGCATGTGGCAGGTGAGATGCATCGCACCCTTAGCACTGGGCAGTCTGTATGGTCCTGCTTTGACCAGTTCTGAGTAGTTTTTCATGGAGAACTTCTGGGAGATGATGTAATTAGCTGACCTTGCTCCTTTAGGGTATGAAACAAAACTTTTAGGGACTTAGAAGCCCTTGGTTTATGGACATATATGATTGGGGTTGCAGTGACCAAATATGTCTATAACAATAGATGAGGTAGAATACCACAAGGAAGTAGTAGACGGGGTCGAGTATAACAACCTCGATTAAAAATCTATGTAATAAAGTTAATACATGCAAAAATAAGAACAAGGTCATGGGAGATATATTCTAAGATGAATGTTGGGAAAAACATAGTAGTGGGGATAAATGGTGATTAATTAATGGCTATGGAAGTTGGCAAAGGAAAAGAGGCATCTATTGGAATTTTATTTACGAAATAAAGGAAAATAGGAGAAAAGGGAGATGAAAGGTCACATATTTGCATGTGAGGAAAATTGAAGGAAAAATAGAGGAAAATGAAGAAAATAGAGGCCGCAATGATAAAAAGGCTTCTGAGGATTAGTTCATGGATTTTTGTCATTTTTAGCCTCAATGATAAAACTTGTTCTTCTATTCACTCTTGCACTGATAAAAGTCTTGGAGCATTGTTGGAGAAAATTGGATTTGGAGAAAGAAGGAAAAGGAAAGTAGGAAAGCATAAGGGGACAACGAGATTAGTAGCTACAACTACATTTATTTATAGGTACTGAGTTTCATGTAAGATTTAATTGATATTTTTTTCATTCATGGTATATGTATGTGGTTATTTGGTTATGATTTGTCATTGGCGTGGAGGATTTCCTAGATTGATAGTGGTTTTTCCCAGCCTTTCCATTTCCTGGATAGCCATGGTGTTATGGGTTTTCCCATTTGTTTTATGATTTTTACTCACATTCCTTATGGTTGTGGGTTGAGTTATTATTTCCTTGAGCCTTGCTTGGAAAAAACCGTGGGAAGCCCTGGAACAACTTGGATTGAATTACTCGTCCTGGAGCCTTGGTTGGAAAAACACTTTGGAGCCCTACAATAGCTGTGGGTTGAGTTACTAGTCTTGGAACGGGGTTGGAACAAATGGTCTGGAGATCTGGATAGCTTGGGTAGAGACCAATCTATTGATGTTAGTGATGTCTGACCATGAGGTGGAACCACTGGTTGAGTGTTGAGGTGGTTTGGCCTCTGGAAGCCCTAGTTTGGTTTTGCTTGGTTTATTCCATGAGATCCCACATTCATGCTTGGAATATGGTATGGGGGTGATTGGATGAAAGAGATATTTGGTTCAACCCAATCTATGGTCAGGTGGTACATGGAAGTCCCTGACTTAGTTGGATTTTTCATGTGTTAATAAGAGCTATTTACTCTTGTATTCTATGAGTAAATGTACTTGTTATGATTTGGCTTTGATGGATTCTCTATCATTGTTATTATTATGGTTATCTGTTGGTTATAAGCATGGTTTCATGAAAATTTCTAGTTATGGATCTTATCATGTTTTCATTGGTAAATGATTGGCTATTTAATGCATGATCTAATAAATGTTATGGAAACCATTGTGAGAGGGTATTAGACCTTCTTGATGATTTTTAGATAAGTATCATACCCCTATGTTCAGATATGCATTTATGAACTGTAGAGTACTATGTACACAAAGTGTTTGTATAAATGAGTAATTTGGACCTCCAGCTTCATGGGGTCATAACTTTGACATACAATTTCTGTTTGACTATCATAATACCTCGTTTCAAAGATATCGAAAAGAAGTCTAAAAAAAGGCTAGTGAATTAGTCTTATACTTTTTTGATATCTATGTTTTCCTTGAAAATGTCATTTAGTACCTAAAAACAACCTCAGAAGTTTAGAACCTAAAAAATTGCCAAAAATAGAAAGTCATGTTAAATTTAAGATAATTAAACTGAAGAGAATAGCGTCGGGTCAAGTTAGGATGATAACAGTGTGATCATGTGTCACTGTGTGTTTGCAATCAGTTCTGAACATGTGGACCCTATTTTCCATAGTTGCATCTTGGAAATCAAATCTCACATAATAAATCTCATCTCATGTTTACCCTCATGAGCTTGTGAATTTTGATAAATGTGGGAGGAGGCAATGTATCGAGGTGGAAGAGGAGGTAGAGGATATGATGGAGGTTTTCATGAAGATGAGGATCCTTTTGGATTTACTATTCAAGATAATGATACCACTGCTACTATGAAAAATATTTCTCCATCAATTCTTCCTAACTTCTACGGTATGAGGACAAAGGATCCATAAACATTTCTCTTTGAGTTTTAGGTACTATGTAGATCCTACAATTATTTACTTGATACTCAAAAGTTGAAATTATTTCCTACTACATTGAAAGACGAGGCTCTTAAAAGTTTCATGGGTCTAGGAACCAATTCTATAAGGACAAGGGATGATATGAAAAGAATGTTCTTAGAGAAATATAAAGTATTTCAACTATCATGACCTTAGATAAGAAGTTTTAAAAATGACTCAAAAAGAAGATGAAAGTATTGAAGATTTAGTAGAGAGATCTACTTATATTGTTAAAAGAGCTAAATTGCATGATTCAGGATCAAACACATTAAAAAAACTCTTACTAAAAGCTATAAGAGGTGAATGGAATAATATTCTTAACTTAATGGGTAAAGGGGATGTGTATCAATTTTAATTTCAAGATATTTGTGAATTGTGCATACATATCTCAAGAGGAAATTCAAAGTATGGAAATGGTCCAAGAGTTCTAGTTGTGTCAAGAGTAAGTAAATCTACATCTGGAATGATAAGTAGAGCGAACTTGGTAATTTGTTTGATAACTTTAAAAATTATATTCTTGGAATTTTAAGTGAACAATTAGATATGATAAGAGTAAAAAAAAAGCAAAAAAATAAAAATGTTGCTTTATCTATTTTCTATCCAGGATGTAGTAAGAAACATGCATTACGAGAATGTCCTCTTGACAATATTGATTTTTTTTTATATGTGCAGAGAATCATGCTACAAAGGACTTCCCTTCAATACCGAGGCTAAAATTTGTTTACCAAGAGGAAGTTGGGACAAGTCAACTAGAACAACTTTTCTATGTTGCTCTTAGAAGACCTTAGAAACCTCAACAAACACGTATGGCACAGATCCTAATGCATGATTTCAATCTTATGCACAACCACAAAGTAGTTGGAACACACCCCTACCATGGAAAACTTGGCCACCTCAACCACAAAAATCATCTTGGACACAAGGATGGCAAGGTTATTATGGTATAAATCCCCAACATGCTCAATATTTCCAACAATATCATCCATACCAACCTCAGTATTACTCTTCACCCCAACCTTAATAACTTGCCCAACAATAATTCCAACCTAAATTGACTACAAGTTAGCCCCTTCCATTACCATCCACTTTATTTTCTCAGAAATCAAATCAATTACCTACATAACCACTTCCCAATCCCAATATTAAAGCACTTCAGCAACCCATTTAAAATGTTGAAGATTAAAATTCTCAAGCTTATATGATAGCTAGTCTAGATTTAAATGATGTCCAACTTAGATATGGTCAAGTTTTTCAAAATAAAACACCCCCTGTTGTCATTCAAGAATATAATGAAGAGAAAAATCCTAAAAAGGAGGAATCTCTTGAACAGGAAAAGGCTCCTCAAAAGGAATATATTCCTACACAAACAAATGACAAAAAATAAGACCAAATCCTACAATTCCTATAGCTGAACAACCCTCTATTTCCTTACAAAATCCTCCCTTTCTCGAGAGGTGTAGAGAGGAAAATAATTTTACTTGATTGTAACATGCTAGATGAATTGAAAAATATTTGCATCAAGGTTCCATCGCTTCAAGCTATAAAGGAAATACCTATCTTTGTAAAAACAATAAAGGATATTTGCATCAATAAACTTGGAATAAAAATAAAAGGCATTTAAAGAGTACAATTGATAGGAATAGTTGTAGATATTATGATGGGAAAACCAATAATTGAAAAATACTTAGATCTAGGTAGTCCCATTTTAAAGATTCATATCAATGTTATTGAAACTACAAACACTTTGATTGACTTAGGTGCAACTATAAACATCATGAAGAATAATAATATGGATATATTAAGATTAACCAAGCTTCTATATGCTCCTAATTTATTGCAATTAGTAGATAAATTTGTTATTAAACCTGAGGGTATATTAGAAGATGTATGAGTATCCCTATATTCATGGAAGTATCCTATTGATTTTATGATATTAACTCCCAAAAAAATTGTATGCGGACATCCATTAATTCTTGCTAGACCTTGGTTAGGTACAATTGATGCATTCATAAGTTCTAGGTCTGACGATATGTTTATTTCTAATGACAATTCTACTAAAAAGTTCACATTATATCCACCTGCAAGAGAAATAACTACGATATAAAATGAAGTATGGATTGAAGATGACAATGGATAATTTGAAGACATTCAACCAGTATTAACTATTTCAAAAAATGGCGAGGAAGATCAGTTAAAAAAATTTAATGAATAATCATGATTTTTCTTTATATTGTGAGAAAAATTACTGTGCGCATATGCCAGATCAAAGTTTTCAGGAAATTTGTGGAACTGAATATTTCTCATTTCGAAAATCCAAAATATCATTGAACTTGATGGAAAAGTTTGGTAATTCTTTGGTAGAGATTTATCTAGGTAAAACATTAAAAAAAATAATAACTTGGAGGAATTTCAAAAGAAATAATTGATAAAGATTATACAAAAATATTCCTCTGCATTTTCATGAGAATATACTGATATGAAAGGAATTAATCGAAACACATGTATGCATCACATTTATATACAAGATAATGCCAAACTAGTAAGATAACCCCAGAAAATGATGAATCATAATATGAGGGAGATTGTTAAAGAAGAGTTATAGAAATTGCTCAATGTGAATTTTATTTACCCAATTTCATATATCCAATGGGTTTCACCCTTGGTTCTTGTGCTGAAGAAAAACTGAAAGTTGAGAGTATGCATAGATTATCAAGAATTAAACAAGTCAACTCTGAAAGATCATTTCCCACTACCTTTTATTGATCAAGTGTTAGATACACTAGTAGGGAATAAATATTTCTATTTTCTTCATGGTTTCAACAGATACAATTAGACTCAACTTACACCTAAACATCAAGATAAGACAACTTTTACATGTCCATGGGGTACATATTCCTACAAGGTACTTATTTTAGTTTATGTAATGCACCTACTACATTCTAAAGAGAAATATTAGGTATCTTTTCCCACTTGATCCATGACTTATATGTAGAAGTTTATATGGATGAATTTATTGTTTATGGGAATACTTTTGAAGATGTTATGGAAAAAATAGAAAAAATCCTTGTTAATGCAAAGAAACTAATTTTTTATTGAGTCGGGAAAAGTGATTTATGATGTTTAATGAAGGAATTGTTTTGGGCCGTCACATTTCAAGTGCCGGAATTAAAGCGGATTCATCAAAAACTGGAGTTATCTACAAAATTTTAGTGCTTTTATGTCAAAAATATGTTTGAAGATTTATTTGACTTATAGGTTACTACATAATTTTCATAGAAAACTTCAAAAAACTTGCTTCACCACTTTCCAAATTACTCACTAAATACTATGAATTTTATTGGAATTTCGATTGTAAAAAATGTTTCGAATTGTTAAAACAAAAAATATCTTAAGAACAAATTTTAAGAGGCCCAAATTGGTCCCTCCCATTTAATATTTCTCTTGATGCTTTAGATATAAGTTTAGGACTTGTATTGGGAGAAAAAAACTTAAATCCTTATGCTATATACTATACAAGTAAAAATTTGAATCCTGTAGAGTTAAATTATACAATTACAGAAAATGATTTCTTAGTAGTTGTTCATGCCATTAATAAGTTTAGACATTACATCATAGGCTATGAGACTTGTATTCATACATATCATTCTTCTATTAGATATCTCATGAGAAAACCAATTACTAATGGATGAATTACTAGATGACTTTTTTTATTGCAAGAATTCAATATTACCATTTTGGATAGGCTAGGAAAAGAAAACATGGTTGTCAATGTCGTTTCCAGGATGAAAAATGATAATAATGATACTCATGTAGTAGATAATTTTTGTGATGAACATCTTGCTATAGTATCTACTAAAACTCCTTGGTTTTCAAATATTGCTAACTATTTGGCTACATGAAAATTTCCTCCACAATTATCAACCAGAGAAAGAAAAAATGTCATCAAAGTAAGCACACCTTATTCTTGGATTTAAGGTGAGCCAAAAAGGCCTAATTTGATCATCCGAATATGTGTTTGAGAAGATAAAGTACTTGAGATGTTGAAAGCATGTCATGATGAACCATGTGGAGGAGATTTTTTTGACAGAAGAAATGCATATAAAGTACTTCTTTTTGGATATTATTGGCATTCTCTTTTCAAGGATGCCAAGGAATATGTCAAAATATGTGATAGATATCACAGAATGTGAAGACCTACTCAATCAAATGAGATGCCTCTACAACCACAGGCATTAGTAGAACCTTTAAAAAATGGGCTCTAGATTTTGTTGGACCCATCAATCTTCCATCCAAGTAAAAAATGTATATTCTTGTTTGCATTGATTACATTACCAAATGGGTAGAATCTAAGCCATTAAATTTTTCTCCTTAAAATGCTATGGTTGCATTTATTTTTTAGGACATTTTCACTTGTTTTTGTGTTACAAGAGAAATAGTAACCGATCAGGATATGCAATTTACATCCAAGCTAGTGTAGAAGATTATGGAGAAGTACAAGATCAAACATCACAAATCCACTCCATATCATCCACAAGCCAATGGACAAGTGGAATCCACAAAAAAAGTTCTTGAAGCTGTACTGACCAATATTATACAACTACATAGAAGAGATGGGCAACATAAGCACTCTGGGCATACTAGACCACATGGAGAAATACTACTAGACATAGTCCTTATCAACTTGTCTATGGGAAGCTAGTTTTTCTTCCTAACAAATTCCAAGTGGAGGCCTATGAAATAAAAAAATTGGGGTTAGATATTTCTAAGGCACAAAAGAAAATATTGGCACAATTTAATGAATTATATGAGATCTAGATCCGACAAGATGCCATTTAAAGAAAAAAATATAATCTAACAACAAAGAACAAGGTGGCATGATAAATTCATCAAAGTCAAAATGTTTCAGCCAGGTGATTGGGCCCTTCTCTATGATTCCAAGTTTAAAAATTTTCAAGGTAAATTTCAAACACATTGGCTCAGTCCCCATGAGATAGAAACTATTTTTTACAGTGGAGAAGTTAGAATTGAGACCATTGATGAAAAAGAGATTGATTTCCTTGTTAATGGGCACATATTAAAGATTTATCACAAGCCTTTGACAAGAGAAGAGTTTGTTCAAATTCTACAAGAAAATTCTAATTTAAAGTTGGTAGGAAAATGATATCATACTCCTCTAAGAAGAAAATAAGTTTGATTTGTTTTCTCCAAAAGAAAAAGTCTATAAAAAATATAAAAGTTACAAAAAAATACAAAAATAAAAACATATAAAAATAAAAGCATAGTTATGAAAACCTGCATTGCTGGCATATATTATGCGGACAATCTTAGTTGAAAACCAAAGTTCCTTGGGAAACTTAGATTTTCCTTTTCATTTTCCCTTTCCTTTTTCCCATTTCTCTTTTCCCTTTCTTCTTTGTGAAATAAATTTTCAGTTCAAATAAATTGGTTTGAAGATTTTGTTTGCATTTTAAGATAACTCATCAACATTCATCAACATTGATTATCATCAGCATTGTTAGCCAAGTAGTAAGGTTTCTTAAGAATTGAAGCAAAATTTTGAAGACTCACAACATTCTACAACTAATTCAACATTCTATAGTTAATTCATCTGAAAAGTATTTTGGACCTTCAATCAAGAAAAATAAAAGCACAAAAGTGAGGTATGCAACAAAATGTAACTATATGGGTAGTTAATAAGTTTTATTAAGATAAAAACTACATAAATTTGAGTTGATAGACTTATTAAAACATTTCAATGAACTCTTAAATTAAGATAATGGTTTTCATGTATTTCAATGATGAAATTAACCATAACCCACTCCATATCACTTCATTCTATCACATTTTGAAAATATCCTTATCATATACTTATAATTCAAATCCCAAAGCCTATGATAATATCAACAGATAATATCCAAACGGATCATGGGAAATTATGAATTTAAAAGGGAGATTCCTACTATAATGCTACCACCGAAAGGCTTTCAGCCTCTTCGAGGGGGAAACCTCCTTTACATTGCACAAATGAATGGTTATTTGATTATTCAAATGAAAAAACCTCCTTTCTATATATAGGAGCCTAAGGAGTCACAATATAACCTAGCCAACCTAACAATAATAATATAAAGGCACAAAAATAACAATAGAGGGATTCTATGGGGCACAATAACAACAATATGGGGACAATAGGGGCACAAAAATATTAATAAGGGATACAACTACAATAGGAATGGGGTAATCACTAGTATTATAGGGACCTAACATGCCCCTCTCCTTCAAAAAAGTGTTGTCCTCAACGCTTGAGTAGTTCTGAATGCTTCTATATAAAATTCTCATCCTCCCATGTGGAATCTTCAGCGGAAAAGTTCTTCCACTTGATGAGATACTCCAAAATTGATCGATTTCGTAGCTATCGAGTTCTTGTTTCTGTGACTGCTTCCGATTCCAATATAATTTTTCCTTCCTCATCAAGTTCTGGCAATATTGTTTGAACTAGGAGCTTGTCGCCTATAACCTTCCTTAAACATGAAACATGGAAAACTAGGTGCACTCAAGAAGCTGCATGAAGCTCTAATTTGTATGCCATAGTACCAATCTTTTGCAACGCTTTGTACGGACCATAATACTTTGGTGATAATTTATTATCCTTCTTAGCTTGCTTGAGGGACATTTGTTTATATGGTTGTAGCCATAGGAATACCCAATCACCTACATCAAAACTTCTTTAGCTGCGATGTTGATTTGCCTGTTGTTTCATTCTATTCTACGCCAACACGAGGTTATCCTTTAAGACTTGGAGGACTTGTTGTTGATGCTCGATGAGATGTTGCACTGCTTGAACCTTAGAATTTTCTCTTAAATATGATGTGATGGATGGTGGCTGATATCCATAAAGTGCCATAAATGGGGTCATTTTTGTTGCTGTATGGAAGGAAGTGTTATACCCCCATTCAGCCAAAGGCAACCATTTGACCCAATGTGTCTGTTTATCATATACAAAGCAACAAATATATCCTTCCAAACATTTGTTTACTATCTTAGTTTGCCTATCATATTGAGGATGATAAGATGAGCTATGAGCTAACTGAGTACCAAGACAAGAAAATAATTTTGTCCAAAAATTTCTAGTGAAAATGGGATCTCTGTCACTTACAATAATCTTTGGGTTTCCATGTAGCTTTTGAATTGTTTCCATAAATGCAGTAGAAACTGTACTGGCTTTAAATGGATGTGATAATGCACAAAAGTGTGCATACTTGGTAAGTCTGTCAACTACCACCATGATGACACTCTTTCCCTCAAACTTGGGTAAACCTGTAAAATCCATTGAAACCTCCTCCCAACGTTGGCTTGGAATGGATAAAGGTTGTAATAGACCCGGGGTCTTAATTGTTTCAACTTTATTTTGTTGGCAAACCAAACATTCCTCCATAAACTTTTGAATACTCGATTTAAGGCCATCCCAAAAAAATTCCTTCTTAACCCTGTGGTAAGTTTTTAAAAATCCTGAGTGCCCTACTAAGGGAGAAGTGTGCAATTCCATAAGAATCTTTTGTTTGAGTTGGGAATTCTCACAGAGTTATAAGTGATCTTTGTACCATAATGAATCATTTTGCGAGCTAAATGTATCAGATTTACTGGAATCTTGTTGTAACTTTCAAATAAGTGCCCACACTTCTTCATCATTCTTCCATTCCTCCCTTGCTTCGTTTATCCAATCTGGTTGGATAATAGAAATGGCACACAACAATGCTTCTACATCCTCATCCTTTCTTGAGAGTGCATCTGCCACCACATTTTGCTTCCCTTTTTTGTAGATGATTTCAAGTCATAACCCAACATCTTTGTGACCCACTTTTGTTGCTCTTCAGAGGATAATCTTTGTTCTAAAAAGTATTTAAGGCTCTCATGATCCATTTTTACCTTGAAGTGTCTTCCCATTAGGTAGGGTCGCCATTTCTTAAGTGCATGTAGTATTGCCCACATTTCCTTCTCATAAATAGCTTTGTGTAAAAACTTTCCCTTGATTGGACGACTTTCAAAAGCAATGGGTCTTTCATCTTGCATTAAAACAACACTGATTCCATTTCCTGAAGCATCACATTCCACAATAAAGGTTTTTGTGAAGTCCGATGTAGCTAAGACTGGTGCTTGGCACATTGCCTCTTTAAGATGTTCGAAGGCCTTTGTTGCTTCTGGAGTCCATGAAAATGCATCTTTCTTCAATAATGTTGTTAGAGGTGCTGCTCTTCTTCCATAATTCTTAACAAACTTGCAATAATACCTTGTCAACCCGAGAAATCCTCGCAGATGCTTTATGGATGTGGGGATTTTCCATTCCTTAATGGCTTTAATTTTGCTAGGGTCTACCTTAACTCCTTCATGAGATACAATATGACCTAGATATTCCACCTCTTGTACTCCAAAGAAACATTTGGATCTTTCTGCATATAATTGTTTCTCCTCCAATAGTTGTAGCACCTTGTCAACATGTTCAACATGATCCTTCCAAGACTTGTTGTAGATTAGTATATCATCAAAAAATACTAACACAAATTTTCTAAGGAAGGGTTTGAAAATGGAATTCATCAAAACTTGAAATGTAGAAGGTGCATTGGTAAGGCCAAAAGGAATGACCAAAAATTCATAATGACCCTCATGAGTTCTAAATGATGTTTTCAGAATGTCTTCAGTCTTCATTCTGATTTGATGATATCCTGGATGAATATCCAACTTGGTGAAGTAAATTGATCCATGCAATTCATCCAGTAATTCATCAATGACAGGAATGGGAAACTTATCTTTAATAGTGAGCTTGTTGAGCTCCCTATAATCTGGACACATGCGCCATGATCCATCCTTCTCATGCACCAATACTACTGGAGCAGCGAAAGAACTTTGACTAGGTTGAATTATACCAGCCTCTAACATTTATGAAACCATACGTTCAATTTCACTCTTTTGGGCATAGGGATATTTGTATGGCCTGTTGTTTGGAGGAACACTTCCTAGAATCAGATGAATATCATGATCATGATCACGAATAGGTGGGAGACCTTTGGGAGTCTCAAATACCTAGGAATGATTGTCCAAGACTTTTTGGAGATCTGGAGAAATAGATGATTTCGATGTGGAAACATCTAGCGAACATAATTGTGCAATTACACCTCTTTGTTCTTTTTTTAGAAGCTTTGTCATACCGTTAGAGCTGATTATCTTTCCCAGTTTCCCTGTAATACCCCTTAATTCAACTTCCTTTCCTTCCACAGAAAATTTCATGAAAATTTCATGAAAATTAAAAGCTATTGTACCCAAGGATTGTAGCCATTGGAATCCTAATACAACATTAGCACCTCCCATTGGAATGGAAAGCATTGGGTTAGTCAATACATATTCTCCCATGGATAGCTTGATATTATGGCACTTTCCAGAGCAATTTATCGTTCCTCCATTTGCAACCATCACTTGACACTCTGGTGTTGGATATAGGAAGCAATTCAATTCTTTTGCTATCTTACAATGAATAAAATTGTGGGTACTTCCTGAATCAATCAACACTATTACCTTTTTCTTCTTGATTTGTCCTTCTATCTTGATGGTTTGAGGAGTGGTAATTCCAGCCAATGCATTACAAGATATGGTCGGATTCATTTATTCTTTATCTAGGCTTTTTTCCTAGAGTATATCCTCTTCTTTTGACCTTTCTTGCTCCTTTTCTTCTTCCTCTTCACAATCTATGTAGAATAATTTCTTCTTAGCACACTTATGACCTTTAGTGTATTTGCTATCACAACTGTAACAAAGCCCTTTTGCTCTTTTTCCTTCCAATTGTTGTGGTGTCAACCTTATAGGTTGTGGGAGACTAGGGGCAACAACACTTCCATCTTTATAGTTGTGAGTGGTATGCTTCTTGGTTGCCATAATTTTGCTTTCCATTTTTCTAGCTAACCTGAATGCCTTCTCTAATGAATCAGGTTCCCAAAGGTGAAAATCATGTTGGATATTATCCTTTAAAGTCCCTATGAACACATCAATCCTATGCTCCACTGGAATATTTTTTACCCTTATGTTCAATTTTTGGAACTCCTCAATGTGCTCCATTATTGAACCCTTTTGTTTGAGACTTATCAATTGGCTAAAAAAAGTGTTTCTTTTTGTATCCTCATAATGTGCTGTTAATTCTTCCATAAAAATTGCCCAAGTGATAATTTGCTTACGAGAGCAAAGCCATTGATACCATACAAACTAATTTGGTTCCAAATATAAAGTTGCAATACATACCTTTTGTGTGTTTTGCACATTATTGAGATCGAAAAATTGCTCCATCTGTAATATCCATGTTGCGGGATCCTTGCCATCAAACTTCCTCATATCAATTTGTGGAAGATGGTGGGTCTTCGATCCAACATTAGAGTCTATGAAATCATGATTAACATTTCTTTTGTTCTCATCATGAGTTTCCTTTACTACCCTTTCACCATTAGTAAGTATTTCTTGTAGAAAATTTGTCAAATCTCTCTTCAAATATGCCATGCTTGTCTTCAAATCTATCTTCAAAGCATCCATCTTAGCTTCCACGTCATTCATCTTAGCTTCTACATCTTTATTTAAACCATCCATCTTAGATTCTGTTACTTTTTGTGCGAGTGACATTTGTTGCACTTGGTCTCGTAATTTTGATATATCATGTTGCATTTCTTCCTCTTCTTCATAAGTCATGCTAGAGCTTTCAGGTTGCTTACTAGGTGTTTGCATTTTCTTTCCTTGGGGAACCAGTTACCGATAATAATGCTCTACTATGCCCTTTGAATTCCTTCAAAATAATTTTTCAAACCAAACTTAAGCAAAAATTTAAAAAAATCTACACACCTTTTTTTACTTTGTAGGAGCTCGATATTGCCTCTGATGTATCTCTGTAATTTCAGATCATCCAGTTCTAAAATTGTGACCTGCAGTAGCCCTCTATGTCCTCTTTCCAATGCCACCAGTCTGATCGAATTTAGATTCTCCAAGGCAGAGTTATGCACAATCTCCCAAGATGACCTGATTATAGACCTTTTCAGAAGAGCGAACTTGTAGGAAGTGCCACGTGTCAATTTTTCGACTTTAGGATCTGAAATATATATACAGGAAACTACAATTCGTCCTCTTTCTGTAACTTCTTATGAAATTTCAATCTAATGCTCAAAAAAAAGTTATGACTATTTTCCCCAGGTCAACTGTTTGGAATGTAATTTAGGAGTCTGCAAAAAGACCGACTTCCTCAGATCATATCTCCGCAAATATTGTGCAAAAAACTCTGAAATTTGGACCCGAGGTTCAACACGATTTCTTTTCAAATGGGATTTTTTCGTAGCATCAGAAACATCACAGAAAAAAAAGTTATAGCGCAAATGCCACGATGACTTATTTGGAGCAGCGAAACCCTAGAATCCAAAGCTCTGATACCAAATGTTATGAAACCAGCTCACAAAAAGATAGAAAAGATAGATCAACGCCTTATAATTCAGCCTCTTCAAGGGGGAAACCTCCTTTACATTGCACAAATGAATGATTCTTTGATGAATCAAATGACAAAACCTCCTTTCTATATATAGGAGTCACAATATAACCCAGCCGACCTAACAATAATAATATAAAGGCACAAAAATAACAATAGAGGGATTCTATGGGGCACAGTAATAACAATATGGGGACAATAGGGGCAAAAAATATTAATAAGGGATAAAACTACAATAGTAATGGGGTAATCACTGGTATTATAGGGACCTAACAGAAGGACTAGAGGATAATGGGTTGAAGAAATTCATTGATAATTATATTCTGAAACCAGTAGAAGTTAATGCTCAGAATCTAGAATATTGGAAGAAGTGTGTTTCCAAGATGAGGAGGATCATATAGGATGGAGTACAAGACCATATTGTCTCTAATATCCATGGGAAAGAGACTCTGTATGAAATGTGGTAAGAATTGACATATTTGTTCCATAATAGTAGTGACCATAAGAAATTGGCACTCAAGGACAAGCTTTGAAATATCAATATGTAGAGGAATGAGACCATTCCACAATACTTGAGCACGTTTATACAATGTCATTATGAACTTGGTAAAGTTGGTGTTACTATATCAAAGGATGATTTGGTGAGTCTATCCCTTATAGGCCTTCCCAAGAGCTGGCACAACTACCAAGATTCAGTGAACGGGAGGGGGAAGCTACCAAAATGAGAACACCTTTGGTCCGATTTGGTACAAGAGGAGATAAGGCAGAGAAATAGAGACAGGACCTCATCCAAGGGTGAGGATGAGGAGAATTATTCCTTGGATGGACAGGAAAAGAAAGGGAAGGAGAAGAAATCCCAATCCAAAATAGATACGAGTCAAGGGGACAAGAAGAAAGACTTGTCTAGAATCATGTGCTTTCATTGTCAAGAATTTAGGCACCATGAAAGTAAGTTTCCACACAAGAAGGCAAGCAAGAAGACTACAAGAGGAATAATGGGTGAAGCCTTGGGTTCACAGTTCAAACTTGATTTTACCCTCATTACTTGCATGGCAAGCACATTAATGGGTAGTGTGTGGTATCTCGATAGTGGTGCCTCATTTCACATGACAGGAAACAAATATTTTTTTAGTTACTTGGAGGAGAAGGATCTCTCGATGCACATCGAGATGGGAGATGATGGAAGGTATAACATGACTAGTATTGGTATAGTCACTTTTCAGAGGGAGTCTGGCTCCCCTCTCAGGCTCAAGGATGTGATGTTTGTACTGGGTTTGAAGAAGAATCTAGTTTCCGTAGCTGTGTTGGAAGATCATGGCTATGATGTGATATTCAAAAAAGGGAAGGCTTTCCTCAGACATATCACCATAGGACAAGTCAAGTAGATCAAGTTTTGAGTGAAGAACCACTAAAAATTAGATATGGAAGACTGTGCAACATTGAGCACAAAAGAAGAGAAGGTGCATATGAGATTTTGATGCATTATGGCATATAATACTTGGCCATTTGCATCATGGCACTTGGAAGATCATGCAACAGATTTCTACAGGCCTCCCCAAAGGAGCACTAGAGCAGTGAGATACATGCAAAGGGTGTACATGGGGGAAGTACACAAAATCCAACTTCAATGATCGAGACAACAGGGTGCATGCATTCCTCGAAAGGATCCACTCTAATGTTTATGGACCTTTCTCGACAACCTCCACTACCAAGCACATGTATTATGTTATATTTGTATATGATTTCTCATGAAAGTGTTGGATCTACTTCATGTAGAATAAATATGTAACAACCCTGCTTAAAAATCCATGTAAAAATATATAAGACCATGGTCATGGGACATGTATTCCAAGCTAAATAGAGGGAGAAACATCATAATGGGTGTTAATTTCAGTTATTATGGCTAAGGAAATTGGAAAAGGCAAAGGCTTTGGAAAGGCATGAGGCATTAATTGACATTTTATTTATGAAAATAAAGGAAGTTATGAGAAGAGGAAGGTGAAAGGTCACAGGTTGCATGCGAGGAGGAAAATGAAAGAAAATGATGGAAACTGAAGAAAATAGAGGCCTCATTGATAAAAAGGCTTATGAGGATCAGTGGGCAAGATTAGTTAGTTCAGTTTTGGTGGAGCTATATTTGATTTTCTCTCTCTCATACTATTGGATACTTAGATCTTTCTTGGAGCACTCTTGGAGAGTGTGGCATACTTGGAGTTTTGGGAAAAGAAGGAAAATGAAGGGTAGGAAAGCACGAGAGGACATCGAGATCAAAAACTACAATGGGTGTTGATTGCAAGTACCAAGTTGCTTGTATGTTTTCCTCACTAGTTTGGCATGCATGGTGCATGCATGTTTTCCTCACTAGTTTGGCATGCATGGTGCATGCATGTGGTTTATTGGTCATGATATGTCATTGGCATGGAGGATTACCTGGATTGGCAGTGGATTTTCCTAACCTTTCCATTTCCTAGATAACCATGGTATTGCGGGTTAATTTCCTTGTTTTTCTAGTTACTTCTCATGTTTCTTTTAGCATGGGTTGAGTTACTAGTACTTGGAAGCCCTGGTTGGACAGATGCTCTGGAAGCCCTATAACATCTTGGGTTGAGTTACTAGTCCTGGAAGCCTTGGTTGGACAAATGCTTCAGAAGCTCTAGGTGGTAGGAGTTACTAGTCCTGGAAGCCCTAGTTGGAAAAATGCTCTAGAAGCCGAGAATAAGATGTGGGTTGAATTACTAGTCCTGGAAGCCTTGGTTGGAATAAACACTCTAGAGCCCAAAAAGCTTGGGTAGAGATGAATCTAATGATGGTTTTGTGATGTACAACCATGAGGTGGAATCACTGTTTGATGGGTTGAGGTGGATGGCCTCTGGAAGCGCTATATGGTTTTGGATTGATGTGTTCTATGACATCCCACATTTATACTTGGAATATGGCATGGGCATGAATTGTTGAAGAGAGATTTGGCTCAACCATTCTACGGTCAGGTGGAACGTGGAAGTCCTATCCCAGGTTTGTATTTCTCATCATCAATATGAGGTTATTTCTCCTTGTATTTATGAGTATTATATTGGTTTATATGTGGATCATATGGATATGGTTTCGTTGGTATTTTTGTTGCTATTATGTTGGTTATGTATATGTTTTATGACAGTAGCTATGTATGACTCTCATCATGTTTTTACTTGTAAATAAATGAACAATGTATCTATGACCTAATGGATTAAACTGCAGCTAATTTATGGAGGCGTCAATGTCTCTTAGAAATTCTCATATGACTATGAGACCCCTATGCTTAGAACTATTGTTTACACCTGTAGATTACATATTTATGATATGTTTGACGAAATTCATGTCATGGCTAGTAGGGGTCCAATCAAGGACTTGTTCAAGTATTTGAATTTTCATCATTGTTTCATTGTTATCTTTCTGTTATGAAGGTATCAATGAATTCTGGGTAGTGACCTTGGCTTTGGGCCTAACAAAGTGGCTCAAATCCTGAGGACACTGGCACAACACTGAGCAATTTAGTCTTTGGATGATGGCATGCCTTATAATGAGAGCTTCCAGACCCTCCTGGATGTTGTCAGGCCCATAGCATGGGACCGTCTAGAGGCCTAAAACCTTAGTGAGGCCTAGGAACATGATACCTGAGTGTTTGGGATGGCTTCTGGGAGTCTTGTTTTTGTTGTGGAAGGTTTTTATGGAGTTTTTACGTCGGTTCCATTTCCTTAACTTGAATTAGGAGGTCGAATAATGTTATGAAACTAGCTCACAAAAAGATAGAAAAGATAGATCAACACCTTAGGATTTAGCCTCTTCGAGGCGGCAACCTCCTTTACATTACACAAATGAACAATTCGTGGATGATTCAAATGAAAAAAAATCCTTTCTATATATAAGAGTCTAAGGGATCACAATATAACTAAGCTGACCTAACAATAATAATATAAAGGCGCAAAAATAATAATAAAGGGATTCTATGGGGCACAATAATAACAATATGGGGACAATAGGGGCACAATAGGGGCACAACAATAACAATAAGGGATACAAAGACAATAGTAATGGGGGAATCACTAGTATTATAGGGACCTAACATGCCCCTCTCCTTCAAAAAAGTGTTATCCTCAACACTTGAGTAGTTCTTGATGCTTCTGTACAAAATTCACATCCTCCCATGTGGAATATTCAACGGGTAAGTTCTTCCACTTGATGAGATACTCTGAAATTGATCGATTTCGTAGCTGTTAAGTTCTTGTTTCTTTGACTGCTTCAAGTTCCAATATGATTTTTCCTTCCTAATAAATTTTTGGTAATATTGTTTGAACTAGAATCTTGTCACCTATAACCTTCTTTAAGCATGAAACATGGAAAATTGGGTGCACTCGAGAAGCTGCAGGAAGCTCCAATTTGTATGCCATAGTACCTATCTTTTGCAACACCTTGTACGGACCATAATACTTTGGTGATAATTTATTATCCTTCTTAGCTTGCTTGAGGGAAATTTGTTTATATAGTTGTAGCCATATGAATACCCAATCACCTACATCAAAACTTCTTTTGCTGCAATGTTGATCTATCTGCTGTTTCATTCTATTCTGCACCAAGGTGAGGTTCTCCTTTAAGAGTTGGAGAACTTGTTGCTAATGCTGATGTGATATTCCAATGCTTGAACCTTAGAATTTTCTCTTAAACATGAAGTGATGGATGGTGGATGATATCCATAAAGTGCCATAAATGGGGTAATTTTTGTTGCAGTATGGAAGGAAGTTTTTTACCACTATTCAGCCAGAGGCAACCATTTGACCCATTGTGTCTGTTTATCATATACAAAGAAACAAAGATATCCTTCCAACCATTTTCTTACTATCTCAGTTTGCCCATCAGATTAAGGGTGATAAGATGATCTATGAGCTAACTAAGTACCAAGACAAGAAAATAATTATGTACAAAAATTTCCAGTGAAAATGGGATCTCTATCACTTACAATAATCTTTGGGTTTCCATGTAGCTTTTGAATTGTTTCCATAAATGCAGTAGAAACTATACTCGCTTTAAATGGATGAGATAATGCACAAAAGTTTGCATACTTGGTAAGTCTATCAACTACCACTATGATAACACTCTTTCCTTCGGACTTGGGTAAACCTGTGATAAAATCCATTGAAACCTCCTCCCAACATTAGCTTGGAATGGATAAAGGTTGTAATAGTCCCAGGGTCTTAATTGTTTCAAATTTATTTTCTTGGCAAACTAAACATTCTACCACAAACTTTTTAATATCCCCCAAAAAATCCTTCTTAACCCTGTGGTAGGTTTTTAGAAATCCTGAGTGCCCTCCTAATGGAGAGGTGTGCAATTCCCTAAGAATCTTTTGTTTGAGGTGGGAATTCTTCCATAGGTATAACCGATCCTTGTACCTTAACGAATCATTTTTCCAACTAAATGTATCATATGTACTGAGATCTTGTTGTATCTTTTGAATGAGTGCCCACACTTCCTCGTCATTCTTCCATTCATCCCTTGCTTTGTTTATCCAATTTGGTTGGATAATAGAAATGGCGCAAAGAAATGCTTCCACATCCTCATCCTTTCTTGAGAGTGCATCTACCACAACATTTTGCTTCCTTTTTTTGTAGATGATTTCAAAGTCATAACCCAACATTTTTGTGACCCATTTTTTATACTCTTCTGAAGATAATATTTGTTCTAAAAAGTATTTAAGACTATCATGATCTATTTTTACCTTGAAGTGTCTTCCCATTAGGTATGGTCGCCATTTCTTAAGTGCATGTAGTATTGCCGAGATTTCCTTCTCATACATAGCTTTGTGTAAATACTTTCCTTTGATTGGACGACTTTCAAAAGCAATGGCTATATATTATTGCATTAAAACAACACCTATTCCATTTCCTGAGACATCACATTCCACAATAAAGGTTTTTGTGAAATCCAGTGTAGCTAAGACTGGTGCTTGGCACATTGCCTCTTTAAGATGTTCAAAGGCCTTCGTTGCTTATGGATTCCATGAAAATGCATCTTTCTTCAATACTATTGTTAGAGGTGCTAATATTCTCCCATAATTCTTAACAAACTTGCGATGATACCTTGTCAACCCGAGAAATCCCCGTAGATGCTTTATGGATGTGGGGATATTCCATTCCTTAATGGTTTTAATTTTGCTAGGGTCTACCTTAGCACCTTCTTGAGATACAACATGACCCAGATATTCCACCTCTTGTACTCGAAAGAAACATTTGGAGATTTTTGCATATAATTGTTTCTCCTCCAATAGTTTGAGCACCATGTCAACATGTTGGACATGATCCTTCCAAGACTTGTTGTAGATTAGTATATCATCAAAAAATACTAACACAAATTTTCTCTGGAAGGGTTTGAAAATGGAATTCATCAAACCTTGAAATGTATAAGGTGCATTAGTAAGGCCAAAAGGCATGACCAAAAATTCATAATGACCCTCATGAGTTATAAATGTTGTTTTTGGAATGTCTTCAGTCTTCATTCTGATTTGATGATATCCTGAACGAAGGTCCAACTTGGTGAAGTAAATTGATCCATGCAATTCATCCAATATTCATCAATGATAGGAATGGGAAATTTATTTTTAATAGTGATCTTGTTGAGCTCCCTATAATCTAGACACATGCGCCATGATCCATCCTTCTTGTGAACTAATACTACTAGAGCAGAGGAAGAACTTTGACTAGGTTGAATTATACCAGCCTCCAACATTTCTGCAACCATACTTTCAATTTCACTATTTTGGACATAGGGATATTTGTAAGGCCTGATGTTTTGAGGAACACTTCCTAGAATCAAATTAATAGCATGATCATTATCATGAATAGGTGGGAGGCCTTTAGGAGTCTCAAATACCTTGGAATGATTGTCCAAGGCTTTTTGGAGATGTGGAGAAATGGATGATTTCGATGTGGGAACCTCTAGTGAGCATAATTGTGCAATTATGCCTCATTGTTATTTCTTTAGAAGCTTTGTCATTCCCTTAGAGTTGATTAGCTTTCTAGGTTTCCTTGTGATACCCCTTAATTCAACTTCCTTTCCTTCTGAAGAGAATTTCATGAAAAGTTCTTGAAAATTAAAAGCTATTGTACCCAAGGATTGTAGCCATTGGACTCTTATTACAACATCAGCACCACTCATTGGAATGGAAAGCATTGGGCTATTCAATACATATTCTCCCATGGATAGCTTGATATTATGACACTTTCCTAAGCAATTTATGGTTCCTCCACTTGAAACCATCACTTGACACTCTGGTGTTGCATATAGGAAGCAATTCAATTCCTTAGCTATATTACAATGAATAAAATTATGGGTACTTCCCGAATAAATCAACACTATTACCTTTTTCTTCATGATAAGCCCTTCTATCTTGGTCGTTTGAGGAGTGGTAATTCCAGCCAATGCATTACAAGATATGGTCAGATTCATTTCTTCTTTTTCTAGGGGTTGTTCCCAGTGTATATCCTCTTCTTTTGATGTTTCTTGTTCCTTTTCTTCCTCCTCCTCACAATCTACGTAAAATAATTTCTTCTCGGCACACTTATGACCTTTAGTGTATTTGCTATCACAATTGTAACAAAGCCCTTTTTCTCTTTTTTCTTCCAATTGTTGTGGTGTCAACCTTGTAGGTCGTGGATGGCTAGGGGAAGCAACACTTCCATATTTATGATTGTGAGTGGTAGGCTTCCTTGTTTCCATAATTTTTCTTTCCGTTTTTCTTGCCAACCTAAATGCCTTCTCTAATGAATCTGGTTCCCAAAGGTGAACCTCATGTTGGGTGTTATCTTTTAAAGTCCTTATGAACACATCAATCCTATGCTCCTTTGGAATATATTTTACCCTTATATTCAATTTTTGGAAGTCCTCAATGTGCTCCATCATTGAACCCTTTTGTTTGAGATTTATCAATTGGCTAAAAAAAGTGTTTCTTTTTGTATCCTCATAATGTGTTATCATTTCATCTGTAAAAATAGACCAAGTGACAATTTGTTTACGAGATAAAAGAGATCGATACCATACAAACTGATTTGGTTCAAAATATAAAGTTGCAATGCGTACCTTTTGTGTGTTTTTAACATTATGGAGATCGAAAAATTGCTCCATCTGTAGTATCCATGTTCTGGGATCCTTGCCATCAAACTTCCTCGTATTGATCTTTGGAACATGGTGTTTCTTCGATCCAATGTTAGAGTCTATGAAATCATGATTAACATTTTTTTTTCTCATCATGAGTTTCATTTACTACCCTTTCTCCATTAGTAAGCATTTCTTGTAGAAACTTTGTCAAATCTGTCTTCAAATCTTCCATGCATTTCTTTAAATCATCCATCTTAGCTTCCACGCTATCCATCTTATCTTCCATGCCGTCCATCTTAGCTTCCATGCCGTCCATCTTAGCTTCCACGTCATTCATCTTAGCTTCTATTCCTTTATTTAAACCATCCATCTTAGCTTCACTATGCCCTTTGAATTCCTTCAAACTATTTTTTCAAACCAAGCTTATGCAAAAATTAGAAAAAAAACTACACACCTTTTTCCACTTTGTAGGAGCTCGATATTGAATCTGATGTATCTCTATAATTTTGGATATCCCATGTTTGAAATTTCTTCTGGCGGTAACCCTCTAAGTAATCTTTCTAACCCCGCAAGTATGATCAAGATTATATTCTCCAATGAAGAGTTATGTCAAATCTCCCATGATGACCTGAGTATAGACTAGTTCAGTAGAGTGAACTTGTATGATGTGTCGTGGGTCATTGTTTCAACCTTAGCTTTTGAAAATGATGCCCAAAAAAAACTATAGTCCATCCTCTTTTTGTAACTTCTTATGAAAATTCAATCTGATGCTTAGAGCAAAAGTTATGATGACTTTCCCAAGGTGACCTATTTGGAATCTAATTCGGGGGTTTGCAAAAACCCTAACTTCCTCAGATTATATCTCTGAAAATATAGCGAGACAGAATCTAAAATTCGGAGCCGAGGTTCAGAATGATTTCTTATCAAATAGTTTTTTGTTTTGTTTTGTTTTGTTTTTTTTATCTTCTGAAACTTCATAGCGAAAGATTTATAGCAAAAATTCCACGATGACCTGCTTTAGATGAAATTCTGGAGCTTCAAAAACCCTAACTTCCTCAAATCATATCTCTGAAAATATAGTGAGACAAGATATGAAATTCAGACCCAAGGTTCAACGAGATTTAGTCTCAAATGGGTTTATTTTAGCTTCTGAAAGAACGCAGAAAAAAAGTTATAGCAAAAATTCCACGATGACCTGTTTGGAGCAACGAAACCCTAGAATCCAAAGCTCTGATACCAAATGGTATGAAACCAGCTCACAAAAAGATAGAAAAGATAGATCAACGCCTTAGAATTCAGCCTCTTCGAGGGGGAAACCTCCTTTACATTACACAAATGAAAAATTCTTGGATGATTCAAATGACAAAACCTCCTTTCTATATATAGGAGTCTAAGGGGTCACAATATAACCAAGCCAACCTAACAATAATAATATAGGCAAAAAAATAACAATAGAGGGATTCTATGGGGCACAATAATAACAATATGGGGACAATAGGGGAACAACAATAACAATAAGGGATACAACAACAATAGTAATGGGGGAATCACTAGTATTATAGGGACCTAACAAATAATATCATAGAAACTTCTCGTCACATGTGTACCCTGGTTGGCTGGTTACTTGGGTAGATGTGGGAAGAGGGTGTTACAAAGTGGTAACAGAGCATGGCTCACCCGTTGGACTGGATGGGCGGTGTGTTGGTCATGCATTCATATTTGTTGCATATGTGTTCCTTATTCTTGTAGTCCATGTGCTTGTTGCATTTGCATGGTGTTGATCATGATTTTTAGTGATATCACTATGTGAAGGTTGATGGTGTTGTTGTGGGATGTGTCGTCATGAGTGTATGGGTGTATATGCATTTTTATGTGTGTCAGTGTTTGTATGCATGCATTGTCATGGTTATGGTTATGCATGTATGGTAGGTAAAACATGCATTGTGAGGTCATTGTATCCAATTAGGTCATCATGATGATATTGGTATGTTATGATGCTAATGTGTTGGCTAAGATAGAGCAATAAATGCAGATCATCAAAGTGAATTTGTAGCATTGGACCTCGAAGAAAGAGCATGTCATCGTACAAGTTTGTATGTTGGGCATGCATGTATGTAGGTTAAGGATTGTTATATGAATTATGGTTATGTTTATTCCTTTCATTCTATTGATGTTATGTTTATCTATATAATAAATTATTTTTTATTATTGTAGTCATATGCACGTGTCAGATAGTCATGGATGATAATAACCTGTGGTTGTATGCATTTATATTGTTTTTTTATGATAGTTAACTTGATGATTATGTTATATGTTGTTGATGAGCATGTTATATGTTAACTTATTGTTTTTATGTGCTATTAATTTGATGATTAGGTTTATTACATTAAGATCTTGATGTTATATGTATGCTGCTAAATTGGATTGGCCGATGTAGATGGTTAGGGTTATGACATTCATGTATGAGTCAACCTATTTATGAAATTGTGTTGTACTAATCTAGATTGATCATACATATGTGATTCTTATGCGTGAATAACAAATTTTTATGGGCTTGTGATGTGAACATGTTAGTTAGTTATTGTTATGGATATCGTGATCTTATTTGTGCTTGAGCCGATGTGTTGTGAAGTTATATCGTGCTAACTAGATTGATTGTGTAGACAAGATAGCCTCCCCTGAGATACATTAAGGTATGATTTTGCTTATGTCGTATATTTGGTGCTTGACTGTTTACTTATGTCATCTAGTTGATTAATTTAACATGGTATGTTTGCAAGTTGGTTGGATGTTTGATGAATTGCATAATATGAGTACATGTTCAAATGATCTTGTTTTAAGAAAATTTTACAAACACATATGTGTTGAGATAATTCATATGTACTTGAGTATAGTAGGTGACAGTTGTAGCATTATGTCTAATGACTATGGGTTGAATATGGATTATGACATGATTGTTAGTCTTGGTAAAGGTTGATTTCAAATTAATAGATATGATTGTATTGATATTTGGAACATGTGGTTGACATGTGTAAACATTGTAGGAAACATGCTTGGTATTAGCATGACAAGGTAACAATTGATGTGTTTATATAACTAACAATTGGGTGATTTGACAGTACATAATAAGCCTCGATTGCAACAAGGTAAAAAGGTAAATGAAAAGGAATTGTCCAATAATTCCTTTGGATATGTTTGAAAACCCTAATTCCAAATGAATGAGTGATTTTCATACCAGAAGTCTTCTTAACCTTGATTTCATATGACATTATGTGGGTATGTGCTATATTCATGGATGTGTATTTGATAGGTATAATAGCTGGTGTCTAGTTATAGCTAGATATGTTAAAGGAATTGGACTCCCTTGAGAGATGGTGTGGATGTGTTCAGTTGCAAGACAACATGCTTGGCACAATGAGGTAAGGTAATCAATGTATTGTTATATTTATTTATATAGTAACAATTATGTGTTTATGGTAGTGTGATGCTGGGAGTTGCATGGAAAGAGAGGTTGCCATGAAAACTTGAAGAAGGCTCGAGTTGATCTTTCCTTGGGAACCATGGAATTGAGTCACGGTGTTTGTTTCTAGTCTTGTGTTTTTGGTCTTTTGTGATTTGTCCTGCTTGATTGTGGCTTTTTTTACATTTGTTGTATGGCCATACCACTTTGTTTGTGGTGTCACATTGTTAATGGTTTTCATGGTTTTCTCTTGCTTGCTTCTTAGTATTGCCTTTGATGTTTTGAGAGTTTTTGAAATTGGTTGGGAAAGAGGAAAGTTAATGGAGCTAGGGGAGAGATGTGTGGTACCCAATAGGTAATATAAGACTTGGATGAAGTTCGGTGTATGTATAAGGGTAGTTGAAGGTAAGAGTATGACAACCAGTTGGACTGGTTGTATCCATTGGTGTAAATGGACATTGGCGAGGCAGTCATGAGAAATTTAATAGGAAAGCGAAAGTAAATGGATTTGAGGCGTCAGATGCCTTAGCTATGTTGGGAATGATTGTTCTTAATGTTTTGCATGGTGTGCAAAAATAAAGGGAGTTCTCTTAACCTTGACCTTATGATATCTAATAATTATGTCATGATCATGGTTATGATGATGTTTATATATGTATACATGTATATATGTATGTATGTTGTGTCTGATAGGGTTATCATGGAGAATGCTTGTTTTATGCTAATGTTTATGTATATGTATGTATCCATGTATCTATGTCACTGTTTGATAGGGTTGTTAGGGATCATTCTTGTGGAGGAATGATTATTTATGCATATGAACGACATGAAGAGGTTCTCGGCCTTATGAGGAATCAAGTGGAAGAGTAGTCATGACAAATATATGAGTTCAGTATCATGCATTTATGAGTTGATATTATGTGATTATATTATGTCTATGTTATGAACATGTAATACTAAGGGATACTGATCCAAAATGGATCTAGTTTTGCCTCTAGATCAAAGTCTTCAAATGCAGATGAAAGTAGGATCAAGTTGAAGTGATCATCGATACAATTCCAATGGTGCGTAAATCCGAGTCCACATGAAGAAGTTAAAAGCCAGTCAAAGTTTTGGAAAAATAGGGCAAAAAGTCGAAAAAAGTCAAAGGTCAACAGTCAATGGTCAACGGCCAACAGGGTGATGTCAGCAGGACACGCGTCATCCAGGAATACACCACTTGTCCTAGATGACATCAGCAGAGGAGGTGACATGCCACGGTGTGATTGGTTGATATGGGCCAATCTGGTGCTAACACGTGGAAACTTGAATTTTTCCCAATCTGGCCTTATTTCCAAAATTTTGGGGATCAAGGAGGATCGAACCCCTGACCTCCTAGAATGGCTATGTTTTCGCTGGAACCAGCTCACCAGATGAGCTACCAAAGGTCTTGGTAATAGAAGTGATAATGTTGTATTTATTTTGAAGCGGGATTGGGTTGCTGGAAAAGGCTGGACGGTCAGGGTTAACCCCACAACCGTTAGACCTTTGGAGATATATCAGTTATATATATAGTTTGAGACCTTATCAAAATCACTGCGAATATATCATATATCACCACCAAACGAACCATATATGTTGTAACAAGATAGCAAAAGGTGGAACAGTCGGGCGGGAGTTTCGAACCCTCAACCTACCAAAACCATATATATGCAACACCTTCACACACATCCACGAACCATTGTTCCAAGGGTG
This sequence comes from Pinus tabuliformis, assembly GCA_031772625.1. Classification (NCBI taxonomy): domain Eukaryota; kingdom Viridiplantae; phylum Streptophyta; class Pinopsida; order Pinales; family Pinaceae; genus Pinus; species Pinus tabuliformis. The sequence goes on along the minus strand of CM062816.1, from coordinate 750,776,652 downwards.
CGACTTGGTTAACCAAGCCACCATAACTTTATTTAAACATTTGCAGGTGTCGAACCCTCCATACGACCAATGCATAGAGTGAGGTAGTTTTGTGCAGGCCGAGGTGGTTTTTGTCAGCAGAAAGTGGTTTTGTAGGGACAGAGGTGGTTTTGGATCATTCCAGGGGGTTTGGAGGTTATAGTGGCCAAATATGGGCAAGTTTATACTCGTTTGACTCGAAATTTCAAGTTGAACGCAATGGTGAGGTCCATTTTCTCATTTGAGTCTCTGTTTTTGAGCTCATACCTGTAACAACATTTTGAAGACAAAATAAAGCGGTTAGCACTAGAAGCTAAAAGACCAAGAGAGGTAGCCAGGAAGTCTGGTGAACTCCTTTATTAAATTTTGTTGTGATGATGTGATTGAATGTGTCTTTAATTGCTCATGTGTTTATGTTATTTTCAACCTTTTTGATCCATTGCACTAAGTAACATAAGCAACTTCACATAAAGTCTATAATACCTTTTTCGTTAACGGATCAAGTGTTATCAGAGCAACAAGGTTTTTAAGGTTTGACAAGTTTGTGTGAATATTTGAATGCTTACTAGGTTGAGGCTCGGACGAGGTGAAGGTGAACTTGTTGAGGAAAATCCAGATATTGGAAAGGTCTTTTCACAAAGAAGGATGGCAAATGAAACCCCACTTGGGTTAGAATCTTAATTTCTGGATAGTTTCATGACAATACGTGCAATGGTGGAAGAGATGTATCACGATTTTAAGAAGAACAAAGATGAAGGCACTTCATCACCTAAAGATCAAGAAGATAAGGGAAAGGGATAAATTCTTCCTCCACCATCTCCTCCATCATCACCATCATCGTCATCATCATCCTCTTCTTCTCATAAATCTAGTCCTTCTAAGAAGAAAAAGAAGAAATCCTCTTTGATCAAATTAGATATAAAATTTGATTTGCCAATTTATTATGAAGAACTTAACGCTGAAAAACTTGATAATTGGATAAGACAAATTGAAGTGTATTGCAGGGTGCAGAAAGTTGTTTCAGAAAGGAAGAAGATCCAACTTGCTAGCCTTCGACTGAAGGAACCACACTTGTATGGTGGGGAGGAAAGACACAAGTAGATCTCAAAAAGCGTGGTAAAATCATTTCAACTTGGAATGAATTTGTTTTTGCTATTAAAAAGAAATTTTATCCTTTGGCTTATATGCAACAAGAAATGATGAGTTGACAAACACTACATCAATTAAAAGGTCAAAGTGTTCAAATTTATACTCAGGAATTTTGTAAGAGAGCTTTAACATTAGGCATATCATTGGACTCACTATAGAAATTGTTGAAATACATAGGTGGTCTTCATAGTTATCTGAGGCATACCATACTTATGTTTAATCCAACTATCTTAGATGATGTATTGGTCCAAGCAACTCATCTAGAAGCTAGAGGCAAAAATGTAACTCAAGATGTTGGGAAATCATCCAAACTTATTGAAAGCAAGAATAAAGTTAAGAAGAAACTTAAATGGAAGGAGAAGAAAACAAACAATGTGAAGAAGGATAAACCTTCATGCACTCATTGTACGAAGGAAGGTCACGATGAGGCACACTGTTGGTTATTGCAGCTGGAATTGAAGCCTAAGAAGTTTGGGAGTAAAGAGTGGAAGAATTTTACTGATATTCAAAAGGACTTGGGATCAGATTCAAGTGACGAGACAATGGTTGTAGCTACAGGTATAAAAGGTAAAGATTTTAAAGCATCTACAAGTAGTTCTTCCCATTCTGTTGATAATGATAATGATGAGAGAAAAAGAAATGAGCTATTTCACATTAGAGTCATTTCCAAGCATACTAAAATTGATACTTTATTTGATAGTGGGTCACAAGTTAATTTGATTTTTGAAACAATTGTAAATAAGTTGGGTCTAGAAACAAAACATCATAAAAATCCATATCCATTAGGTTTGGTGTGTGATAAAACTAAGCTACAATTTACGAAACAATGTAAACTCCTTTTTGCTATTGGGTCAAAGTTTGTAGATGAGGTTGAGTTAGACATAGTCCCATTGGACATATGTGGAATTGTATTAGGAAGTCCATACTTGTATGATAGAAATTCTATATTCTATCGAATTGAAAATAAGTATCAAGTCACTAAGGATGGAATTGAATATATTGTAAGGGCTCATAAAATCAAAGATATCTTCTCTCTTATAAATTCAGGATAGATGAAAATAATTGTAAATTCAAGTAAACAATTTTTACTTATAATTGTAAAAGCAAAGGATATTGATAAATCTGATGCCTTCCAAGGCTGTAATATTAAACAAAAAGCAGATCTAGTTAAAATTCTTTCCGATTATGATATTCTGTTTCAAGAGCCTAAAGGGCTTCCACCCAAGCGAGAGATAGAACAAGATATTTATTTGCAACAAGATGCTCCACTGCCTAACATTGGAATGTACAGGTTATCAGCTCTAGAGAATGCAGAGATAAAGAAGTAGGTAAAGAGTTACTCAATCAAGGGTTTATTTGACCAAGCACATCACCGTGTGGATCACCTATTATGTTAGTGCGAAAGAAAGACGGTTTTGTGGAGAATGTGCATTGGTTTTAAAGCATTAAATAAAATCACAATAAAGAATTTTTATCCTCTTCCTCATATTGATGATTTGTTAGATCAGTTAAAAGATGAAGTTTACTTCTCTAATTGGACTTGTGAAGCAGCTACCATCATATTAGAGTTGCAGAACAGGATGTATGGAAGATTTCTTTCAAAACAACTCTATGAATGGATGGTTATGCATTTTGGCTTAACTAGCACTCTAGCTACATTCATGCGAGTCATGAATGATGTATTTAGACCATTCATTGGTGATTTTGTAATAGTATATTTAGATGATATTCTTGTTTTCAGTAGAACATGGGATGGACATGTAAATCATGTAAAGAAGATTTTATATGTTTTGAAAAGAGAAAATATCTATGTAAAACTGTCAAAATGTGAATTTGGTAGAACATATTTAAATTATTTGGGTTATATTGTAGGGGGTGGTGAATTGAATATAGATCCCTCTAAGGTCGAAGTCATTATAAATTGGCCAAAGCCCAATACTGCTACAGAAGTTAGAAGTTTCTTAGGGCAGCACAATATTCGAGAAAGTTAATTGCTAGCTTTTCCTTGATTGCAGCTCCTTTACATGCTTTTACAAGTGTGAAACAGGTGTTTCAGTGGGGAGGCAAACAACAGAAAACCTTCGACACATTGAAAGAAAGGATCAATACAATGCTAGTATTAGCACTGCCAGATCTTCAACATTCATTTGAGATCGAGACAGATGCAAGTGAATATGCCATGGGGGCAGTGTTGATGCAACACAAAAAGCCTATATGCTTTCATTCTGAGACATTCATATCAGTAGTAGTTAACTATCCTACATATGATAAAGAATTGTATGCATTAGTTCAGAGTGTTAAAAAGTGGAAACATTACATAATGGGTAAAGAAACAATCATACACACAGATCATCAGCCAATACAATATTTACACTCACAAACTAAATTGAAACAATCAAGATACTATCAATGGATGGGTTTTCTACAACAATTTCATCTTGTTATCAAATATAAGAAGGGCATACATAATAAGGTTGTAGACATGTTATCAAGGCCAATTATAAATGCATCCACAATACTTAAGCATAATTCAGTAATTCATGAAAGTTACATTGAACAATATGCTCAAGACACAGATTTTAAGGATGTATATGCAACTTTAAGTCATGGAAAGAAGGTAGAAGAATTGGATTATTTCATAAAGGACAAACTCTTATATCATTTGGGAAAGTTATGCATTCCACAAACTGAAAGAGTTAATATAATTCAAGAAGCACATACTTCTCTCATATCAGGTCATTTTGGTGTAAGTAAAACAGTTGCACAATTACAAAGATTCTACTATTGGCCATGAATGAATGAGACAATTTCTAGATATATTAAAGGATGTACTATGTGTGCTACAAGAAAGCCAAGTAATAGAAAATTAGGCTTGTATACTCCACTTCCAATTCCTTCTCGTCCTTGGGAAAGTGTTTCCATGGATTTTGTTGGGGGATTTCCAAAGTCTAGAAAGGGTCATGATTATTTGTATGTAGTTGTGTATAGGTTCAGTAAGATGTGTATTTTGACACCATTTAATAAACAGGTCATAGCTGAACAAACTACAAATGTGTTCTTTCAAAATGTATGGGTTCATTTTGGGTTACCCACTTCTATTGTATCCGATCAAGATTCTCGATTTGTCGGGAAATTTTGGTCAATTTTATGGGAGTTAATGGACACAAAGTTAAATAAGATCACGACATTTCATCCACAAACAGATGGTTAGAAAAAAGTGCTCAATAGGATAGTGATACAGTTGCTTCGAGGATATTGCAGCAAGCATCCCAAACTTTGGGATGAGCATTTGTGTTATGTGCAGCATGCTTACAACCATGCAAAATATTCTTCTACTTAGAGATCTCCTTTTGAGACTTGTTTTGGTTTTATACCAAAGTCTCCCTTGGATTTTGTATTTGGTAAAGACATAGTAGTTGATGGACATAGTGATGTGGACAAAGCAACCAAGTTCATTGAGAAAATCCAGGAAATTCACTAGGCAGTACAGGAACAACTGGAAAGAAGCCAAGCAAAGTATAAGGTGTGACATGACAAGCATCGAGTTGAGCATAGTTTTCAAGTTGGTGATCAAGTCTGGTTGTACATTAGCAAAGAAAGACTACAAGGGGAAGGTAAAAAATTGAAACCAATTAGATATGGTCCTTTCAAAATACTTGACAAAATTGGTGAAAATGCTTTCTTCCTAGATCTACCAACTTATTTGCAGATGTATTCTGTCATAAATGTTGAAAACTTGCGATTGTATGAGCCTTCATTGATTGAAGATCCGGAAGAGCAAGGTTAGCTACCTTCAATTGAAGATATTTTTCCCGAGTATCTCAATGAGCTATAAGAGGATATAGTTCTTGACAGGAGGATAAGGACTTCGAGACGGGGAAATGTTGGGTATCTCCGAGTTGTAATCATAGGTACAAATCCAAGTAAAGCACGATGGATAGAGATTGGAAAAGTGAAGGAACTTTATCCTCACTTACTAGCATCTAAAAACCAACTTTTGGTGGTCCAAAAGCTTCTAGTGGGGAGGAGTGATGCAAAATGGATCTATTTTTGCCTCCAGATAAAAGTCTTCAAATGAAAATAAAAGTAGGATCAAGTTGAAGTGCTCGTCGATACAATTCCAACAGTGTGAATGATGCATAAATCCGAGTCCAGATGAAGAAGTTAAAGACAGTCGAAGTTTTGGAAAATTAGGGCAAAAAGTCAAAAAAGTCAAAGGTCAACAGTCAACGGTCAACGGGGTGATGTCAGAAGGGTGTCGTCCCAAGAATACACCACTTGTCTTGGATGGCATCAGCAAAGAAGGTGACATGTTGCGGTGTGATTGGTTGATATGGGCCAATCCGGTGCTGATATGTGGCAAACCGGATTTTTCCCAATCTGGCCTTATTTCCAAAATTTTGGGGATCAGGGAGGATCGAACCCCTGACCTCCCAAAATGGCTACGTTTTCGCCAGAACCAACTCACCATATGAGCTATGGCAAGTCTTGGTAACGGAAGTGATAATGTTGTATTTATTTTGAAGTGGGATTGGGCTGCCGAAAAAAGGTCGGACGGTCGGGGTCAACCCCACGACCGTCACACCTTTGGAGATATATCAGTGATATATATAGTCTGAGACCTTATTGAAATCACCATGAATATATCATATATCACCACCAAACAAACCATATACGTTGTAACAACATAACAAATGACGGAATGGTTGGGTGAGGGTTTCCAACCCTCGACCTACCAAAACCATATATATGGAATGCCTTCACACACATCCGCGAACCATCGTGCCAAGGGTGGGACTTGGTTAGCCAAGCCACCATAGCTTTATTTAAACATTTGTAGGTGCCGAACCCACCATATGACTAGCGCGAAAACTGAGGCGGTTTTGTCTAGGCCAAGGTGGTTTTTGTTAGCAAAAAATGGTTTTGCAGGGACAGAGGAGGTTTTGGATCATTCTAGGGGGTATGGAGGTTACAGTGGCCAAATATGGGCAAGTTTATACTCGTTTGAATCGAAATTCCGAGCTGAACGCAATGGTGATGTCCATTTTCTCATTTGAGTCTCTATTTTTGAGCTCATACCTGTAACAACATTTTGAAGACAAAATAAAGTGGTCAACACTGGAAACTAAAGGACCAAGAGATGTAGCTAGGAAGTCTGGTGAACTCATTTATTAAATTTTTTTGTGTTGATGTGATTGAATGTGTCTTTAATTTCTTATGTGTTTATGTTATTTGCAACCTTTTTGATCCATTGCACTAAGTAACATAAGCAACTTCACATAAAGTCTATAATACCTTTTTCATTAACGGATCAGATACATTAGTGGAATGAAAGCAGTATGATTTGTAGCATGCTAAGATAAGCATGGATGGCAGAGAGACACTAGAAGCAAGGTTGTTTGGTAGAGACAATGTGGTTTTGGATGTATGGTACTACTGTTATGCATATGTTTTATATGTTGTACATGTTGCATCTGTGATGTTGGCGAATGCGGTGTTGTGTATATATAATGTGTGTACATGTTGTTTATGCAATGTTATGTACAGGGTGGTCCAAATAGTGTTGTCTGAATATTGCATATGCAGTGGTGGGTATAGATGGTGTTATGTACATGTTGGATATGCAATATTGTGTGCATATGGTGCTATGTACATGTTGGATATGCAAAGTTGTGTACATAGGGTGTTATGTACATGTTGTATATGCAGTGCTATGTACATATGGTGTTGTGTGCATGTTGTACATGTGGCGTTATGTACATATGGTTTTGTGTGCATGATTGCACAAGTGGTGTTGTGCGCATGTGGTTTCATGTACATGTTGTACATATGGTGTTGTGTATAGGCAACGTTATGTACATGTCATGCATATGGTGTTGTGTACATATGGTGTCATGTACATGTCATGCATGTGGTGTTGTGTACATGTGCCATTGTGTACACGTTGTACAGGTGGTATAATGTACATGTGGCATTGTGTACATGTTGTGTAGGTGGTGTTGTGTACATGTGATGTTGTGTACACGTTGTGTAGGTGGTGTTGTGCATAGGTGGTACTACGTACATGTGGTATTAGGTGCATGTCGTACATGTTGTGTTGTGTACATGTGGTACTATATGTGTGCATTGTATATTCATGACATCATGACATATGTATTCATTGTGTTATACTTTTTGTATGTATATGTATTGTGTTTTACGTCAGGTGTAGGTGTATCTATTGTTGGTGGTGTACATCGGGTGTAGGCACATGTATTGTGTTGTGTTGTGTTATAAACTAGGTGTAGATGTATGTGTTGTGTGTCGGGTGTAAATGCATGTATTTCATGGTGTATGTATTGTGTGTCGGGTGTGGAAACTGATCCGGTGTGTGTACAGAATAAGGACAAAGGTAGAAGCTAAGGATTGATTAAAAGATAAGTATCAATATTTTATTTCTATTTTATTATGCATGAGATTTATAATTCTGGTTTATGATGATTACATGTGATATATGATTCTGGTTTACTATGGTTAAATTTGATTTATAATTTTGATATATGATGGTTGTGTTTTGAGCTAACCTGATGTGATCTATTTATACATGATGATTTGGTCAAAGATGCTAGTTTGACTTATTGTCACAGGAAGCGAACATAATTGCAAGTATACCTTATTGACGGGCCACCAATGAGGTATGATTGAATTTATTTCAATTTATTTTAATTCTAATGGAAGTTATGTGCTTGGTATAGGAAGCACAAAAATACCCAGAAGGGGGTGGTTGAAGCCAACTGCAAGAGATAGCAAAGTCAGTGAAAGGAATTGTAACATTCAACATTATGTTGGTAAAACACTTTAGGAGCAGGGCCATTGTGGAACACTCGTACCCAATAGTGTCCATTGATTTCCATGAGCATGCTATGACCAATATGATGGTTTGAGGCAGGGATATGCCTTGGTTTCTGGACCTTCTGATGCGAGGAAACCTTATCAAGGGATGGACTGCCCGAGATGGGGGTGCCAACAGAACTTGGAAGTTGTGTGACTACACAGAAGGGGGTAACCAGATTTCTTAGGCTGTGTAGCAGAGAAGGGAAGGCCAGGGATGTATTTCTTTTGGTCATTAGAATTTCCAGATGGAACCAAATGCATGTTAGGAGTGTGCCTTTAAACAATGAGTTAGTAATTGTTCCCTAAGAGGACAAGTGGTGTAGGATTGTAGCACTAGACATTAGATGTAGATTTGACTTTGACAATGGATTTTGGACTTCCTAGGAAGGAGGTGAATCTCGGTACTACCTTTTAGGGTGGAGATGTGAGGCTTTGGATTCCCTTGTTGATTGATACGAGCATCATATCCTTTTATTTTTTGGTCGAGAAAATGTATATATGTGTATATTATTGTAAATATTGTATCGAGCTAGTTTATAAAGCTCCATAGGCAATATAGTTATTTGTTGGTTGAAGAAAATGTGTATATGTATATGTGGATTGTAAACACTGTAATAAGTTGTGTAATAAAGCTCCGTAAATGGTATGTTTGTCATGTTTTAGTAGATGGCCATTTTAAATACTGCAACGAGTTGTGTTATAAAGCTCCATGGGAAGTATATTTTTTTTTTCAGTAGTCTTGTTAGTTATAGGTGTCATTGAACACCTATGATGGTGTTCCCACAAGTGGGAGGGTTTTGTAACAGCCTTGGTTAAAAATGCATGTAAAAATATATAATACCATAGTCATGGGACACATATTCCAAGCTGAATGGTGGGAAAAACATCTTAGTGGGTGTTCATTCCGGTTATTATGGCTAAGCAAATTTACAAAGGCAAAGTCAAACACTTTGGAAAGGCATGAGGAATTAATTGGCATTTTATTTATGAAAACAAGGGAAATTCAGAGAAATGGAAGGTGAAAGTTCACATGTTGCATTTGAGGAGGAAAATGAAGGAAAATAATGGAAAATGAAGAAAATAGAGGCCTCGTTGATAAAAAGGCTTCTGAGGATTAGTGGGCAAAGTTAGTTAGTTCAGTTTTGGTGAAGCTCTCTTATGTTCTCTCTCTATCATACTCTTGGATACTTAGATCTTTCTTGGAGCACTCTTGGAGAGTGTGTCATACTTGGAGTTTTGGAGCAAGAAAGGAAAGGAAGAGAAAGAAAGCACAAGAGAACATCGAGATTAGAAACTAAAATGGGTGTTGATTGCAGGTACTGAGTTGCATGTATGCTTTCCTCACTATTTTTTCATGATCTGTCATTAGCATGGAGGATTTCCTAGATTGATAGTGTATTTGCCTAGCCTTTCCATTTCCTAGATAGCCATGGTGTTGTGGGTTCATTTCTTTGTTTTTCTGTTTGGTTCTCATGTTTCCTTTAGCTTGGGTTGGGTTACTAGCTCCTGGAAGCCCTGTAACAACTTGGGTTGAGTTACTAGTCTTGGAAGCTTTGGTTGGAACAAACACTCTAGAGCCCTAGAAATCTTGGGTAGAGACCAATTTGATGATGGTTTTTTCATGTCTGACCATGAAGTGGAGTCACTATTTGATGGGTTGAGGTGGATGGCCTTTGGAAGCCCTCGATGGTTTTGGATTGATGTGTTCTATGAGATCCCACATTTATGCTTGCAATATGGCACGAGGGTGAATGATTGAAGTGAGATTTGGCTCAGCCATTCTACGGTCGGGTGGAACATGGTAGTCCCATCCCGGGTTTAGATTTTTTATCATAAATATGAGTTTATTTCTCCTTGTATTTCTATGAGTATTATACTGGTTTATATGTGGATCATATGGTTGTGTTTTCATTGGTATTTATGTTGCTATTATGTTGGTTATGTATATGTTTTACGACAATATCTATGTATGGATGTCATCTTTTTTTTACTTGTAAATGAATGAAAAATGTATCTATGACCTAATAGATGAAATTGCAGCTAATGTGTTGAGGCATCAATGTCTCTTAGATATTCTTAGATGAGTATGAGACCCCTATTATTAGAACTATTGTTTACACCTGTAGATTACATATTTGTGATATGTTTGACTAAATGCATGTCATGGCTAGTAGGGGTCCAGTCAAGGGCTTGTTCAAGTGTTTGCATTTGCATCATTTTTTCATTGTTATAGTTATGTTATGAAGGTGTCAATAAATATTGGGCAGTGACTTGGTCTCTGGGCCTGAAAAAGTGGCTCAAATCCCGGGGACATTTGCACAACACTGAGCAATTTTGTCCTTGGACATTGGCATGCCTTGTCATGAGAGTGTCTAAAGCCTCCTGGGCATTGTCAAGCCATAACATGGGAGCATCCAAAGGTCAAGAGTTCTAAAATGTCAATGGGACCCGGGGGTATGATACCTGAGTGGTTGGGACAGCTCCAGGGAGTCTTGTTGTTGTTGTGGAAGGCCTATATGGCGTGTTTCCATGGATTCTACTTCCTTAACATGACTTAGGAGGTTGAATCATATCATAGTAACTTCTCGTCACATGTTTACCTTGGTTGGCTAGTTACTTGGGTAGATGTGGGAGGAGGGTGTTACAAAAGACCAAACATTGTCAAAATTTGTTGAATGTAATGTTGAGAAAGAAACTAGAAGGAAAGTGAAGGATCTCAAGAGCAATAATGGTGGTGAGTACGTGTCGAATGAGCTTACAAATTTTTATGCAAAGGAAGGCATTCGATGGGAGTTGACAGTACCCCATAAATCACAACATAATGGGGTCATTGAGAGGAAGAAAAAAAGAATTATAGGAGCAAAACGAGTGATGTTGCATGACCAAAGCCTACCTCTACACTTGTGGGATGAAGCATGCAACACAACAACTATTTGCAGAAGTGGAGTCTTCACAGGATTATTGGCATGAGTACACTAGAGGAAGATTTTTAGAGAAGAAGCCAGATGTGTCACACTTTAGGATCTTTGGATCATTAATTTACTATCATGTTTCCAAGGAAGAAAGGAAAAATATAGAGCCGATAGTAGAGTTGGGCATATTTGTGGGGTACATAGAAACAACTCACAACTATTTGGTGTACTTTCCATCCCTTAGCATGACAATGGTCGAACGAGATGTGAAGTTGAATGAGGAGAAGGAAATGAGGTGTTTTCTTGAGAGGGAGCTTTATTTGCATCTTGATTAGGAGCTTTTGGCTTCAAAGGAAGAACCTCAAGAAGTTGTGGAGAAACCACAAGAAGAGGAGCAGAGAGTGGAGTCATTTGTTGAAGCTGAGACATCCAGAGAAGGAAGAAAACTAGGGAAGTTGATAGATTATTATAGGGTGTTAGAGAGAATGTGGGAGAACCCACATCAAATCGCAGGCAGAGGAGGTCATCATATTGGTACACTGGCTACATTTCTCTGATGAGTGATCTTGTAGAGTTAGAGCTATCCTCATTCGAGGAAGATGTAGAGAAACCAATATGGGTTGATGCTATGGTAGAAGAATATGATTCCATTACCAAAAACAATGTTTGGGAAGTGGTCCCAAGACCAGTAGACAAATTAGTGGTTGGTTCGAGATGGATTTACAAGGTAAATCATGCAGTAGATGGGAGCATAGAGAAACACAAGACTAGATTTTTGGCCAAGGGGTTCTCTCGGGTGGAGGTAATTGAATACAAGGAGACCTTTTCTCCAATAGAAAGGTACTCATCCATTAGATCAATTCTAGGACTGTCAGTGCATATGGGTGGAAGATACACCAGATGGATGTGATGACAACATTCCTCAAAGGAGTTATTGAGGATGAGGTGTATATTGATTAGCGAAAGGGGTTTTAGACCTTTGACAGAGAGTTGCATGTATGCAGAATCAAGAAAAAGTTATATGGACTCAAGCAAGCACCTCTTGCTTGGTATACCAAGATCGATATCTATCTCACATGTTTGGTCTTCACCAAAAGTGAAGCAAATGCAAACATTTATCACATTGTGGTAGAAGGTAAATTATTGATTATTGTGTTATAAGTTGTTGACTTCATCCTTACTGGTGATGAGCGGTTGATCATATCTTGCAAAGGGGAACTTGCAAGAGAGTTCGAGATGAAGGAGATGGGCCTCATGCACTACTTCCTTGGTTTGGAAGTATGACAAGGTGGAATATGATATTTCAGTTCAAAATCTTTTAGGTGGAAGTATGCCAACGAGATACTTCAGAGGTTCCGTATGGACAAGTGTAAACCCATGGATACTCATCTAGCAGGAAACTGGAGGAAATAGGATGCTACTTTAGGTGAAGTAGAGGAGGCTACCATTTATAGGCATCCTGTGGGTTCACTCATGTATTTGGTGAACACATGATCAAAAATGTGTTATGCAGTTAACTAGCTTAGTCAAGAAATGGTTAAGACAACCAAATTGTATTGGAAGGCAACAAAGCATGTGTTGTGATACATTAGAGGCACTACTCAGTTTGGTATTTGGTACAGACAGACAGAGGGAGTGAAGCTGCAAAGCTTCACAGATGCAGATTGGGTGAGGAGTCCATCAGACAGGAAGAGAACACCAGGAGGATTTTTTAGTGTTGGGTAAACAACAATTTCTTGGTACAATAGGAAGTAGAGATATGTGGCACCCAACTCAACAGAAACAAAGTACATGGTTGCAAGTCTAGAAACATGTAAGGCTATCTGAATGAGAAATATTCTTTTTGGGTTATTTGGTCAGAAGATGGATCCTACAATGATTTACTACGATAATTAGAGTTGTATCAAACTATATGAGAATCTTGTATTTCATGATCGATCCAAGCATATCAACATCCGGTATCACCATCTACGAGACTGTGTGCAGAGGCAGATTATGTTCTTGCAATACATTTTGACATAGGAACAAGATGCATATATTTTGACAAAGCTTTGTCAAGAGGAAAACTTGATTTCCATAGAAGCAAGATTGGGCTATCAGATTATTCATTTTTTCTAAGGGTCATGTTAGTTAGATAGAAATTAAAATAAATTAATAATAATAAATAAATAAATAGTAAATAATATTATTTTTAGGGTTAGGTTAGTTAGATATTATTATATCAGGTTAGTTAGATATTATTATATAATATATTTATTATTGATTCATCTTTAGAATAAAATTTAAATAAATAATTAATTAAATATATAAATAAATATTAATAAAAATAATAAATAAATAAATAATATTAAATAAATTAGTATTTCAGCCCTTTTTCCCATCTAGTAAAAAATAGTCGTTATCTAGCCATTTTTTCCCTTAGCTGTTAGAAGGCCTGGACTCCCTATTTAACTTTCTGCTGTGATCTAATTTTTCATCTGGTCTTGATGATTAACCACATTGGCTGGTTTGAAACGCGTCTACCTAAATCTACCAATTTAATTTCTTCTGAAATTCTTTTCAAATCAAAATATGGATCACATAAGCTTGAATTTGATTATAACTACCCTACAAGGAAGGGAGATTTCTTCAAAAGTTCATCTTTTTGTACGAGCATGCCTACGGGTATCTAAGATGAAATCAGATCTAACTTTTCTTAAAAGATGTAAAGATTCCTCGGTCATCCTCAGATTCACTCAGATCTAGCATAGCCTCAACAAGTTCCATAATCAACGTATTTTCCAAAATGCTAGTCTTGCCCTTATTCGTTCTGAGATTTATAACGTCAGGAAAAAGTTGGATATTCTCTCCAGATAATTTTTTTCTCTACATTTAGAATTGTCCACCTTATTATCTGCTGAGATTTGGAACAAAATTGATGCATGTTCGTGTTTGAAATCTCTACGCATGGAGCAAATTTGGACTGAAAAACAACGAGCCAAATTTATAAGACTTTCTTCATGCAAAGATTTTTCAAGCCCATCTGGCTTCTCATCGAATAGTAGAATTTCCAATAACCAAGTCTTGGCACTCAGCTCCTGGATCAACAACAATACATTTCGTGAGCAAGGGTTAACAGAGTCCAGAATCTACAACAATTCTAGTTCAGGGTCTCTAGATTCTTCCTCTCTTCCTCTTGGTGACTGCGTTCATCCTTAAATCTCGGTGCGTTACTCTCTCCTCTCTCCCTCGGGCATGGATTTATCTTCTGGTTCTCCTTCCAGCTTTCTGTCCCCTCTTTATTCTAATTCCTGTGTTGCTTCCCTTGCAGCTATAGTAGCACATAACCCCGCTGTCAGCCTGACCTCTCCCCACACTGCGTCCTCACCTTCCCTTAACCTTTAGACCTATGCCAGCAACACCAATCTTTCCCCCGCTTTCAAACAGACCTCTACCCCACATATTGTTTTTCCCTCTCCCCACCCCGCTATCAAACAAACCCCACACATTGCTACGTCCTCACCAGCTCCTGATCTCCCTAATACCTGCTCCCTCGTTCCCACTGCTTCAAGCGTTACTTCTACAATCCCTTGTTCCGACTCCGCTCCAACTCCTTCATCCGATGTCCCCGACCATTCAAGAACTCCTTCATCCGATATACCCTTCCTTCCTAATGCTACTCCATCGATTCTATCCTTCCAATCCCTCACTCCATCCAACACTTTCCCCTCTTCTTTTACCTTTAATTCCCTCGACCTTCTCCCCCAACAGCCTTCTGAATCCTCTCTGATTGGTTTTGTCAATAAGTCTAATTATATAACATCAACAATATTAACAAGAATTTTATGCATAATAACCATAATATGAATAATAATAATAATAATAATAATAATAATAATAATAATAATAATAATAATAATAATAATAATAATAATAATAATAGTATTAACGACAATAATGTTAATAATAATGAATTAGATAGCAATGGTAAAGAAACAGTTAATAAGAACATTATTATTAATAATATCATTAGGGAGGAAAATAGTATTATTATTAACAATTTCAGAAATAATATTAATTCTAAGTACAATAGTAAGAGCATTAGCAAGGAATTTGCTCCTCCTTGGATTAATAACAAAGTTGTTAATCTTTCAAGGTTTTCCTTTCCTCCTCCAGTTTTTAGGCTTTTGGAGAGAGGTTTAAACTTTGCTCTTGCTCCTAGGAAAATTCTAGTTAATGATATTGTTAGGGTCCTATAATAATAGGATTCATAATTTTGAATTGGCCATGATTAGTCTTGTAATATTGTACATACTTTTGATTTCTGCAAAATGTTTTCCCATATTAAAAATTAAAAAAATGTAAATAGGGTAAGTCGTAAAAGAAAAATCAAAGGACTAAAAGAAAAGGATGAAAAAAGAAAATAAAATATGAACCCCACCAAAAGGAGATAAAAAATAGATTTTGAAAGTGATGCAAATTCAAATGCCACTACTTTTTACTTTTCCTTGCATAATAAGATTGTGTGCAGCTTGTCAAAATGCCACAATCCATGATGGTCAAATAGTTTAATGTTGATCCATTCATGCTTTAAATTTCATGTTGATAGATAGATAAGAAAGATCTAGCCAAACTATTTAATCTTGGCAGATCAATAGTTAGGTAGAGAATAATAATGAGCTCTTCAGTTTAACCTGTGCCATTGAAAGTTATAAAGTTAGAATTAGATAGTTTGCTTATCAAAGAAAAAGAAATGAAGGGTCAACAAGCTCAAATGCACCCAATGAATGAAGAGAAAATGTTGGGGTAAATAAAGGGTAGGTAAAAGAGGTTTGGGAGTGCACAAAGTTGCAAGCTCAAATGCATCTTCATTATGCTTAATCCTATGTTTCATGTGCAGGAGGAATTATCAAAGAAAGAGGACATTCAAGCTCATTCACTAATTCCCTCTCATTTCACTAAACCCCTTACATGTATAAATTATTAATTTCCCTTCATTACCCCTCCATTACTTTTCATTCCCTAATGTTTTTCCCATTCTTGGTTCCAAAGAACCCTTCCCTCTTCATTTCCTGTTGTAAAAATATCCCTACCCCTTCATTTTCCTTTTCCCCCTATTTCATCCCACTTTCCCTTGTAAACCCGCTAAAACCCCCTTATCCTTAGTTTAAAAGGTTAAATGTATCGAGCCCCATTGAAAACCCTCCCCAATACCCTTTTAACTCAACCCTTATATTATACTAACATATAGTCCCACTTCATATATTTAAACCACCGCAACACTTATAACCCATGCTCCTTTTTATTAACCCACTGCATATATTAAATCTCGTCATTAATTTTAATTAATTACATTTCATATTAATTAAACCCGGCCCCACTCCCCGACTCATCCCTTGCGACCCCAGTCGAGTGATAGCCCTCTAATCACCCACTACCAGATCCAATGGCCCATACTCATATCACATGCTCCCACCTTCCAACTGTTAAAATCCCAAAAGCATGCAAGATTCACGGTTTTGCCTGATTGCCCTTTTGCTACATGGCAGCCCCACGTTGTATCACGTGCTCTAAAAAAATACCACCCTGCACCTAAAAGTGGTGCAATAAGCCACAATATTTCCTCCCCCGCATAGGATAAAACCACCTACTATTCATACATTAATCCCCCACCCAAAAGTTAATCACTATTGGTTAAAAACAAAAAAGCTGCCCATTTACCCTTTTCGTTGTTATTTTGTTGTAAAACACCTCTGCCGACCAATTCTGAAGCCCATAAACCTTGCGAAACTATTTTAACCAACTTTACGACTAGAAGACCCAACATACCCCAATTTGAAGCAACACAAAGACAATTGAAGCCTTGAAAGCCTCCGCTACTCCCACAGAACCCTATCTGCACACCTAATCTTCATTTTTCCTGGTATTCTTGAAAGAACTAGAAAGGCCCTCTACTTAAGATCTACACAGTAATTATAAAAGGCTAATTAATTGGATTAATTAAAAACCTTTCCAAACTAAAGAAACTCACTATGCAACCAAAGAAACCCTTTTCTGTAGAATGTATTCACCCTTCCCACTGTTCCAGAGCTTCTAACCCTACTCCTAAAGCTAGAGAAAGATTAATTCAATAAAATAAACAAAATTATGGCTTCGCAAAGCATTCTAAATGAAGAACCCCTACAAACCCCTCACCTGGATATTGACCACCTCCCATTGGCCAACAGAGATTTTCAAATCAAAGAAACAATTTCTCCTAGTCATCTGTTGAAACTCCACTACTGGAGTAAAGACAAATTCCTCAACCATAGTGATGATATCCAGTTATGGGAATTAAATTTTCCCAAATACTTGTTCCCACAGGTATATTAGTTCCCTGAAATCATCCACCTATGCTAACTTTGATATATCCCAAACCAAAGAGCCATAGTCTCTCCTAATTAGCAGATTTTATTTACAATCATTGCAGAGTCAATAAACCAAATGTTGCAGGTCTAGCCAAAGCCTAATGAAACCCCATTTTCCATTGAAAACCTACTTGAACTTTACCTAAAACTAGACCTACCCAAGAGGTCTCAAATTTTTCAGACATTCATCCTAGAAGAGGCTCACATTCCTACAGGCAGTCCTCCATACTCTGACACCTTTTTTTCTGAGAGGGCCATACAAATTGTAACCATGCTCTCTTGCATTCTAGGATATACTAGTGATGAGCATGTAGATGAGCCTATACTTGCTTTTCTCTCTATTTTTCTCCCAGGCAAGTCTCCAGCTACAGTCTTCAATTTTGCCTAGTTCTTGGCAGACATAATCCATGATCAATTGCTCAGATTGCCAAATGAAGAGTATTCAAATACTCTTCAGTACTTTTCCACACATTCTTATATTTCCAATCAGACAAGTTTCCAGACAACATCCATAAGCTGGACACTAAGGGCCATCCTAGATCTGTAATCTTTTGGACACCCTTAATCCAAAAGTATTTCAATGTTTACATCTACAAGGAGTTCATTGATTCCTTTGTTCATTTAGTAGTAAACATGCTAAGCAGTAGCAATCAACCCAGGATTAGTGATGAGATAAAGAAAGTTTTATAGTTTTCCAAGCACAGTAGAATAGGGGACTGGTATTTATACGAGGACCACAATGAAGTGAGGGTGTATGGATGCCATCTCACTCCCTATAAGCTGCCCAAATATCTCCCCATGAGAAAATTTGCATTAGAGTATATTAGGAAAATTATAAACTTAGATGATGTGAATTTTCTATCAGCTAGGAAGAAAACACAGTTCAAAAAAAAAAACCAGCTAGGTCCTTTTATCTGCAATAATAGGGAGGCTGGAGAAGAAGTAGAATTTTTTTTACAGGACATGACATTTAGTAACAGTTTCAAATGGCAGTATGACCCTTTAGGTGTCATAAAAAAAATAAGACTCAAATTTGAATTGAGCCCTTTTATGCATGAGTCCAAGCCAGACATCGAAAAACATGCCAACCAGCTAGAGTGGTTAGAAAACACCTTGATAGATATGGAGAAGCAGATGGATACTAGTTCCATTCTGCATACTCTAGCCCTACAGGACAGAAATGCAAAAAGGATCAGGGAAGAAGGTTCTTGCTCCAACAAGGATACAACAGATGACAGGTTTGAAATCATGTACATGAAGAAGCCCAAGCTAAATCCTGTAAATGAGCAAGAAGAGATAGTCGAGAAAGTTGAGACACTTCAAATCATTGATACAAGTACAATGCTCATAGAGAACACACCTCCAACAGTTTCAGAGGAAACTCACCAGCCTTCCCCCTCTAATACTCAGAGTATTCAGAAACAACTAGGCATTGGGGTCTCTTCATCCAACAAACTAGTGGATAAAGACAAAGATATAAAAGAGAATTATAAAGAAATCAAGTTGAGAAATGAAGCATTGAAAGTTGAAACCTATGCCCTATATTTCAAAAAGACTCTTACTAATCAAAATAGATTACTTTCAGCTTTTGACATTAAGACATGGAAAATGCAGATGACCTTTTTGCAGCCTACAGTACAACAACCTAAGTCATCAACAGATTATAAAAAGACAAAATTTGAAGTTTTGGCTAGGGATGTTCATCCCATAGATCAGATTGAATTTCATAAGCAAGCAGGAGAAATGATATACTCAACAATGACCAATAAAGCTACGAGTGTACAAAAAATTCAGAATTCTCTAGACAATATCACAACATAGTTTAAGCTATTGAAGGCATCCTCACAAGCAAAGGATAACAGAATTAAATCACTAGAAGAATTGGTTATTGAGATTGGATATAATCCAAATGAAATCAAGGCAACTAAAAAACTCATAAATAAGAAGAATGAAGACATTGCTGCATTAAAGAAGCAACTAAAATTTCCTCCTTCTGAACATCCACATACTAAGGAAGTTCTATAGAGCCAGGTAGATGAGATGATGCGCCTCATTCTTCAATTAAATGTTCAGTTAAAAGAAATGGAGAATGAAATAGATAAGTTAGTACAGGAAAAACAAGCCACCATTGAAACAGCTACTGCTACTACTATTCCTACAGTCACTACAACAATTCCTTCTACTTTGGTAGCTTCATTGACCCAACAACTCCACTAGATACAACACTTCCAACTACATCAGCAACTACATCAGCAACAGGTTCAATAACAACAACAACTCATCCTAGTGATGAAGCAAGTAAACTGATCAATGCCATGGAGTATATGTACATCCAAACCACTGAAATAAGTAGACTTAAGGAACAAATAAAAAGTCTAGAGGATGAAAAGAAACTGGCTCAAATCATGCATAAAAATGAAGCTCAGAAAACAAACAGGTTGAATGAAAGGATACAAAAGTTGGAGAAATAATTAACACTGAAAGAGCCACTAGCCCAAGCAAAACAAATTTTATGGGCCAATATCATTGACTCAGTCAATGATATTTGGCCATCTATACAGGTGATATTTGAGAAAAATGATTTGGTCAAAGAGGTTGGTGAGGCAATTCAAAGGGTTAGAGCCGAACTTGGAAATATGCCAGAAGAAGCCTCAAGAATAATCTAGTTCCTTAACTCAAAGAAAAAGTATGAATTGCAAGAGCTTGGAATAACTGACAGAACTGGGACCATACTAGAGGTAAAGAAGGTAATCACCAAGAGGAACCTGATGATACAACTTGAGGAGAAGTTCCAAACAATGGAGCTAGCAATAGGTAGGTTCATGGTCAAATTTGATGCTTTGAGGCAGAAAGGTCTGCCTAATCCATTGGTGATTAATGACAGGTTGATGCCACATGAAGACTATGATAAGAAAATTAGAGAAGTGGCAAAGGAACAAGCCAACAATTCCTCTATGAAAGGGATGCCTACAGGAAAAGTCCTTTACCAGACTTTTGAGAACCTCTTTTACCTCCAACATGAGGTAAAACATCTTTTCATAAACAAGCCTACTTTTGCAAAATATACTGAGGCTGATGAAATCTACAGAAGAATGGTAAATATTAAATTACCAGATGCAGAGGCTTGGGAAAAGTTGAATGATTTACTATGAAAATTAAAAGTAAAATAGGTAAAAGGGCAGTGAAAGTAAAACAAAGCAGTAACAAAGTTTAAAGATGAAAGGGTATCAGTAACAGTAAACATAGAGCAACAACCAAAGAGAGAAAGAAGCATAATATCAAAGAAAAGCCAACAACAAACAATAAAAGAGGGACAACTTGCATCAATTATATAGGTGTCTCTATCTTCTTGCATGAAGATACTTTATTTTCCTTGAATAATTCCTAAAATAGTTTAGGATATTTTGTAACAATTCTTTGTATAAATACTTCATAATTTGAAGTATAGAGGGTGGATTGCTCAACATTTCTATAGCTATTATTGATCTAAAAACCTAAGGTTTTATTGTAACATTTTTCAAGTAAGCTGACTGGACTGAGTAATAAAGGCGTTGCACTACAGGATTCATGTGTTGGGCCACTTCAGTGAAGTATCTTTCATTTGTTAAATTGTTATTTTCTTAAGTATTTCACATACATACATGTTTTCCAATTTGAATGAAATAGCTGGAATGTTACTTCAAAATTTGTTTAAGTACACTCTGTCTTGAACAATTATTCATTTTAATGTTTTCTTCTGATATCCAGAGTAGGGAATTCTTAATTGCTTCCTAGTTTCAATTGACCTCTTTCATTTCTCTCATTATCTGGTTTAAGGAATACTTAATTGCTCCTTGACCCCGATTGAAAAGCCACTTCACCATCCAGCCTAAAATATCTCAATTTATTCAGCTACCTTGCCCTATGAGCACTATCTTTAGAACTTGATTCAGTCCTGTTTTCTTGACATTTGGACTCCATGGCCCAATGGTAAAAAGACACTTATCTATCTATCTAAATCAGTGATTCCCCCACAAAATCAAATGGAAAACCAACCAAGCTTAAATAACTAGCCTAAAATTAATTAATCCAACAAAGTTAAATCATTAAGAGAGAGCCCTCTCTGAGCATTAGGAAGGCTAGATCTTGATCTCAAAAGTAGGTTTGTGGTTACCTCTATCATTTCTTTAAACACAACATGACAACCCTAGGGAAATTTTAGAGTGGTAACAGATGTTATGTGTGACATTGAATTTGGAATTAAAGGCTTACCTGATAATACTAAAGATGTTATTAGGAAAGACTGTGTGGTTATTCTTAGGAAAGCTAAACCTCCAAAGAATAACATCAGCAAGGAAGAATTTGAGGCCCTAAAATCTTTGAATAGGAACCAAGACATTGTGGTCTTGAAGGTTGATAAAGGTGGGTCCGCCGTTATCCTTGATAAGGCAGATTATCGGAAGAAGATGTTGGATCACTTGGAGAATAGTGGTAGCTACAAAAAACTCGATAAGAATCCCTTAAAAAGGATCTCTAAATCAGTGGCTCTAGCTATAAAATCTAGTAGCTCGGTTAGCTCCTTCAGCCATAAGCTTATCGAGAGTAGCCCCATCACTCCCAGGATCTATGGACTTCCAAAAATCCATAAGGAAGGAGTCCCCCTTAGACCCATCGTCAACACCATAGGTGGGCCAACCTACCTTTTAGCGAAATATCTAGCCTCCAAGCTTAAGCCCCTCGTTGGCCTCACAGAGTCATTTGTTAAAGACTCCTCGTCGTTTGTCAATGAGTTAAGGGATGTAAATTTTGATCCTGGAGACATTCTGGTAAGCTTCGATGTTGTTTCCTTGTACAATAACATCCCCATCAAAGAAGCCTTGGATGTCATCTTTCGCCTTATCGATCCCGACACCGCTAGATTAGTCAAGATCTGCCTTACTTCCACTTTCTTTTGTTTCGAAGGAGAGTTCTATGAACAAACTTGTGGTGTGGCTATGGGCTCACCCCTATCCCCTATTGTTGCTAATATTTTTATGGAATATTTTGAATCCAAAGCTTTAGCCTCAGCGATTCTTAAACCTAAGCTTTGGAAAAGATTTGTAGACGATACTTGCTCTATTTGGCAACATGGTCCAAATGAGTTAGATCTCTTCTTTCAACATCTCAATAATCAATCTAACTCCATTAAGTTTACCATGGAGAAAGAAGTTAATGGTTGTCTTCCTTTCCTAGATGTCCTCATTTCTAAAAAAGAGGATGGCTCATTTTCCCATCAGGTTTTTTGGAAGAAAACCCACACTGAGCAGTATCTTCATGCCAGGTCCCATCATTTCCCTGCTCAAAAGTTGGGGGTTCTTTGCACTCTAGCTACTTGTGCTATGAGGGTTTCTGATGACGACCATTTTTCTAAAGAGAAATCCCATCTCTTGGAGGTTTTTGTCAATAATGGTTACAATAAGAGACAAGGCCTTAAAGCCTTCCTCAAAGCTTGCAAAAGTCATAAGGCTAAGAAAGACCCTTTTGATCATAGTTCTAGAGTTCACCTCCCCTTCATCCAGGGGACGACTGATAGGATTGCTAGAATCCTCAGGAAGCACAACATTCCCTCAACCTTTAGACCCCTTAATACCTTACGAAGTTCCTTAAAATCAGCCAAAGATCCTGTGGACCCGAAAGATTTGAAAGGTGTTTATGTCATCCCATGCTCCTGTGGAACATCGTACATTGGTGAAACAAGCCGATCCATTAATCAAAGGATTAAGGAACACGCTGCCAATATCAAGCATGGAAGGACCCGCTCTTCGGCCTTAGCAGAGCATGCTGGGAAGACCAATCATCATATATGCATTGAGGAGGCAAAGGTCATTGCGAATATTTCTCACTTTCATCACCATAAATTTAGGGAAGCCATAGAGATTGAAAGGCGACCTAATAATCTTAATAGGGACGATGGGTGGAAAATCAATAGTTGTTGGATTCCGGCCCTTTCCTCTTAGCTTCCTCCCTTTTGTTTCTCCTTCTCCTCCCTTCGATTTTTATATTTTTTAATTTGCCCCCCTTGAGGTTGGTTCCTTGATCCCTTCCCTTTTTTTTAACTAAAAAATACCTTAATTAATATTAAATTCGATTATTCCTAGTACATGAATACATGAAAGCATTTCTATTATTTATTTCTTTTTATAACTAAATATTTCCTGATAGAGGAGGAATGACCTGTTATATAATTTTATGAACCCAACGTTTCGGACTACCAAGTTAGTCCATCATCAGGGGATGCGTCAATAGGTATTCAGAAGATGTTAATGATATATCCAGGAATGTTAATGATGTTAAATATTTCCTTCTCATTTCATTTAAGTTTAATATTCAACCATTTTTTTTATTTTTAACTAAAAAATAACCTAATTAAAATTAAATTTGATTATTCATAGTAACTATAACCAAATAAAAATAAAATCTTCCTTTATAACTTGTTATTTCTTTCACATTTCAGTTAAGCTTAATATTTACCATTTTAATTTTTATTTTATTAAAAAAATTAGTTTATTTATTCATTTTTTCTAAGGGTCATGTTAGTTAGATAGAAATTAAAATAAATTAATAATAATAATAAATAAATAGTAATAATTTATTTTTAGAGTTAGGTTAGTTAGATATTATTATTAGTTATTTAGTTATGAGTAAATAAATCTTTTAAGGGTAGGTGAGTTAGATATTATTATATAATGTATTTATTATTGATTCATCTTTAGAATAAATTACAATAATTAAATATATAAATACATATTAATAAAAATAATAAATAAATAAATAATATTAAATAAATTAGTATTTCGGCCCTTTTCCCATCCAATAAAAAATAGCCATTATCTAGCCCTTTTTTCCCTGAGCTGTTAGAAGGCCTGGACTCCTTATTTAACTTTAAGCTTTGATCTGATTTTTCATCTGGTCTTGATGATGAAGCACACTGGCTGGTTCGAAACGCATTGACCTAAATCTACCAATGTGGTTTCTTCCGAAATTATTTTCAAATCCATTTCTTGCTGAGAGGGAATTGTTACTCCACAAATTGTCCCCACAAATGAACAACTTAAGAACACATTCATTGAGGACTTAGAAGCCCTCCTGCTCTAGGTGCTATAGGCTGACCACCAATACGCCATAGGGGGTAACCCTGACCATAGTTATATGATTTTCAATAAAGCAAATATAATAAGGTCATATAAAAGTAATTCGAATGTTGTTGTAATATCGTGGCATTAACAAAAGGAATACTATCCAATAAATATGTTTGAAACATAAAACTCATGCGAATATGGTAAAACTTACACATTTAAAATAATATGAACAAAACTTCATGAAAAGAAAACATTAAATAAATAAAACACGCGAACATATACAAGATAATAAGTAGACTCAATAATAACGTAAGATCATTGTAACAGGTACAAATATTTCTTAATTTCCCAATTCAATTCTCCTATGATGAGCGAATTCAATAGTAAATATTAAAACTCTAAAATCATAGAGACAAATGAGAAACTTATAAATTCTTGAGTTTAACTAATATCTCGAACACAAACAAATTACAGAACATTCAAATAATGTAACAATCATAGATAAAAACAAGAAATTGTCATTAATTTAGAGGAAAGCTTTTAAAATTACCATCAATCAAACATTTATCATTCAATCACTCAAATCGATAATATAGATATTGGAACATGAAAATATTGAACAAAAATGAATACTAAACAAGAACAAGACATAGATTTAATACTTCGATTGTTATATACAAGCACATACACATAAAAGTATTTATCAAGAACGCAGAGTAGCTTCAATCACATGATAAAAATTCTGTGTAAGATGTGCAAACAAATCTTTCAAAATAAAAAATTTCTCTTTTGTCAACCACCCCACCTTTATGGGAAACATGGTTTTAAATAGTAATCTGATAAGTGACTGTCCTGAGTAACTATATTAAATATAAATAAATTAAAATTAAACAACTCAGCTTCAAATAAAATACTTAAACATCATGATCACCTTCGTGGCTTTGAAGTTTTAACTTTCTTTAGCATGCTCTTAGGGGAAAACCTATGCGCCCCACACATTCTCACCACATGTTTTTGAGTAGTGATCAAAGGAATCTCACTCCAATCCTCTGGTTTCTATGTTATTAATTGCACTAGTGGAACATGATGGACTACCTGAGTTGTTGAAGACACTTGCTCCATAGTAATATTTCATTTTAAATTCTTTCTCACCTTAGCAATTTTATCCCATTCCATAGTTGATAACCAAGGCACTTTTTCGTATTTTGTTATGACCACGACTAACCAAGATCTGATCTGGTGTCGTGCCGTAGGAAGATTTTTATCATATTTTTAATTCCAGCAAAAATGGTAAGGTCCTTACAAAGAGAATTCACCATTGTAGATGGTGAAAACGAATCTTCTCCTTATATGGCTAGGAAACTGAGGCCTTGTTCTATATTCTTCAATTTGTCACAAAATCCCTCATGGGATATTAACCAGTTTTCTTTTCCCTGGAATGAAGAAATGCCAAATCTCCCAAGATAATTCCAGTTAGCTCTAAAACCATCCATTTCCTTGGAGGATTTCTCAAACTCTTCCCACATAAGTTGCATCAATGTACGCTTTTCCTTCAACATACAAAGGGAAAAAATGCACTGATCTCTGGTAGGCAAACTCAATCCTTCTAGTGTTCCATATTCTAAGGTGTTGATAAAATCAATGAGTGAATCAACGTCGTTTAATCTTTCCTCTAGGAATGTAGTTGTTCTTTTTCCTTCTAGATTGGAACTTATAATGATTCCCTTCTGTTGCAGCCTCACAACTCTACTACCCCAAAATGGGGGATAACCACCTGGTCTGGACCTTAAGACAACTCCTTTTTCATTTAAAGTGGTGGCTCCCACTAGGGAAATGGGACCAATTTCTCGGTGTGGGTTTTAACATGAGTGGGTGTTTCACGAGTGATTGCAATAGAATAATGATAATCTAAATGACCTATTCTATCATGCAAATCTCTAACTAACTTATTCTAATATAAACCGAGGTATTTCTATGTGGTATGTGATCTACAAAGATATCTTCTTAACATGTGATAATAAAGATCAATCACGCATAAACATAGATGATAATGTATAAAGATAATTTCTTTGACTAAATAGTTAGTCAAAGAAATTTATAAAATATATTGCATATATGATGAGTTGTATATGAAAATCAACAATTTCAGCTAGGAATCATACAATAGTGCAATTAACACTTAACAGAA
Source organism: Pinus tabuliformis (assembly GCA_031772625.1). Lineage (NCBI taxonomy): Eukaryota > Viridiplantae > Streptophyta > Pinopsida > Pinales > Pinaceae > Pinus > Pinus tabuliformis. The sequence goes on along the minus strand of CM062816.1, from coordinate 750,750,029 downwards.
AGGATAAATCTCACATACAATTCATGAAAGTAAAGTGTTGTCACTAATTAAACAAAAACATAATCAATCATACAAGATAATAGTACCATATGTGTGAAGTTCTGCTCATTTGACTAATGACATGGATCAACTCCTTTCTTCAAATCAAATTATCTCCCAAGAACACAATAGTGCATCAACAAAGGAAAGTAGTCTGATATCTAAAAGAAACGATCATGTTCCATAATTTCACCAAAGCATTCACAAACTTACAAAAGTGCATTCTTTGCAAATGTTTTTGATAAAATTCTGGACCCTTCTCTAAATGCATGAGAAGGGTATAAATACTATTCTAACTAATGTGAAAAAATAGATTATACAAAAATTTGAGGAGGTTTCAAACAACCTTCCTCCTAACTAGTTAACTAACTCTAAAAATAAATAGTGGCTTGATGAGCAGAGGCTAAGATGATGATTTGCTGTCTGCCAGCTTGTCCTCCAAATCACATATATGGTCATTGGTTTGAGTTGAGGAGGAGCCCCAAAATGTGTCTTGAGCTGCCCTGCAAAAATCGCATCGGTGAGAGGTGGAAACATCCGCTGAGTCAAATGAAATGAGTAGTTAAGGGACATGATTTTGTTATGTGACTTAACAAGGTATTGCCAATACAAATCCCAGTCGGTCTTGGTCAATTTTGCGATTGCTTCTCTTTGAGTCTCTGCCTTTTCTTTCCATATTTTATGCAAAGCACTTGAATCAGGCATTTCTTTTAGATTGCCTTACTTTACCAATTTGGTGACAAAGAGAGTGTGGTTCACCGCCTTGATTAAATTCTTCGATACCCTAGCTTCCCTTGCCAATGCTAGCTCAACTTGCTTGATTCTCTCATCCCAATCTGTGAAAATAATATCTTTGTGTATCTCCTCAATCTCAGGCAGATTGGCTTTCCTTCCATCTTCTATTTTCTGCCATTTGATGAACTCTGGGATTCTGGTGTTCAGATCAGTGAACTTAGTTCTCTGGTCGATTGCCTTATTTGTTAGTTGATCGCTAGTGATCAGATAAGGAGTAATGTGTGACATATTTTGGTTGAAGTTCTCTTGTTGTTTCATTAGGAGGGAATTCAGTTCTAGTGCCTCTTTAATGAACTCATCAGTAGTAGGAACTTCCTTATATCTTTCCATGGCTTGCTGCAATTCTTGGAGTTGCATTTTTTTGGCCGATATATCGACTTCATGGCTTGTCTTCAGGACATCCATGTTTTGTTGCAATTGGGAAATCTTCTCAGCTGCTTTCCTGTTCACACTTGCTTTCTCTATTTCACGCTGTTTCTTGAGCTGTGCAATCATCTCCTCCTTTTCTCTCAACAAAGTAGAGACTTTAGTAGCTTTTTCCATGGTGGTCGTTGCATATGCTCCCATGAACTATGACAATCTAGTCAAGTTCTCAGCTGGGTTTAAAGGAATGTCCCTCTAAACTATGTCCATTGGTTCATTTCCAAGTGGGAACTTGGGTGTTTCTACTCTTTTCCTTTTCCTCTTTCTTCTCACTACAACCTTGTGGAGTGAGCTATAGAAAACATCAAGTGGAGGGACTTTAGTCACTTTCAAGACGATCTCTAATCTGGGCAAAGTAGGGATAATCTCAGTCTGCTAGGATGTTGTCTCCTACTCATCCATAGGCTTGGACTGCTCATCCATGGATTTGGACTGCTCGTCAAATGAATTGGACTCTATATTCTCCTCATATGCAGAGGAGTTTGATACTCCATTGTTTATTGGGTATATGTAATTTTGGGAGTGTCTTGCAATTATTTATTAAACTGATCCCACTCGTACTCCAAACTGCTGCTTTTGACCTCTGAACTGATTTCTTTAGGTGGGGTGCTCATAACTTGTTTCTCAGCTAACTTTCTGCTAGACTCTGTTGTATTATCTGTGTCTTGGGCCTTCCCTGTATCTGGTGTTTTCTCAGTATTCACCTAAGATTCTATGCGAGAACTAGGTCCTTCACTATTAACAGTCACATTGGGCGTAGGCTTATCTTTGATCTTCAACAAGTGCATTGGGATTACTTTGAGCCTTTCATTTCTGAATTCCTTAAAATTTTCAAAATCTTCACGACTCAGGTTGGCTTTATCCCATTCGAACACTTCATCAAAGGATTCAGCTGACTGTAACAGGTCTTCAAAATCGTTATCCTCATGGTTGTATGGCTTGAGCTTTACCATAGTAGTGATGTTATATGCTACCTTGTCTGGATCAAATTTCCTTTTCGGAAAAGTATGAAGCCTGAGGGCTTCCATGCTTATTGACTCCTTAATCGCATGATTAAAATTTTCTAAAGAAAAAGAACTGCACTTGACAAGAAAAGAGGGCCATAATAACTTCTTTCTTTCTTTGAGAACTTTAGTTAGGCCTTTCCCACAGACTGGTGGGTGATTTCCCTTGCCAACAATTTATCAAAAACATAAAAAGGAAGGACATGTGGGTCAGCTATGCTACAAAAAACCCTAATGTAGGTGAACCATTCTCCAATAAAATATTTGCTGACAGCTGGAAGGTCCGTAGTGGCTTCTTGGGAAAACTTGGGGGCTTTCTTATTGAAAATTATTTGATGCAGGGGCAAAATAACAACATGACATATCTTATAAAAATGGGGTATATAATGGGATTCCCATATTTTCTTATTACTGAGATGGATAGGGTAGGGGTCCTATAAGATCCATTTCCAACCCATGATCAGAAATGTAGTGTAGAAACAGATGGCGTCCATAATGTAGGCACTAAAATAGAACGAAGAAAGGTTCTTTGGAGAGGAGGATCTCTTCTGTCAATATTCGGTAATGATGGTGGCTAAGTTATCAGATAGGATGGTGGCCCAATTCATAATGTGGGAATTAACGCAGGCATCAATAAGAGGAATCCATTCTATGGAAAACTTAGAATTATTGGGTAACCCATATAGTCTACATAACATAGTAGCTGCATAGTTGTAGGGGTTTGTCAAAGAGGCTATATCATACATACCCGTTTTTTCAAATTTGAATTTGTTCTCCAATACCCTCTAGCCTTGAAACTGCTTGAAGGGGTCTTGGTTCTTCTTTGCAAAGTTGGCCACGTATGACTTGTCATATATATCAGGAGGGTTAGGTATATGGTACATTTTCTTTAGGTCCTCTGCTGTGAATGACCCCATGGTTCCATTCTTGAATTCCTTAATTTCCTATCTTCAATGGTGAGGTTTTCGACCACCCATATGATCATATCAGTGTATGGGAGGATTTTAGCCCTCGCTCCTATCCTATGAAGGAAAAAATAGGCAACATCCTTGAATTGAAGTCCCAAAGGTCTTGTTGAGTCAGTTGTTGCTCTTGTGACAGTAATCTTGGGACGCTTGTCCTCAAGCCTATTGTATATGACCTCCCAAGTTGTTTCTCCTCTGTCAACACTACAGACTGTATCAAAGAATATAGGAGCCATCTTTGTAAACTCGGATTCAACAATGCTCTTCTTTTTCTATTTCTGCATCACCTTCCTCAATGACATGTCTTTTGTAGCTTGCCTGAAATGGACAAGATATATCAGCGCAGACAGTGTCGGGAAATTAAGACTGAAATATTTTCTGAAATGACTTTGGATCGTGAGAAAGGTTTAAATGAGATACTCAATGTTAACTACCCATAACTTGGAAAATCATTACCTCTCCTCGGGCCGTTAAACATTTATTAACCTGTCAATCCGTTCGTTTTTATATTAAAACGCAATTATTTCACTCGTTTACCACTCTTATTCACACACCACAATCTTTAGAAGGATGCAATATAGCGTTTCCTACTCTATAAGGTGAAATGCGATTACAATTGTCACAATATCGCATTTCGAAAATCATTCATGGATGTCGTAGTGGCGTAGCTTAATTAATCGTGATTTTTCCGAAGTGTGATTTGCAAAATAACAAGGTGCTTTTGATCGGGATATCGCAGTGAGAAGTCTGATCGCACATCACAATTTTTTAAAGGTGTTTTATGATCATCACAGGGAAAAGCGCAATTTGCAATTTGCAATGAGGATCACATCCTTGGGTTGTTTTGGAAGATTTTTTTTAAGGCAATTCCTTAGAGTTAGGTTTTATTATCCTAAGACTAAAAATTTAAAAAGGGTCGCCATTTATATCTCTAACCTTAGCTATTGTTATTCATAAATGGGGGGGGTTGTTTCATAGTACAACAATTGGCAATTCACTTGGGAAGACCAATTATCTCTGAGTAGTTTTATGAAATTTCTAAAAATTTCAAAGTAATTAGAGTTATAGGAATAATAATTACATGAGTTATAAAGTAACGAAGATTTATCTAGAATCGTAATCACCTACTCAATCTATTTATTCAAATACTTTACTCTTGTAATGATAAAAATACAAATGTTTACATCAATCAATAATAAGATTTAAAGTGATATAGCGGGTGTTTTCTACAGATTAGTTTTTGGTGTTTACTCATCTATCATAGATAGAGCCTCTGCTGCTAGTAGGTGTTCATAGCCTCAACAGGGTTATCTTTTAACCAACAATGGTTCATTGTCCCATCTGAAGAAATTTTCAAATTTCAAAATGATATTCACTTACTTTGAATCTCACTTGGATCTTGTCCCTTTTTCCTTTTTAATATAATCTTTTCTTTTAGGTTTATCAAAAGACATCATCTAGGCTTGGTAACCTAATAATGACAATGCCATTCACTGGTTGTAACTAAACTGACCAAGCTGGCTCTTGATGAGACCCCTTGTCTTCTGATCAATGAGATAATTAGATATTACCCTATTTTGATATGCAGTATTGGTAATATTAGTTTAATTATTTCCCTATGACCATGGTAAACAAGCTCGTAATGAGACTTTTTATCTTCTAAGTTTTGCATATTTTAGAATTACAATCTGAAAAAGGAAAATTTTATCATATGGGGTGAATCATTGGCTCTTTTAAGAGTTTTGGATGATAATGATAGAGTTTTAAGATACTCATTTGCAAAAAGTCCTTACTAGGTTAAAGATTCTTTTCTTGACTGATAACAAAACATTCATACTCTAAAAAGATAAGAGTTTGTTCATAGAATAAATGTTTTTTAGTAAGATCAAGTTTTTCCAAAGAAATCAGGTTTACTTTGGTACTCAAATGTCCTAATTATTTCTTTTAACCTTTACTTACTTATAGAAGCGAAAAATCAGAAATATTATCAAAGATTTTATTTTGACAAGCCAAAAGTAAATACTACTTAACCTTTATTTTCCTAAGAATATTAAAGGCGATATGATACAAAATTGGAAGAGGCTATCTTCTAAGAAAAGTATTTTTTCAAGATTTTCCCATTAACGGGCAAAGAATCCTTCTTACCGGACAAGTCTTGTAGAAGAAATGTTGATTGTCCAATTTTCTCAATGATTTGAAAAGGGCCAAGCCATAGTCTTTGGAATTTGGTATGTTTACCTTTTTCCTCGTGTGCTTTGTCCCATTTCAAAACCAAATCACCTACTTCAATTTTTTTTTGACTGGAAGAGGTTGTATCAAAAGAGGCTTTGACTAATTGTTGATGATGGAAGTGGGTTGCTTTGGCCTTTTCTCATTCTTCTTCAAGCTTAAGAATCTGAAACTGTCTAGCTTGGAGAGAAGAAGAAGGGTTTTCATCGATGAATTGCACTAGGGCAAGAGATGGGATTGCTATGTTTGTGGGAAGAACAACTTCTTTTCCATAAAATAAAGCAAAAGGAGAAGAATCGATAGAGGTCTTCTGTGTAATTCTGTCTGCCCATAGAGAAAATGTTAATGCTTTGTGCTAATTCCTATGATTTTGGTCAACAGTCCCTTTGATAATCCCGATGAGGTTTTTTTTCGTTGATTCTACTAATCCATTACCTTGTGGATAATAGTTGGCTGAATATTTTAATTTAAAACCTTGCTTTAGAGAAAATTCTACCATTGCATTTCCAAAAAAGTAAGATGCATTGTCAAACATTAAAGCTGAGGGTAAGCCAAACTTGGTAATTATGTACTAATCAATGAAGTTCATAATGCTTTCTATATTAACTATCTTTAGGGGATATCTTATACCCATTTTGTAAAATAATCAGTATCTGTAAGGATGAATCTATGTTGTTTGGAAGAGTAAGAAACAATCTCACCAATTATGTCTAATCCCCATTGTTCGAATGGTTGTTGGATGTTTACTGGTTGCAAAGGGAATGCTATCTTCCTTTCTCTTCCAGTTGTGGTTTGACAAGTTTCACACTTTATTGCATATTCATGTGCATCCTTGAATATTGTTGGCCAATAATATCCTGCATGACCTTTTCATCTTTAGGTTTCTCCAAGTATCTTAGCAATACTGAATCATAATTTTTTCTAAACAATACATCATTGACTAATTCATACTGATTTGATTTCAACCTTATGGCATGCTTTGTTTTATAATTAAGATGAATAGGAGCATATCCGTTCTTCAAATAAAATTTCAAATTAGCATATTGTGATTGTGTATCATTGAGGATTACCTCTGATATTTGCACTTCATTACCTTGATCTTGTTCTGCTGATAACTGGGAAGCCACTGTTAACATCTTGCAAAAACCTTGGTGAATAACAATTTTAGCTGGCCATATTTCTACATCATATTCTTGAAGCACAATAAGCCAATTGGCTCCTTTGTCCCCTATTTCTCTTTGGATTAATAATTGCCTTACTGCAGGGTAGGGTACTACTCTCTTTGTATGGGCTTTGAGAAGAAAAGGTCTGAAATGTTTCAAGGTTTTAAAAACAACAAATTCTTGTTTCTCGACAGCTGGATAACTTAACTCGACACCTTGCAAGTTAGAACTGAAAAAAGATATGGGTGCCTCGATATTTTCATCGTTCAACTATGTTAAAACTGCTGCATATGATGTATCAAATGAAAAAGTATATAATAGAAAAGGTTTGAGAAAGTCGGGAGTTTTTAGCGAAGGAGCATTAATAATGGATTTTTTAACCAAATCAAATGACTCCCTTTCATGTTTTCCCCATTTGAAAACTTTGTTTTTTCGTATCATTGTCTGAAGGGGTAAGACGATCTATGAAAAATCCAGAACAAATATTTTTACAAAGTTAATTTTTCCTAGGAACAATTGCATAGTATTTTTTTTATGTGGGAGAGGAATCTTTTCGATCTCTTGGACTCTATCAGGATCAATGTAAATCCCTTTTTTGGACACTATAAACCCAAGGAGTTTTCCTTCTGGTAAAGAAAAATAAGATTTTTTTGGATTTAAGGAAATGCCATATTTCTTGCATCTTTCAAAAATGTGCTTCAGGTCACTTAAATGATCATTCCTATCCTTAGAATAGACTGTGATGTCATCTAAGTAAATAACAACTGATTTAATAATCATACCTTTAAAAGAAATATCCATAGCACGTTGAAATGTAGCACCCGCGTTAATGAGTCCGGAAGGCATCTTCTGATAAGCGTATGTTCCCCGCTTGGTCCTGAATGTTGTTTTTAATCTATCATCTGGATGCACAAGAATTTGATTATATCCTAAGAATCCATATAGAAAAGACATTAGTTTGAAACCTACAACTGATTGCAATATCTGCTCCATGGTAGGCAAAGGAAAGTTATCTTTTTGAGAAGCTTTATTCAGGTTCCTAAAATCAATACAAATCCTAATATCACCGTTCTTTTTCCTTACAGGCACCATATTTGATACTCACTTAGAGTGTCTAAAATGGAATATTATTCTGGCTTTCATAAGCTTGTTCAATTCAGATTTGATTTGACTCTCAAGGTTTGGGTGAACTTTGTGAAGCTTTTGTTGAACTAGATTTTCATTCGAAGTCATAGGTATGGTATGTTGAATCATAGAGGTATCATAGGTTTTGAGATCTGTGTAATCCCAAGAAAAGACACCTTTGTATGTTTTTAACAACCTAATGAATGATATTCTTTCTTCTGATGATAGGCCAAGACCTAGGTTGACATTTTGAGGTTTATCGGTTGACCCTAAGTTTACTAATTCAAATCTCAAAGTAGAACTTCGAGTTTTTGAGTTAGTAACTTTCTTGAATCTATCCTTTAGATCATAGAGATATTCTATATTAACTACAAACTTCGATATTTGGTTTTCATTCTCATCATTTTTAATTTTCAGATCATGCTCTTGTTCATCTATGATCTGTTCCTCATAAGACCCTTCTGATGTAATGAAATTAACTATATCCGCGTCATTATTGAATACTCTCCAATTTGTTACATTATTAGGAATAGATGGCCTAAATATTAACTCTATTGAAAATCTGTCTAGACTTAAATCTTCTATGGGTATAATCTTGGATGCCACATTAGCAAGTAAGTCAGCTCTTGCATTTTGCAGTCTAGGAAATGAAGAAATTTTAAAAGCAAATAAGTGAGAAGTCAGATTTTGGGCTAATGATTGATAATGTTTAAGGTGCCCAAAGATACAATGAATTGTATTTCTTACCTACTTCGCAATTATTTTAGAATCACCATATACTTGCAGATATTTGACATTAAGGCCAATGGCTTTATACAGTCCTTGGATAAATGCTTCATATTCAGTGATATTATTGGTGCACTGAAATTCAAGTCGGCAGGCTAATATGGTTTTCTCTCCTTGCAGATTGATCAAAATGCATCCTGTGCCTGCACTGTCTTCATATTTGTAACCATCAAAATAGAGAGTCCAGAACAAAGAATTATTTGAAATTTTATCTACTAAATTTACACACTTGGAAGCATCTGTTGTGAAATTTTTTCTATTTGAGTCACTACGACGTTATCTGGAAAGGGAGACCTTTGAGCATTAAAGGATCCAAAAAATGACTCATCTGAGTAATCTCCAATGATGTTATTGGTGAAGGCAATATTTTCATTGCTTCCCTCAAGGTCAGTGACTGTATATTTCATGAACTTTTCTCTGTCTACCCTAATTTGGTTTTCTTTACCATTATGTGGCAACCCCATGTGAGACCAATTAGTTGCAAAGTAACCAAGCAAATTTTCAAACCAATCCATACTTAAAATTAAACAATAAAATTCAGGGATATCAGCCACTATAATATCAATTATTTGGGAAAGTTTTGGATTAGAGGAAAGCCTAATTGAAACTGATGCTATTTCTTCAAGTACCTCTACTTTTTTCATGTCTAATTGAACTATGTGTACTACAGATTTTTGAGGTGTAATATTCAATTTGGTGCACACAAATCTTGGCATAATATTTGAAGAGGCTCCTGAATCAACAAGGCAGTTATGAACATTTCTATTGAAAATTTCGTAAGTGAGCAGAAATGGAGGAATATGAGAAATAGATCTATCACTGATTAGGACTAAATATGAAGGATCTACTTTGTTGGAAGATGATGGAGGTTTTCCCATATCGCAGGTAGCTTGGGTAACTACAGCAGATGGCAGAGGGGATACAAGAACTACTTTTAACTCTCTTAATAAAATTTAATGTTGTTGCTTAAGTTTAGTGAGTTCATGCAATGAAATGTTTTCTCTAGTCTTTTTCATGTCTTTGACTATATTGTATTCCATTGTGTCTAAGATTACCAATGTTTTGGAAGTATTTGGAGGATCTAGAGGAATAGGATTGGTTTGACTAGTCTTAGATTTCTTACTTACTGTTTTCTCCTTTACAGGAGTAGCAATTTTTTATTTTTTATTTTTTATTTGTGATAGACATGTCAGGAGAGTTTTTACTTCTTGTAGTCACTGGAATAGCTTGTGCCTCTTCTTTAGTTGGGAGGATGAAATCCCACATTCCATTTAATTCAACTTCTTCTTCTGTTTCGGCTTCCTCTTTGGCTGGTGAGTCTTCTTCTACTTCTTGACTAGACTTAACATTTGAAATGGTGTTTACGGGTTGTGATGTAGAAGAAGGATTCCTTTTAAAAGAGCGAAAATGTTTCTTGGGAGCAGAGGATTCTGTAACCTATTTCTTGATTTTGACCATTTCATTAGACATCGTTGTTAACACATTCTGAAGGCCTTGAAGATCGAAAAGCTCATTTGAAGCTTTCTTTTTAGAACCATACTTAAATGTTACTTTCTTTGACTTCCTCTCATCTGTTTGTGATCTCTTTTCCAAAGCTATAATCCTTCTTTCTACAGACAGGGCTTCTTTCATGTTTTCTACAAGGGTAGCCTTATTGGCTCTATCCACGAAAATCACAATATTAGAAGGAAGAGATGATATGTACCATTCTATTTGTACATCTACTACAGGTTTTGAGGTAGCTGGGATTTTATTTAGTAATTTGTTAAATCTGGAGTTGAAGTCTTTGATCCTTTCATCTGAATTTGCTTTTAAGTTAGAAAGATCATTGATCAAGGATGTTATGGTCTTGTCATCACCAAATTTTGCAAGAAATACCTCTTGAAAAGTATCCCAGTCCCTAATTGAACTTACTGGAAGGGAAAAATACCAAGATCCAGTAGATCCTTGGAAGGTATAAGGCAACAGTCTAATTACAACATCTTCATGTGCAACTCCATTAATATTCATGGATAGCATAAATTTATTTAGATGTTCTTTGGTTGGAGGACCATCATCGGGATTGTACTTCGGTAGCCATTTTTCTGGGTTTGTTGGGAGTGCATTTGGATTTGCAACCAAGACAACACCAAGGTCTGTCCAAGGTTGAGCGGGTTAACTGGCCATAACTTGAGTTGGAGACTAAGAAGATTGGTCCAGAAGTAGGTATCACTGGCGAAGAACTTACTACTAGGTTAGTACTACTAATGACAATACTAATTGGAGAAGTGGATAGTTGAGAAGTTGTGGATTGAGTAGAAGTGAATGGGGAAGTGCATGGATGGAAGGTGATGTGATCTTGCTGGAATCTGATTTAGATCTTGGTGAGGTAGCTTTCCTACATCGTGGAGGGATGGGGAACTCAAAAGGGGTTACTCCAAGCCTTTCACTCAACAGAAATGGATATTTGTTCCAATTTCTATATCAAAGGATTGACTTTGGGAGACTCTGGAGTGTGATATGGGGTAGGCATTTGTCTTACTACTTTGGGAGACGAGGGAGATGTTTCTATAACTTCAGATTTCTTATCAGGAGATTCTAAACGAGATCTTGAAGGTGTAGAAGTTGTGGAGGGGTTTTGACTCTTATGAATGTTTTTCGAATGATCTTTAGGTTTATATGCCATTCATAGTCAGATGGCCCTCCTTCTAGCACCAAAATGTTGTGGCCTCAAAATTTTGCTGCCCCAAGATGGGGTATAACCACCTAGTCCGAAGCTTAAGACAACTTCTTTTCCGTTTAAAGTGGTGGCTCCAATTGGGGATAATTCGACCAGTTTTCCAGTGTGGGTTTTAAGATGAGAGTGGGTGTTTCACAAGTGATTTCAATAGAATAATGATAATCTAAATGACCTATTCTATCATGCAAATCTCTAACTAAGTTATTCTAATATAAACCTAGGTATTTTTGTGTGGTATGTGATCTACAAGGATATCTGCTCAACATGTGATAATAAAGATCAATCACGCATAAACAGAGATGATAACGTATAAAGATAATTTCTTTGACTAAATAGTTGGTTAAAGAAATTTATAAAATATATCACATATATGATGAGTTATATATGAAACTCAACAATTTCAGCTAGGCATCATACAATAGTGAAATTAACGCTTAACAGAAAGGGTAAATCTCACATACTATCCATGAAAGTAAAGTGTTGTCACTAATTAAACAAAAACAAAATCAATCATACAAGATAATATTACCATATGTGCGAAGTTATTCTCATTTGACTAATGACATGGATCAACTCCTTTATTCAAATCAAAATATCTCCCAAGTACACAATAGTGCATCAACAAAGGAAAGTAGACTAATATCTAAAATAAACGATCATGTTTCATAATTTCACCAAAGCATTCACAAACTTACAAAAGTGCATTCTTTGCAAATGTTTTTGTTAAAATTCTGGACCCTTCTCTTAATGCATGAGAAGGGTATAAATACTATTCTAACTAATGTGAAAAAATAGATTATGCAACAATTTGAGGAGGTTTCAAACAACCTTCCTCCTAACTAATTAACTAACTCTAAAAATAAACAGTGGCTTGATGAGCAAAGGATAAGATGATGATTTTCTGCCTACCAGCTTGTCCTTCAAATCGCATATATTGGTCATTGCTTTGAGTTGAGGAGGTGCCCCAAAATGTTTCCTGAGTTGTCCTGCAAAAATCACATCAGTGAGAGGTGGCAACGTTCGTTGAGTCAAATGAAGTGAGCAGTTAAGGGTCATGATTTGGCTATGCGGCTTGACGAGGTATTGCCAATACGAATCCCAGTCAGTGTTGGTCACTTTTGTGATTGCTTCCCTTTGATTCTCTGCCTTTTCCTATCATATTTTATGCAAAGCACCTAAATCGGGAATTTCTTTTAGATTTCCTTCCTTTACTAGGTTGCTGACAAATAGAGTGTGGTTCACCACCTTGATTATATTCTTCGATACCCCAGTTACCCTTGCCACTGCTAGCTCATCTTGTTTGATTCTTGTGTCCCAATGCATGAAAAGAATGTCTTTGTTTGTCTCCTCAATCTTAAGCAAATTGGATTTCCTTTCATCTTTTGTTTCCTGCCATTTGAAGAACTTTGAGATTCTTGTGTTCAGATCAGTAAACTCGGTTCTCTGGTCGATCACCTTATCTATTAGTTCATGACTAGTGATTAGATAAGGAGTAATGTGTGACATCTTTGGAAAAAGTGCTCTTGCTATTTCATCAAGAGGGAATTCAGTTCTAACGCCTCTTTAATAAACTCCTGAGTAGTAGGAACTTCCTTATATCTTTCCATGGCTGCTGCTATTCTTGGAGTTGCATATTTTTGGCCGAGATATTGGCTTCATGGATTATCTTTAGGACCTCCATGCTCTGTTGCAATTGGGCAAGGTGATCAGCTGCTTGCCTATTCAAGCTTGCTTTCTCTGTTTCGAGCTGCCGCTCAAGCTGTGCAATCCTCTCCTCCTTTTCTCTCAACAAAGTAGAGACTTCAGTAGCTTTGTCCATGGTGGTCGTTGCATATTATCCCGTGAACTATGACAATCTATTCAAGTTCTCAGCTGGGTTGAAAGGAATGTCCCTCCAAACTATGTCCATTGGCTCATTTCTAGGAGGGCGCTCGGGTGTTTCTACCCTTTTCCTTTTCCTCTGTCTTCTTACTACAACCTTGTGGAGTGGGCTGTAGACAAAATCAAGTGGAGGGATTTTAGTCTCTTTCAAGGCGATCTGTGATGTGGGTAGAGCAGGGATAATCTTAATCTATTGGGATGTTGTCGCTTGCTCATCCATAGGCTTGGACTGCTCATCCATGGATTTGGACTGCTTGTCCATAGACTTGGACTCTGTATTCTCCTGAATATGCAAAGGAGTTTGACACGGCATTTTTTCTTAGGTATCTATCATTTTGGGAGTTTCTTGCAATTATTGATTAAACTGATCCCACTTCTTCTCCAAACTACTGCTTTTGACCTCTGAACTAATTTATTTAGGTGGGGTGCTCATAACTTATTTCTCCACTAACTTCAAGCTGGACTCGGTTGTATTATTTGTGTCTTGGGCCTTCCTTGTATCTGGTGTTTTCTCAGTATTCACCTGAGATTCTATGCGAGAACTAAGTCCTTCATTATTAACAGTCACACTGGGCATAGGATTATCTTCAGTCTTCAACAAGTGCATTAGGATTACTTCAAGCCTTTCATTTCTGAATTCCTGAAATATTTCAAAATCTTCAGGACTCAGGTTGACTTTAGCCCATTTGAACACTTGTTATAAGGATTCAATCGACTGTAACAGGTCTTCAAAATCATTATCCTCATGGTTGTATGGCTTGAGCTTTATCGCAGTAGTGATGTTATATGCTTCCTTGTCTGGATCAAATTGCCTTTTCAGCAAAGTATGAAGCCTGAGGGCTTCCATGCTTACTAACTCCTTAATAGCATAATTAAAATTTTCTAAAGAAAAATAACTACACTTGACAGGAAAAGAGGGCCATAATAAATTTTTGCTTTCTTTAAGAGCTTTATTTAGGCCTTTTCCCACAATCTGGTGGGCGATTTCCTTTGCCAAAAATTTATCAGAAACATATAAAGGAAGGACATGTGGGTCGGTTGTGCTACCAAAAACCCTAATGTAGGTGAACCATTCTTCAATAAAATATTTACCAATTGTTAGAAGGTTTGTACCGGCTTCTTGGGAAAACCTGGGGGCTTTCTTATTGAAAATTATTTGATGTAGGGGCAAAATAATAGCATGACATATTTTATAAAAATGGGGCATATAATGGGATTCCCATATTTTCTTATGATTGAGATGTATAGGGTAGGGGTCCTGTAACGTCCATTTCCAACCCATGGTCGGAAATGTAGTGCAGAAACAAATGGTGTCCATAATGTAGGCACTAAAATAGAATGGAGGAAGGTTCTCTAGAGAGGAGGATCTCTTCTCTTGATATTCGGTAATGATGGTGGCTAGGTTATCAGATAGGATGGTGGACCAATTCATGATGTGGGAATTAATGCAGGTATCCATTGGAGGAATCCATTCTATATAGAACTTAGAATTATTGGGTAACCCATATAGTCTACATAACATAGCAGCTGCATAGTTGTAGGGGTTTTCCAAATAGGCTATAGCATACATACCCGATTTCTCAAATTTGAATTTGTTCTTCAATACCCTCCAGCCCTGAATCAGCTTGAAGGGGTCTTGGTTCTTCTCTGCAAAGTTGGCCATGTATGTCTTGTCATATATATCCTCAGGGTCAGGAATATGGTACATTTTCTTCAGGTCCTCTGCTCTGAATTACCCCATGAGTTCCATTCTTGAATTCTTGAATTTCCTATCCTCAATGGTGAGGTTTTTGACCACCCACCTAATCATATCAGTGTATCGGATGATTTAGCCCTCGCTCCTATCCTATGAAGCAAACAATATGCAACATCCTTGAATTCAAGTCCCGAAGGTCTTGTTTAGTTAGTTGTTGCTCTTGTGACAGTAATATTGGGATGCTCATCCTCAAGCCTATTGTATATGACCTCCCAAGTTATTTCTCCTCCGTCCGCACTACATACTGTATCAGAGAATATAGGAGTCATCTCTGTAAACTCGGATTCAGTAATTCTCTGCCTTTTTTGTTTCTGCATCACCTTCCTCAATGACATGTCTTTTGTAGCTTTCCTGAAATGGACAAGATATATTAGCACAGACAGTGTCGAGCAATTAAGACTAAAATCTTTTCTAAAAGGGATTTGGATCATGAGAAAGGTTTAAATGAGATACTCAACGTTAACTACCCATAACTTGGAAAATAATTACCTCTCCTCGGGCCCCTAAACATTTATTAACATGTCAATCCATTTGTTTTTATATTAAAACACAATTATTTCACATGCTTACTGCTCTTATTCGCACATCGCAATCTTTAAAAGGATGCAATATAGCATTGCATGTTCTATAAGGCAAAATGCGATTGCAATTGTCACAATATCACATTTCACAAATTTTTCATGGATGTCATAGTGGCATAGCTTAATTACTTGCGATTTTTGTGAAGTGCAATTTGCGAAATAACAAGGTGCTTTTGATCAAGATATCGCAGCGGGAGGTTTGATCGCGCATCGCAATTTTTTAAAGGTGTTTTATGATCATCACATGGAAAAGTGTGATTTGCGATTTGTGATGAGGATCAAATCCTTGGGTTGTTTTGCAAGATTTTTTTAAGGAAATTTATTAGAGTTAGGTTTTATTATCGTAAGACTAAAAATTTAAAAAGGATCCCCATTTATATCTCTAACCTTAGCTATTGTTATTCATAAATGGGGGGGTTGTTTCATAGTACAATACCTTCTCACAATCCGAAAGGATTTCAACATAGGCTCTCACTGTAGAGACTTTCTATTTGATTTCCCTCCAAATCTCTTCTTTAGCTTTTATCAGAACATGCTTTCCTGTGAGGGTAACTCTATTTATCTCTTGTAGAGTTTTAACCTGACCATGTCTTTATATAAGGGCATTCTAAATCTGTTTAATCTCATCATTCTTTTGGTTCACTAAATTTTCCACCCTATGTTATGTTGTACTATGAAACAACCCCCCCCCACCTTTAGGTATAAAAATAACTAAGGTTAGAGATATAAATGGGGACCCTTTTTAAATTTTTAGTCTTAGGATAATAAAACCTAACTCTAAGAAATTGCCTTAAAAAAATCTTGCAAAACAACCCAAGGATGTGATCCTCATCGCAAATCATAAATCGCGCTTTTCCAAGTGATGATCATAAAACACCTTTAAAAAATTGCGATGCGCGATGAAACCTCCCACTACGATATCCCGATCAAAAGAACATTTTTATTTCACAATTCGCACTTCACAAAAATCATGAGTAATTAAGCTATGCCACTATGAAATCCATGAACGATTTGCGAAATATGATATTGCGACAAAGACAATTGCATTTCACCTTATGGAGTAGGCAACACTATACTGCATCATTTTAGAGATTGCGATGTGCGAATAAGAGCCGTAAGCGTGTGAAATAATTGCGTTTTAATATAAAAATGAATGGATCGACAAGTTAATAAATGTTTAGCAACCCGAGGAGAGGTAATTATTTTTCAAGTTATGGGTAGTTAACGTTGAGTATCTCATTTAAACCTTTCTCATGATCCAAAGTCATTTCAGAAAATCTTTCAGTCTTAATTTCCTGACACTGTCTACGCTGATATATCTTTTCCATTTCAGGCAAGCTACAAAATACATGTCACTGAGGAAGTGATGCAGAAACAGAAAAAGCATAGCATTGCTGAATCCGAGTTTACAGAGATGACTCCTATATTCTCTGATATAGTATGTAGCATAGACAGAGGAGAAACAGCTTGGGAGGTCATATACAATAGGCTTGAGGATGAGCGTCCCAAGATTATTGTCACAAGAGCAACAACTAACTAAACAAGACCTTCGGGACTTCAATTCAAGGATGTTTCCTATTGTTTCCTTCATAGGATAGGAGCGAGGGCTAAATCCTCCCATACACTGATATGATTAGGTGGGTGGTCGAAAACCTCACCATTGAAGATAGGAAATTCAAGAATTCAAGAATGGAACTCATGGGGTCATTCAGAGTAGAGGACCTGAAGAAAATGTACCATATACCTGACCCTCGGGATATATATGACAAGACATACGTGGCCAACTTTGCAGAGAAGAACCAAGACCCCTTCAAGCTGATTCAAGGCTGGAGGGTATTAAAGAACAAATTCAAATTTGACAAATCGGGTATGTATGCTATAGCCTCTTTGGCAAACCCCTACAACTATGCAGCTGCTATGTTATGTAGACTATATGGGTTACCCAATAATTACAAGTTTTCCATAGAATGGATTCCTTTGATTGATGGCTGTGTTAGTTCCCACATCATGAATTGGGCCACCATCCTATTTGATAAGCTAGCCACCATCATTACTGAATATCGACAGAAGAGATCCTCCTCTCCAAAGAACCTTCCTCCGTTCTATTTTAGTGAGTACATTATGGACGCCATCTGTTCCTGCACTACATTTCTGACCATGGGTTGGAAATGGACCTTACAAGACCCCTGCCCTATCCATCTCAGTCATAAGAAAATATGGAATCCCATTGTATACCCCATTTTTATAAAATATGTCATGCTGTTATTTTTCCCCTGCATCAAATAATTTTCAATAAGAAAGCCCCCAGGTTTTCCCAAGAAGTCGCTATAGACCTTCTAGCTATTGGCAAATATTTTATTGAAGAATTGTTCACCTACATTAGGGCTTTTGGTAGCACATCTGACCCACATGTCCTTCCTTTTTATGTTTCTGATAAATCGTTGGCAAGGGAAATCACCCACCAGACCATGGGAAAATGCCTAACTAAAGTTCTCAAAGAAAGAAAGAACTTATTATGGCCCTCTTTTCTTGTCAAGTGCAGTTATTTTTCTTTAGAAAATTTTAATTATGAGATTAAGGAGTGAGTAAGCATGGAAGCCCTCAGGCTTCGTACTTTGCCGAAAAGGAAATTTGATCCAGATAAGGTAGCATATAATATTACTACTACGGTAAATCTCAAGCCATCCAACCATGAGGATAACGATTTTGAAGACCTGTTATAGTCAGATGAATCCTTCAAAAAAGCGTTAAAATGGGCTAAAGCCAACCTGAGTCTTGAATATTTTGAAAATTTCATGAATTCATAAATGAAAGGCTTGAAGTAATCCTAATGTACTTGTTGAAGACCAAAGATAAGACTACGCCCAGTGTGACTGTTAACAGTGAAGGACCTAGTTCTCGCATAGAATCTCAGGTGAATACTAAGAAAACACTAGATACAGGGAAGGCCCAAGACACAAATAATACAGGAGAGTCCAACAGGAAGTTAGCCAAGAAACAAGTTATGAGTAGCCCACCTAAAGAAATCAATTCAGAGGTCAAAAGCAACAGTTTGGAGCAGGAGTGGGATCAATTTAATAAAAAACTACAAGACACTCCCAAAATGACAGATACCCAAGAAACTATGGAGTGTCAAACTCCTCCACATATTCAGGAGAATACAGAGTCCAAGTCTATGGATGAGCATTCCAAATCCATGGATGAGTAGTCCAAGCCAATGGATGACCAGACGAAAACATCCCAACAGACTGAGATTATCCCTGCTCTACACATGTTAGAGATCGTCTTGAAATTGACTAAAATCCCTCCACTTGATGTTTTCTACAACCCACTCCACAAGGTTGTAGTAAGAAGATAGAGGAAAAGGAAAAGGGTAGAAACACCCGAGCTCCCACCTGGAAATGAGCCAATGGACATAGTTTGGAGGGACATTCCTTTCAACCCAATTGAGAACTTAACTAGATTGTCACAGTTCATGGGAGCATATGCAATGGCCACAATGGACAAAGCTACTGAAGTCTCTACTTTGTTGAGAGAAAAGGAGGAGAGGATTGTACAACTCGAGTGGCATCTCGAAACAAATAAAGCAAGTGTGAACAGGCAAGCAGCTGATCCGCTTGCCCAATTGCAACAGAGCGTGGAGGTCCTGAAGATAAGCCGTGAAGCCGATATATCAGCCAAAAACATGCAACTCCAAGAATTGCAGCAAGACATGGAAATACATAAGGAAGTTCCTACTACCGAGGAATTTGTTAAAGAGGCACTGGAACTGAATTCCCTCCTGATGAAACAACAAGAGCACTTCTACCAAAAGATATCACACAATACTCCTTATCTGATCACTAGCGACCAACTAACAGATAAGGCAATCGACTAGAGAACTGATTTTGCTGACCTAAACACCAGAAACTCAGAGTTCATTGAATGGCAGGAAACATAAGATAGAAGGAAAGCCAATCTGCCTAAGATTGGGGAGACACACAAAGACATTATTTTCATGGATTGGGAAGTGAGAACCAAACAAGCTGAGATAGCAGTGGCAAGGGAAGCTGGGGTGTCAAAGAATATAATCAAGGCGGTGAACCACACTTTGTTTGTCACCAACTTGGTAAAAGAAGGCAATCTAAAAGAAATGCCTGATTTAGGTGCTTTGCATAAAAGCTGGTAGGTAAAGGTAGAGACTCAAAGGGAAGCAATCGTAAAATTGACCAAGACTGACTCAGATTCATATTGGCAATACCTCGTCAAGCTGCACAGCCAAATCATGACCCTTAACTACTCACTTCATTCGACTCAGTAGATGTTGTCATCTCTCACCTATGCGATTTTCGCAAGACAAGTCAAGACACATTTTGGGGCACCTCCTCAACTCAAACCAATGACCGATATATGTGATTTGAAGGACAAGCTGGCAGACAAAAAATCATCATCTTAGCATTTGCTCGTCAAGCCATTGTTTATATTTAGAGTTAGTTAACCAGTTAAGAGGAGGTTGTTTGAAACCTCCTCAAAGTTTTGTATAATCTATTTTTTCACATTAGTTAGAATAGTATTTATACCCTTCTCATGCATTTAGAGAAGGGTCCATAATTTTATCAAAAACATTTTCAAAGAATGCACTTTTGTAATCTTGTGAATGCTTTGGTGAAATTATGGAACATGATCGTTTCTTTTAGATATCATACTACTTTCCTTTGTTGATGCACTATTGTGTTCTTGGGAGAAAATTTGATTTGAAGAAAGGATTTGATCCATGTCATTAGTCAAATGAGCAGAACTTCGCACATATGGTACTATTATCTTGTATGATTGATTCTTTTTTTTTTAATTAGTGACAACACTTTACTTTCATGAATTGTATGTGAGATTTATCCTTTCTGTTAAGCGTTAATTGCACTATTGTATGATGCCTAGTTGAAATTGTTGAGTTTCATATATAACTCATCATATATGCGATGTATTTTATAAATTTCCTTTACTAACTATTTAGTCAAAGAAATTATCTTTATACGTTATCATCTCTATTTATGCGTGATTGATTTTTATTATCACATGTTAAGCAGATATCTTTGTAGATCGCATACCACACAGAAATACCCGTGTTTATATTAGAATAAGTTAGTTAGAGATTTGCATGATAGAATAGGGCATTTAGATTATCATTATTCTATTGCAATCACTTGTGAAACACCCACTCTCATCTTAAAACCCACACTGGGAAACTGGTCCTATTATCCCCATTCATAGCCACCACTTTAAACAGAAAAGGAGTTGTCTTAAGGTCCGGATCGGGTGGTTATCCCCCATGTTGGGGCAGCATAATTCTAAGGCCGCAACATTTTGGCACTAGAAGGAGGGCCATCCAACTATGAATGGAATATAAACCTAAAGATCAATCGAAAAACATTCATAAGAGTCAAAACCCCTCCACAACTTCTACACCTTCTAGATCTCGTTCAGAATCTCCTGATCAGAAATCTGAAGTTATAGAAACATCTCCCTCGTCTCCTGAAGTAGTAAGACAACCACCTTCCCCAGATTACACTCCCGAGTCTCCTGAAGTCCATTCTTTGATATATAAATTGGAACAGATATCCATTTCTGTCGAGAAACCAGAGAGGCCCGAAGTTTCTAAAGAAAGTACTACTTCCTTATTACAACAAACTAGTGTATTAACTAGATTGCAAAGTGAAAGGCTTGGAGTAACCCCTTTTGAATTCCCCATCCCTCTCCGATGTAGGAAAGTTACCTCACCAAGATCTGAATCGGATACTAGTGAGATCACATCACCTTTCCATGCATGCACTTCCCCATTCACTTCTACTCAATCCACAACTTCTCAACTATCCACTTCACCAATTAGTACTGGTACTAGTAGTACTAACCAAGTAGTAAGTTCTTCACCATCTATACCTACTTATGGACTGACCTTCCCATCTTCTAAGTCTCCAAATCAAGTTATGTCCAATCAACCCACCCAACCTTGGACAAACCCCAGTGATGTCCTAGTTACAAATCCAAATGCACTCCCAGCAAACCTAGAAAAATGGCTACTGAAGTACAATCCCAATGATGGTCTTCCGGTCAAAGAACATCTAAATAACTTTATGTTAGCCATGAATCTTAATGGAGCTGCACATGAAGATTTTGTAATCACACTGTTCCCTTATACCTTCCAAGGATCTTCTGGATCTTGGTGCTTTTCCATTCCAGCAGGTTCAATTAGGGGTTGGGATACTTTTCAAGAGGCATTTCTTGAAAAATTTGGTGATGATAGGACCATAACATCCTTGATCAATGATCTTTCTAACTTAAAAGCTAATTTAGATGAAAGGATCAAAGACTTCAAGTCTAGATTTAACAAATTGCTAAATAAAATCCCAACAACCTCAAAGTAGTAGATGTACAAATAGAATGGTACATATCATCTTCCTTCTAATATTGCGATTTTCGTAGATAGAGCCAATAAGGCTACCCTTGTAGAAAACATGAAAGAAGCCCTTTCTGTAGAAAGAAGGATTATAGCTTTGGAAAAGAGATCACAAACAGACGAGAGGAAGTCAAATAAAGTAACATTTAAGGATGATTGTAAAAATAAATCTTTAGAGGACCCTTTCAATCTTGAAGGCCTTCAGAAAGTGTTAAAAACAATGTCTAATGAAATGGTTGAAATCAAGGAACAAGTTGCAGAATCCTCCGCTCCCAAGAAACCTTTTCACTCTTTTAAAAGGAAACTTTCTTCTACATCACAACCCCCAAACACCATTTCAAATGCTAAGTCTGATCAAGAAGCAGAAGAAGTCTCACAGACCGAAGAGGAAGCTGAAACGAAAGAAGAAGTTGAATTAAATGGAATGTAGGTTTTCATCCTCCCATCTGAACAAGAGGCACAAGCTATTCCCGTGACTACAAGAAGTAAAAACTCTCCTGACATGTCTATCACAAATCAAAAACAAAAAACTGCTACTCTTGTAAAGGAGAAAATAGTAAGTAAGAAATCTAAGACTAGTCAAACCGATCCTATTCCTCTTCATCCTCCAAATACTTCAAAAAAATTGGTAATCTCAGACACAGTGGAATACAATATAGTCGAAGACATGAAAAAGACTAGAGCAAACATTTCATTGCATGAACTCACTAAACTTAAGCAACAACATAAAATTTTATTAAGAGAGTTAAAAGCAGTTCCTATATCCCCTCTACCATCTGTTGTAGTTACCCAAGCTGCTTGTGATATGGGAAAACCTCCATCATCTTCCAACAAAGTAGATCCTTCAGATTTATTCCAAATCACTGATAGATCTATTTCTCATATTCCTCCATTTCTGCTTGCTTACGAAATTTTCAACAATAATTTTCATAACTGCCTTGTTGATTCAGGAGCCTCTTCAAATATTATGCCAAGAGCTATGTGCACCAAATTGAATATTACACCTCGAAAATCTACAGTACACATAGTTTAATTAAACAAGACAAAAGTAGAGGTACTTGAAGAAATAGAATCAATTTCGATTAGGCTTTCCTCTAAGCCAAAAGTTTCCCAAATAATTGATATTTTGGTGGCTGATATCCTTGAATTTTATGGTTTAATATTAAGTAGGGATTGGTCTAAAATGTTGCATGGTTACTTTGCAACTGATTGGTCTCACATGTGTTTTCCACATAATGGTAAACCAAACCAAATCAGGGTAGACAGAGAAAAGTTCATGAAATATGCAGTCACTAACCTTGAGGGAAGTAATGAACCTGTTGCCTTCACCAACAACATCATTGGAAATTACTCGGCTGAGTCATTTTTGGGATCTTTTAATGCTCAAAGGTCTCCCTTTCCAAATAATGCCATAGTGTCTCATATAGAAAAATTTTCACTAATAGATGATTCCAAGTGTGTATTTTTAGTAGATAAAATTTCAAATAATTTTTGTTCTGGACTCTCTATTTTGACGGTTCCAAATCTGAAGATGGTGCAGGTGCAGGATGCATTTTGATCAATATGCAAGGAGAGAAAACCATGTTAGCTTGCAGACTTTAATTTCAGTGCACCAATAATATCCTTGAATAAGAAGCATTGATCCAAGGATTGTATAAAGCCATTGGCCCTAATGTCAAATATCTGCAATTCTATGGTGATTCTGAAATAATTCTGAAGCAAGTAAGAAATACAATTCATTGTGTCTTTGGGCACCTTAAACATTATCAACCATTAGCCAATCTTACTTCTCACTTCTCTGCTTTTAACATTTCTTCAGTTCCTAGACTGCAAAACGCAAGTGCTAACTTGCTAATGTGGCATCCAAGCTTATACCCTTGGAAGATTTTAGTCTAGAAAGTTTTCAATAGAGTTAATATTTAGGCCATCTATTCCCGATAATGTAACAAATTGGAGAGTATTCAATAACGATGTGGATACAGTTAATTTCCTTACATCAGAAGGGTCCTATGAGGAACAGATCATAGATGAACAAAAGCATGATATGCAAATTAAAAATCATCAGAGTCAAAACCCAATCCCGAATTTTGTAGTTAAGATGGAATAGATTCAAGAAAGTTACTAAATCCAAAACTCAAAGTTCTACTTTGATATTTGAAGTAGTAAACGTAGGGTCAACCGATAAACCTAAAAATGTCAATTAAGGTCTCGGCCTATCATCAGAAGAAAGAATATCATTCATTAGGTTGTTGAAAACATACAAAGGTGTCTTTTCTTAGGATTAAGTAGATCTCAAAACCTATGATACCTTTGTGATTCAACATACCATACCTATGACTTCGAATGAAAAGCCAGTTCAATAGAAGCTTCACAAAATTCACCCATACCTTGAGAGTCAAATCAAATCCGAATTGAACAAGCTTTTGAAATCCAAAATAATATTCCCCGTTAGACACTCTAAGTGGGTATCAAATATGGTGCCTATAAGGAAAAACAATGGTGATATTAGGATTTGTATTGATTTTAGGAACCTGAATAATGCTTGTCAAAAAGCTAACTTTCCTTTGCCTACCATGGCGCAGATATTGCAATTAGTTGCAGGTTCCAAATTAATGTCTTTTCTAGATGGATTCTCAAGATATAACCAAATTCTTGTACATCCAGATGACATATTAAAGATAACATTCAGGACCAAGTGGGGAATATACGCCTATCAGAAGATGCCTTTCGGACTCATTAACGCAGGTGCTACATTTCAACGTGCTATGGATATTGCTTTTAAAGGTCAAATTAATAAAGCAGTTGTTATTTACTTAGATGAAATCATAGTATATTCTAAGGATAGGAACGATCATTTAAGTGACCTGAAGCACATTTTTGAAAGATGCAAGAAATATGGAATTTTCTTAAATCCAAAAAAAAATTATTTTGCTTTACCAGAAGGCAAACTCCTTGGGTTTATAGTGTCCAAAAAATGGATTTACATTGATCCCGATAGAGTCAAAGAGATCGAAAAGATTCCTCTCCCACATAACAAAAAAAATATGCAATCATTCCTAGGACAAATTAATTTTGCATAAATATTTGTTCCAGGCTTTTCACAGATCGTCTTACCCCTTTAGACAATGATACAAAAAAATGCAATTTTAAAATGGGGCAAACATGAAAGGGAGTCATTTAAGTTGATTAAAAAAGCCATTATTAATGCTCCTTCGCTGACAACTCCCAACTTTCTCAAACATTTTCTATTATATACTTTTTCATCCGATACATCATATGCAATAGTTTTAACATAGCTGAATGAGGAAAATTTCGACCCATCCATCTCTTTTTTCAGTTCTAACTTGCAAGGTGCCGAGTTAAATTATTCAGCTATGGAGAAACAAGCATTTGCTGTTTTTAAAACCTTAAAACATTTCAGACCTTTTCTTCTCAAAGGCCATACAAAGATAGTAGTACCTTACCCTGCAGTAAGACAATTATTAATCCAAAGAGAAGTAGGGGAGAAAAGAGCCAATTGGGTTACTGCGCTTCAAGAATATGATGTAGAAATCTAGCCAGCTAAAATTGTTAGGGGCCAAGGTTTTTGCAGGATTTAACAAGAGCTTCCTAGTTATCAACAAAAGAAGATCAAGGTAATGAAGTGAAAATATCATATGTAATCCTCAATGATACACAATCACAATATGCTGATTTGAAATTTTATTTGAAGAACAGATGTGATCCTATGCATCTTACTTATAAAACAAAGTGTGCCTTAAGGTTGAAATTAAATCAATATGAATTAGTCAATGGTTTATTGTTTAGAAAAACTTATGATTCAATATTGCTAAGATGCTTGGAGAAACCTCAAGCTGAAAAGGTCATGCAGGAATTACATGATGGACCAGCTAGAGGGCATTTCGGAGGAAATACCACAGCTCACAAAATCCTGCATGAAGGATATTATTGGCCAACAATATTTAAGGATTCACATGAATATGCAAGAAAGTGTAAAACTTGTCAAACAACAGCCAGAAGAGAAAGGAATCCAGCATTCCCTTTGCAACTAGTAAACATCCAACAACCATTCGAACAATGGGGAATAGACACAATTGGTGAGATTGTTCCTAACTCTTCCAAATAGCATAGATTCATACTTACAGCTACTGATTATTTACAAAATGGGTAGAATATATCCCCCTAAAGATAGCTAATAAAGAAAGCATTACAAAATTCATTGATCAATACATAATTACCAGGGTTGGCTTACCCTCAACTTTAATGTTTGACAATGCATCTTACTTTTCTGGAAATGCAATGGTAGAATTTGCTCTAAAGAGAGGTTTTAAATTAAAATATTCAGCCAACTATTATCCACAAGGTAATCGATTATTAGAATCAATGAGCTAAAACCTCATCAGAATTATCAAAAGGACTATTAACCAAAATCACAGGAATTGGCACAAAGCGTTAACATTTGCTCTATGAGCAGAAAAAATTACACAGAAGGCCTCTATCGGTTCTTATCCTTTTGATTTAGTTTATGGAAAAGAGTTTGTTCTTCCCACAAACATAGAAATCCCATCTCTTTCCCTAGTTCAATTCATCGATGAAAACCCTTCTTCTCTCCAAGCTAGATAATTTCAGATTCTTAGACTTGAAGAAGAACGAGAAAAGGCCAAAGAAACCCACTTCCATCATCAACATTTACTTAAAGCCTCTTTTGATACAATCTCTGCCAGCCAAAAAACTTTTGGAGTATGTGATTCGGTTTTGAAATGGGACAAAGCAGGCGAGGAAAAGGGTAAACATACCAAATTCCAAAGACTATGGCTTGGCCCTTTTCAAATCATTGAGAAAATTTGACAATCAACGTTTCTTCTACAAGACTTGTCCGGTAAGAAGGATTCTTTCCTATTAATGGGAAAATCTTGAAAAAAAGACTTTTCTTAGAAGATAGCCTCTTTCAATTTTGTATCATATCGCCTTTAATATTCTTAGGAAAATAAAGGTTAAGTAGTGTTTACTTTTCGCTTGTGAAAATAAAATCTTTGATAATTTTTTCGATTTTTCGCTTCTATAAGTAAGTAAAGGTTAAAAGAAATAATTAGGACATTTGAGTACCAAAGTAAACTTGATTTCTTTGGAAAAACTTGATCTTACTAAAAAACATTTATTCTATGAACAAACTCTTATCTTTTTAGAGTATGAATGTTTTGTTATTAGTCAAGAAAATAATGTTTAACCTAGTAAGGACTTTCTATAGATGAGTATCTTAAAACTCTTTCATTATCATCCAAAACTCTTAAAAGAGCCACTGATTCACCCCATCTTAGAAAATTTTCCTTTTTCAGAGTGTAATTATAAAATATGCAAAACTTAGAAGATAAAAAGTCTCATTACGAGCTTGTTTACCATGGTCATAGGGAAATAATTAAATTGATATTACCAATACTGCATATCAAAACAGGGTAATAGCCAATGATCTCATTGATCAGAAGACAAGGGGTCTCATAAAGAGCCAGCTTGTTCAGTTTAGTTACAACCAGTGAATGGCATTGTCATTATTAGGTTACCAAGCCTAGACGATGTCTTTTAAGAAACCTAAAAGAAAAGATTTTATTAAAAAGGAAAAAGGGACAAGATCCAAGTGAGATTCAAATCAAGTGAATATCATTTTGAAATTTTAAAATTTCTTCAGGTGGGACAATGAATAATTGTTGGTTAAAAGATAACCCTGTCGAGGCTATGAATGCCTGCTGGCAGCAGAGGCTCTATCTATGATAAATGAGTAAACACCAAAAACTAATATGTAGAAAACACCCGCTATATTACTTTAAATCTTATTATTGACTGATGTAAACATTTATATTTTTATCATTACAAGAGTAAAGTAATTTAATAAATAGATTGAGTAAGTGATTACGATTCTAGAGAAATCTTCTTTACTTTATAACTCATGTAATTATTATTCCTATAACTTTCATTACTTTGAATTGTTTAGAAATTTTAGAAAACTACTCAGAGATAACTGGTTCTCCCAAGTGAATCGCCAAATGTTGTACTGTGAAACAACCCCCCCATTTATGAATAACAATAGCTAAGGTTAGAGATATAAATGGGTACCCTTTTTAAATTTTTAGTCATAGGATAATGAAACCTAACTTTAAGAAATTTCCTTAAAAATATCCTGCAAAATAACTCAAGGATGTGATCCTCATCGCAAATCTCAAATCGCGCTTTTCCATGTGATGATCATAAAACACCTTTAAAAAATTGTGATGCGTGATCAAACCTCCTACTGCGATATCCCAATCAAAATCACCTTGTTATTTTGCAAATTGTAGTTCACAAAAATCACGAGTAATTAAGTTATGCCACTACGACATCCATGAACGATTTGCAAAATGCGATATTGCGACAATCACAATCATATTTCGCCTTATAGAGCAAACAATGCTATATTGCATCCTTTTAAAGATTGCGATGTGCGAATAAGAGCGGTGAGTGTGTGAAATAATTGTGTTTTAATATAAAAACAAACGAATTGACAGGTTAATAAATTTTTAGCGGCCCGAGGAAAGGTAATGATTTTCCAATATATGAGTAGTTAACATTGAGTATCTCATTTAAACCTTTCTCAAGATCTAAAGCCATTTTAGAAAAGCTTTCATTCTTAATTGCTCGACACCGTCTGCGCTAATATATCTTTTCCATTTTAGGAAAGCTACAAAAGACATGTCATTGAGGAAGGTGATGCAGAATCAGAAAAATCAGAGCATTGTTGAATCCAAGTTTACAAAGATGGCTCCTATATTCACTAATACAGTCTGCAGCGCGGACGGAGGAGCAATAGGTTGGGAGGTCACATACAATAGGTTTGAGGATGATCATCCCAAGATTACTGTCACAAGAGAAAAAATTGATTCAACAAGACCTTTGGGACTTCAATTTAAGGATGTTGCATCTTCTTTCCTTCATAGGATAGGAGCGAGGGCTAAAATCCTTTCATACACTGATATGATCAGGTGGATGGTCGAAAACCTCACCACTGAAGATAGGAAATTAAGGAATTCAAGAATGGAACCCATGGGGTCATTCAGAGTAGAGGACCTGAAGAAAATGTACCATATACCTAACCCTCAGGATATATATGACGAGACATACGTGGCCAACTTTGCAAAGAAGAACCAAGACCCCTTTAAGCTAATTCAAGGCTGGAGAGTATTGGAGAACAAATTCAAATTTGACAAATCTGGTATGTATGTTATAGCCTCTTTGGAAAAACCCTACAACTATGCAGCTTCTATGTTATGTAGACTATATGGGTTACCCAATAATTCTAAGTTTTCCATAGAATGGATTCCTCTGATTGATGTTTGCATTAATTTGCACATCATGAATTGGGCCACCATCCTATCTGATAACCTAGCCAGCATCATTACCGAATATCGATAGAAGAGATCCTCCTCTCTAGAGAACCTTCCTCCGTTCTATATTAGTTCCTACATTATGGACGCCATCTGCTTCTGCACTACATTTCCAACCATGAGTTGGAAATGGACCTTACAGGACCCCTACCCTATCCATCTCAGTCATAAGCAAATATGGGAATCCCATTATATAACCCATTTTTATAAAATATGTCATGCTATTATTTTTCCCCTACATCAAATAATTTTCAATAAGAAAGCCCCCAAGTTTTCCCAAGAAGCCGCTACAGACCTTCTAGCTGTCTACAAATATTTTATTGAAGAATGGTTCAGCTATATTAGGGTTTTTGGCAATATAGCCGACCCACATGTCCTTCCTTTGTATGTTTCTGATAAATTCCTGGCAAGGGAAATCGCCCACCAAACCATGGGAAAAGGCCTAACTAAAGTTCTCAAAGAAAGAAAGAAGTTATTATGGCCCTCTTTTCCTGTCAAGTGAGGTTCTTTTTCTTTAGCAAAATTTTAATCACACGATTAAGGAGTCAGTAAGCATGGAAGCCCTTAGGCTTCATACTTTTCCGAAAAGGCAATTTGATCCAAAGAAGGTAGCATATAACATCACTACTATGGTAAAGATCACCATAAAACCATGAGGATAACGATTTTGAAGACCTGTTACAGTCGACTGAATCCTTCGAACAAGTGTTCGAATGGGCTAAAGCCAACCTGAGTCCTGAAGATTTTGAAAAATTTTGGGAATTCAAAAATGAAAGGCTCGAAGTAATCCCAATGCACTTGTTGAAGATCGAAGATAAGCCTACGCCCAGTGTGACTATTAACAGTGAAGGACCTAGTTCTCGCATAGAATCTCAGGTGAATACTAAGAAGACACCAGTAACAAGGAAGGCCAAGACACAAATAATACAGTAGAGTCCAGCAGGAAGTTAGCCGAGAAACAAGTTATGAGCACCCCACCTAAAGAAATTAGTTCAGAGGTCAAAAGCAGCAGTTTGGAGTAGGAGTGGGATCATTTTAATCAAAAACTGCAAGACACTCCCAAAATGACAGATACCCAAGAAACAATGGAGTGTCAAACTCCTCTACATATTTAGGAGAATACAGAGTCCAAGTCTATGGATGAGTAGTCCAAATCCATGGATGAGTAGTCCAAGCCTATGGATGAGTAGGTGACAACATCTTAGCAGACTGAGATTATCCCTGCTCTGCCCACATCAATGATCATCTTGAAAGTGAATGAAATCCCTCCACTTGATGTTTTCTATGGCCCACTCCATAAGGTTGTAGTAAGAAGATAGAGGAAAAGGAAAAGGGTAGAAACACCCGAGCTCCCACCTGGAAATGAGCCAATGGACATAGTTTGGAGGGACATTCCTTTCAACTAGATGAGAACTTGACTAGATTGTCACAATTCACCGGAGCATATGCAATGGCCACCATGGACAAATCTACTGAAGTCTCTACTTTGTTGAGAGAAAAGGAGGAGAGGATTGTACAACTCAAGCAGCAGCTTGAAACAGAGAAATCAAGTGTGAATAGGCAATCAACTGAGAAACTTGCCCAATTGCAACAGAGGATGGAGGTCCTGAAGATAAGCCATGAAGCCGATATATCGGCCAAAAACATGCAACTCCAAGAATTGCAGCAAGCCATGGAAAGATATAAGGAAGATCCTACTACCAAGGAGTTCGTTAAAGAGGCACTGGAATTGAATTCCCTCCTCATGAAATAGAAAGAGAAATTCTGCCAAAGGATGTCACACATTACTCCTTATTTGATCACTAGCAACCAGCTAACAGATAAGGCGATCGACTTGTTAGTTCTAGTCTTTGCAGCCTGTCACCAGAGATCAACATGAGCTCTTACTATGTCTGGTTTTGTTAGATGTTTTGCACATGATGTTCAGCACAAAACATGTCACAAGTGTGTCCATCAGAAGAAGCTCAGAAAAATATTTCCAATGGTATATCACACTTCCATAACCAGTTTCTAGATTAGAAGATATGATCAAAATGAATGAGTGATTCTTGGTTATGCATGTTTTGAGGTCAGTTGTTGCGCACAATGACAAGTTTAGTACAAAATCAGTTTCTGAAAGAATGGTAAGGAATTTTTCAAAAGTGAAAGAGGTTTTTGTTCATCACATATCAAATAACAAAAACCTCCTTCAGTTTATGCACAAGTGCTACTATGTGGGAGATATACAGTGATATTTGGAGCCTACATTTAAACAAAGCAAAATTTTCATATTTTTTACTGTTTTAGTCATTTTAGTACGGGGCCATTTTACAACAGATGGAAATTAATTTTGAGAAACCCAAAGAGGTTTTTGTTAAGCTCAAGCCATATAACAAAAATGTTTTTTAGTTTATTCACAGGTGTCATGGATTGGGATATGTGACTAGATCTTTACAGCTCATTTTCACAGATTTAAATTTTTAATGATTTTCTGTTTTAGAGATGATTTTGTGGAACATATTGCGAGCATCTGGAAACGAATTTCCCAAATTTGAGATAGGTTTTTCTCCAGAATGATCTTATCTACAAAAAATTCTTTCCGTTTTGTAACAGGTGCATTGGTTTAGGAGGTACGAGCTCATCTTCAACACCTATTTTCAGAAATTCGGCCCAAGTTTAATGTAACTGATTCTATTTTGAAGAAAATGGTTGAGCTCAATCCCTTAGTACAAGGATGAGCAAATGTATATATTTTATGAATTTTATAGTGTAGGGGTTGGATTTTGGTAGAAGGTTGGACTCTTGAGAAAGTATTGAGCTTCATTGTACATTCATATTTTCATTTTGGCTAAGGAATTAAGACCAGGATTTGCAGCACTCTTTGGGATTCATGTGGCAATTTGTCTTGGTACAGTGCTTCTATTTGTAATTGTGATTTTTTTTATGTATGCCATTATCTATCTTATTTCTTCTGAACTAAACAAACAAGAGTGTAAGTAGAATTCATTGAAAGTGCAATGCTCTACTTGAAGTTTGCTTTAGTTATTTGATGTTTTCAGCTGTTTGGGGAGGATACATGATTGCTCTTGCCCTCTTCAACGCCTCACCTATCTATTCCTTCCATCTCACTAAAATTTTAGTGCCAAAACGATTTCTTACCTTACCCCATTGAGATCTTTGCAGAACTGAGCCTCAATCCCCGCAACCCCAAATGTGCCTTTCCTTTTGAGCCAACAAAACCCCATTTTATCAAATCAAACTCTTTGGCACAGATACCTACCCTAAAATTAGAAGATATTTCAGTCATCTCAAGCCCCATAGATCATTATTTGCTAAGATTGATCCGGAGAGAACCCTCTCCTGACCTGGTAGGGCTAGCTACCAGGCTGAGCGTGGTTTGATGTTGGTCTTGGATCGTACCTTTTTAGCCTGAGGTAAATCTAGGCACTAACATAGTGGCGAATCCATTGGGAAAGAAATTTTATTACCATTGTTTTGTTTTATAGACTACAGACGGAGTCTGAAGATTAGCCAGGTAGCCTTTGAAACGCTTTTGCTTTGCATCAGCGAAAGTAGATAAACGCCGCATCAGTCAATCTTCGGTCTAGTCTTATAAACTAAACATCTGACTTGAAAATTGCCCGAGTACCATGTATCATGTTCAGATTTGATTGTTGATGGTGGGCAACAGTCAGACACATATGAAGGCTGAAACATTCACCTGGTGACTCCAACTCAATCCAGAGATTCCAGTGCTCACTAATCCATTCATGCACTAAAATAAAATGGTAGGGTATGTGGCAGACCCTATGTTTTGTGAAGCTTTAAAAGAAGTTAGAGATCAGTTAGTGGATATTGAAATTGATGAAGTATTTTTCATTGCCATGCTTCAATGTTTGAGATCTCCGAAGTTTCCTCGTAAAGCTAAAATTGGTTTCTTTGAGTTAGTTGTTGAAAAAGTTGAGAAGGAGATTCAGTATTTAAATGGTCAGATCTAATCATATGAATTCTGAGATCCCAAAAAGTTCTTAGAAACTCTCCCTCCTTCAAAACAAGAAATAATAGAACTGCTCGTGGATGTTTGCATTGAGAGTTTGCAGTTGGCGGTATGCGTTGAGGAGTTAGGGTAGCAAACAGAGTCTGGCTTCTTTGATCCTATTGTCACATATATGGAGTATTTTTTCAGTTTGAATGATAAGTCAGATTGTCTTTTACATAACCAGACTTGTTATGTGCATGTATGGCTGTCAACATTTACATCTGTGTCCTGGTTGAAGCATTTTCAAGCAGCATCCTTGTCACAGTTACTTTATTGGTTGATATGGAATTACAACATTACTTGATCTATCAATTTTGCAGCAAAGTGGGTTAGATTTGTACATAAATAAGCTGCCCGAGGTAGCATTTCAATTTTCGGTATTTGTTTATGTACAGGTTGCAATATGTATATGTTTTTGGATTCATATGAGTTGTTTTGGGTTTGCAGTTGTTTGAATCCATGCCCAATGGATGAGACACTTGGTCAACAGTGTTCTTAACACCTCCAAGGAGCTGCCATCCCCAATGGAGCCGATGTTAGTTCCAGTCTTTGCAGCATGTCACCAGAGATCAACATGAGCTCTTACTATGTCTGGTTTTGTTAGATGTTTTTCACATGATGTTCAGCACAAAACATGTCACAAGTGTTTCCATCAGAAGAATCTTAGAAAAATATTTCCAACGGTATATCACGCTTCCATAACCGGTTTCTAGATTAGAAGATATGATCAAAATGAATAAGTGATTCTTGGTTATGCATGTTTTGAGGTTAGTTGTTGCGCATAATGACAAGTTTAGTACAAAATCAGTTTCTGAAATAATGGTAAGGAATTTTTCAAAAGTGAAAGAGGTTTTTGTTTATCACATATCAAATAACAAAAACATCCTTCCGTTTATGCACAGGTGCTACTATGTGGGAGATATACAGTGATATTTGGAGCTTACATTTAAACAAAGCAAAATTTTCATATTTTTTACTGTTTTAGTCATTTTAGTACGGGGCCATTTTACAACAGATGGAAAGTAATTTTGAGAAACACAAAGAGGTTTCTGTTAAGAATACGCCATATAACACAAACCTCTTTTATTTTATTCACAGGTGTCATGGATTGGGATATGTGACTAGATCTTTATAGCTCATTTTCACAGATTTAAATTTTTAATGATTTTCTGTTTTAGAGATGATGTTGTGGAACCGATTGCGAGCAACTGGAAACGAATTTCCAAAAATTGAGAGAGGTTTTTCTCCCGAATGACCTTATCTACAAAAAACTCTTTCATTTTTATAACAGGTGCATTGGTTTAGGAGATACGAGCTCATATTCAACACCTATTTTCAGAAATTCTACCCAAGTTTAATGTAACTGATTCTATTTTGAAGAAAATGGTTGAGCTCAATCCCTTAGTACAAGGATGAGAAAATGTATATTTTTTATGAATTTTATAGTGTAGGGGTTGGTTTTTAGTAGAAGTTTGGACTCTTGAGAAAGTATTGAGCTTCATTGTACATTCATATTTTCATTTTGGCTAAGGAATTGAGACCAGGATTTGCAGCACTCTTTGGGATTCATGTGGCAATTTGTCTTGGTATAGTGCTTCTCTTTGTAATTGTGATTTTGTTTATGTATGCCATTATCTATCTTATTTCTTCTGAACTAAACAAACAAGAGTGTAAGTAGAATTCATTGAAAGTGCAATGCTCTACTTGAAGTTTGCTTTAGTTATTTGATGTTTTCAGCTGTTTGGGGAGGATTCATGATTTCTCTTGCCTTGTTCAATGCCTCACCTGTCTATTCCTTCCATCTCACTAAAATTTCAGTGCCAAAACGATTGCTTACCTTGCCCCATTGAGATCTCTGCAGAACTGAGCCTCAATCCCTGCAACCCCAAATGTGCCTTTCCTTTTGAGCCAACAAAACCCCATTTTATCAAATCAAACTCTTTGGCATAGATACCTAGCCTAAAATCAGAAGATATTTCAGTCATCTCAAGCCCCATAGATCATTATTTGCTAAGATTGACCTAGAGAGAGCCCTCTCCTAACCTGGTAGGGCTAGCTACGAGGTTGAGCATGGTTTGATGTTGGCCCTGGATCCTACCTTTTTAGCCTGAGGTAAATCTAGGCACTAACATAGTGGTGACCATACTAGGGACTAAATTATTTGTTTGTTGGTATTCTTCATTTTGTAAACTACATACAGAGCCTAAAGATTAGCCAGGTAGCCTTCGAAATGCTTTTGCTTTGCATTAGCGCAAGTAGATAAACGCTACTTCAGTCAATCTCCGGTCTAGTCTTATAAACGGAGTATCTAACTTGCAGATCACCCCAATACATCTGAGAATTATAAGCTTTTGGATGATAAGTTTAGGATTTGATAGGTTGAACAAGTTGTTAATATCCTTTTGATTTCTTGGAAATAAAATCACACTGGCTTCCAGAAGACATACCAGAACAAATCCGGATCCTGATCCCCCTCCTATCTACGAAAATCCCAATATTATTCCAAGGATTCGCCAAGGAAGTTCTATCATTCCCGTGTTCAAAGCTCAATCGTGTCCTATTGATTTTGAGTATCTTGAGGATAAAGAATTTGATGAGCAGTTTGAGTTGTCTTTGTTTGAAACCAAATCTGAAAGTGTTGTTGCCTCGACTGCCTTAAATCCTGAGTTTGTTCGAAATCTTGAAACTGAGAGGGCCAATAAATCCATTGATGATTATATCTTGAATCGGCTCCAGACTTCAATTGTGGCTTCTAATATTGTTGATTTTCTAGAGACTACTTCTGCAACCCTTGGGTCATTCGCAATTGCGTCTAGTTCAAGAATTCCCACCGAACCTCCTTTCATTCCTACCCTTCCCCCATAACCTACTATCTTTGATCACAAATCTACAGTCATATCGCCTCCATCTACTCCTTCTACTCCTAAAATACCCAAGATTGCTTCACCACCGCATACACCTCCTCGTACTCCCCATACATCAGCTCCACTTACTCCCTGAGCATCACCAAGACCGATTGCCAATCCACCAAGAGCAATGGCTGCTCGTTTTTAACCTCTTGTGCTACCTCAAAATCTGGATGATATGCCGGCCGATTATCAAAGTAAAATTCCTTTGTTTGATGGCACTCTTCATGGTGTCATAGCTCAACAACATGTGGACGAAATGACATATTTCTGTGATCTTCATGAGATTGATGCAGAAAATAGCCATGAGGCTGTTTGTACAAACATTTGGTGGTGAAGGAAATGGTTCAGGGCCTTGCCGGTTGCAAGCGTCACTTCATTGGCCGATTTTCAAAGACAATTCTTAAACCGCTAGGAAGTGAAGAAAAATCCTTTGCGGATCCTTTCCGAGTATGAGCACATCAAGCGGAATGCTAGTGAGTCTGTTCAAGATTATTGCATTAGATTCAATTTAGTTTACAATGCAATCCCATATCACATAAAGCCACCCATGGGGCTCACCTTGACTAAGTTTCCACGGTTTTGACACTCATATGGCTTACCAATTATGAAAAAGGGATCCAGCTACTTTAGAAGACATGCAAAAGATTGTGGTCAGCGTTGAAGCAAATCTGCTAGCCAAGAGAGCTAGAGCAAGAGCTGAAAAGAAAGTCACAATTAAAGAAGAGTCTTCCTCGTCAGATCAAGTGCTTCGAAAGGTGGAACAAATGCTAGATAGAACGAAACTTGACAAGCCTGAACCACAGATCAGAAATCCTAACTTTCATGGCCAGCAACAACCCCAATATAGGATCAAACAAAGAGAGCAGCGAGCCCAAGATCAAACAGCACAGCAGCAAGTGCAGACACCTCTCCAACAGAATGTTGTACTTGGTCCGGAATCAGAAGAGGAGGAGAATGTGATTGGAGAAGAAAATCATTTCTTTACGCCCGATGACATGCCAATTTACATCACTGAAGATGAGGAGTATTCCGAGAATCCAGCTGAACGAGGGGATGAAAATTTTATTTTGGCAAATGAGACAGTGCTTGAGGAAGAGTCCGATGATTACCAAAGAGGATTATGAATGCTTTGTCGGCTCAGCAGCGGAAATATTCACTTCGAAACAGAGATGTGCCTGTAAATCCAATTCAGAAAAGGAAGGAGGCAGCAGCCTCAAAGAATGATCCTCCTAATGTGCAGAAAAAGGGAAAAGAGACAGTTGATCCTAGCAGCAGCAAATCGACATCAGCAAGTGAAAGACCAAATCAGCCCAATGTGTTAAAGGAGAAAACGGAAAAGAAATATGTTCCAGTAAAAGAGGTAGATAAAGTTTCAGTTTTTAACTTAGAAAATGAAATTGCTAAGTTGAAAATATCCATTCCTTTGACCGAGCTAATGAAGAACAACAATTATAAAAGTCAGGTGTCTAAAATTTTGAGCTTAGATCCATCTTCAGACATGGTAAATGTGGAGGATGACAGTCCCGAGTTTATCTTTAGGCCAGCGTTAGAAGGTCAGTCCCAAGATAGTGAGGTTGCTCTTTTCTATATCAGTCTCAGGGTGCATGACTTTGTTTTACATAATGCTATGTTTGATTCCGGGGCTTCTCATAATCTTATGCCGAAAGCCATCATGGAGAAATTGGGATTGGACATCACTAGAAAATACCATGACCTTTACTCTTTTGATTCTGGTAGAGTAAGGTGCATTGGTCTTATCAAAGATTTGGTGGTTAGTTTGGCTCAGATTCCGGCTAAAAATGTTTTGATGGGAGTGGTGGAGGCGGATATACCTCCTAGATTTGGCATGCTTCTTTCCAGATCTTGGGGAGCAAAGATTAAAGGGACAATGCAACTCGACTTCTCCTATTCTACGATTCTCGTGTTCGGTCAGATGAGGAAATTATACCGGGATCAGAAAATGAAGTATATGATCACTATCAAGGAGAAACCGGTAAATCATCCAATAAACTATGTACATACTAATCTAGAGTCATTTGTTTTGTATTCAAATAGTTTTAATGATGTAAATAATCAGCTAGTGGAAGTAGAAGACATACCTGAGATTACTGAAAATTTTAGAGAAGTCTTGAGACAAGAACGGAAAAGACTTGATGGCACCACTGAAAAATCAACAGTCCGACAACAGCAACAGAATGATGGACAACAAGGTAAAGAAAAAGAGTTTTAGCATTTGGAAGAGGATGAAACAGGCCTATGGAGTATGGACTTTGATGGCGCTGTAGGAAGGGAAGGTGTTGGAATTGGCATTTGGATACGTAGCCTAGTTTTTTCCCCAAACAAAGTGCCGAGTAATGTAAGGGTCTACACTTATAAATTAGCTTTTGACTGTTCAAACAATGAGGTTGAAAATGAAGCGTTGATTACTGGTTTGAAAGTGCTTAGAAAATTAAATGCTAAGAGGATTTCAGTGTATGGCGACTCCGAGTTAGTTATCAAGCAGGTGAAAGGCGAATATCAAGCTAAGAATCCTCAAATGCGGGCCTACCGCAATGCAGTGTTGGATATCTTGAAGGTATTTTCTGATTATACTATCACTTGTGTGCCCCGTGCTCAGAATGTCATTGCAGACTCACTTGCAACAACAACAAGCAATTTGAAGATTCCTATGAACTCAAACAACAAGTTTGAGATTCACGTAAAGCATCGCCCAATTTTCCTAGACAATCAAAGGTATTGGAAAGTGTTCCAAGATGATGATGAGATCGATGAATTTCTACAAAACAAAGGTAAATTCAAGGACATTTCTATTGACATGGAATATGATGATGGTGATGAGAATATGGAAGTCAATCAGATGGAAGTTTTGCAGCTCAAAGACAACATCAAATTCCCAAACCCTAATTATTGTCCCAAGAGCTTCATATCACCATTCGGCTGAGTGTGCCATTATTCAGAGGGTTGTCATCATCATGTTAGGTTCCAATGGGTCATTTTACACCTTGTTCATGCTTCAATTGCGCCTAGGTAAGGTTCATTTCCCTATCCTAGGGTTTTGAAGGAAATTTCTCTTGGATGGCCAAATCATCAACAAAACTTATATCCTAATGTTCCTACATCTTCCCCTATCCTTAATGTACCTTATTAAACACTTCCCATCACCGGGATCCCCCAAATTCCTCATTTTCGCACAAACCCTAGTTTCTTGCTACCCCTTGGCAATTTTCTAGGCTAGACCTGTGTTTTGCCCTTTTGCACCCCTTCCCCTCACTCAATATTTGAAATTCCACTTTCCCCTCCTTCCTAACATCTCTCCCTACTTCCCAAATTTTTCTCAAGAATTTAGAAGCCCCTTATCCCCTTCATTTCGACAAATCCCCTGTTCCACACATCGGGATAGGTTTTACTCCAATGATGTTTCTGAGCAATAAAAGATGAATTTGGGAAAACGAAGAGAGGTTTTTGTCCAAAATAGGCCAAGGAAGAAAAAAATCTTTTAGTTTATTCACAGGTGTCATGGATTGGGATATGTGACTAGATCTTTACAGCTCAATTTCACAGATTTAAACTTTTAATGATTTTCTGTTTTAGAGATTATTTTGTGGAACAGATTGCGAGCAACTGGAAATGAATTTACAAAATTTCAGAGAGGTTTTTCTCCAAAATGACCTTATATACAAAAACCTCTTTCAGTTTTGTAATAGGTGCATTGGCTTAGGAGATACGAGCTCATCTTCAACACCTATTTTCAGAAATTCGGCCCAAGTTTAATGTAACTAATTCTATTTTGAAGAAAATGGTTGAGCTCAATCCCTTAGTACAAGGATGAGAAAATGTATATATTTTATGAATTTTATAGCGTAGGGGTTGAATTTTGGTAGAAGGTTGCAATCTTGAGAAAGTATTGAGCTTCATTGTATGTTCATATTTTCATTTTGGCTAAGGAATTGAGACCAAGATTTGCAGCACTCTTTGGAATTCATGTGGCAATTTGTCTTAGTACAATGCTTCTCTTTGTAATTGTGATTTTGTTTGTGTATGCCATTATCTATCTTATTTCTTCTGAACTAAACAAACAAGAGTGTAAGTAGAATTCATTGAAAGTGCAATGCTCTACTTGAAGTTTGCTTTAGTTATTTGATGTTTTCAGCTGTTTGGGGAGGATTCATGATTTCTCTTGCCCTCCTCAATGCCTCACCTGTCTATTCCTTCCATCTCACTAAAATTTAAGTGCCAAAATGATTGCTTACCTTGCCCCATTGAGATCTCTACAGAATTGAGCCTCAATCCCCGCAACCCCAAATGTGCCTTTCCTTTTGAGCCAACAAAACCCCATTTTATCAAATCAAACTCTTTGGCACAGATACCTAGCCTAAAATCAGAAGATATTTCAGTCATCTCAAGCCCCATAGATCATTATTTGCTGAGATTGACTCGGAGAGAGCCCTCTCCTGACCTAGTAGGTCTAGCTACCAGGCTGAGCGTGATTTGATGTTGGCCCTGGATCCTACCTTTTCAGCCTGAGGTAAATCTAGACACTAACATAGTGGCGACTCCACTGGGGAAGAAATTTTATTATCATTGTTTTGTTTAATAGACTACAGATGGAGTCTGAAGATTAGACAGGTATCCTTCGAAACGCTTTTGCTTTGCATCAGCGAAAGTAGATAAACGTTGCTTCAGTCAATCTTCGGTCTAGTCTTATAAACGGAACATCTGACTTGAAAATTGCCCCAGTAACATGTATCATGTTCAGATATGATTGTTGATGGTGGACAGCAGTCAGACACATATGAAGGCTGAAACATTCACTTGGTGACTCCAACTCAATCCAGAGATTCCAGCACTCACTGATCCGTTCATGCACTAAAATAAAATGGTAGGGTATGTGGCAGACCCTATGTTTTGTGAAGCTTTAAAAGAAGTTAGAGATCAGTTAGTGGATATTGAAATTGATGAAGTATTTTTCATTGCCATGCTTTAATGTTTGAGATCTCTGAAGTTTCCTCCTAAAGCTAAAACTGGTTTCTTTGAGTTAGTTGTTGAAAAAGTTGAGAAGGAGATTCAATATTTAAATGGTCAGACCCAATCATATGAATTCCAAGATCCCAAAAAGTTTTTGGAAACTCTCCCTCCTTCAAAACAAGAAACAATAGAACTGCCCATGGATGTTTGCATTGACAGTTTGTAGTTGGCAGACTGCATTGAGGAGTTAGGGCAGCAAACAAAGTCTGGTTTCTTTGATCCTATTGTCGCATATATGGAGTATTTTTTCAGTTTGAATGATAAGTCAGATTGTCTTTTACATAACCAGACTCGTTATGTGCATGTATGGCTGTCAACATTTACATCTGTGTCCTGGTTGAAGCACTTTCAAGCAACATCCTTGTCACAGTTACTTGATTGGTTGATATGGCATTACAAAATTACTTGATCTATCAATTTTGCAGCAAAGTGGGTTAGATTTGTACATAAATAAGCTACCCGAGGTAGCATTTCAGTTTTCGGTATTTGTTTATGTACAGGTTGTAGTATGTATATTTTTTTGGATTCGTATGAGTTGTTTTGGGTTTGCAGTTGTTTGACTCCATGCCAAATGGATGAGGCACTTGGTCTACAGTGTTCTTGACACCTCTAAGGAGCTGCCATCCCCAATGGAGCCGATGTTAGTTCCAGTCTTTGCAGCCTGTCACCAGAGATCAACATGAGCTCTTACTATGTCTGGTTTTGTTAGATGTTTTGCACATGATGTTCAACACAAAACATGTCACAAGTATGTCCATCAGAAGAAGCTCGGAAAAATATTTCCAACGGTATATCATGCTTCCATAACCAGTTTCTAGATTAGAAGATATGATCAAAATGAATAAGTGATTCTTGGTTATGCGTGTTTTGAAGTCAGTTGCTGCGCATAATGACAAGTTTAGTACAAATTCAGTTTCTGAAAGAATGGTAAGGAATTTTTCAAAAGTGAAAGAGGTTTTTGTTCATCATATATCAAATAAAAAAAAGGTCCTTTAGTTTATGTACAGGTGCTACTATGTGGGAGATATATAGTGATATTTGGAGCCTACATTTAAACAAAGCAAAATTTTCATATTTTTTACTGTTTTAGTAATTTTACTACGGGGCCCTTTTACAACAGGTGGAAAGTAATTTTGAGAAACCCAAAAAGGTTTTTGTTAAAAGAAAGCCATATAACAAAAACCTCTTTTAGTTTATTCACAGGTGTCATGGATTGGGATATGTGACTAGATATTTACAGCTCATTTTCACAGATTTAAATTTTTAATGATTTTCTGTTTTAGAGATGATTTTGTGGAATAGATTGCGAGAAACTGGAAATGAATTTCCCAAATTTGAGAAAGGGTATTCTCCATAATGAACTTATATACAAAAACCTCTTTCAGTTTTGTAACAGGTGCATTGGTTTAGGAGATACGAGCTCATCTTCAACACCTATTTTCAGAAATTCGGCGCAAGTTTAATGTAACTGATTCTATTTTGAAGAAAATGGTTGAGCTCAATCCCTTAGTACAAGGATGAGAAAATGTATATATTTTATGAATTTTATAGTGTAGGGGTTGGATTTTGGTAGAAGGTTGGACTCTTGAGAAAGTATTGAGCTTCATTGTACATTCATATTTTCATTTTGGCTAAGGAATTGAGACTAGGATTTGCAGCACTCTTTGAGATTCATGTGGCAATTTGTATTGGTACAGTGCTTCTCTTTGTAATTGTGATTTTTTTTATGTATGACATTATCTATATTATTTCTTCTGAACTAAACAAACAAGAGTGTAAGTAGAATTCATTGAAAGTGCAATGCTCTACTTGAAGTTTGCTTTAGTTATTTGATGTTTTCAGCTATTTGGGGAGGATTCGTGATTGCTCTTGCCCTGTTCAATGCCTCACCTATCTATTCCTTCCATCTCACTAAAATTTTAGTGCCAAAACGATTTCTTACCTTTCCCCATTAAGATCTCTGCAGAACTGAGCCTCAATCCCCGCAACCCCAAATGTGCCTTTCCTTTTGAGCCAACAAAACCCCATTTTATCAAATCAAACTCTTTGGCACAGATACCTAGCCTAACATCAGAAGATATTTCAGTCATCTCAAGCCCCATAGATCATTATTTGCTGAGATTGACCTGGAGAGAGCCCTCTCCTGCTGAGCGTGGTTTGATGTTGGCCTTGGATCCTACCTTTTTAGCCTGAGGTAAATCTAGGCACTAACACGACCAAAGAACCGAGTTTACTGATCTGAACACTAGAATATCAGAGTTCATCGAATGGCAGGAAACATAAGATGAAAGGAAAGCCAATCTTCCTGAGATTGAGGAGACACACAAAGACATTCTTTTCATGGATTGGGACGTGAGAATCAAGCAAGATAAGCTAGAAGTGGCAAGGGAAGCTGGGGTATCAAAGAATATAATCAAGGTGGTGAACCACACTCTATTTGTCACCAACCTGGTAAAGGAAGGCAATCTAAAAGAAATGCCCGATTTAGGTGCTTTGCATAAAAGTTGGCAGGAAAAGGCAGAGACTCAAAGGGAATAAATCGCAAAATTGACCAAGACCGACTAGGATTCGTATTGGAAATACCTCATCAAGCTACACAGCCAAATCATGACCCTTAACTGCTCACTTCATTCAACTCAACGGATGCTGCCACCTCTCACTGATGCAATTTTCGCAGGACAGCTCAGGACACATTTTGGGGCACCTCCTCAACTCAAACCAATGACCACTATATGCAATTTGAAGGACAAGCTGGCAGACAAAAAATCATCATCTTAGCCTCTTTTCGTTAAGCCACAGTTTATTTTTAGAGTTAGTTAACTAGTTAGGAGGAAGGTTGATTGAAACCTCCTCAATTTTTTGTATAATCTATTTTTGGACATTAGTTAGAAAATATTTATACTCTTCTCATGCATTTAGAGAAGGGTCCAGAATTTTATCAAAAACATTTGCAAAGAATGCACTTTTGTAAGTTTGTGAATGCTTTGGTGAAATTATGGAACATGATCATTTCTTTTAGATATCAAAATACTTTCCTTTGTTGATGCACTATTGTGTTCTTGGGAGATAATTGGATTTGAAGAATGGAGTTGATCCATGTCATTAGTCAAATGAGCAGAACTTCGCACATATGGTACTATTATCTTGTATGATTGATTATATTTTTGTTTAATTAGTGACAACACTTTACTTTCATGAATTGTATGTGAGATTTATCCTTTTTGTTAAGCGTTAATTGCACTATTGTATGATGCCTAGCTTAAATTGTTGAGTTTCATATATAACTCATCATATATGCGATATATTTATAATTTTTTTTGATTAACTATTTAGTCAAAGAAATTATCTTTATACGTTATCATCTCTGTTTATGTGTGATTGATCTTTATTATCACATGTTAAGCAGATATCTTTGTAGATCACATACCACACAGAAATACCCGAGTTTATATTAGAATAAGTTAGTTAGAGATTTGCATGATAGAATAGGTCATTTAGATTATCATTATTCTATTGCAATCACTCGTGAACCACCCACTCTCATCTTAAAACCCACACTGGGAAACTGGTCCCATTATCCCCAGTCGGAGCCACCACTTTAAACGGAAAAGGAGTTGTCTTAAGGTCTGGACCATGTGGTTATGCCCCATGTTGGGGCAA
Source organism: Pinus tabuliformis (assembly GCA_031772625.1). Lineage (NCBI taxonomy): Eukaryota > Viridiplantae > Streptophyta > Pinopsida > Pinales > Pinaceae > Pinus > Pinus tabuliformis. The sequence continues at coordinate 750,705,109 of CM062816.1, read as the reverse complement.
TAGAATTATGAGGACGCAAAACATTAATATATTTTATTTTCTGACTTGGACTCTTCTAGTTCTTTATCTAACTGATTTATTTTGATGTGAAAAAGCTTAGAGTCCTCAACTTTAGGTGCTTGGGAAGGGTTGAGGGCTTGATCGGTTGTAGCTTTATATTCTTCTAGAAGCTTGACATGGCATTCCTCTTTTTCACAAGATTCCTCCTTGAAAAAATCTACTTGTCTAAGTGCTTATTTAAACTCTTCCTCTTTAAGTCACAAGGATGTATCTATCTTCTGCAGGTGGGTCTTGACATCTTTCTTTTTTTCGAAATATTGGATTAAAACATGTGATTTGTGATATAGTATTTTTAGAATGGCTTGTAAGACTTTGATTTCGTTCTTTTTTTCTTCCAACAACTTTTTAATTGGCTCAATTTCTTTAGGCTGACCAGACTATCAAATCATTGTATCTTCTTATTGTTTAATCCAGTTGGTCTTGGTTCTTAGAGCAACTTGCGCTATATGTAACTAGTTGTACAGCTTTTCAGACATTGCTTACATATTCCTATTTCCTGTTGTTGAATCAAGCAATCTTCTAGCGATAATTTCTCTTGCTTTCCGATGCAGATTGATAACATCCATATCTAATACTTTTCCCAAATTAATGGGTAGGGAAGAAGTCTAGGCTCCTAGCATCTGTTGATTCTCTCTGATTTCTGGCTGAACAACTGTGAGGTTTAGAGTACTTGTTTCAAAATAAGTATTAGAGATAAATCTGAGTCCACCCATGGAAACTATGTCTTTAAGTGTTGTAGCTTTCGCTAATTGAGACTATTAAGATAATAAATCCAATTCTATACAAGTTTTCATTACCGGTCTCACTTGTGTGAAACTATGTTTGATGTGAAGGGCCTACAGTCCTGAATCCCTAGGCCTAATGGCATCGTTGGTGTTGCGCAATAAAAAGGGTATTTTTAACCTCTATTTACCCTACATTAATTATCAATCTAGGTACGATTTGTTATCTCAAGAGTGTACTTAGTTTGACGTGGTCACTTGTCAAGAGTAATGCTAGTAGTATAGTGCTTTTACAAAAGTAAATAAATGCTGGAAACAAACTCTAAATGTAATGGCAAGAAACTGAAATTCTTTGTAACTAAATCATGCATTTAAGAAACTATAGTGCTCATTAGTCAAGGATGTAGTGATGATAACTCTTTCCTTTGTAAACTGATGCAAATGAAAAGCAATCAAGGAGAAGATCTCCAATCTGGGAACTAGACAGCAATAGTCACTGTTCACTACATTTGTAGACCATTCTGTTCACACCAAAGAAATTACTTGAAACGACAATTCAATTAATAGAAAAAGGAATAGAAAATAATCTATTAAAAAGATCGAACAACAAAGCTTAACTTACAGGAATGAATTAAGCAGTAATCGTAATCTAAAGGTATTAAGCAGCAATCTTTAACTAGTAAATGAATTGAATAGCAAACCAAGAATGGAATAGCAAGATTAAGTAAGTCTATGAAATATTGAATATGAACTAAATCAAATGTAAGCACACAATGAATCTAGAATGATGGAATTAGTAATCTGAGTTTAGCATAATAAATATTAACCATAGTTATAAGGGAAAAGAAATTGTAGTTACAATGGGACGGTAATCCGAATGAACAACAATCACAATTAGAGGTAAACCATAGCTAAATGAACAACAATACCAATCTGTAAATGAACAGTAATGTTACACAATGACGTCAATCTATAAATGAATAGCATAACATTTCGGTTGCAAATGATAACCTTACTATTCAAATACAAATTAAATATAACAGAGCCAGTAAATGAAATGACAAGGAACATCATATTACTGAATGAAGCAAGTAAAAGAAATCAAACCACAAATGACTTGTAATCAGAAAATAATGGTACAGAAAGCAAGTGATCCACTAGGGCTAGGCGTTTAGCCACCAGGGATGCACTGTTGTGGTTACTCCAGAATCAAATACGGAAGAACAACGAAGTTTATATATTAATCATGAAAACAGAGTTACAGTAATTGCTCTTGAAAGAGAGTCGATGATCAAAGTTCAGTTTGCAATAGCAAATTCTATAAAACAATAATAGTCTACCCCTTGGGCTAGCAGCACTGCCCCTTTTTATAGTGGCTAGGTGGAAATACCAAAGATACAGATATTCTTAAGGTAGCGATCCCTCAGGATCAAAGGATCCTGAGGGATTCGCCATATCATTATCCTTCAGTTATCTTTGTCCTCTTGCACTGATATGGCGTTTCTTCTTCCTTTTCCTAGTCCATGCGCTTCGATCTCGATTGCCTCATCTAGATGTGGTTCCCTATCAAGGGGACAACAGTTGGTTTTGCCTTGTCTTTTCCTCTGAAATGGCGATATTCCATTTTCTTCATTTTCTGCATAGAAAAAGGTAATAATTAGTTATTTTACGTTAATCACAAATCTCTTTAACTTGATCATAATCCTTTATCCTATACCCATCTTAGAATGTAAAGAAGTTATGAATTAAAGGAAAAGATAAAGAAATAAGTGGCAATTACGTACCTTTTATAATGCTCAACACCCCCCCTGCTTACCCTTTTTCATGCCCTCATGAAAACATTGTAATTGACATGCAAGGCAGTTCAGGAATAGGCTGGAGAAGGATTTTCAGTTAGTGGTCTAAAACCATGATTTCTAGCTAAGACTTCAAAAATATGCCCTGTGTGACCTTCAGGAAGCTCATATAAGGCTCTATATCCTGGTGCAAGATACCAGATTATTGGACTTTGGAACCTACAGCCTAACCAAGACGGGCCTTCTCTCAAGATGAGGTCACCATAGATAACCAAGCGATCAACTGATGCAAATGAAAAGCAATCAAAGAGAAGATCTCCAATCTGTGAACCAAACAACAATAGTCACTATTCGCTACAGTTGCAAATCATTCTGTTCACACCAAAGCAATTACTTGAAACGACAATTCAATTAACAGAAAAAGGAATAACAACTAATCTATTAAAAAGATCAAACGACAAACCTTAACTTACAGGAATGAATTAAGCAGTAATCGTAATCTAAAGGAATTGAGAAACAATCTTTAACTAGTAAATGAATTGAACAACAAACCAAGAATGGAACAGCAAGCTTAAGTAAGTCTACGAAATATTGAACAACAAACTAAATCAAATGTAAACACACAGCAAATCTAGAATGATGGAATCAGTAATCTGAGTTTAGCATAATAAATATTAACCATAGTTATAAGGGAACAATAGTTGCAGTTACAATGGGATGGTAATCCGTATGAACAACAATCACAATTAGAGGTAAACTATAGCTAAATGAACAACAATACCAATCTGTAAATGAACAGCAATGTTACTCTGTAAACGAACAGTAATGTCAATATGTAAATGAACAACAATGTTACACAGTAATGTCAATCTGTAAATGAACAACAATGCGATATGATTTCAGAATGAACAACATAACATTTCAGTTGCAAATGATAACCTTACTATTCAAATACGAATTAAATATAACAGAGCCAGTAAATGAAATGACAAGGAACAACAGATTACTGAATGAAGCAAGTAAAAGAAATCAAACCACAAATGACTTGTAATCAGAAAATAATGGTACAGAAAGCAAGTGATCCACTAGGGTCGGGCCCTTAGCCACCAGGGATGCACTGCTGCAGTTACTCCAGAATCAAATACGGAACAACAACGAAGTTTATATATTAATCATGAAAACAGAGTTACAGTAATCGCTCTTTAAAGAGAGTTGATGATCAAAGTTCAGTTTGCAACAACAAATTCTATAAAAAAATAATAGTCCGCCCCTTGGGCTAGCAGCACTACCCCTTTTTATAGTGGCCAGGTGGAAACACCAAAGATACAGATATTCTTAAGGTAGCGATCCCTCAGGATCAAAGGATCCTGAGGGATTTTCCATATCGTTATCCTTCAATTATCTGTTCATCCTCTTGCACTGATATGGCGTTTGTTCTTCCTTTTCCTGGCCCATGTGCTCCGATCTTGATTGCCTCGTCTGGATGCGGTTCCCTGTCAAAGGGACAACAGTTGGTTTTGCCTTGTCTATTCCTCTGAAATGGCGATCTTCCATTTTCTTCATTTTTTGCATAGAAAAAAGGTAATAATTAGTCATTTTACGTTAATCACAAATCTCTTTAACTTTATCATAATCCTTTATTCTATACCCATCTTAGAATGTAAATAAGTTATGAATTAATGGAAAAGATAAAGAAATAAGTGGCAATTACATACCTTTTCTAATGCTCAACACGCCCCTCTACTGAGCCTTCTTCATGCCCTCATGAAAGCATTGTAATAGACATGCAAGGCACTTAGGGAATAGGTTGGAGAAGGAGTTTTAGTTAGTGGTCTAAAACCATGATTTCTAGCTAAGACTTCAAAAATATGCCCTATCTGACCTTCAGGCAGCTCATATAAGGCTCTATATCCTAGTGCAGGATACCAGATGATTGGACTTCAGAACCTACATCCTAACCAAGACGGGCCTTCTCTCAAGATGAGGTCACCATAGATAACCAAGTAGTGAGCAGCTAGCTTAAAATTCTCATAATTGAATGGCTCTCTATTTTGGATATTCTGATTAGAAGTCTGGTATCGGAATTTGGCTGCTACTATGGCAAGGTCTTTGATGGTTAGGAATTATTCTACCCCTCGCCGAATGACTGCTGTGTGAATAGGTCCCAATGTCTAGATCACACCCTCAGTTCTCATTAAGCTCCTATGTTTATTCCATAATTGCAATGGGTTTCTAGGTTCACCCCTTACCCACAGATCTAACCCATTCTGTTGTCTTTGGAATATATTGTAGGCTTTAAGCCACCTTATTTGATTGAGAACAAAAGAAATAAATGCCTGAAGCTGGATATCACCCCAAAAGGGGCTAGGGTTCTACTCTATTTCTCCATCTAACACAAGATTGTGAAAATAAAATCACATAACAATCGCTGAACTTTCACCCCGTAATGCTTACAACAGTTTATGAAATCATCAATGGTTTTTATCTCTATAGGCACTCCTGCCCTGACAGCCTTAATTTTCAATTGTAAATATATTTCCATAAAAAACAAAGCATAGTTTTTGGCGGGTGCTCTACACGCTAGAACATCAGTATACAAAGAGCATAAGGTATCCATTTGATGCATAACTATGTCTAGTCTATGGGTTACCTTTTTGAATTTTTCCTCTGCTCTTCACCATCCATCGAAGGCATGGCTTTCCGATGCATTAATGTTCTTTAGCTGCTATTGTAACTTCTAGTATTTTTCTTGAGGTATAGTTTCCTCTGTGAGTTTCTCTATCATTTGTTGGGCTTGTGACAAATATTTTTGCAAAGTTACTATCCTCGGGTCATTATACATTATGACAATTTTGGGCTGGACATCTACTTAGATATCCTTATTGCGACATATAGTTTTTATGGTCTAAGTTTCCTTCTCACGGACTGTTCGGTTGGTCATAATGCTAGAGGACAGTGCCTCTGTCTGGACTTCCTTATCACAGGCCGGTGTGTTGTCCGTTTGTGCTTTTGCATTTGCAACAGCCAAATGTTGTTCCTTGCAATTCTGAATAACAGGTTTGAATTGAGTCCTCTTGGTCTTTTTCTTATGGGGTTTTTCCTGGGCGGCTGCATGCTTTGCCCCAGGGGTTCCTTTTGAGTTCTTCCCCATTTTTAAGACTCTTATTTGTTGTTGAAGTTGCTTAATTATGTTAAGCAATCTCTGTTGTTCCATTCGAAACTTTTTAATTTCATCTGTTTTCTTAAAAGGAACAATCATTTATTTTCACAAGCATGTGCTTTGTACTTCAGGTATTGTACCTTCGCCTTGGCCGATTTCCATGTTTCCTTCTTGGACCACCTCTTCAGTGTTTAGCTGATCAGGTTTTTCAGGGGTAGAAACCCTAGTTTGTTCTGTTGTCTCCTAGGAAGCTTCTTCTTCTACCTCTTCTTCATCATGCAATTCTTTGGGTGTATTCTAACTGGGAACATATTGTTCTTCTTCTTGCTCCCCGTCACTCTTCTCCCTAGATACACTCTTATCATGAGCAGAGTGATCCTCTTCTTCTTCCTCCTTGTCACACATTTCCTCGGATGCACTTTTATCATGAGCAAAGTGTTCCAGCAGCCCTTCTTCGGTATGGGGGTTGAGTGGGCTATGAGGTTGGACATACTCGCCATATTGGCCAAAATTTGGGCCAATTCATCTTCTTGCAGAGGATTTTGCAGTGGAATTTTGCTGTGTTGCTCTGTTTCCTTCCCTTCTTCCTGATCAGATTGCTCAGTCTCCTCCTCCGGTTCTTCTTCTTCGTTTCCTTCTAATTCTTCTTCATTTTCCCCACCTTCAAGCTATGGGGGTTGCTCATCTTCTGAATCATGTATTTCCACAAGCTGGCTAATGTTTCCATGGGAATTTCCCAGCATTCCTCTGCTCCTTGCTAATCTGACAAATTGTCTTCGTTTTGGTGGTCTACTTGATGTGCTAGCAATATGCTTTCATTTTGGGGCTGGCAAGGCTAGTCCCCCATCTATCAAGAAAATCAATTCTTCCCAACTACTCTACTATTGCGCAAGACTGTAACTGACTATCAACTGAATTAAACCATGATGGCTTACTACTAACTCTACATGTTGAGATTTTCTCATACTTCGGGAAACATCATGTAATAAGAAATTTAAGAATGCAGGCAAATTCACAGCACATTTTTGCTTTAATACGGTTAATAGTTTGAGATGGCGTGGTCTTACCACGTCTTTTCTGCCATCGCAAGTGATGTAGCTTTGGATAATTCTCGCCAATTCTACCCAAGGCTCTCCCAGGATTGGCGGCAAGACTCCTTTTCCTTTAACAGTAAGGTTCTGCCCTTCGTCCCTGAAGATGGTTATGGCATCTCGCAGTCTCACCTTTCTCAGGATCCATACAGATCCAACGGCTGGCAGTCCTAAAACTTCAGCAATTATGTCATCTGTGACTGTTATCTGTCTCCCTCTCACCATGGAATGATTTTCCTGCAAATTCTGCAGAAATTCAATTGCCACCATCTCATTAGATTGTTGTAGACAGTTAAGGTAGGCTATCCATCCTGCCCTTGCTAAGATTTCTCGTGCAGCGTCAGAGACCATTAACACCTATGGCTCACTACGAATTGATCTTCCTCCCATCTTGTTCATGCTTAGCACACTGTAAAAACACAAAGACGACAATGGAACAGCAAGCTGTTTAAATTTTTAGCTCACGGTTAAAAAAAAAACACAGAGAAGATGATGGAATAGAAAGTTGTTCAGACTTTAACTCACTGCTAATTTTTGCAGAGAAAAACACGGAAATGGCATTGGAACAACAAGCCATGCATATTGGGAAACACAATACCGTTAGACTTGCTATTCTCGAGTTTTGGTGAAGTCATAATACCTCCGAATAATGAGCTGACACGTATGCCAGTGAATTATGGAGATCACCTGCGCCCCCCTGTAATGTGATAGGCCATCCTCGTCCGTCAAATAAAAGCACGCTAAACTGCAATCATATAGTGGAATAAAGGAACATCGTATAGATATATGACATGTTTACCAAAATGAGCAGATTATCAAAATTGTGGCGTATGATGGAAATCACTAATAAATATGGAAATGCCATGATATGATGTGAAAAATAAAGGATAGGACAACTGACGTGAATAAAAGTTCTTATGCAGTCATTATCCACTTTAACCATCATGATTGATTTGTAAATGATTTTCATGTATCAAAGGTTCAAAATGGTTATATGACATAATCTCATTTGAAATCACTATAAAGATATAAGAAGAAGGGTTTATAATGACTATTGGTGTATGAGAAATATGACTTCAATACCATCAACAGAGCTCTGTTGCCCACAGGTGTCCATAACCTTGACAGAGTTGCTTATTTCACCCTTGGAACCATAATCCTTTGTGTATGCCTAGGAAAGTGTTGTGCAATGTCAGAATGGAGGCCATTGTGCTGGCTTGGTAACCAGATGAATCACAATGCCATTCACCAGGAAGGAGTGAAAGGTGGACAAGCCGGCTCGTGATGAGACCTCCTGTTCCAAGGACTTTTTATTTTTCTGATGTGCCTCTTGGATCATATCCCTAGTGTGGTGGCCATAGTGGGAATGCCACTTCACTTTCTTCCTTATGATCATGGTAGGCTGGCTCTTGATGAGACCCCCTATCCTTCATCTGACAAATCATGTTAATAATAATATAGATATGTATCTTTTCTTTTTCTTCTTTTCTTTTATATAACACTTGCCTATTTATATACAAAGGGTGGCTCAACACTTCTTAAGAGTAGGGATGGTGGAAGAAGTTTGAACATCTCAATAGAGAAAAATATGCCCTTATTCTTATTCAATAATAATGATCAAAGAGAATTATGGGGATTTAGAAAGAACCATCATGATAAAAATAATCAATCACATTGGTATTAGTGAAAATAAAGACAACAAAGTGATATAAATAGTTGTGTCCTTTCCTCTTTTCTCTTATCAATTCAAAGCAATTTCTTTTAAAGATAACGATTTTTCTTTGGTTTGTTGATTTCAGTATCCTCTAGTTTTTGTATTCTTGCATAAATGTATAGTTGTGCCTTAAATGACCATCACTCACAAAAATCCTCTAAATGGTGAAACACACATACACACAAAAAGAAGAAAAATGCACTCAAAAAGTGTTGTTCTTTAGATGGAACAGCTGCTATTTCTTTAGAGGGACAACAAAATAATATTTGCACACAAAAACCACAATTCCTTTAAGAGAAACAACAAGCAAAAGGAAAAAAACATACTCAAAACTATTGTTCCTTGAGAGGAACAACAGCTGTTCCTTAATCGGAACAACAAATAAAGGAAGCGCAAGCAAAAAATGTGGAAATTTTGTTCCTTCGGAAAAGAACAAAAAAAAATTAAAGTGTTGTTCCTTCTGAAAGGAACAAAAAAAAAAAAAAGTGTTATTCCTTCAGAAAGGAACAACAGAAAATGAAAGTGTTGTTCCCTCGGAAAGGAACAACAGAAAATGAAAGTGTTGTTCCTTCGGAAAGGAACAGTGAAAAACGAAAGTGTTGTTCCTTCGGAAAGGAACAACAAAAATGTGGATGCACTGTTCGTTCAGAAAGGAACAACAAAATGTGAAAGTGTTGTTCCTTCGGAAAGGAACAACAAAAATCTGAAAGTTTTGTTCCTTTGGAAAGGAATAGAAAAACGTAAAAGTATTGTTCCTTTAGAAAGGAACAACAAAAAGGTGAAAATGTTGTTCCTTCGGAAAGGAACAACAAAATGCGAAAGTGCTGTTCCTTTGGACAGGAACAACAAAATGGCGAAAATGCTGTTCCTTCAGAAAGGAACAACACAATGCAAAAGTGTTGTTTCTTCGAAAAGGAACAACAAAATGAAGAAAATTTTGTTCCTTCAGAAAGGAACAACAAAATGCAAAAGTGTTGTTCCTTTGAAAAGGAACAGCAAAACGGCGAAAATGTTGTTCCTTTGAAAAGGAACAACAAAATGTAAAAAAATTGTAGAAATGTAGAAATCTGTACAGAAAGTAATTTACACAAACAGAATAGCAAAATTTATGTACAAAATTTAAAAGCAATCAAATTACTTATTGAACCAAAGGTGAGGAAGAATTCTCTTCCTCAGCCAAAATCTGCATGTCAGAATCTTCCTAGAGTTACTAGTAGAAGGATTCCCGAGTAAGCGGTTTATGGTACAGTCGCACTCAGTGGCCATTTGCTTTAAAGGTATGTCTAGATCTATCAATAGTAGTCAAACTAATGGTGCCATTGTCATGCACTTGCTAGATTTCATACAGTCCAAGCCAGTGAGTTTGAGGTTTTCTCGGAAAATCTTGAAACCTGGAATCGTATAGGAGTGCCCAATCTCCTTCGTGGAAGATTTTCTTTTTGATCAGGGTGTCGTGCCATTTTTCTCTCTGCTGTTGAATTAATGCAGTATGTTGAAGAGCCAAGAGCCTAATTTCATCTAGCTCGTTGATTTTCTGTACTCTATTAGTCTGGGCCTCATTTAATTCTATACTAACTTCTTATGCTATTCTTAGCGTTTGTATTTCAAACTATATTGGAAAGATGGGTTCCTTTCCAAATACTAGCTGATATGGTGAATAAACGGTGGTGTTTCTCCACGTTGTTCGATATGCCCACAAGGCTTCCGGCAATCTTGTAACCCAATCGCGTCTCTGTGACGCAATAGTTTTTGTTAATATTGCCTCTATCACTTTATTCGTGCTCTCTACTTGACCATTTGCCTGTGGATGATACAGAGTGGTAAGCTTGTGCTGAATATGATAGTTTTTTAATGTTTCAGCAATTTTATTACCTGCAAACTGTGGTCCTCCATCCGTGATTATGTCTCTTGGGAGGCCATATCACACAAATATTTGGAACAAGAAATGAATGACAGAGTCCTCTGTAGCTCTTGGAAGTGCCTCTGCTTCAACCCATTTGGTAACATACTCTGTTGCTACCAAAATATATGTTTTCTGGTTTGATGATGGGTTGATCAGACCAACAAAATTGAGTGCCCAATGCTCAAATGGTTCGATTACTAGCTGTGGGTTCAAAGGAATTTCGTTGGACTGTCCAGGGCGTCCTGCTCTTTGGAAACTATCACAGGCTTGAACAAATTTCTTCGCGTCTTTGAAGATTGTGGGCCAGTAATACCCTGTTTGCAGAACTTTGTGACTAGTTCTTCGATCTGCGAAATGTCTACCACATGGTCCATCATGACAGGCTTTCAGAATGTCAAATATTTCATCTTCATGGACGCATCTTCTGATGTGCATATCTGCCCCTGTATGAAATAGGTAGCCCCCAATCCAAGAAAATCGGGTACTATGTTGCACAATCTGTTTTCGTTCATTGGGGGTCAGATGTTTTGGTAATTTTCCTACCGCTAAATAATTTGCAACATCAGCATACTAGGGCGTCTTGACAGTAACAGCAAATAAATGTTCATCTGGAAATTGATCTTCGACTGCTGCTACGTCCACTGGCTTCGGCATTCGTGAGAGAAAATCAACTACATGATTCTCTTTCCCAGGTCAATCTTTTATTGTGATGTCAAATTTCTGCAATAAAATCAACCATCTTGTTACTCTACCATTTGTAATTTCTTTATTTGCTAAATATTTTATGGCAGTGATATGTATATAAAACAACAGGATATCAAGTGATATAGTGCCTAAATTTATTTATAGCAACATGTATTACAGCTAAAAATTCTTTTTGAGTAGTTACAGTATAATTTAGCTCAGCAGGAGACAAATTCTTGCTAATATAATATATTGCGTATGGTTTTTTGTCTTCTTCTTGCCCAAGGACTACTCCAATAGATGTGTCCAAAGCATCTGATGAAATTTGAAATGGCAGGTCCCAATTTTGGCCTCTGAGCACTGGGGCTGTTGACACAAGCTTTTTCAGATCCTCAAAAGCACGGTCACATTTATCTCTCCAAACAAAATCAACATTCCCTGTTAGTGCATATAGAGGTGCATCTATTTGAGAAAATGTTCTATAAATCTCCTATACTAACCAAAAAATCCAAGAAAACTGCTTACCCCTATTTTTGTGGTAGGAGTAGATATTAGCAAAAGTATTTGAATTTTGGCCGGATCTACCTATATTCCAGCTATGTTGATGCCTCGAAAATTGCTGCATCAACATTTCGGGAAAACCACCCAGTCCGGACCTTAGAGGCAGCTCCTTTTCTGTTTGGTGTGGTGGCTTCGACTGGATATAATGGGACCAGTTTCCAAATGGTTTGTAAATAGGATGGATGAGTGATTGATCTTCTATTATCTAATGATAATGATGGATGATTTATTCTAAAATGCAAAATTATAAACAACTAATCTATCCTGGGAAATTTCTACTTTAGTGAAACTTTTGATGATCCTTATCCACAAATAGGCATATAGATGACTCCACTTATAAGTAAAGACATTCATTCATATGATAATTACTTTGTTCAGGTAATTGAACTAATAATTAAAACATTATTACACTTTTCCTCATATATCATTGACATAAATACGATTGAAAGAATAACATTCCTTAAACATTCAATAGTGATAAGTAAAAGGACTGCTGTTAAACCACATACATATATCTAATGATAGCAATAATTGAGTAAATGTTGATTCATATAAAAGAATAGAACAAAGACATAGGTAATAGTACCATATTCAATTTGAATCCCCTCCAACATCAATCACATTCAGATCCATCTTTCAACTTAGAAATACTCTCACAAAAAGCAATAATGCGTATCTTATCAAAGCATTCTTCATTAAAATTCACAATATAGGCCCAATCTTTATTAAAAAAATATATTGGAAGCACAATAGTGCAACTCCCGTTTCAAGTTTTGATACAAAAATTGAGGACCCTTTCTAAATACATGAAAGGGTCTATAAATACTTATTAACTAACTAACTACGAAATAAAAATGCTGTGAGGTGGTATAACCAAATCATGAAAATATCCTTGAAATAGACATGCTTGCAGTCAGTAGAACGATTCACTGTTTCGACTGATTATCCTTTCGCTTGAGCTGGCATATAGCGAGCATTGGTTTCAATTCTGGAGGGTGACTCATAGGCGAATGCAGTTGGGCTGAATACGTAGCATCATTAATTTTAGGAATTATGTAACTGATTGCATCGGTTAAACATTTTATTGATGCCTTTCGACTATGGGGTTTAACCAGGAAGAACCAAAAGGTGTCCCAAGTTAAACTTTGGATGCCCGCGATTAATCTCTCCTTCTTTGCTAATTCCTGTTTGCATTTCTACTCCAATGCTTCAGCTGATAGCAGTTTACCTGGGGTACATTCTGAAATCAAATACGACAGATAAAGTGTACCATTGATTAATTCAATCAAATTACTAGTTGTTGATCTACATCTTGAAGCTGCCCGCTCTGCTTTCATCAATTGAGACTGTCATTCCAAGAAAAGAATTTCCTTGTGCGATTCTAGAATTTGAGGCAAATTTGTAGCTTGTCCCTATTTGGTTTCTTTCCAAGCAAGAAACCCTGTTAATGTCTCATTGGCCTGCTTCAAATGATTTATCAACCATTGATGAAGAAATCTCACAGAGGGGTTCAACAAGAGAAATATTATGACATAGTAAATTTAATTGATTAATCAATGATTTATTTGATCTGGAGCACTTCGGATTTGAATTATGCTATTTGAGGAAAGCCCTTGAACTTTTCTATTTGTTGTGACAGTTGAGCGATTTGATCATCTTTTGTTTTGCTCAATTGTTTGTTCATTGACTTCAGCTTGGCCAATGCTAAGGATAATTATTCTTTGTTTCTGAACTGCACTTTGGTCTATTCTCTGCTTCTCCTTGAGCAATTTCTCATTTAGCTGGTTGTTTAACTACTGTTGCACTGCTAATTGCTACTCTAACTACTCTATCCTCTGCTGCCTGTTGAATACCTGTGTCTCAAGTGAAACAATTGTTTGATCTTTTTCTTTGAGTAAATTGCTGACTGTTATAGCTCCAAATCTCACTCCTATGGTTTGTGATGTTGTACTCATGGCCTAGGGCAACCCCTCCTTCCAGACCTGGTCCTAAAATTTAAAAAATAGTGTTTTATCCCTTATACGCGACATTGCCCTGAGTTAAACGTGTGTATACGCGGGTCTGTGTATATCCAACCCACGTGTATGTATTAAAACACTTAAAAAAATATAAAATTCCTTCTTTTCGGGCGGAGATCACGGGTTTTACCTGCTGATCACCTGTTAGTGCCCGTGGCCCAACTGTTCCCAACCAACTCCTAACTAAAAAACTACTTTGGAGATGGTATAAAAAGACCTCAAAGGGAAGACCTAAGGGAGGAGAGAATAGAGAGAAAGGTTATTATGCTGAGATTTTCCCCTTGACCAGGTCTGAAGTCCCTTGTGCCTTCTGCACTTCCCCCATTTTGTACAGGAAACCTTTGTTTCCTTGTGTGTTGATGTTCATCCACCATTTATGACATCATGGAGAGAGTCATGGAAGGAGTTTTGTTAGAGGCTTGATGCTGGAACAGATCCGGAAGGAAGCTTTGCTTGGAGCCTGCTGAAGGTGACTCAGGTGAACATATTCCTTTTTATGTACTTTATTTGTCTATAATAAAAAGAAACACATGTCTTGGTTCCCGAATTGAATCTTCTTTATGTTAATGATATTCATGTTTTGAATTCGTGTGTAAATGGTTGTTTGGATTTCATAACTAACTACCTTTCTTTGTAACATGAAGATGGTTTCTTTATAAGTTTTTGTCCATGTACTGCTGTGTTCTTTGAATTGTTTGTTTTGCAGGACAAAAGAGAAGAAGGGAACTCCAAGAAGGGTTTGGACCCTAAAGGCCTTCTCAAACGTAGGACCGAAGGTACGTACCCTTATCATAGTATTTGCTTATAATGGCATAAGGGTTGTATGAATGCATGTTTCTTTGAATAGACAACTTTCAGTCTGCTAGGGTTTCACCCAAAAAGCCCTAGGGGAGTAATTCCCTCTACTAGAATTGGCGACTCCACTGGGGACAACACTCTTGTTGTTCCTAGTTTGGGTGTTTTTCAAGCCAATCAGGGCTCAGCTACCTTGTCTGCTTGTTGTTACTGTCTGGTCTGCTCTTGAACTTTAAGCTTTGCCAGTTTCTTCAGTTTGTCTTTTTTATTTTTCTTGAAGCTTTTCATATACGCTGTTTTTCTTAGATACAGAGGCATATATACGCTTGTTTCTTTGAGTGAACCCGCGTATACGCAGGTTTCCTCAAACACAGTCGCGTATACACGCAATCTGTACTATAGTACAGTCGCGTATATATTCCAAATTTCAAGATTTGTGAATCTTTTTGGCCTTTGAAGGTTTGTCTGGTGGTTTGAGTCAGTCTGAAACAGTCATTTTCCAGTATTAGTTATTTGTTTTACAACGAGCATCTCGTTCTGAATTCTCTCTGATTATAAGGAGTGTTGGTCTTGTTTTTTGTTGATTGTAAGCGTCATTGTTTTTGGCTAAAGCACGCAAGATTTCTTGCTAGGAATCTTGGCTGCTCTGTTTCATCAGGGTAGGAAGATTGTATTCAATCTTTGTGTTAATATTGCTTTTGGTGACTTTTTGTTTGCTTGACAAAATCGCTTTGTGACCATCTGCTTCTTTGTTTCATGAAAGTTGTTGTTTGACACTTTCTTGGAATTTGTCTTTTTGATCTTTTTGGTTTTCATTGCCAAGGCTTTCATTGCTGCTTTTGATTGTTAAGAGCGATTTCAAACACATTTATTTTTGTTGGGTTTTCATCTATTGAGTGGTGTTGATTCTCAAAAGTGTTTAATTGCCTATTCTTCAATCACAAGTTTCGGTGTTCTTGAGAGCATTTTTTGAAAAGACTTTTTGTTTGTTGCTTTGAAGAAAATCTTAGTTTTTCTTTCTTGAACTTGATTTTCATTTGGTTTCCTTTTAGAGAAGTGAAAGTGCTTTATGTTTGTCTTAGAACTTGTTTTTAGTGTTTAGACGAAATGAATGGAAACATTTCATATTCCATCTAGGCATCTTAAGTGGCAAGATAAAGTTTGATAAACAAGCAACTTTCATTTTTGTTTTTAGAGTAGTTTTGAATCTTGCATCCACATATAGTTGTTGCATTAGGATAGATTTGCATCCCTTTTAGGCATACATAGCTTTGTTAGCTTTTGTGAGTGTGAAGTGTGCATTAACGAAAAGAAAAGAAAAATTTGTTTTATTAGAAGTACCTCTGAACCCTATAGAAATTACTCTTCATCGAAAAACGAAAAAGTGCATGCGCATGTAGTTAAGTTTTTATTAATTTCTTTTGCGTCAAAAAACACCACTAGTTTCCTTCCGTTACCTTGTGACTTAAAGAACAGCCTAATAAAATCAAGTGCTAACTAAAATTCACTAGAAATTTTTGTTTTAGTCAGTTACACCAACAAGATTAGGATTTTAGGGCCTTGGATTAGGTGAGTGGAGAGTTAACTCTCCAAGGCCATATAAACATCAAACATAGGAGTCTGAATAACGAGAGAAAATCCAATAGCGTTAGCAAGACCAGGAAAGTTCCGGATCTGGGAGTTAAGAATGAGGGTCTGTGAAGATAGGGAAGAGAGATACCCCATCTCCTACTTGTCCGAACTTACCTCACGACTGTTCCGCCTGGCTTCTGCGACGAGTTGGTATCCATAGTTGCTTCTCCTAGGGAACTACATAGGTGGCTGCGGAGGGGAATCCCGTGGCACTTGAGGTTGACGTTGCATCACTCTCGACAGTACTACTGGAGGGCACCCTTGAGAAGCTTGGGGGCTTGCACCGGCGCAGGCTGTTGTTAGGAGGTCAGCGTAACTTCCTCTGATACCTTCCCTGATAGGACTGGGCCCTCATCATCCCAGACTATCTTCGGAAGGCCCCTTCTTTCACTTTCTCATATTTTGGTGTCCGGTCTTAATCACCCGGAGCGGAAATACTTAGAAGTTGTTTGACTGGCTTTATCTTTAGGGACTTTATCCATAGTAGCTTCCGAGTATGCCCCAGCATATTGAGAGAGTTTTGTGAGGTCTTCGGAAGGATTAACTTCCTCTCTCCATACCACATTAGCCATCTCCATTTGTGCAGGTAAAAGAGAAGGTTGATCAAGCTTTCTCCTTTTCCTTTGTATTTTTACTACAGCCCTGTGCTTAGGGCTATAGAAGACATCTAAAGGTGGTATTTCTTCTACATGTAGTATGATTTTATTAGATGGATTCTCTGGAATTATCTCCATATCCTTTTGAGTGATTGGTGGGCCACTGGTTCCTTCAGTTGGAACTGTATTAGTTGCTATTTTGTGACCAGTTGTCACTTTAGGTGTGCTAAATTCTTGTAAATTCTTAGTATTGCTTATAATGGAATCGAACTGCTACCATTCTTTAAGAAGCTTGGGATCAATCTGAGTATCTGTATCTGTGAATTGACTATCTTTTCCTTGTCTCTATTCATGTTCCTTTTCCTTTTCGGAGACCTCTTTGGAAACCTTTTCGGAGACCTTTTCGATATCAGAAGTCTTACCAGTAACTATTTGTTCAGTCTGAGTAGATGACTAGACTATAGGAGCTATGACTAAGAGCTCTAAAGGCAGATTTTGCAACCTCTGTTCTCTAAGCCTATTAAACACTTCCAGTCTTTCATCTTGATATTTGATTTTAGCCAATGCTTTGACATGAAATAGTGATTTAGATGAGGAAAATAGATCATCGAAGACATCATCTTCATGATCAAATTTGGCAAGCTTGGCTTGGTCAAGAACATTATAGGCCACCTTTCTGGGATCATATTGTCTATTAGGAATTGTGGCAAGCTTTAGTGTTAACAATTTCTCTGTCTCCTTCTCTGTGTGCTTGTAATCATGAAGAGTGAAAATGTCGCACCGTAATGGGAATGTAGGCCATACTTGTTTCTTATAATTCTTAAGGGTTTTGGATGTCCCATCTACTGTTATCTAATAAGCCACTTCCCGAGTTAACAATTTATCGGGCACATACAGGGGAAGGACATGGGGTTTTGTATTGCTACCAAAAAGCCTTATATAAGTGAATTTGTCCTCCCCAAACCAACTTCCCACTGCTTTCAAATCTGTCTCTGTTTCTAGAGATATCCGAGGAGCAGGCTTATAAAAAATAGAGTAATAAATAGGCAAAATAAAACCATTGCATATTTTATACAGGTGATTTTTGTAATTGGCCTTCCATAACTACTCATGATAGATATGTATTGCTTTGCGGTCTACGAGGGTCCATCTCCACCCAAGCAATGGAAATTCAAAATTAAAACAAATAATGTCCATAATGAATGCACTATAATAGAATGGGGGAATGGTCCTAGTAGTATGATATGCATTTGCCCTATACTCTAGAATTGTTGTGGCTAGTTTATTAGATAAAATATTGGCCCAATCCATCACATAGCCATTGATTGCAGCCTCCATTAGAGGGACCATTTCTATAGTAAATTTAGCGGAGTCATGTATTCCCCACATTCTACACATCATAGCTCTGGCGTAACAATAAGGAGAAGCCAATGAGTCTACAGAGTACTTACCTGATGATTCATGCTTGTGCTTTTCAGAAAAGTTTCTCCACTGCTTAATCGGGGCTGATTCTGACTCGTTTTCCTTTGCAAAAGCTTCTAAGAATGCTTTATTGTATCGCTTCTCAGGCTCAAGTAAGTGATACATTTTCCTTAGATCCTCTGGCTGAAACGAGCCAAATATCCTCCCGTCAGTTGTGCAAAAGGTTCTGTTTGTAACTGGAATTTTTTCCACCACCCATCTCACGACATCAGTATATGGGAGGACTTTAGCTCGCACTGCTATTCTGTGAAGAAAGGAGCATGCCAACTCTTTAAGAGTTCCTTCAGACTTATTAGTTGAATCAGCCGTGGCTTCTTTGGATAATTCTTCAGGCTCTTCAACTTCAATCAGATTATAGATACTCTCCCAGCTAGTGTTTCCTAGTCCGAGACACGTTGTGTCTGATATCAATCCCTTTTTACTCGGTCCTGGATCTTTTGCTGGAGGAGCTGCTGTTGCAGACTTCTTAGATTTCTTTCCCATTTTCTTCAGATTTTTGGTTTCAGCGGAATTCTACACAAGTGATTAAAAAACCGTGATACAGAGAAATGCTGCTATAGACCAATATGATAATGAAAAAGAGTTACATCAATTGGCAGGTGATAATGGAATATAGTTAAAGTTTGTCGTGTATGAAATCTAAATAAAAGATATACCCTTAACTGCTTCATTGAATAGCCGTTTAACCTGTCAATCATGGTAAATACAGTTTTAAATGCCCATCATGTCGTTTATATGCCAAATGATTAATTCAAGCGTGCCTTAGATTTCTTTGATGGATGATCAATGATCGACAATTGGGAATGTCAAGGGGCAAGTTATAATATTTGCTTTAAATATCTCCGATCACCAAAAGGTGATATAAGGCATGCAAACCATTTTAAATATGTCTTCGAGATGTGCGCCTAATTAATATATTGCAATCGGGAATGGGCTCAAGCTTTCTTGTTTTGTCACTGTGATTTCGCCAATTGCCGATTGCGATATGCTTTATCGCATCGGAGGTTTTGAGCATTCCTTTGTTTATGTGTTGAATTGTTGTTGTCATCATCGATTTGCCGATTGTGATATGATTTATCGCATCAGAGGAACGAAGGGGCTTGAATATATTGCACTTGGCGTTTGGCTTCTCTGATTCCCGATTGCGATTGCCTTTTTGGATCGGAGAGAATGGATAAGGGACTTCGTGGCTTTTGCATATGTTTCCTTTGTTATTGCGATATGCGATCTTTCGATCGCTTTATCGCAATAACGAAGAGTTTTATAATATTTTTAAAAGTCACGCTTTATTTTCATTCAAAAGGCTTTTATAATAATTATTTACCTTAAGCCTTTTCATAAGGGTTTTTTCTTATGATGGGTTAATACCAATTTTATTTATTAACACACAAATCTTACCTAAGTTGATTTAAAGGGACCCATTTCTTATTTAAAATTTTATATAAGGATTTTATAAGAAATGGGGGTTGTTGTTTAGCACAATAATTGATGATTTACTGGGAGAAACAATTATCTCTGAGAAAGTAATATAATACTTTAACTTTCTTGATCTGAAAACCTTAACTGATAGAGAAAATCTAATATAACTAGATAATCATAAATTTTGAACATAATGATAAATATTTTTGCTATCTCTTTCTTTAATTAAAACTAAATACATTCTAAGCTTTAAATAAACCTTAATTGGTTGATAATGATAAAACAAAATACTTTCCCAACTTAGCTTTTATAATGACTCCTTTATCATAGGTAGAGCCTCTGCTGCCAGCAAACGTCTATAGTCTCGACAGGGTTACCTTTTAACCATTAGATCATTCATTATTCCATCCATTTCAAAGTATAATTAAAAAGAATGAATTCAAAAGATATGTTTCCACATTTTTTGTATTGCATTTTCTTTTTCCTTATTTTGTAAGATAAAAATCCATTGTCCTGGTTTGGTGGCCAGCTATTGACAATGCCATTCACTGGTTGTAATTTAACTGAACAAGCTGGCTCGTGATGAGACTCCTTGTCTTATAATAATAAGCCATTACCGTGTTTTAGTATGCAGTATTGGTAATGTCAGTTCAACTATTCCCCCATGATCATGGCAAGCAGGCTTGTAATAAGACCCCTTATCTTTTATATCAAATATATTTTAGAATTACACTATGAGTAATTATAAACTTTGATGAATGGGATGAACAATTTTCTCCTTAAGAGAATATGAATGATAGGAATAGTTGAATATGCTAAGATTGAATCAATCTCTATTTTGTATTGATAACCATTTTTAGGCTTCTAAAACTTTAAAATGATTTACAGTATTTCTAAGTTTTGAGAAGATTTCACAAAAATAAAATGGGGTTTTCAGAATCTAATTATACCTAATTTTCCTAGAATCTTCTTTTTCCTTCACGGCTTCCATTTCTTAAAAGTAAATATTAAAACTATTTTCTTTTGATTAACTTTTTCCATATAGCAAAGACCAATGGAAGGCTTTTTTACCACTTTATTTTAAACAAACTAATTTATTCACACAAATCTTGTTGAAAATTGAATATTTGTAAAGGGAGAAGGGGTTACCTCCTCAATTGAAGAATTTTTTCAGAATAAGGTCGTTGATAGGAAGAGAATCTCTCTTTCCTGATAGATCTTGAAATATGAATGTAGAAGGGCCTATCTTCTCGCTGATTTGGAATGGTCCAAGCCACATTTTCTGAAACTTAGTGTGTTTTCCTTTATCCTCATGGGCTTTGTCCTACTTCAAAACTAGATCACCAACTTGTAAATGTTTTGAACTCGTTGAAGTTGCATCAAAAGATGACTTAATAATCTGTTGATGTTTTGCATGTATAATTCAGGCTTTCTCCCTTTCTTCCTCTAGTTTCAGGATCTGATCATGTCTCACTTGGAGAGAAGATGGGGGAGTTTCCTCAATAAATTGTACTAAGGCTAGTGATGGAAGTACTAAATTTGCTGGCATGACAGCTTCCTTTCCATACACTAGATTAAATGGAGAAGTGCCTATTGAGGCCTTTTGTGTTATTTGGTCAGCCCATAGTGCAAACGTCAAAGATTTATGCTAGCTTTTATGATGTTGCTCGATAGTTCTCTTAATGATTCTGATGAGATTTTTATTGGTAGATTCTCCTAAACCATTACCCTGAGGGTAGTAGTTTGCAGAATATTTCAACTTAAATCCCATTTTGATAGAAAAGTCAAATATAGAAATACCAGAGAAGTAAGATGCATTATCAAAAATAAGAGCGTTTGAGACACCAAACTTGGTAATGATGAACTGATCTATAAATTCTGTTGATTGCCTAAGAGTTTGCTGTCTTTAAAGGAATTGCTTCAACCCACTTAGTAAAGTAATCAGTGGCTTTAAGGATATACCTATGTTGTTTGGAAAAATGTGGCATGATTTTTCCAATGATATCCAATCCCCATTGTTCAAAAGGTTGTTCAACGTTGACTGGTTGCAAAGGGAACGCTGGCTTCCTTTTTCTTCCACTATTAGTTTGACAACTTTAACATTTCCTTACATATTCATGAGTATCTCTGAACAAGGTGGGCCAGTAATACCCAGCACGAATGATTTTGTGGGCTATTGTATCAACTCCAAAATGTCCTCCTGCTGGCCCATTGTGTAGCTCCTGCAAGACCTTTTGCGCTTCAGGTTTTTCTAAGTATCTTAACAGAATTGAATCATAATTCCATCTAAACAATACATCATATACAATTATGAAGTTTTTTTCTTTCGGTCTTATAGCATGTTTGTTTTTATTGGAAAGATTAGAAGGATCATATCCATTTTTCAAATAGAAAATCAAATCTTCATATTGGGATTCAGGATTAGAGGTACTTATCTGATTGATTTCCTCAGTATCTTTTGTACCTTCAGGTTCCTGAATGTTAGAAGCTCCTGCCAACAACCTGCAAAAACCTTGGCCTTTGACAATCTTTGCTGGTTTTATTTCCAAGTCATATTCTTGTAGTGTTGTGACCCAATTCACTCTCTTTTCTCCTAATTCCCTTTGAACTAGTAATTGTCTTACTGCTGAAAAAGGGACTATAACTTTTGTGTGAGCTTTTAAGAGAAAGGGTCTATAGTGTTTGATGGCTTTATATACATCAAAGGCTTGTTTTTCAACTTCCGAGTAATTAAGTTCAGCACCTTGAAGGATTGAACTATAAAATGAGATTGGTGCTTCCAAGTTTTGATCGTTAATTTGCATGAGTACTGCTGTGTAAGATGAATCAGATGCAAAAGTATATAATATGAAATGATTTGAAAAATTAGGAGTGCATAAAGCAGGGGAATTTATGATTGATTGTTTAATGGAATCAAATGCCTCTTTTTCTACAGGTCCCTATTTAAACACTGAATTTTTCTTAATCGTGGTTTGTAATGGTAAAACAATCTGTGAAAAATCTGGTACAAATATTTTTACAAAGTTGATTTGACCTAAAAATGATTGTATGGATTTTTTATTATGAGGAAATGGAATATCAAAAATCTCTTTAATTCTATCTGGATCAATATAAATCCCATCTTTTGAAACAATGAAGCCCAAGAGTTTACCTTGGTCAAGAGCGAAAAAGGATTTCTTAGGATTGAGTGAAATACCATACCTTTTGCAACGTTCAAAGATTTGTTTCAGATCATGTAAATGACTTGATATTTTCTTAGAGAATATAGTAATATCATCTAAATAGACAACTACTGATTTATTGATCAATCCTTTGAATGCTATGTCCATCGCTCTTTGGAATGTAGCTCCAGCATTGATTAACCTGAAAGGCATTTTTTGGTAGGCATAAGTTCCCCACTTAGTTCTGAAAGTAGTCTTAAGTTTGTCATCAGGGTGTACCAAAATTTGGTTATACCCTAAAAAACCATCTAAGAAGGACATCAATTCAGAACCAACTACTGAATGGAGAGTTTGCTCCATTGTTGGTAGAGGGAAGTTATCCTTTTGACTTGCTTTGTTAAGATTTCTAAAATCAATACAAATTCTAATGTCACCATTTTTCTTCCTAACTCACACCATATTGGATACCCAATTTGAATGTCTAACAGGAAAAATTATCTTAGCTTTCAAGAGTTTGTTTAATTCAACTTTTATTTGACTCTCTAAGTTAGGATGAATCTTCCTTAATTTTTGTTGTACTGGTTTTTGTTCAGAAAGCATTGGAATTGTATGCTGTATGATAGATGTATCATATGTTTTCAAATCATCATATTTCCAAGCGAAGACATTTTTATATTTATGCAATAATCTAATGAATGTAATTCTTTCTTCTGAAGAAAGTCTTAATCCCAAATTGATGTTTTGTGGATTGTCCTCAGTACCAAGGTTTATTAATTCAAATCTCAAAGTTGAACTTTGAAGATTTGAATTAGTAACCTGTTTAAACTTGTATTTGATGTCATAAAGATCTTCAAGCTTGACCACTGGTCTAGGTATTGAGTTTTCTTCAAGATTTTCCTGCATTTGAAGGTCATGGTCATTCTCATCAATAATTTGATCATCATAGGATTTGTCAGACGATAAGAAATTTAAGATGTCTTCATCATGATTGAACACTCACCAGTTAGTGACATTATCAGGAATTGATGGCCTAAAAATTATTTCTACTGAGAATCTATCGGGACTGTAATCTTCAGATGGAAGGAGCTTAGAAGCAACATTAGCTAGCAAATCTGCTACTGCATTCTGGGATCTAGGGATGGGAGAAATATTAAATGCCAAAAATTGAGATATTAGGTCTTTTACCAAGGACTGATAGTGTTTAAGGTGACTAGAGAGGCAATGAAGAGTATTGTTAGATTTTAAGCTTCTGTGGTAGTTTTTTGCAGTGGCATGATCCGAATTATCCACAGTTTGGTGCTCATTCTGTCGACGTTTCAAACCCCAAAGGGGTCCATCATCAGGACTAAATTAGATAGAATATGAATGAAAGCTTATTGAGAGAAGAGTCTTCTGACCTGGGTATAAATAAACCTAGATCCCTAATTTTTATAAAGAAACCGACATTTATATATATGATTTCTTATTTATTTTATTTTTATTTTTATATAATAGTTCTATAAAAAAAAAATATTAATTAATTTATTTCTTCCTATTGTTTTACCTCGAACCTAAAAATATTTTAATTGATAAGTTTAATTCATAAATAGGATTAATTAATTTATTTTATAATTCCTTTTAATTGTTTTTATTTTTATTTTTATTTTATTTAATTAATTTGAAATTAATTGATTAATTAATTAATTTAATTTTAATTAATTGTATCCAACTTTCTTTATTATTAACTTTATTTATTGTTATTTACCAATTTTTCTATCTAGCCCTAATTTTTAATTAATTAATTAATTAATTTATAATCTTTTATTTATTTATTAATCAAATGTTAATCTTAGGTTATTATTAATTGTTTTAGTTTATAAATTGACTAATTTTATTAATTTTTATTTAGAATTAATTAAAATCAATATAATTAAACAATTAAATTAAATTAATTAATTTTGATTTAATTAATCTAATTAAATTTAATTTTAAAATTAATTAAGTAATAAATTTATAATTCTTTCTATCGTTTTATTTTTATTAATTAATTTAAATTTAATTGATTAATTGATTAATTATTTAATTTTTATTTTATTATTGTTATTTATCATTTTTCATTCTTTAACTTATAAAGCCTTATTTGTCTAATTAATTAATTAATTAATAATCTTTATTTTATTTTAGTTAATTTTCTAGCTTATTATTATTTATTTGAGTACTTTTATTTAATTTCTATTTTTATTTAGAATTAATTAAAATTAATTTAATTAATATAATTAATCAAATTAAAATTAATTTAATTTTAATTTAATTTAATTAATGTTGACTTAATTAATTTAATTTTAATTTAATTCCTCTAGATGAAGCTGTTCATGTTATAAAGATGGCCACCGATCCTGAAACAACAAAGCTTGCAGAAATTTGTTTACGGTCCACTTTTTTCAGTTTTCAAGATCACTATTATGAACAAATATCTGGAGTCGCCATGGGTTCCCCACTCTCACCTATTGTCGCCAACTTATACATGGAGTACTTCGAAAGAAAAGCCCTTGACTCATACCCTTTGAAGCCAGCTTGGTGGAAAAGATTTGTTGACGACACTAACCTGAATTGGACTCATGGTAAGGCGGAACTGGAGAGGTTTTTCAATCATCTTAACTCTATATCTTCCGAAATCAAATTTACTATGGAGCTTGAAGAGAACGGTAAGATCCCCTTTCTTGATGTTCTGATCAGTAGAAAAGAGGATGGTACTTTGGGACACCAGGTCTATAGAAAGAAAACTCATACTGATAGCTATCTTCATGCTGACTCTTACCATCATCCTTCCCAAAAATCTGGCGTCTTAAACACTCTAGCTGTTAGGGCTTTCAGAATTTCTGACCCGGATCACCTAAAAGAAGAGATTGAACACTTAACCTCTGTCTTCAAAAGCCTTGGATACAAGGAGTGGAGTATCAGGAAAGCTATAAGAAGAGCTCAGGATAAGGTCCTCTCCAAGCGTCCTCCTGAAGACAAGAAAGAAAATCATGGGAAAGTTTACCTTCCATTCATCCAAGGGATTACAGATAAGATTGCAAAATTTTTAAGGAAGAATAACATAAACACTCAATTTACAACATGTGGAACTATAAGGCAAATGATGAGGTCGGTTAAGGATAACATTGATCGTCAACAACTCAAGGGTGTGTACAAGATTGATTGCTCTTGTGGCAAGAGTTATATTGGGGAAACAGGTCGGTCTCTGAAGATAAGACTAAAAGAGCACGCAGCTGATATAAAGAATGAGAGGTCCCGTACATCAGCCCTTGCAGAACACTCGTCCAAAACCAAACATCATATGTGTTTGGAAGACGCTAAAATTATTGCAAGAGAGGATAATTATCATAAAAGAAAAATCAGAGAGGCCATCGAAATCATGAAATTTCCTCAGAACCTCAACAGGGACAATGGGAGTGAAATCAGTGGAAATTGGCTTCCCCTGATCAGACAAATAAACCCCTCCATGGAGTATCAAGGATTTTCATATTAATAAATTTAATGAATTAATTTAATTAATTAAATCAAAATTAATTAAATTAAATTAAAATTAAATTAATTAAATCAAAATTAAATTAAATTAAAATTAAATTAATTTTAATTTGATTAATTATATTAATTAAATTAATTTTAATTAATTCTAAATAAAAATAGAAATTAAATAAAATTACTCAAATAAATAATAATAACCTAGAAAATTAACTGAAATAAAATAAAGATTATAAATTAATTAATTAATTGATTAATTAGACAAATAAGGCTTTATAAGTTAAACAATGAAAATTGATAAATAACAATAATAAAATAAAAATTAAATAAAAATTAATTAATTAATCAATTAAATTTAAATTAATTAATAAAAATAAAACAATAGAAAGAATTATAAATTTATTACTTAATTAATTTTAAAATTAAATTTAATTTGATTAATTAAATCAAAATTAATTAATTTAATTTAATTATTTAATTATATTGATTTTAATTAATTCTAAATAAAAATTAATAAAATTAGTCAATTTATAAACTAAAACAATTAATAATAACCTAAGATTAACATTTGATTAATAAATAAATAAAAGATTATAAATTAATTAATTTAATTAATTAATTAATTGAAAATTAGGGCTAGATAGAAAAATTGGTAAATAACAATAAATAAAGTTAATAATAAAGAAATTTGGATAGAATTAATTAAAATTAAATTAATTAATTAATCAATTAATTTCAAATTAATTAAATAAAAATATAAATAAAAATAAAAACAATTAAAAGGAATTATAAAATAAATAAATTAAACCTATTTATGAATTAAACTTATGAATTAAAATATTTTTAGGTTTGAGGTAAAACAATAGGAATAAACAAATTAATTAATAAATTTTTTTTATAGAACTATTATATAAAAATAAAAATAAAATAAATAAGAAATCATATATATAAATGCCGACTTCTTTATAAAAATTAGGGATCTAGGTTTATTTATACCCAGGTCAGAAGACTCTTCTCTCAATAATATTTCATTCATATTCTATCTAATTTAGTCCTGATGATGGACCCCCTTTGGGGTTTGAAACGTCGACAGAATGAGCACCAAACTGTGGATAATCCGGATCATGCCACTGCAATGAATAATATTTCTGACTTGTTTTATAACAATCTCCGAATCACCGAACACTTTCAAATATTGAACTTTAAGACCAATTGCTTTATAAAGTCCTTGAACCAAGGCTTCATATTTAGTCGTATTGTTTGTGCATTCAAATTCCATCCTACATGATAACATGGTCTTTTCTCCCTCGGGACTCACTAAAATACATCCTGCTCCTGCACTTTCACTAGATTTAGACCCATCAAAATATAATGATCAAAACAAAGATTTATCTACAGTTTTATTTACAGTTTCCTCAGCAATTTTAACACACCTTGATGTATCTGTTTGAGAAATTTTTTCAATTTGAGATGTGAAATTATTAACTGAGAAGGGTGATGGTTGAGCAGTAAAATTGCCAAAGAATGATTCAGATGAGTAATTCCCCAAAATGTTATTATTGAATGCTATTGGTTGATTTTCTTGTTCAAACTCAATAATGACCAATCGGTGGAAATATGCCCATGAAGTTTCTCAGACCAGTCTCTACTCAAAATCAATCCATAGAATTAAGGTATATCAATGATTAAAATATCAATTCTCTGAACCACTCGTGGATCAGCTGATAACCTGATAGTAACTGAGTTGATTTCTCCTAAAACCTGGACCTTAGTTCTATCCAACTGAACAATATGAATTGCAGACTTTTGGGGTTCTATGTTTAGTTTGGAACAAACCGAAGTTGGCATTCTGTTCGAAGAAGCCCCTGAGTCAATCAAACAATTGTGTAGATTTCTATTATAGATCTCGTAGGTTAAGAGAAAAGGAGGAGTATGGGAATTTGATCTGTCTCCAATTAAAACAACATCAATAGCTTCTACTCTACCAGGATGTGGTTTACCTGATTCATTGGCAGCTTTGGATAGTACAGCATTAGGAAGAGGAGAAGATGGTACCGCATCTAACTCCTTAAGCAGCAACTTTTGTTGGTGTTTGAGTTTACTGAGTTCAAACATTGTAATATTTGCTTTTGTTTTCTTCATGTCTTCAATAATGTTATAGTCCATAGAGTCTGTAACCACTAATGTTTTAGCTGTTGTAGGTGGATTTGAAACTGATGGCTGATTTTGAGAAGGTGGGGTTGGAGATTTCTTTGTGGGAGTTTTCTCTTTTGTAGGAGTACCTGTGTTTCTTTTCTTTTGATTTATTTGAATAGGTTCAGAAGTACCTTTACTCCTGGTAGTAACTGGGAAAGCTTCCTGTTCATTTTCTGTATCGAAATTAGGTAAAATGAAATCCCACATCCCATGGCATTCAGCAGTTACTTCTTCTTCAGTTTCTTCAGATGACAAGACAGTCTCCTCTTCTTCATCTTCTTCTGGATCTGAGTCTACATTGGATATAGCATTTGGTGGCTTTGATTCAAGTTTCTTAAAGTTCCTAAATGGCCTTTTTGTTGAAGTTTCAGCTACCTGCTTTTTGATTTCTACCATTTCATTTGACATAGTTTTAAGAACTTTTTGAAGACCCTCCATATCATATGGATCTTTAGCCATTTTCTTCTTTGAATCATCTTTGAAAGAAACCTTTTTAGATTTTCTGTCTTCAAGAGCAGCTTTCTTTTCTAAAGCGGTAATATGTTTTTCAACAACAATTGCCTCTTTCATGTTTTCTGCTAGAGTAGGTTTTCCAGCTCTATCTACAAAGATAGCTATGTTTGAAGGTAAAGTTGTTATATACCATTCACTTCTAACTTGTTCGCTAGGTTTGGAGGCAGTTGGGATCTTATTCAAGAGTTTATTAAACCTAAAATTGAATTCCTTTATAGTTTCTTTGGATTCTGTCCTAAGATTTGAAAGATCATTGATTAATGTCACTACAGATCTATCATCACCGTATTTAGTCAAGAATTGTTCTTGAAAAATATTCCAACTAGTAATGGATCCTGATGGTAAAGAAAAGTACTAAGACCCAGTTGATCCTTGTAGGGTATAAGGGAAAAGCCTAACAACCACATCTTCCTCTGCAACTCCCTTTAGATTGACTAATAACATAAAGTTGTTAATATGTTCATCTGTTGGTATTCCTGCATCTGGATTAAATTTTGGCAACTATTTTCAGGGTGTGCTGGCAATGGATGCAAAGGTGGCTGCACCAGGACTGCTCCATGGGTTTTGTGCCATTGTCAAGATAGTAGATGATAATGCCGATGAAGTTCTAGATGGTTGGGAAAGGGCAAATATTGAGATTCTAGAAAGTTGTGAAGCTGATGTTGAAGTTCATATTCCCTGTTGAACAAAAATTTGTAATGGAGGAGTGGATGGTTGACTTTGCAATGGAGAAGATGAAATGGAGGACGATGATGAGATTGTTTCACTATCAGATCTTTTAGTTGTTTTCCTTGCCCTTTTCCTTTTAGGTAAAGGTAACTCAGTAGGTTCAATACCAAGCTTTTCACTCTGAAGTCTAGTGAGGGGGTCAAAGGGAATGAATTGCGAAGTCACACTACCTTGAGATACCTCAGATTTCTGTGGGGATATTGAGAAGCCTTGAAGTTTATGGATAAGAGACTGTACTTCAGGTGATTCAGTCCTTAATTTATCTGAGATATGTTGGGGTTGAGCAATGGTAGTTGTCTCCTCTTCTTCTTGTTTGAAGACTGGAGTTCCAGCATGCAAAGGAGAAGTTGGAGGTGAGGTTGAGGGAGATTTACTCTCGGAATGGGTTGTAGGTTTGTTTTGGGAAAACCACCCGGTCTAGACCTTAAAGGCAGCTCCTTTTCCGTTTGGTGTGGTGGCTCCGACTGGATATAATGGGACCAGTTTCCCAATGGTTTGTAAATAGGATGGATGAGTGATTGATCTTCTATTATCTAACGATAATTATGAATGATTTATTCTAAAATGAAAAATTATAAACAACTAATCTATCCTGGGAAATTTCTACTTTAGTGCAACTTTTGATGATCCTTATCCACAAATAGGCATATAGATGACTCCACTTATAAATAAAGACATTCATTCATATGATAATTACTTTGTTCAAGTAGTTGAACAAAGTAATAATTAAAACATTATTACACTTTTCCTCATATATCATTGACATAAATACGATTGAAAGAATAACATTCCTTAAACATTCAATAGTGATAAGTAAAAGGACTGTTGTTAAAACACATACATATATCTAATGATAGCAATAATTGAATAAATGTTGATTCATATAAAATAATGGAACAAAGACATAGATAATAGTACCATATGTAATTTGAATCCCCTCCAATATCAATCGCATTCAAATCCCATCTTTCAACTTAGAAATACTCTCACAAAAAGCAATAGTGCATATCTTATCAAAGCATTCTTCATTAAAATTCAGAATATAGGCTCAGTCTTTATAAAAGAATATATATCGGAAGCACAATAGTGAAACTCCTGATTCAAGTTTTGATACAAAAATTGAGGACCCTTTCTAAATACATGAAAGGGTCTATAAATACTTATTAACTAACTAACTACGAAATAAGAATGTTGTGAGGTGGTATAACCAAATCATGAAAATCTCCTTGAAATAGACATGCTTGTAGTCGGTAGAATGATTCACTGTTTTGACTGATTATCCTTTGGCTTGAGCTGGCATATAGCAAGCATTGGTTGCAATTCTGGAGGGTGACTCATATGTGAATGCAGTTGGGCTGAATACGTAGCATCATTAATTTCAGGAATTATGTAACCGATTGCATCGATTAAACATTTTATTGTTGTCTTTTGACTATGGGGTTTAACTAGGAAGAACCAAAAGGTGTCCCAAGTTAAACTTTGGATGCCCGCGATTAATCTCTCCTTCTTTGCTAATTCCTGTTTGCATTTATGCTCCAATGCTTTAGCTGATGGCAGTTTACCTGGGGTACATTCTGAAATAAAATTAGACAGATAAAGTGTATCATTGATTAATTCAATCAAATTACTAGTTGTTGATCTACATCTTGAAGTTGCCTGCTCTGCTTTCATCAATTGAGACTGCCATTCCAGGAAAAGAATTTCCTTGTGTGATTCCAGAATTTGAGGCAGATTTGCAGCTTGTCCCTCTTTGGTTTCTTGCCAAGCAAGAAAGTCTGTTAATGTCTCATCGGCCTGCTCCAAATTCTGTCTTGCTTCAACTGATTTATCAACCATTGATGAAGAAATCTCACAGAGGGGTTCAACAAAAGAAATATTATGACATAGTAAATTTAATTGATTAATCAACGCTTTATTGATATGGAGCGCTTTAGATTTGAATTCTGTTGTTTGAAGAAAGACCTTGAACTTTTCTATTTGTTGCAACAGTTGAGCGATTTGCTCATCTTTTGTTTTTCTCAATTGTTCATTCATTGACTTCAGCTTGGCCAATGCTAAGGATAATTCTTTTTGTTTCTGAACTGCACTTTGGTCTATTCTATACTTCTCCTTGAGAAATTGCTCATTTATCTGGTTGTTTAATTGCTGTTGCGCTACTAATTGCCGCTCTAACTACTCTATCCTCTGCTGCCTGTCATATACCTGTGCTCAAGTGAAACAATTGTTTGATCTTTTTCTTTGAGTAAATTGCTAACCTCCAATGCTTTATCCATAGTAGCTTCTGAGTATGCCCTAGCATATTGAGAGAGTTTTGTGAGGTCTCAGAAGGATTAACTTCCTCTCTCCGTACCACATTAGCCATCTCCATTTGTGCAGGTAAAAGAGAAGGTTGATCAAGCTTTCTCCTTTTCCTTTGTCTTTTTACTACAACCCTGTGCTTAGGGTTGTAGAAGACATCTAAAGGTGGTATTTCTTCTACATGTAGTATGATTTCATCAGATGGTTTCTCTAGAATTATCTCCATATCGTTTTGAGTGATTGGTGAGCCACTGGTTCCTTCAGTTGGAACCATATTAGTTGATGTCTTGTGACCAGTTGTCACTTCAGGTGTGATAAATTCCTGTAAATTCTCAGTATTGCTTATAATGGAGTCGAACTGCTACCATTCTTTAAGAAGGTTGGGATGAATCTGAGTATCTGTATCTGTGAATTGTCTATTTTTTCCCTGTCTCTATTCCTGTTCCTTTTCCTTTTCGGAGACCTCTTCAGAAACCTTTTCGATATCAGAAGTCTTACCAGTAACTATTTTTTCAGTCTGAGCAGATGACTAGACTGTAGGAGCTGTGACTAAGAGGTCTAAAGGCAGAGTTTGCAACCTCTGTTCTCTAAGCCTATTAAACACTTCCAGTCTTTCATCTTGATATTTGATTTTAGCCAATGCTTTGACATGGAATAGTGATTTAGATGAGGCAAATAGATCATCAAAGACATCATCTTCATGATCAAATTTGGCAAGTTGGGCTTGGTCAAGAACATTATAGGCCACGTTTTTAGGATCATACTGTCTATTAGGAATTGTGGCAAGCTTTAGTGTTAACAATTTCTCTGTCTCCTTCTTTGTGTGCTTGTAATCATGAAGAGTGAAAATCCTGCACTGTAATGGGAATGTAGGCCATACTTGTTTCTTGGAATTCTTAAGGGTTTTGGATGTCCCATCTACTATTATCTGATAAGCTAATTCCCGAGCTAACAGTTTATCGGGCACATACAGGGGAAGGACATGGGGTTTTGTATTGCTGCCAAAAAGCCTTATATAAGTGAATTTTTCATCCCCAAACCAACTGCCCACTGCTGTCAAATCTGTCTCTGCTTCTAGAGATATCCGGGGAGCAGGCTTATCAAAAATAGAATAATAAATAGGCAAAATAAAACCATTGCAGATTTTATACATGTGATTTTGGTAATTGGCCTTCCATAACTACTCATGATAGATATGTATTGGTTTGGGGTCTGCGAGGGTCCATCTCCACCCGAGCAATGGAAATTCAGAATTAAAACAAATAGTGTCCATAATGAATGCACTATAATAGAATGGGGGAATGGTCCTAGTAGTATGATATGCATTTGCCCTATACTCTAGAATTGTTGTGGCTAGTTTATCAGATAAAATATTGGCCCAATCCATCACATAGCCATTGATTGCAGCCTCCATTAGAGGGACCATTTCTATAGTAAATTTAGCGGAGTCATGTATTCCCCACATTCTACACATCATAGCTCCAACGTAACAGTAAGGAGAAGCCAATGAGTCTACAGAGTACTTACCCGATGATTCATGCTTGTGCTTCTCAGGAAAGTGTCTCCACTGCTTAATCGGGGCTGATTCTGACTCGTTTTCCTTTGCAAAAGCTTCTAGGAATGCTTTATTGTACCGCTTCTCAGGCTCAAGTAAGTGATACATTTTCCTTAGATCCTCTGGCTGAAATGAGCCGAATATCCTCCCGTCAGTTGTGAAAAAGGTTCTGTTTGTAACTGGAATTTTTTCCACCACCCATCTCACAACATCAGTATATGGGAGGACTTTAGCTTGCGCTACTATTCTGTGAAGAAAGGAGCATGCCAACTCTTTAAGAGTTCCTTCAGACTTATTAGTTGAATCAACCATGGCTTCTTCAGATAATTCTTCAGGCTCTTCAACTTCAATCATATTATAGATACTCTCCCAGCTAGTGTTTCCTAGTCCAAGACACGTTGTGTCTGATATCAATCCCTTTTTACTTAGTCCTAGATCTTTTGCTGGAGGAGTTGTTGTTGCAGACTTCTTAGATTTCTTTCCCATTTTCTTCAGATTTCTAGTTTCAGTGGAATTCTGTGCAAGTGATTGAAAAACTGTGATACAGAGAAATGCTGCTATAGACCAATATGATAATGAAAAAGAGTTACGTCGATTGGTAGGTGATAATGGAATATAGTTAAAGTTTGTCGCGGATGAAATCTAAAGAAAAGATCTACCCTTAACTGCTTCATTGAATAGCCATTTAACCTGTCAATCATGGTAAAGATGGTTTTAAATGCCCATCATTTCGTTTATATGCCGAATGATTAATTCAAGCGTGCCTTAGATTTCTTTGATGGATGATCAATGATAAATCGCAAATCGGCGATCGGGAATGTCAAGGGGCAGGCTTTAATATTTGCTTTAAATATCTCTGATCACCGAAAGGTGATATAAGGCATGCAAACCATTTTAAATACGTTTTCGAGATGTGCACCTAATTAATATATCGCAATCGGGAATGGGCTTGGGCTTTCTTGTTTTGTCACTGTGATTTCGCCGATTACCGATTGCGATATGCTTTATCGCATCAGAGGTTTTGAGCATTCCTTTGTTTATGTGTTGGCTTGTTGTTTTCATCGCCGATTTGCTGATTGCGATATGCTTTATCGCATCGGAGGAATTAAGGGGCTTGATTATATTGCACTTGGCTTTTGGCTTCTCCGATTCCCGATTGTGATTGCCTTTTCAGATCGGAGAGAATGGATAAGGGACTTCATGGCTTTTGCATATGTTTCCTTTGTTATTGCGATATGCAATCTTCTAATCACTTTATCGCAATAACGAAGAGTTTTATGATATTTTTAAAAGTTACACTTTATTTTCATTCAAAAGGATTTTATACTAATTATTTACCCTAAGCCTTTTCATAAGGGTTTTTTCTTATGATGGGTTAATACCAATTTTATTTATTAACACACAAATATTACCTAAGTTGATTTAAAGGGACCCATTTCTTATTTAAAATTTTATATAAGGATTGTATAAGAAATGGGGGGGTTGTTGTTAAGCACAACAAGCCGCTGAGATATAATGACCTAGGATAAGTCCTTCTGTCGTCATCATATAACACTTTTCATGGTTCAAGCAGAGCCTTGTGGCAATACATTGTTGCAACACCTTTTCCAATGTGTCTAGTGCTGGGTCGAAATCATCTCCGTATGGTGTGAAATCATCCATGTATACTTCGAGCCCTTCATTTATTAAATCTGAAGAGATGTTGAGGATGGCCCTTTGAAATGTGGCATGGGCATTGCATAGGCCAAGGGGTAGGACTCTGTAGGCAAATGTTCCCCAGGTATAGGTAAAAATAGTTTTGTCGTGGTCTTTAGGGACACTTTGAATCTGATTGTACCCACTGAAGCCATCTAAGAAAGAAAAGAATTTCTTTCTTGCTAATGTATCTAATACCTGGTCAATGAATGGAAGGGGAAAGTGGTCTTTCTGGGTTGCTTTGTTTAATTCTCTATAATCTACACAAATCCTCCACTTTCCATTCTTCTTTGGAACCACTACTAGCAGAGAGACCCATTTTCTATCGGAGATTGGATAATTAAAGTTTACATCCAAAAGATTTTGTAATTCAACTTTCATAATGTCTTTTAGGTGAGGGTTGAGTCCCTGTTGGGGTTGGCGAACAGGTCTCGCATCCTTTTCTGTATAAATGTGGTGCATACATAGCTAGGGATTGATTCCCTTCATGTCCAGATAATCCCATGCAAAAGCCTCCTTGTATTTTCTTAGTAGTTGGACCAACTTTTCTTCTTGTTCAGGAGTCAAGTTATTATTGATGTTTAAGGTTTTTCCTAGCTCAATCTCTATAGTTTTGCTATTTGAAACAGAGGTAGTGGGTATTTTTTGATAATGAGTGTCTTTGAGAGGATCTTATTTTAGTTCATTGTCAAATGTTGCCTCTATCATGCGACATTGTACGTGGGATCTTGATTCAGCTTGGTTAATGAAGTTGTTAATAACATCGTCCTCTATTTGATCTTTAAAATCGAGGGCATCTTCTATGGTTAATGGGGATCTAATGTTTTCTGTGAGGTATGATACATGATGTTTGTTAGTTTTTATTATTGTTACACTTGGCTGGGCCAGAGGGTATAGGGCTAGATTCTTGATATTACTCCCTCTAGTTATGGTCATACTGCCTTATCGGTAGCCAATGTAAGCATCAATGGTCGCAAGCCAAGGTCTGCCTAAAATTAACGGATGTTCATCGAGTTAGTTTTCAGGGTTTATTATTAGAAAGTCGGCAAGATATTCCCAAGAATCAACGGATACCATGACATCATGTAGTGTACCTTTTGGCCTAACTACTGATTGGTCAGCCAGTTCTAATAAGGTGGAGGTTGGTTCTACTGATGTAATGCCTAGTTTTTGACAAGTGGTGGTTGTTAAGATATTAATTGTAGCCCCTAAATCAACTAAGGAATTTGAGAAGGTTTGTCCATTGATTTGCACTGTCACTATTGGATTTCCTGGGTCTTCATATTTGACAGGTGCTTCTCTTCCTAATAACAGATCAGATAGGGTGCCAACTACTTGGACTGTTGGGTTATTTGTTATTCTCCTCCTTGGTTTTTTTATACATAGCTCTTTGATGGTCTTTTCATATATTGGGATATCTTGGATAGCTTGGAGGAGTGGGATTTTTATGTACAAATTCTTTAGTTCTCCCAGAATATCAAAGTCAGGATGTTCTATAGGGCACGATATGATTAATCATTCTGGGAATGGATGAGAAGATGTGGTTGCTTGTTCATGAGTATGTTGTCTGACCACATCTTCTTCCTGTAATGATTGTTCTGCGGGTAACTGATTTTTAACTTGAACATTTTTATCTCCCTCGATTTCTATAATGTGCCCAGACCTTAATTGAAGGTCGTTACACTCCCTTAGATTGGTTTCTAGTTCTGGTGTTTTAATTATTTGAACGGATTGAACTGGTCTGTTATTTGGGTTCAGGTTGGGTTGGGCTGGGAGTTGCAATCTTAAGTTGGACTAGGGATTTTTTTATAGTGATGGCAGTGTAGGTTGAGGGAGTGGAATGGTTCCTACTGGCTGATTCATCGATCTTTTCTAGTTCGTCTGCCAGGCTTGACTCTGGGAAGTGGGAGGGGACCATTATGTTGGATATGCATTGTTTTGCCAATATGAGGGAACGTAGGGAAAATTTGGCCAATTAGATTGGCTTGCTTGATTTGGCCATGGTGATGATGAAGGAAATGGTTGTTGTGACCAGTTTGAGAAGGGAGGTTGATTTTCCCACATTGTATTGTATTGCTACGCATGATATTGCAGGGGCTGGAAAGAAGAAGATGGATTGGGGAACATACCTGATTGACACGGCTGCCATTGACGGCGCTGATTAAGTAGGTACACTAGTTCTGGTTCTTCTTCCACTTCTTTGTATATTGCTTTCAAACCAGGAAGTGAGGGGCAGTTCTCTGTAGAGTGGTATTTTGTACAGATAGCGCAAACTTGGACTGCATCTAGCGGGCACTCTTTGTGGCTGTGTTTCTTTCTGCATCTAGGACAGAATATTGCTAGATTTTACTCTGCTTCTGCTTGTTTCTGTTTTCTTGCATAATATCGAGCTACGTTGTCAGAGTCCCCAATATATCAGTTTTGAAATTCTCCAGTAAATTTTCGATTTCTATGCGAGTTACTCCTTCTCCAGAGATCTTGTTGTCCCTTGTAAAATTGTCATGTTCCGCTGGTTTTAGCCTTGTGTTGCCTCGTGAGCTCTTGATACATAAATCAATGATGTTATCAAAATCTTCTTGATAGATGTCTCATTTTCCCATAATATTTAGTGTTTCAATCCATTATCCTTCATGCCTTTAATTAATGTTGTTTTTAATACATTGCCAGGTAAGGGTAATGATGCATAAGGAGATCTTTGAAGATTATACTGAAAATGTTCAACATATTCTTCCAGTGTCTCATTAGGTCTAGCTACCATCTGAAATATTTCATCCTTTAATTCTCTAGACCTACAATAATCCTGATATTTCTTCAGGAAGGCACCTTTCATTTGATCCTAGTCATTTATAACACCTCCACCTAACCACATAAACCATTGTAAAGCAGCTCCTTTTAATGTAGAGGGAAATAATTTCAGCTTTTGGGGATAGGTGGTATAGTCATATCCCCTACACAGCACATCGAATTCAAACAAAAATGCATCTAGATATTCCGATGTTAGGCCATGGAATGCGGGGATGTGCTGGAGAGGAATGGCCTTCATAGGTGCATTAACTACAGTATCTACACTGGGATATTACAGTGTGGAGGTTTGGGGGGTTTGCTAGTTCTGGGCCATTTGGTCAAATATGTGCCAGTAACCTTCTGGGATTTCTAGGAGGTAATTCCTAGGCTGGCTAGAAGGAGCAGGAATGGCCTTAACAACACTTCCTTTGTCTGGGATGATGAGAGTTCCTAATGTCTGGGGGGATTTTAACTCTTGAAGTTCTTCAACTTCGTTCTGGATGATTTTTACAGCACTTCTCTTATCTAGGCTGCTTAATGGCTTAATTATTCCAAGAGGAGATCTTGGTTCTTCAGTTTCCCCTGTTTCTCCTCTCCCTTCGCAGAGATTACTAAAGTTCCCTTCTTGTAATGATTTTGGGCTAGAATTCTCAATTTCTTGAGAATCTTGCTCCTCTGTTTAGCTGTGCACCTCAGCAAAGGCTACAGATGGTGATTTTGTGGTCTGAAGGGAACTAGTAGGTTGTCTAGAAGCAGCTTTTCTAGGTCCTACTGAAGGCTGAGATTCTACTTTTTTAAGGATTTCGTCTATAAAGGTCGATCAGCCAAGGGTCACCGGCCCCTTAGATTTATCAGGCTTGGGTAGTGGTTTATGATTCTTTTCAGGCTTTTTCTGCTTAGTCATGCACACAAATGAAATGTTGATTTCTACTAAAAATAACAAAAAATCTGTAGGAAAGCGGGCTGGGGAGCAGGGCTGTTACATGCTCTGTATGCAGGTTCTTAGCTTCCATTTTTAAAACCCAATTCTCTCCTAGAAGGTACTTACACTACTCTCAAAAGAAACAAATGGCTATACTCTTCCCCAACAACGGTGCCAAAATGTTGAGCAGTAAAAAGGGCCTTTTTAACCTCTATTTATCCTACATTAATTATCAATCTAGGTATGATTTGTTATCTCAAGAGTGTACTCAGTCTGAGGCCGTCACTTTTCAAGAGTAATGCTAGTAGTATAGTGCTTTTACAATAGTAAATAAATGTTGGAAACTAACTCTAAATGTAATGGAAAGAAACTGAAATGCTTTGTAA
The DNA here is from genome assembly GCA_031772625.1 of Pinus tabuliformis. Lineage (NCBI taxonomy): Eukaryota > Viridiplantae > Streptophyta > Pinopsida > Pinales > Pinaceae > Pinus > Pinus tabuliformis. Next base: position 750,665,730 of record CM062816.1, on the reverse strand, counting down.
CTAAATCATTCATTTAAGAAACTACAACAATCATCAGTCAAGGGTGCAGTAATAATAACTCTTTCCTTTGTAAACTGATGCAAATGAAAAGCAATCAAAGAGAAGATCCCCAATCTAGGAACTAGATAGCAATAGTCATTGTTCACTACAGTTGTAGATCGTTCTATTCACACCAAAGAAATTACTTGAAACGACAATTCAATTAACAGAAAAAGGAACGGCAACTAATCTATTAAAAATATCAAACATCAAAGATTAACTTACAGGAATGAATTAAGCAGTAATCATAATCTAAAGGAATTGAGCAGTAATCTTTAACTTGTAAATGAATTGAATAGAAAACCAAGAATGGAAAAGCAATCTTAAGTAAGTCTACGAAATATTGAACAACGAACTAAATCAAATGTAAACACACAGCGAATCTAGAATGATGGGATCAGTAATCTGAGTTTAGCATAATAAATATTAACCACAGTTATAAGGGAACAACAATTGTAGTTACAATGGGATGGTAATCCAAATGAACAACAATCACAATTAGAGGTAAACCGTAGCTAAATGAACAACAATACCAATCTATAAATGAATAGCAATGTTACTCTGTAAACGAACAGTAATGTAAATCTGTAAATGAACAAAAATGTTACACAGTGATGTCAATCTATAAATGAATAGCAACATGATATGATTTCAGAATGAACAGCATAACATTTCAGTTGCAAATGATAACCTTACTATTCAAACACGAATTAAATATAACAAAGCCAGTAAATGAAATGACAAGAAACATCAGATTACTGAATGAAGCAAGTAAAAGAAATCAAACCACAAATCACTTGTAATCGGAAAATAATGGTACAGAAAGCAAGTGATCCACTAGGGCTGGGCCCTTAGCCACCAGGGATGCACTACTGTGGCTACTCCAGAAAAAAAAAAAAAAAAAACGGAACAGCAACGAAGTTTATATATTAATCATGAAAACAAAGTTATAGTAATCGCTCTTTAAAGAGAGTTGATGATCAAAGTTCATTTTGCAACAACAAATTCTATAAAAAAAACAATAGTTCGCCCCTTGGGCTAGCAGCACTGCCCCTTTTTATAGTGGCTAGGTGGAAATACCAAAGATATAGATATTCTTAAGGTAGTGATCCCTCAGGATCAAAGGATCCTGAGGGATTCGCCATATTGTTATCCATCAGTTATCTCTTCATCCTCTTGCGTTGATATGGAATTTCTTCTTCCTTTTCCTGGCCCATGCGCTCGGATCTCAATTGCCTCGTCTGGATGCGATTCCCTGTCAAAGGGACAATAGTTGGTTTTGCCTTGTCTTTTCCTCTAAAATGGCAATCTTCCATTTTCTTCATTTTCTGCATAGAAAAAGGTAATGATTAGTCATTTTACGTTAATCACAAATCTCTTTAACTTTATCATAATCCTTTATCCTATACCCATCCTAGAATGTAAAGAAGTTATGAATTAAAGGAAAAGATAAAGAAATAAGTGGCAATTACATACCTTTTCTAATGCTCAACATATGGCTTGTTGCATCTCTTTACTCAACTATTCTATTTCTCTCTCAAACATCTCAGTATCAACATCATCCTCTTTTCATTTCACCCATCGTGGTACTTCAATTGGAACTTTTTCCGACTTCCTTTTGTTGTGGAGACTAAAGGGCCATGAGTTGATAACTTCATACACTTTTCCTACATGTGTATTTTAGTGCATATTGGAGAATTGAAAGTTTTTCCTTTATTCTCTGTAGGCGCAGGTGATACTTCTTGTGCGAGATCATACATAAGCGATAATACATTTACCATCTTTTATGATTTAGGCGTACTTTCATGTATATAGGCTGAAAACCTTGCTTTTTTCTTCAATCCTAAGATAATTCCCAGGGCATCGTAATGCCAAATGTTGTCATGCAATAATCTAAACGATACCATTTCCATTTCCAAGGAATTTATAACATTCTTACTTTTGGAAATTAAAGGTGTAATAACATAGGGATAACTGAATAACACTCCTTTTTTCTTAGAGATGAAATGCAACTCATTTACAACAATTTTCTGTCTGAGTACTTCAAAAGAAAACAACAAGGGTGAAACATATTTTGGTAATTGAAAAGGCTGCTTTTCAAAGCCATATAGACAAATTAAAGTGAAGTTATGGCACAAGAACCAACTTCCTATACTTTTTTCTTTAGTAATTTTGAGTGTTCTTCTTTGTTATTCTGAAATTATGTCTACGTTTGCTTCAGTCAGATTAATTTTCAAATGATAAGTGAAACAATCTATATATTGAGCACATGAATTAGGAATATGCTCCAAATAGATTATATTTTTCCACTTATAAACTTCCTTTTCTTTATTATTTAAGTCTGTAACACTCAAGAGGAGCTTGGTAGACAAAAAGTAAGAAGGGTAATTGAACAAGACTAAATGAATCAAATATGTGCAATGAAGGCAAGAGCTAAATGGAATGGCAGTAGAAAGGTCAACCATGATGGATTAGATCAGGTATTTTGGAAAATTAATCACCTAATAGTATGTTTGGAGAGTGACAAGTCGAATGGCTAAGAAAACATATTCATCCATTTTCGAGTCATCTACCAACCCAAAAATAATAGAAAAAAGAGAAATCGATGTCTGATAAAATGGTTTCAATGAATTGATCAGGATGGGAAATTGCAATTTTAACTTTGGGTCAGGGATTTCAAACAAACCCTTCAATTTTTATTTTTTTTCTTCCTTAGACCAAATAATGAACTCTTAGCCTAACCCTTTATCCGTTATATCAATTCCTTGGGCAAGAATGCCGAGAATTTTGGAAATTATTTCTTTGTTTAGTCTCAAGAAGGTCTCGTGGTTCAACTGAGAGAAAATAGCTTGTTGCTCAATCTCGAAGTGCTCGACAAGAAATAAAATTGATTGTGGGTTAAAATGAATCGAAGGAAGCATAGTGTCTAGAACCCCAGAATTTATCATACATAAATCGTCATTTGATGCACTCGAGGAAGAAGTTAAGGTTCTTTTAAGTGTAATAACATCCATCAGATAGACCTTAGTATCCTAGACTCCAGCTAATTCATTAACCAGAGCTTCTCTAAAGGATGACTCAGAAATTATAAACACTTGCAACCAAATTACCAATCAGATGAAAAGCAAAGAAGGTGAAGAAAACTTACCAGATTGATAGAAAAAAAAATCTAGGTCCTGAGCTTGCCTAAACGTTAGATTTCACCACTAACGAGCTCTTCAAATGACACACAGAAGCAAAAGGAAAAGACGAATGAATTAGGGAAGGTTGGAGGCATTAGGATTAAATTAAGTTACAAAATTAATTAATTCCATGCAACACCCGTCATGCAGTGATTAGAGGATCCGATGACCGAAAAGGTGGGTCCCACCCATTTGCCATAGGAGTATGATTAAAAATCGAGCAAGTACGAAACTGACGACTATAGATGATATACAAGTGGGACGACTGAGATCGCATCAGTTCCGAGGGAGGTGTTATCTCCCTCACATATTTGGACCCAATGTGAATAAAAAATCGTCAGATCGGCTCAATTTTAATAGTGGTGATCTATCAGGTGGGAGGCTAGCTCTTAACTTCTACACATATTCAAATGTGATAGAATGAATCGAGGTGTTGATTTCACATTGAACAACTAAGGAGTTAAAAATTAATTTAGGCTTACGTCAATCATGGATTGAGGAAAGATTAAAACCCATGTGTAATTTAACCCAATGAATTACTTTTTGTCATTGATCTCAAAAGGGAGTAAACTAAACAAACACATCTATGAGCTTGATACTATCTGCCCTGATCACACCGAATTTAAAGGTCTTTTCAGCTAAGTCCATCATTATTATCTTAGGGGGTTTAGAAAGGGGTGAATTTCATGTATAACACAGGCTCCATCTAGGGATGATACTTCCTCACGGAGAATCAAGAATGAAGATCAGGTGCCTTCAAATTGGGTTATGGAGTTTGAAAGGAAATGACGACAAAGAGATTTCTGATGAGATAGATCTGTACTAAAACGAACTCCATATGGTCGTGGCACGAACAAAATTTTGGATATGTGATATTAAAAAGATGAGGAATCAATGCAAGAATGATGTGAAATAATTACACGGGATGTAACAAAACTGTCATCCTAAGTACAAGCCATTATCTATGACTCTTTGCAGTAAGTTAGTTTTGCTCCATAATGGTTGATATTGTAGGAGGAAGCGGGGGGAGGCAGAGACTCTTCATGAAAAATTGGATAGGATACTATGTTTTCTAGCAGAAATGGATGAGTGTGTGATGTGAATTGAGGACAAGATGGATCTCCTTCCTAGAATTTACAATACCGTCCAGGAAGTGCACGTAGGGGAGGCTATTGGAAGCACACCTCTTGTAGATTCTAATAACTTTGGAAAAGGCATAATCCATGTTTTGGATGGATATTTTATTTTATGTGACATTAAGTAGCTCTGCATAAGAAACTACATTATGATATCAATTTTTGTACAAATTATAAATATGATGGACCTATATGACTTGGATTTTGTTGGTTTAATGGATTATGAATTTTGAGCCCACACCATATTATATACATCGACTCGTTAAAATATAATTTGATCATGATTTGTTTCAAAAAACATTTTTGCTTTAAATAATTTAATGTTTTAATGATTTATTGATGTAAGTGGAGAGTTTTGCATGGTTAAAGGAAATGAATTTCCCTCCTATTCTCGTTAGTAACTTAAATGTGATATTTCCTTTATATTTTGCATTGGTTACTTTTACATATATGTGTGTGTGTTAAGATAATAACTCTACAATTTATTAATTGTGAAATAGCTCATAAGGAAATTCACATAGGTTGAGCAACGAAGCACCAAGACAGGGCTATGCAAGTTAATAATTGAGACATAATTATTGTCGACTGGAGATATGATATAGGTTACGTGATTCATATATCCATGATACTACTCATGTGTTGTGGCAAAGAATTTATGAACTGAAAAAATATATAAATCATAAAACTTTTAGAACACCCCTTCACGGTAATTGTCAAAGAACATTGCTCCGTTGACAACGAGAGTCCATAGCCCCAACAGAGTCATTCACTGTTTCACAATTAAGGTCCCCCCCGACTTATTTATTCTTGCAATTGTGCTTTCTAGCGAGCTTCAACTTTTAAATTTCCATTCCTTTGTAAGCATAGTGATAAGAAATCACATTTGGTAATCCCAATGCCACTAGTGTCGCTTCGCTACTAGCGAGCATCCATAGCCCTGACGAAATCACTAACATACCCCACAAAAATCACAACACAAGGGAGTGGGTAGATTACGCACTAGATAACTAGTACCACTGACTTTTATCCACTTCCAAAGAGCATCCATAGCTTCGACAAAGGTTCTCAACATACCCCACTCTAAGAAGGGTAGGTTATAGATTGTGAAGAATAGTCTGGTGGTGGAACTATACATGAAGGAGGAAGAAAATTCATTTTATAGCCCCAAGATGAAAAGTCACAAAAACCTGAGAGATCTAATAGGATTTTAAAAGACACGTAGTTGTATAGGTGTCCTCAAGGGACTATAGGTAGTGTTCATAGGGCGTTAGATATAAATCTTGACTGCTAAGCTGCAAAACCGAAAGGTTCAACCCTTAAAACTATACATGATTAAATGTTTGCAAAGTAATTGTATAAATATTGCTCATGATTCAAGTTTCATTATATGAATATAATAATCTTATATACAATATTATATAAATTTTATTATTTATTTTTTGTTTATTTATTTATATATAATTGTTTGGTCAATTTAGTGATGTCTAAATTGCAACTTTTAAATGTCAACCCGGGGCTCGTAAGCTGATGAAGTGAGGTGTACTATATGTACTTAGGTAACCGTTTTCTTAGTCTTTTGCCGTTTTTAGCATTTTTAAGTTTGTTTTCGAATATATCTTTCCTACTGTGATGTGATGGAAATATAATAAAGCAAGTGAAATGTGGATGATTGTGGTGATCTCTAAATGATTTCTCAAAACTTAAAAAGTATTCTACAAGAAAGCTTGAACAACAACTGCAATAAAATCAACTCTTAAAGGAAAATAAAGACATCAAATAAAGGACTAATGACATCGGCCCAGTATCTCTGCTATTGAATGAAAATGAAAATGAAATCTATATTAAATTCAACTAAAAGTAAGAACAACTATCTCACACTATTTCAACTCTTCAACTTAATCTTCTCTATGAAAAGATATCATGAAATGTTAAGCAATGTGAAATCTAAGTGAAACTACATAAAAGAGACTAGTCACAATACTTTAACTTTCTCTTAACCTTTTGCCTTTTAGCTGAATTTATCATGTAAGAAACAGTTATGGATAAGTCAAGTAATGTGAGTTCTAAAGCAAACTAAATCAAGCTATACTAAGTGATATTTTGGCTCCCAATAAAGTTATTTGATTATGGAAAAGGAACCATCAATAGATGAACAACTTGATATCTAAGAGCAGAAAGTAAATTTGCAAGTTAAAGAAATGACAGTAAGGAAAATCAAAACTGCAAAACAATGAAGGTCAGCAACATAGACAAGATGATCACGCATGCCACTAGTTATGAAAAGAAAAGAAGGAAAACTGTCCCGGGCTTGCCTAAGAAACCTGCATAACACACTGATCAGTCATGAACATAAAAGTGCAGAAATGTAAATCAACAGAAATCAAAGTTTATGTACAGCTAATATACATGTTGAAAAGAAATAAAAACGTAGCAATTTAAAAGACATCTGTACAGCTAATATACAGGAAACAAGAAAAAGAAATGCAAGAAATTAAAGGTTACTGTACAGGGCTTCAGCAAACAGGGGCCCTCTGCCTACTTCAGCCGGTTCAAGGAGCAGTTATACGCTTAAATGCAAAACAGTCTTCTCATGTATTGACAGCAAATGTAAAAGTACAGTGGGGAGCTCAAAATTACATTAAAAACGATTACAAAACGATTAACTCTACAGCATTCAAGGATGCTTTATTTATAAGGAGAAAGCAAACTACTTTAACGAGATCTATGTTATTCAACCAGCTGTTTAAAAACACGTGAATCCTCTGTGTCCCCGGATCTAGGTAACTGTCATCGTGTTCATTCAATCTGGAGAATATGGCTGTTGGATTCGTGCTTCTAGATTGTCTCCGTGGCTGAGGATGATGCCACCTAGCTTCACGTGCCCAAAAATAGAGCAACGCAGAGCCGTGCCACCGCTGAACACTTCTGTTGACCGGTATTTGCCTCCTCGTTGATCGCGGGCTTTTATGGATGTTCTGGGTGATCTGGAGGGACACGTGCCATGTCCTTGACCCCTGGAACTTGCCCATGTGGCTCATCTTCTCAGAGGACACCTGTAACATATCGTTTAATAAAACAACTGTGGAATCCTGTGCTGGCTGCAGAAACCTGGATCAGCTGCGGAAACCTGTGTTGGCTGCGGAAACGTAGCACTCTGAACCAAAATTCTAAACCAAACAACAGTCATTAGCATAGTTAGAAAACCATGTAAAAAATCCTAAAATACAATGATTTAATCAACTTGGTGGATGAAATGAGTGGGAAAAGGAGGCTGAGAGGTGTATGGGAAGGTATAGGTTCAAGGCTCTACATACCCCCACTGTGAAGGTGTTGCATGTCCTCATGCAACCAAAACTTAGTTCTTTTCCTCAATCCATGTGCTCTGATGCTTCTGCAAGAACATCTAGCCTTCTTCTCTTTCTCCTTGATGCCAAAATGGTCCTTGGTTTCTTAACTAGACACCTGAACTTCAAATTAATCAATGCCCTGCTCAGCTTCTTACACTTTTTCTTCAACTTTCTCTTCTTCTTCTGCCACAGTCCTAAGTGAAGCATGGTATTGTCATGGACAATCTTGTCCACTTTACTTTGCTCTTTTAATGCTTCATTTTCTTGTTTAATGTGCCTGTTTAGGACTTCTAGCTCAAACACTTCCTATTTTAAAGACTTCACTTGTGCATCAAGTGGCAAGGTAGTGCTTGTTCCTGCAGCTGATTGTTCCAAGGACTCTAAGTAGTTATATGCTTCTTGCTGGGTGGAATCTACCTCAGGCGTTTTTCTCGGCCTGAACTCAAATTCTGGTAAAGGAGGACCGTTTTCTCTTTCCAGCTGAAAAGGACTTTCCTCACGTGGAGGACTTGCCTCAATGTCTTGCTGAGCTGGACCTTTTTCAGGTGTTCCTTCACCTAAATCAATAAAGTGTGATTGTTTTTCTTGGGTTACACTTTTCTTTCCTTTGAGCCTACTGCTCCTCCTCACATGTGGACTAGTGCTCTTTTTCTGTGCACTCTGTTTTTCTTTTTGTTTCTTTGTTGAGGCAGCAGCTTGAAGATGTGCTAACCTTTCTGCCAAAGTTTGAGATTCTTCATCTATGGATGGTTCAGTGGATGGATAGGTGTTTTGAATGATTACTTTGCCCTTATCCTTCTTTTGTTTCTTGTTTTTAGCTCCCTCCTCTTCTTCCTCCTGAACAGTTTCCTGAGTGTCTACTATAGGAAGGTCCTGGGCTGTAACATTTCTTTCTTTCCTCCTACTTCTTTTTGGGATTTTTGGGAAACTGCTGGCAGAGGCTTCAGTCACTTCTTGGAAGTGATTTCTGATCAAAAACTTTTCCCAAGTATCGTTATTATTTTTCAATTGATCTTCAATGAGAATTCTGATGAGCCCGTGATGGTAAAGGTGGGATTCAATATGGCCTACATGTTTCTGAACAGTAGAGCTCATTTTCTTCAGGCTTGCTAACAGAAAGTAAGGTAAATTAAGGGCATGGCCTTCCATAAAATTCATCATAATCCTTGCATGATACATGTACATGGTGCCAAAACGACCCTCGCATGTAATAAACTTCTGAACAAGTAATAACAGCGTAGACCATTCTTCTTTGATTACATGCACAAGAATTCCTTTAGTAAATATAGAAGTATCCATACCTGGGTTTTTGAGCATGACTTTCCATCCTTGATCATCCAGACCTCTGTTTTTAAACCATCTGTCTCCCTCTTGTGGTAAACTGGTTGCTGCTGCTATTGTGGCCTCTGTTATTGTAAATTTCAAGTCCCCTACCTCCACTACGTGTCCATTAAAGGACCGAGCAAAGGTTTTAGTGACTTCCTTATTATAACCTCTGAACTTTTGAATAAATTTCAGCCACTTTTCTTTCTTCAATGACTCCTTCATCTGCAGATACCCCTCCAGGTATTTTGGGCCCTCAGATTCAACTCTAAGTAACTTTCCCATTCTCGGCTTTCAACCCCGGCTGAAGATGTTACTGTGTGTGGACGTTCGAGGGAAAAACGAGCTAATTACGGAATTCTTAAGGTAAGTGGAGTGGCCGTAATCGAAATGCAAAGCGTATGCAGTGACTGTAATCAGGGTTTAGAGCAAAGCTATGGAGGTTGCAGCGGAAATGGAGAGCAGAGAATGGTATGAGCACCGAGGTAAGTAACAGTCACGGGTTTAGCATCAAATGCATGCGGGAGTGAAGTGATAAATGGGCAGTATAATGGCTGAGTCCTTTTGAATCGGTTGGCTTGCGTACACGTCTCAACGTTGGCTGCGGAAATTATGGTGGAGGAGAGCCGTAGTACAGTAGGTCACTTCTTCCACGGACGGCCAATAAATGAAAGAGCAACCCCATTTCAAGTTTGAATTAATAGTGATTATGGGACCGTTAGAAAGGAATGAGGTGGATGGATTATCATCGTGGAAGAGGAGTGATATGGATCTTGTCGTATCAAATCATTGTATTTAGTGGAATTTGCATGATCTAATAACTATGCATACAATGACATTAAATTGTTATTTGGTAGAGATTTTGATCATACCTTTGGAAGTTTGCCATTTGTTGATTAAGGCTTCTGACCCATTATTGCTCTTTGATCTTGCAGATGCCTCATATCTTTGCTGCCTTTGGTGATGATGATGCTAACCTTTGACTGTGATTTTTTTTTTTTTGAAAACAGAGTGCTGCTGGTTGTAGAGACAGAGTGATGCTGGCTGCGGAAATCGTTTCGAGCTGCGGAAACTGGTTCTAGCTATGGAAACGGTTTCCAGCTGCAGAAACTAAGACAACACCCCTTTAACTGCACAAAGATAGTTAGAAAAAGAACTAACTGAATGAAATAGTCCTGAGAGGGACTTTTATTGATGGAGTGGAATGAAATGAGTGGAATGAGATGGAAATGAAGTGGAGTGAAGTGGAATGGAGATGAAGATGAGATGGAGGTGAAGATGGAAATAACAAGTGAGATTTTTTTTGGAAAATATAGAGTGTCAGGTGTCCCTGATTTTCACTCTACATTTTCTGTATAAGACTGCCAATCTATGATTGGTTTTCAGGCTTATACAAAAGATTTTTTTTCTCTCTTTTTTATTTTTTGTTTTGTTTTGTTTTGTTTTGTTTTTTTTTTTTTTTTTTTTTTTTTTTTTTTTCGACTGAAAGAAACAAAGACTAGGCTGATGGAGGAGAAGGATTCTTCTCCACCAGCCTCATTGCAGAATTTTCTTGAAGCATTTTAACAAATTCCTCCTTTGAGAGTGGCTTGTGGTAGACTTTCAATCGGTGGCCATTCACAATGAGAGGAGTTTGAAACTCATCAATAGTCTTGACTCGAACTGCTCCATTGCTAAAGACTTCATCAATCTCATATGGTCCAAGCCAATGAGTCTGAAATTTCCCTTTGAAGTCTTTAAACTTGGAATCAAACAGTAACGCCCAATCTCCCTTTTGAAACTCTCTCTTTGATATATCTGTCATGCCACTTAGTTCTTTGGTGCTGAACTAGATCAGCCCTTAAAATTGCATCTTGTCTTATTTCATCTAGCTCATTCAGCTGCTCCATTCTGTGCTTTTGGGCTTCTGATAGATTCATCCCCAACTGAACTGCCATCTTGAAGGTCTTGACTTGAAACTCAATGGGGAGCAGGACTTCTTTCCCATAAACAAGTTCATAGGGAGAATGTCCTGTTGTATTCCTCCATGTAGTTCTATAGGCCCATAAGGCTTCAGGAAGCCTTTCTGCCCAATCTCTTCTGTGGAGATGAACAGTTTTGGTGATGATGCTCTCAAGAACTTTGTTTGTGGATTCCACTTGACCATTTGCTTGCGGATGGTACGGAGTAGATTTTCTATGCTTGACTTTGTATTCTTCCATCAGCTTTTCCATCAAGTTAGATGTAAATTGACTTCCCTGATCTGTCACAATTTCTCTTGGGACACCAAAACGAGTAAAAATATCCTCAAAAAGAAATTGAACAACCGAATTTTTAGTGGCAGAAGGCAATGCCTTGGCTTCTACCCATTTAGTAACATAATCAGTGCAAACCAATATATACTTCTTTTGTCTAGATGGTGGATTAATAGGTCCAATGAAATCTAAAGCCCATTTTTCAAAGGGTTCGATGAGTACCTGTGGCTGTAATGGCATTTCATTTGAAAGAGTTGGTCTCCCAACTCTTTGGCAGCTGTCACACCTTCTAACATATTGTTTTGCATCTTTGAAGAGAAAAGACCAATAATATCCTAAAGAAAGGATTTTATAGGCCGTCCTCTTGTCAGCAAAGTGTCCACCGCACGGTTCATCATGACATGCCTTAAGGATGTCAGGCATTTCATCTTCCCGAACACATCTTCTGATCACATAATCTAGCCCTATTTTGAACAATTCATTAGAAATCCATGAATAATTTGAACTCTCCTGAATAATTTTCCTTTTCTCATTAGGAAATAAGTGTGGAGGTAGCTTCCCTGTAACCAAATAGTTAGCAATATTTGCATACCAAGGAGTTTTAGTAGTTACTGCAAACAAATATTCATCTGGAAACTTATCCTCTACAGGAGAATCTTCGTTAGTATTTTGGATTCTAGACAAGAAATCAGCTACTGTATTTTGTTTCCCTGGTCTATCTAACACAATAATATTGAATTCTTGTAAAAGTAAAAGCCATCTTGTAACTCTTCCATTAGTAACATGTTTGTTCATGAGATATCTAATTGCAGAATGATCAGTATGGACAAAAGTTTCATAACCTGTTATATAATGTCTAAACTTGTTGATTGCATGCACAACAGCTAAGAACTCTTTTTCAGTCACAGTATAATTTAATTAAGTGGGAGTCAAATTTTTACTGGTGTAGTAAATGGCATAAGGAACTAAATCCTTTTGACCCAACACAGCTCCTAGAGCTGTATCTGAAGCATCTGTAGAAATATGGAAAGGAATTCCAATTTGGCCCTCTCAAAATGGGTGCTTCAGATATTCTTGTTTTTAAAGTTTCAAATGCAGATTGACAGTCAGGATCCCAATTGAATTCACAGTCTTTTGTAAGTAATTTGAAAAGCGGAGATGCTATCTTAGTGAAGTTTTCAATAAATCTTCTATAATATCCAGTAAATCCAAGAAAACTTCTAACATCTTTTTGACAATTTGGAATAGGTAACTTGGAGATGACTTCAACTTTTGATCTATCAACTTTAATTCCATCTCCTGAAATATGATGTCCTAAAACAATCCCTTCAGTAAACATCATAAAACATTTTTCATGACTTAATGAAAGATTTGTTTCTTTACATCTTATAAGGACTTTTTCCAAATTTTCTAATGCCTCTTCAAATGAATTACCATAAACTGTAAAATCATCCATATAGAACTCTACACAATCATGAATTAGATCAGAAAAGATTCCCAGTACTGCCCTTTGAAATGTTGCGGGTGCATTACATAATCCAAAAGGAAGTACTCGGTAAGCAAAAGTTCCCCATGGACAGGTAAATGTGGTATTGTCCTGATCTTCAGGTGCTACCTGAATTTGATTGTAACCACTAAAACCATCCAAAAATGAGAAATACTTTTTGCCTGCTAAAGTATCTAACACTTGATCAATAAAGGGCAAAGGAAAGTGATCCTTCAAAGTTGCTTTGTTCAATTCCCTGTAATCAATGCAAACCCTCCATTTACCATTCTTTTTAGGTACTATAACCAAAGGAGAAACCCACCGGCTATCTGAAATGGGGTAAATGAAGTTTACATTAAGTAACTTTTGGAGCTCTTCTTTCACTATCTCCCTAAGGTTTGGATTCATCCTTCTTTGAGGTTGTCTGATTGGCCTACTATTTTCCTCAATGTAGATGTGATGAATGCAAGTCTTCGGGTCAATACCTTTCATATCGGTATACTCCCATGCAAATGCAGTAGAATGTTTTTGCAAGACTTTGGTTAGCTCTTCCTGTTGTGATTTTTCCAAGTTTTTGTTGATATTCAATGTTTTTCCTGGAAAAATGTCAATGGCAGAACTACCAAATTCTTCCATAGAGAAAAGAGACATTTGTCTAGATGATAGACACTCAATGTCAGAATCCAACTGAAATTGTGTGTGGTCATATTCTGAAGATGGTTCAAAGTTTTCTAATGTGTTCAGAATTTGACTATCTTCACTGATCTCAGAAATGGTAAAGATAGGTTGTATAGTATCTTCATCATCAACCCACTCATTATCTCCTATTTCTGTAATTTCTTTTGCTGGAGGATACAGATTGAACTTCTTTGTCGAATTACCATCAGAAATATACATATCCCCAGACCTACAACTTATGAAAGCATCAGCTGTGGCTAGCCAAGGTCTTCCTAAAATAAGAGGATGTCCTCCTAGATTACTCTTGGGAGTTAAAATCATGAAATCCACTCAATATTCCCAAGAGTCTAGGGAGACTGGAATGTCTTCTAATACACCATCTGGTTTAATAATTGATCGATCTGCAAGTTGCAATAAAGTAGGTGTAAAAAGAAGGTTAGGAAGTTTTAGCTGTTCCATAGTTTGTCTACTCATGATGTTGATAGCAGCCCCTAAATCAATCAAAGTATTTGGTATTTCTACCCCATTGATATGTGTTTTGACAATTGGACTACCGGGATCTACATATTTCTGCATAGTAATTTTTCCCATCATGATATCTGCAATTTTCCCTACCAGGTGGATTCTTCTAGTATCTCTTGGTTTCCTTCCTGGTCTTTTAAGACTCAACTCCTTTATTGTTTTTGCTAGAATAGGAATCTCTTTAATGGCTTGTAACAAGGGAATATTAATACAGACATTCTTCAATTCATCTAGAAAATTATAGTCAGGCAACCAAATCTGTTTTTCCACTCCTTTGTCAATTTGTAATCTTTCAGGAAAAGGAGGCGTGGATAAAGATGCAGGTTGCTCAACTATGGGAGTTGTGGGGGTTAATTCTTTTTCTTTTTCTTTTTGAGTGTTTGGGTTTTGAAGAGATGCTTCAGAACCCTTATTGGCTTCAAGAGACTCTTCCTCAAAAATGCTTTGCTTTTGAGCATTTATAGAAGGTTTATCTAGGACTCTACCTGATCTGAGTTGTACTTCATTGAGAGGAACAATCATATAGGTAGGAAATTGTTGACCTTCCATCATGTAAGCATTTTGAGGGTTTTTATTATTGGGGTTTGGCAATGGCTGAGAAGGAAGTTGGTTTGACTTCTGTTGGAATGGAAGCAAGAGTTGAGAATTTGGATTCTGTTGAGAAGGTTGTTGTTTTTTTTGTTGTGGAAATGGCAATGATAGTTGTGGATTTTGATTTGGAAGTTGTGGAGCTTGTTGGTTTTGAAAAGATGGGGGATATTGATAAAATTGAGCAAATCTCCCATAAGGATTTTGCATACCTTGTACCCATGATTGAAAAGGATTTTGAGGTTGGGACCAAGGTTGTTGCCAAGGATTCCAATTTGGTGGGGGTTGCAAATTCATAGAGTTGCTAAACCCTTGATTTTGTTGCCCCTGCCAAGGTATCCTTGCAACAAAACAGAGAGATTCGATTGTATTTGGATCTTCTTGAAAGACAGCTTTGAGCCCAGGAATTGAAGGACAATCCTTGGTCTCATGATTCTCTGAACAAATTACACATGTTTCTACAACTTTTGCATCCAAGGGAAATTCCCTTAGAGCATGTTTCTTCCTACACTTTGGGCGAAAGATGGCCAAAGCCTCAGCTTCTGCTTTCTGCTTATTGTGAATCTTAAGGGTGTCTAGTTGCTCACTAATACTCCCTAAGATATCAGTTTTGAATTCATCAAGCATGTTGCCAATCTCAGCCCTACTTACCGATCCAGTTGTAGATTTATTTGCTCTGATGAGAGAAGGATCTCTAGGCCCTTTTTGAGTTTTAGATTTCCCCCTTGAGAGATGGACACATAATTCTGCTATATCAGAAAGTGGAAGTTGAGATATATCTCCCTTTCCCATCATGTTCAAAATATCTATCCATTCATCTCTAATGGCTTTTAATAAAAGGGCTTTCAAGGTCTCCTCATCCAAGTTACTCATTTTTGCTCTTTTCAGGTTATATTGAAATCTTTCAAGTAACTCCTCCAAGTTTTCATCTTCTTTTTGCATCATTTTGAATACCTCATCCTTGTGATTAGTGGGCATACAATAGTCCAGGTACCTATCCAAAAATTCTTGTTTCATATCATTCCAAGACCTAATGGATTGAGTGAGTAATCCCATGAACCATTTCAAGGCTGCTCCTTTCAATGTTGAAGGAAACAATTTGAGTTTTTGAGAGTCTTCCAAATAATCATAAGTTCGACACACTACCTCAAACTTAAATAGAAATGTTTTAGGGTCCTCATTCCTGAACCCATGGAAGTTTGGGAGGACAGATGGTGAGATGTTTTTCATTGTGGCTCGGGAGTCCTCATCGACTATAGGAAACCTGAATGAGTTATCCCCATCCCTATTTCCCCCAATGTTACCTCTACCTCCTCCATTGTTTCCTCCTCCTCCTCTACCTCTACCTCTACCAAATCCAGTTGCTCCTTCCTCTGTCATGGTAGTTTCCCTGGAGACTTCAGAGTCTTTTGGTTCTTCTACTAAGGGTGTATGAGAAGGAATTTCTCCCTCTTCTTCAGATGATTCTACTTCTTCAATTACAGTTTGTCTCTCTGTAGAAGGAAGGAAAGGATCTCTTTCTAGTTCAGATTCGATGGAAGGTGTAGGAGAGTCGACTCCTGCCTCTTGAATTCCAGGAATCCTAGGGCTAGGAGTGTAAGTTGGAGATGATGGAGGTGTCTCTTGTCTATTCCTTGAAGTAGATGGAGTTGTAAAAATTGAACTTTTGGCTCTAGCTAAAAACCTTCCCCTAGAATCTCTTGCTCTATGCATGTCATTTTTTTTTTATTTTTTCTTCAAGTCGGGCTAATAATTCTCTTTCTGATCTTCCAGGTCACTCTAGGTGCAAGAAGAGAGCATACTCAAGAAACTATTAAACTAATAACTTTCTCTTTTCTGATCCTCCAGATCACATTAAGTGCAAGAGGAGATCATACTTTGAGATGTTATCAATTTTCCTTCCTTGAAATTTTCTTGTTTTTTTTTTTAAGAATTTGGCTACCTAATTTCACTTCCCCGGCAACGGCGCCAAAATGTTTGGTCAATTTAGTGATGTCTAAATTGAAACTTTTAAATGTCAACTCGGGGCTCGTAAGCTGATGAAGTGAGGTGTACTATATGTACTTAGGTAACCGTTTTCTTAGTCTTTTGTCGTTTTTAGCTTTTTTAAGTTTGTTTTCGAATATATCTTTCCTACTGTGATGTGATGGAAATGTAATAAAGCAAGTGAAATGTGGATGATTGTGGTGATCTCTAAATGATTTCTCAAAACTTAAAAAGTATTCTACAAGAAAGCTTGAACAACAACTGCAATAAAATCAACTCTTAAAGGAAAATAAAGACATCAAATAAAGGACTAATGACATCGGCCCAATATCTCTGCTGCTGAATGAAAACGAAAATGAAATCTATATTAAATCCAACTAAAAGTAAGAACAACTATCTCACACTATTTCAACTCTTCAACTTAATCTTCTCTATGAAAAGATATCATGAAATGTTAAGCAATGTGAAATCTAAGTGAAACTACATAAAAGAGACTAGTCACAATACTTTAACTTTCTCTTAACCTTTTGCCTTTCAACTGAATTTATCATGTAAGAAACAGTTATGGATAAGTCAAGTAATGTGAGTTCTAAAGCAAACTAAATCAAGCTATACTAAGTGATATTTTGGCTCCCAATAAAGTTATTTGATTATGGAAAAGGAACCATCAATAGATGAACAACTTGATATCTAAGAGCAGAAAGTAAATTTGCAAGTTAAAGAAATGACAGTAAGGAAAATCAAAACTGCAAAACAATGAAGGTCAGCAACATAGACAAGATGATCACGCATGCCACTAGTTATGAAAAGAAAAGAAGGAAAACTGTCCCGGGCTTGCCTAAGAAACCTGCATAACACACTGATCAGTCATGAACATAAAAGTGTAGAAATGTAAATCAACAGAAATCAAAGTTTATGTACAGCTAATATACATGTTGAAAAGAAATAAAAACGCAACAATTTAAAAGACATATGTACAACTAATATACATGAAACAAGAAAAATAAATGCAAGAAATTAAAGGTTACTGTACAGGGCTTCAACAAACAAGGGCCCTCTGCCTACTTCAGCCGGTTCAAGGAGCAGTTATACGCTTAAATGCAAAACAGTCTTCTCATGTATTGACAGCAAATGTAAAAGTACAGTGGGGAGCTCAAAATTACATTAAAAACGATTACAAAACGATTAACTCTACAGCGTTCAAGGACGCTTTATTTATAAGGAGAAAGCAAACTACTTTAACGAGATCTATGCTATTCAACCAGCTGTTTAAAAGCACGTGAATCCTCTGCGTCCCCGAATCTAGGTAACTGTCATCGTGTTCATTCAATCTGGAGAATATGGCTGTTGGATTAATGCTTCTAGATTGTCTCCGCGGCTGAAGATGATGCCACCTAGCTTCACGTGCCCAAAAACAGAGCAACGCAGAGCCGTGCCATCGCTGAACACTTCTTTTGGACGGTATTTGCCTCCTCGTTGACTGCGGGCTTTTATGGCTGTTCTGGGTGATCTGGAGGGACACATGACATGTCCTTGACCCCTGGAACTTGCCCATGTGGCTCATCTTCTCAGAGGACACCTGTAACATATCGTTTAATAAAACAGCTGCAGAATCCTGTGCTGGCTGCAGAAACCTGGATCAGCTGCGGAAACCTGTGTTGGTTGCGGAAACGCAGCACTCTGAACCAAAATTCTAAACCAAACAACAGTCATTAGCATAGTTAGAAAACCATGTAAAAAGTCCTAAAATACAATGATTTAATCAACTTGGTGGATGAAATGAGTGGGAAAAGGAGGCTGAGAGGTGTATGGGAAGGTACAGGTTCAAGGCTCTACAATAATATATATATATATATATATATATATATATATATATATATATATATATATATTATATATATATATATATATATATATATATATATATATATATATATACAGGGAATGAGTAAGTAATATAATGCTTAAGAAATTGGCCAATTACGACATGACTAACTTCTTCTCCTTCAATTTTTTTAAGGGAAAATGAATTTTCCCCTTCTAGCCGATCAATAACAAAAGGGACCAACCATAAGGTGTTTAATTTTCCATGTTTACCAGGATCCTCATTCTTTTTATCCCATTTTAAGACCCAATCACTGGGAAGGAAAGTTTTATCTTCGCATGTTTGTCAAATATTTATTTAAATTTGGTTTGATGCTTGTTAATCCTTTCGTATGATTGTTATGTTTCTTGTTGTAATTGAATCATATGATTAATTCATCTTTGAAAATCATTAGGTTCTTCATTTATTCCTTGCAAATTCATCATGACTTTCATTCCTAGATAAAGCAAAAAGACAACATCTATCCCATAAACTAACTGAAAAAGTGAAGTGCTAATATAACTTTTCATGCTAATCCTATCTACCCATATGACATATTTCAATGCCACATTCCAATTACGCTTTTTAGAGTGTAAGGATTTATTTAAAGTTTTAATAATGTTTTTATTTGTGGATTCGGCAAGCCCATTTCCTTGAGGATAATAGGTTATAGAATGACCAAGCTTGACTTCATAATTGTCGCAAAAATTTTGGAAGGATGCTAAGAAGAATGGTTTAGCATTATCGACTATAATATTTTGAGGGAAACCGAAACGTGAGAATATGTTATCCGTCAAGAAATCCATTACTTCCTTATCATTAATGTTCCTACAGGGACAACCTCAACCCATTTGGTGACATAGTTTATGGTCGTAACTATCCAACAATGTTGACCACTGGAAGGAGGGTGGATTTCTCCAATAAATATAAACTCCATTACTGAAAAGGAGAATTAGTTAGATTATTCATGGGCTTCGCAGGTTACTACAGGAGTTTCATTAAGAACTTCTCACACATTTCATATCCTATTACATCATTGCAAAGGAAAAGTAAGAAGTTTGAATTTATAGAGGAGTGTGCAACCAATTTTGAGCAGTTGAAGAAGTTTCTAACAAATGCTCTACTGTTCAAGATTGCAGATCTGTACAAAGAGTTTGTAGTGTGTACAAATTCTTGCAAGAGAGGACTTGGTGGAGTCTTGATGCAGAAGGGAAAAGTGATATACTATGAGTCTAGGAAATTGAATGAGCACAAGAAGAACTACATGACTCATGATCTTGATTTGGTAACTATTATTCATGCCTTGAAGATGTGGAGACATTATAGAGCGATCACAGTGGGTTGAGATATTTGCTTGATGAGCTAAATTTGAACACCAGGAAAGCCATATGGTTGGCTAATCTTAGTGAGTTTGAATTTGATATTAGGTACATTAAGGGAAAGGAGAACAGGGTTGTAGATTCTCTCAGCAGGAAATTGTAGTTGAACCATGTTATAACAATGAGCTCATATGGGACAAATTTACAATATCATATCTTACAAGCATGACAATAGGATAAAAGGTACATGGACTAGCTTATGCATAGGTTATAATAAGGTATAGGTGATTAGGATTTGGATTATCATCTTACAGTAGATGGATTGGTGAGATTTAGGGACATGATCTATGTGTTAGATGACAGTGAACTGAAGAAGCTTATCTTGAGGGACTTTCATGTAAAACCATATTTAGGCCACTTAGGATACCAGAAGACGTTAACAATAGTTAAGAAGTTCTACTACTCACCAGATATGAATAAGGAAGTGGTAGAGTTCATGGATAGATGTTTGGACTGTCAGCAGGTTAAAGCAAAGTGTAGGCTTCCAAGTGGATTGCTTCAGTCTATTTTGATTCTAGAGTGGAAATGGGAGGTCATTTCCATGGATTTTATTGCAGGTCTTCCAAGGATTTCAAGGAAACATGATTCTATCATGGTTGTGGTAGATAGGTTGAGCAAGGTATCTCACTTCATTCCAGTAAAGACTACTTATTTAGCTAGTGAGGTAGCATATTTCGTCATTAGGTAGATCGTGAAATTACATGGTGTTCCAGAGAAGATTTTTTCGGACAGGGATGCAAAGTTCAATTCCAAGTTTTGGAAGGAGTTTTTTGTAGGATTGGGGATAGATTTGAACTTCAACATAGCGTATCATCCATAGATAGATGGACAGATAGATAGGGTCAACATGATATTGGAGGATATGTTGAGGATATATGTCATGCATCAGCGGATGAGATGGGAGGAGTACCTTCCATTGGTTGAGTTTGCATACAAAAACAATTATCAAGAGTCACTGAGGATGAGTCTATTTCAGGAACTATATGGGTGGAGTTGTAACACTCCCATCAGCTAGAGTGATCCAGTGAAAAAGGTAATTACTGGACCAAACATGTTGGCAGATGTGGAATAGGAAATGCAAGTTATAAAGAAGAATTTAACATGAGCACAAGATAGGAAAAAACGTTATGCATACTAGCATAGGGAATTTAAGGAATTTCAGGTGGGGGAGCATGTGTATTTGTGCATTAATCCCAAGAAGAGCTCCTTGATGATGGGATCATGTGCCAAGTTGGCACCACGATATTGCAGATTTTTTGAGATCCTTAAGAGGATTGAACCAGTGGCCTACAAACTTTCACTGTCTCTGACATTAAAATTCCATGATGTTTTTCATGTTTCATTGCTTAAAAGATATTTAAAGTATGTTGACCATGTTATTGATTGGTCTATATTACAGGTGGAGAAAGAAGGAGAATTCTAGTTGGAACCCCAATGAATATTGCAATGGAAACATCTTGTGCTCCAGAATAGAGCACTTAAGTAGGTTAAAGTGTAGTGGAATCACTTTGGGCTCGATGAAGCTAAATGGGAGATGGTTTATCAGATGCAGGATATGTATCCTTCATTGTTTTCTAGTGAAGGCAAATGAGTCTTGCCACAATGAAATAATTTATAAAGCTGCAATAAGTGGTATGGTTGTTATATTGTCATCATGATGGTTTTTCTTTTGAGTAGGATGTTATTGTTAATATTGCAATGATCTCGATTATAAAGCTCCATAGGAAATATATTTTTTCTCTTCAGTGGTTTTTTTGGGTATAGGTGTGGTTTAACACTGAGGGTGATGTTCCTTTAAGGGGGATGGGTCTGTAACAACCCCGGGTTAAAATTTCATGTAAAAAAAGTTAATGAAGGTAAAATAAGACCACGAGTAAGGGACACTGGTTCCAAGTTGAATGTTGGGAAAAATATCCTAGTGGGCATCACCTGATGTGTTTATGGCTAAGGGAAATTGGAAAATGCAATGGTTAAGGCTTTGGAAAGGAAAAAGTTATTTTTGGCACATTATTTATGAAAATAATGTAAATTAGGAGAAAAGTAAGGTGAAAGGTCACAGGCTGCATGTGAGGAGGAAATGAAGGAAAATAATGGAAAATTGAAGAAAATAGAGGCCTCATTAATAAAAAGGATTTTGTGCATCAATTGGTACCTTTTTTCGGTTCAATTTTTGAATTAGCTTCAGAGAGGAGAAGAGCACCAAGAGGAGAAGGAACGTAAGCAAGCAAGGAAAGGAAAGGAAAAACAAGGAAAGGAATGGAAAGAAATTAAGGACAAGGAAATCAAAGGAATGCAAGGATCAAGAAGATTCAACGGGAATACATGCAGGTAACATATCACATGTGTGATTTCCTAGCTAGTTTTGACATGCATGGTATGTGCATGTTGGTATATGGTTTTTTTATGTCGTTGGCATGGATTTTTCCAGGAATGACAGTGGTTTTTAGCCTAGCATTGCCATTTTAAAATAGGCATGGTGTAATGGGATTGTTCTCGGTTTGAGCTTTAGATTTCTAGAAGGTTTTGGAATATGGGGTGAGGTGGTCTTAGGAAAATTCCTAAAGGCTAGGAGTCCCTCGATTGGTAATGGTAGGATACACGATAAAGTGTCAGGGTGGAGACATGAAAATTCCTCAAGGACGGTGAAGAAATTCTGAGGCATCGAAACAATTTCTTCGCCATCCAAACTTGGTTCAATTTTTTTATCTTGACATGGGTTTAGGTGTGATCATGGTATAGAGAGGGTGGAGGTGGTTTAACCTCTAAATTCCCTTGGTTGTATTTGGATTGGTTATTCCCATGAGATCCCACATTCATGCTTGGAATATGGCACGATGGTGATTGGATGAAAGAAAGATATGGTTCAACCAATCTATGGTCATGTGGAACATGGGAGTCCAAAACCTGGTTGGTAATTGATTATGGTTAATAAAAGCTAAGTTTCTCTTTATTTTGGTAAATAAATGTACTGGTTATTATATGGCTTTAATGGTTGTTCTCTTATGGTTATTTATCTGATTGTATGTTGGTTATAAGCATGGTTATATGATAGTTCTAATTCATGGCTCTATTCATGTTTTTAATCGTAACTAAATAAATAGTGAATGCAAGACCTAATTGATGATATGATAGCTAATGTGAGAAGGTAGGGACCCTTCTTGTTAAAACTCAGTTAAGTTTTTAGTCCTTTATGTTTAGACTTGCATTCATGACCCGTAGGTTGTATATCTACCAAGTGTTTGACCAAATTCCAGTCCTGCTTGGGGAAGGTCAAGTCAATTCCTAGTTCCAGTTTTGGTTTGTAAGCATTTTCTTCATGTCTTTTATGAGTTCTACAAGTTTAGTGGATTTCTGGGTAGAGGCTTAGCCCCAACCCTGAAAAGTTGTTACACTTCATTTTGTCACCATGACAAATAATCATCAAAATTGGATCTCTTACCATGCATCCAAGTGCCATGAAACACTCAGTTGCAAGTAATCAACTTATATACCTTGAATAAAGTGAAATTTCTAGATATCATGGTACAAAACCCTGCTTTTGAGCATCTACATAATTTTTTTGAACAAAACTGCACATGTGCAATTTCTTCCAATGTAAACTGCGCACAACTGTTCTCTATTTCTTAACAAAAACTGTGCAGGTCAATCAATAAAAATTAAGAATAAAAAGTGAGATCTAGAAGCATTGTTGGGTGAATCATTCCTAATAGAAAGCCTCGAACTCATGTTTATTCAAGCCTAACCTCATTTTTTATGGAACTAATTCCCATTCTTTAAGGAGCCCTCATCCCTCTTTTAGTGGATCTCATCCTTGAACTAAGGATCTCAAACTACTTCCTTTTGGCCTATTAATCAAGCCATAGGTTGGGGGATTGAGGGAGGTTGTTGAGAGTAAGTTTACACTGGAGTAATTAGGTTGGGGAGCTTATCATTCTTGGAGAGGATTAAGATCAATGGGAGGAGCTTCATAACATAAAGGCACATTTTTTGTAGCTTCTTTATGTTTATGAAATTAATATAAATAGGAATTTCTTCTCACTTCATTGTTTAATGGATTAATTGATCAATTCCATGGAATGATATTATTTATATTTGTCCATTGGAATGATGTTTTTACTAGTCTCATTGATCACTAGTTTGAATTATTAAATCATTTATGATGCATATGACTTTGATCCTTTGTTGTTTCCATGTGTGTAGGTCTAGATTCAAGCATGGAGAAGATGCACTGAAGCACAAATAGGAATCTTCATCAACCATGTTGTAATAAGGTATGAATTTCCATTTATCACCTTTTTAGCTTATGATTCAAGGAAAGATAGATTCAAGGAAAGAATTATCTTGATTGTCAAGTTGTTTCTAGTTTCCTTTTAGGATCTAGGGAGATTTCTCTTGTCAACAATAAGAATTAATCCGCCCAACAAATCAACTACTCCACTAGGGAACTTTTCTCTTCATTTCCATCTCTTTATTTTTTATTCTCGAACCTATTTTCATAGTTTTATTTGAGTCTTGACAAGTTAATGATCTTCCAGATTTTGTGATTTGTTTGGATACTTTTTTATTTTATTTTTTCTTTAAGTTTCTTGACTTGCATGGTTTCTATTTAGAAACAAAGCACAGATTTGTGCATATTACCTTTAGCCATAGTGTGCATGCACACTGTACTATACTGTCTACTTGCACATACTCTGAGAATTTTTTGAAAAAATAGCTTTTCCTCTCATTAAAATATGATTTTTTTCTTTTTTAATATTTCATTACATTTGTTTATGACCCTAGTCAATATCTGTGTGTTTGATCGAGTGTTGTGAAGGAATTTTCTTGAGATTTGTCCATTTTCAAGGATTGAAAGGTAGGTTTTATCAAGAATTAGTGTTTTGATGAGATGTGCTTCTTGTGCTACATTGAAAACATAAGTCATTTTTATTCCAGTACTGAATTTTAATCAAAATTGCACTTTAAACGTTGATGTCATAATATTCATTCAAGCATTTTTCATTTTAAGGATTTCATTGGGTGTTTTGTATTTTGATTTCCTTTGGTCATTGCTCAAAGGTTTGTCTCAATTTCTTAACAATTTTTTCATGTTTTTTCTTTCATTTTTGCAAAAACATTTGTGTCTGAGTGTTAATTACCTTTGAGTGTTATTATTTTTTATCTTTGGAATTTTCATCCAATTTCCTTTAGTTACATTCAATTGGTTCTTTAGTTGTATTAGTGAAGGGAAATAGTCTTGTTGTTCTTTCGCTGCTTTGGAATCATCTTGTGTTTGTTTTGAAGAATTCTCTTGCATAGATTACATTTGCATGGTTAGAATTCTCATTTCATGAATGAAAATTGTGCATAGATTACATTTGCATAGTGTTCATGGAAATTGTGCATAGATTACATTTGCATAGTTTTTAGGCAAATTGTGCATAGATTACATTGCGTGGTTTGCAACTTAGAGCTTTGAATTGCATTGAAAAATTAGAAGTGGTACATTTTGGAGTTAATATTTTAAAGAAGAACATCTTTACTTACTCTAGATAGAATTCATCGAAATGAAAAGATTACAAATTTCATATTTGATGCATTAGAGTTTTGAGTCAAGTCATAATACCATCAGTTTCACGCCCATTTATCCTTTGAGTAAATAACAACTTAATAACACAACGTTAATAAAATTCATCTAGATTTTTTACTATTTTTTAGGGCTCTTGCCACCTACAACAGCTTTAGTGTAGGGCTTTGGAATAGGGAAGGAAGTAAACTTTCCAAATCTACAAACAAACATAAAATCTTGAGTTAGGGGGAGAAAATCAAATAATTTTAGTTTTTCTCTAGGAAGCTCTTATTATACATGAGTTAAGAACGAGATCATGTCGGATCAGGTGAAGTGAATGTACCCACTTCATTGGCTATGACAGAGTGATTTTCACATATTACAATGGTACCGAAAGGTACTTGGGGTCACTTGAAAGTAAACCTCCAATTGATCATGTGGATGAGCCTTTAAGGGGATTGAGCTTGTTACTCTGCCCTTGCGTGTACATCCAATCTACGACTGTCATCCCATGTAAAATTTTTGTATTTGGTAAAATTAGTGACCATAATCATAGGGCTCTACCTAAGGTGATGACTGAAGGAAGGTCCCTCTATACCTGGAACAGACGTTGACTAGACTCACTTGGAATTTTTGGAGGGTAATCTTTGCTCGAGATGGTTTATATCAAAGTTACTTTACCACACTATTTCATTAAGTAGGTTGTCAAGGTAACTGTTTCTAATGCTCATATCTATAAAACTTTTCACTTTGATCTCTGTGATGTTGGATTTCATCACCAACTAGTAAATATTGATCTCTGTGAAAGGTGAGTTTGTATGGTTTGAATCCATAGACCTTTTAGCATGTGTTACCTTGTTTGTTTTTACTTTATACAAGACCTTAGGTGTGGATTGTGATTTTTTAATTATTAATATTAAAAAGTAAACTTATTTGGATTGAATCTAATGGAAACAATTCCGGAAGTTACTGATAAAAACCTCCCTGTTAATGGGAACCCTAATTCTTTTCCTGATTTTGCAAATGTCGGTCCTCCTTTTATGGCTACATTGTCACTTGTTGGATTCACGATAGGTTTACCTATATGGATGTTCTCAACTTATTTAATTCCAAATACTCCAATTGTACTAGCTCAACTGAGATTTTCACCTCAACCGAGTTCACCATCTCAACATCACCAACCTACTGTTGACCCTTCACCTTCTTCATCCAACACGTCCTCCTCCCTTTCTTCTTATTCTCTTGGTAAAAGCCTTGATGCTAGTAACCAAGTGACTAAGAAGAAGAAGAAAGGGAAGAAGAAGAAGAAGAAGAAAGATAATAAAGTAGTCAACCAACCAACCATGGCTGTATGTATTGGTAATGTTGAGGGAACTTCTACAATGCATCGTAAGCCAAAATACCCTTGCAAAATTTATAAGGGTGACCACTTCCTTATGAAATGTCCTGGCGTTCCTAAGGTTTTGGAAGTATGGTAAAATAATTCTTATCAACTTATTGTTGATTC
This sequence comes from Pinus tabuliformis, assembly GCA_031772625.1. Lineage (NCBI taxonomy): Eukaryota > Viridiplantae > Streptophyta > Pinopsida > Pinales > Pinaceae > Pinus > Pinus tabuliformis. The sequence goes on along the minus strand of CM062816.1, from coordinate 750,638,911 downwards.
ATCAACCCGTGATTCTCAGGTTCTAGGGAAAAAGGTTAAAGTTAGGTTTCCTTGTAGGTTATGTAAAGGGATTCATCATAGTCACCTTTGGCCTCACATGGATGAAGCCTCAAAATTGTTGGAAAAAATTATTGTTTCACGAAAACAACTTCCAAGTAATTACTGTAAACTTTCTCCCCATCTACCGTGAGTTGACAAAGTGATTGATCTAAATCCAAGTACACTCAATCCTACTCTTTCATTGGAGGTTGAAACATGTATCACTTGAGTTAATGGACTATTTGTTGATCAAGTGGTTTAATAGATTCCATCTTCTATCTATCCCACTATCCCTTTAGAGAGTGAACTTCATACCACTTATGTTCTTCATGTTACCTCAGATTATTATACACATGGGGGCATTTCATCTATTTCTTTTGAACCCCATCCAAGTAATGAGGCAATCTATTTTGATTGGAGTAGACTGATAGAACCGCTTCTTCATTCTTCTAACCCTTTCCAAATCATTGTGAAGGTTTATGGTAAGAATGTGTGTCACACAAATGTAGATGAAGGTACTTCTATCATTATTTTATCCTCAACTACTTGGTAAGCTTTAGGTTCCCCTCAGCTTGTGCCTGCTACACAAAATTTGTTAGCTTTTAACATAACTGTTAGTGAACCTTTAGGGATCATTCCTATGTTACCTATTACCTTGAAAGGTAAAACTATATGTATTGATCTTATGGTAGTCCAGGGTCCCTTAGATTTCAATTTTATCCTTGGGTGAGACTATGTCTATGCCATGAAACTTGTCGTATCGACACTCTTTCACGTGATTTCCTTCCCTCATAATGGAAACATTGTGATGGTTGATCAGCTTTCATACGTTGATATTTCTTCGAATACCAGTCATACGACACCCTTAAATGTTCCCTATATGGAAGTGGTACCTACCCTGCCACGGGTTAATTATGTGGCAACCTATCCCATGTTTTCTGTTACCAATGCAAGTGAACCTCTCACTGTCTTCTCAACTTCTTTTGACTTAGATTCGGTAGCTGACATGGTCAAAATGTCAATGGAGGAATTTGAATATGATTTTCTTATCCCTATTGATCCCCTTGACATGTGTTCCTTCTAGAGGACTATTCTTCCATCTGATGAAGACCTTACAGAAGCCATTATCAAGGGGTGTCCCTTGTCATGTGTTTCTTCCATGTGGAAGCCATGAAAAAGGTTCCATGAGGATAGTTCTTTTACTATGTCAACCTCGTTAAAAAATGAAACAGATCCTTATGAGGATGGTTCTTTTATTGCGTCAACCTCATTAAAAAATGAAACAAGTGCACGACGATAGTTCTTTTCTTGTGTCAACCTCATTAAAAAATGAAACATGTTATTATGAGCATAGTTCATTTTCTTGTGTCAAGCTCGTTAAAAAATGAAACAAGGTTCCATGAGGATGGTTCTTTTACTGTTTCAACCTCGTTAAGAAATGAAATAGTACCCATGAGCATAGTTCTTTACCTATGTCAAGCTCATTAAAAAATGAAATAAATCCTCCCCTATTTGAGTTGAGTCTTTAATTAGATCGCATAAATGTTAAGTCGAGTATTTCTAATCTCGTAAACAAGCCTTCATTTCATCCACCTATTAATAATTTATAGTCTACGTAGGTGAATGAAATGAAGTTTGTGGGGCATGTGCCCTTGCAGTCATTATGCTGGGGACATGAAAACTCATCTTAAGCACAGTTTTCTCTGTTTCAATATTGTGTAAAAATGAAACCACCCTCAAGCACAATTTTCTCTTTTTCAAGCTTGTGTAAAAATGAAACCACCCTCAAGCACAATTTTTCTTTGTTTCAAGCTTGTGTAAAAATTAAACTTATCTCAAGTCCATTTCAGTTATCATTTTCAAAACTCGTTAAACTCATGAAAATCCCAAGCTTCTGTTTCTATCTTTTCATGCTTGTAAAACAAATATGAAAATGTTGAGTTCTTTCTGTCTTTTCCTACTCGTTAATTAAATTAAAAGTGAGTAAGATGAGTATATTTTTATCACTTTTTCAAACTTGTTAAAACTTACGAAAAGGAGAAACCATAGAGTCCTCTTTTAAGCCCTTTTCAGACTCTTGAAATATGAAAATATCACCAAGTACTTTATTGTTTGAACTCATAAAAGTAAATGAACAACCATCCACTCAGTATAAGCTTACCCATTTTACGGATCGAGCTAGGATTGTTTACGAAAAAGGTATACATTGATCAAACATGGTCAATAAAGTTCTCTCTTGTATTATATTATCCTTTTTCAGACCTAAGAGACTAAACTTACGAAAAATAACCTGGTGGAGTCTACTTATGTTTTTCTTCTCACTCTCTAAAATTGAAAAACTTCGAGCTTTACTTTCTCCGGGATCGTTAAAAAATTACGGTAAAAGACTGGATAAGTTTCCTTTTTGTGTCTTTTTCAAACTCTTAAAAGGAAACAACATCGAGTTATTCCTTTACTAGACTCGTAAAAATTAAATAGTACATGACTCGTTAAGAATGGCGAGACTGAACCACTCCTTCCTAGTGTTCGTTAAAAATACTATGATGGACTCATCCAAAGGATGATCTTACAGGACAAGCATATGTTATCCTCCTCAAAGATTGTGAAAAATAAAGAGTTGCTTGCTAAGTAATGGTGGGGGAAAATTGAGAAGAAAAGTTTATTTCTTGTATTTAAGGTAGTATGTCACTCTTGAACATGACACTCTGTCACATATCTATTTGGGTTGGGGAATCCATTTGTCTCACAGTTAATCAAACCTTATTGAAAGTCTTCAGCTGGTTTTGGGTATTATCATTGAGTCAAATGATACCAAGTCATTTTGTTGTGTTGCTAATATGTTTAAGAGAAGTCTAAACCTCAGTTCAAATTACCTTGCAAATTATAGCCTTCAATTGCGTTAGCCATTCCTGAGCTAGTCCTTGCAAAATGTTCTTCAAAACTTGACATGAGTTTCGTATCGTAGGCTTTCTTGCAATGAGTCACTTCCTATCAACTTTAGCTCATTATCTAGGAAGCTGATCTAGAAACCTTTAGTACCTTGAGGCCTGCATGCCTTAATGGAAGTTTTCTCACCTTCGACGACATGTTGTCATCATTGGGTTTTGATTGAACGATTCTATGAGTGTTCGACTTCAGATCACCCATTCACACTTCATATATTATACTGGTTGTACATTGAGATCTATTGTCATTATTGATGGTTTCTCTCGCACTTCACATCATTGATCGGTAATCAAGTGGTTCCTACCATGTTCAACTTCAAGACATTTACTCGCATGGATATATTTGTATTATGGATCGAGAGATGGAGATCAAGACCCTGGATCTAGTTTCATCCATCTAGGTTGCGAGGAGTTTTGTATTCATGATTATACATAAAGTTTTATGTTTGATGGCTGCATCCATCCTATATCTACTTTGACATTATGTATTTTCATACTGTGATTTAAGACTTTTACATTCTGATTATGGGAATGCTTACCTCAGTAATGATTATTATATTGCATTGTAATCATTGATTGATTGTTGTAGGTTTCCAACCATGACCTCTGATCCAATCCTTGATATGATAAATTACTTCAGTTCTCAAACCTTTTTGACTTCGTACTTTAGGGGGAAATCTGTTACACTTCATTTTGTCACCATGACAAATAATCATCAAAATTGGATCTCTTACCATCCATCCAACTGTCATGAAACACTCCCTTTCAAGTCAAAAACTTATATACCTTGAATAAAGTATCATTCTTGATCTCATGGTACCAAACCCTACTTTTGAGCATCTGCGTAGTTTTTCTGAACAAAAACCGCACATGTGCAGTTTCTTCCACTCTAAATTGTGCAGAACTACGCTCTGTTTCTGAAAAAAAACTACATAGGTCAATCAATAAAAAGTAAAAATAAAAAGTGAGATCTAGAAGCATTATTGGGCAAATCATTCCCAACAAAAATCCTCGAACTCATTTTTATTCGAGCCTCAGCTCATTTTTTATGGAACTAATTCCCATTCTCCATGGAGCCCTCATCCCTCTTTTAGCGGATCTCATCCTTGGACTAAGGATCTCAAATTACTTCCTTTTGGCCTATTAATCAAGCCATCGGTTGGGGGATTGAGGGAGGCTGATGAGAGTAAGTTTATGATGGAGTAATTATGTTAGAGCTTGGAGAGGATTGAGATCAATGGGAGGAGCTTCACAACATCAAGGCACAACTTTTGTAGCTCCTTTATGTTCCTGAAATTAATACAAACAAGAATTTCTTCTCACTTCATTATTTAATGGATTAATTGATCACTTCCATGGAATGATGTTATTTATATTTGTCCATTGGAATGATGTTTGTTACTAGTCTCCTTGATCACTAGTTTGAATTATTGAATCATTTATGCTACATATGCCTTTAATCCATTGTTGTTTCCATGTGTGCAAGTCTAGATTCAAGCATGGAGAAGCTATACTAAATCACAAAGAGGTATCTTCATCAAGCATGTTGTAATAAGGTATGAATTTCCATTTCTCACCTTGTTAGTTTATGATTCAAGGAAAGATAGATTCAGGGAAGGAATTTTCTTGATTGTCTATTTGTTCGTAGTTTCCTTTTAGGATATAGGGATATTTATCTTGTCAACAAGAGGAATTAATCCACCTAAAAAAGTATCCTTAATTATCATAGTCGTTGGGACAACACTGACAGAAAAAGGCCACGGTCGCACTCTTGTAGGCCTATGGAAGCGAGTGGGAACCCATAGTCACATGGAGGCCTTGGCAAGGGAGCGACTATGGTTCAAGGTAAGGAAAAAAGTGATATATCTTAAGGGTTGGACACCTAGAGGGTTTGGGTCACTCCTAGAGGTCTTGTGTCACTTGAGGGAAGTCAGTATGGTCTTCAGTTGTTGACTCCATTTCCTTAAGGTCACATAGGAGGTTGAGTCATATCACAGTGACCCTTAGCTCATGTTTACCCCTAGAAAGCCGATGAAAGTGGGTAAATGCGGGAGGAGGAGGTTACAGTTAAGTGCCTCCAAAGTCCAAATTGAAAAGCTAATTATGGAGAAGGGTCAAGTGGTGACCCGGTTTGGTTTATTTTTCCTAATGTGGGGGGGTTTCAAGCAAAGGTGCTAATGCAGAGTCAAATAGATATGGGTAGAATAGAGTAACAATGAAGGGATTTTTGCTTGGTTGGTGCATTAGAGGAATTTTGAGGTCTAAAATGGACCTCCTAAGGAAATTATAAAATAATAGTGGAAATAATAAAACAAGATTACATTACATCATCAAAGTTTAGAGGGGAGAAAGAAAAAAATAAATTTTCAACTCATATTTTCAACTTATCTCCCTTTGGGTTTACTCAAATTTTGAGAAGCAACACTGGTTGGATGGAGAATTTGATTCCTCATCCGAGGATTACCCATCTTGCATACTCTTGAGAAACCTTACTACATGAAAAATGTGATTGCAATCATGTTTTTCATGTATTTCTTATTTTTAATGTAGCAGGGTCCATCTAAACTATACAACATGGGTACTCCTTGGATGAAGAATCAAAATTTTCATCCAAAGAGTAATCCCACTCGAAATTTGAGAAAAAAATATGGAGATAAGTTGAAAAGGTACTTTTATTATTTTATTATTTTTTTAACTTTTTACTTTTTTACTCCATAAATGGTGAATCACCTCCCATGGTTGACATCATCATCTTGAATCCTATTGGTTCTTATAAAGTTTATTTTGGTTGTACATTTTTCTTAGGAGGCCCATTTTAGACTTCAAAATTTCCTTAATGGAAGGTCCTTCTTCACAACTCAGCCCAAAGAATTTACCCCGATTGGTTCAATGAGTGCACAAAGGAGGAGGCCTAGGTTGGAAGTGTCAGGCTCATGTGGTAGAGAGAAAACATTGGCCCAATAAAAAGGAATATGAGCCAACATGGTAGAGAATTTTAGGAGTTAAATGAGTCGGGACCCTTAGAAAATTAACAAATGGTTTTACTACAAAATGCAAGACTCGGGACCCTTTTCTCTCTTCTCATGGCAGGAATGTGGTAGAATTTTGATGGTTTAAGTGACATCAACATGACACTACTTAAAGGGACATGTGGCAAGAATATTCAAAACTTTTGATTGGCCTAATGGGCCAAATCTAGGTGACACGTGTCACCACTACAGAGGTGCCATATGGCATTAATGATGACAACATGATGTCATCCTGTTGGCAAGAGCCCAAAGTGTTTTGAGTAGCGCACAAAGGAACTAGTGGGCTGAGTGGGCGTCGGGTGGTCGTGTTAGAGTGAACTTAACTCGGGTAGGCTTTTGATTGGATGGTGTAGGCATCGGGTAGACCCCACAGGATATTTAAGCCCATAATACTTATCCTAGTGGTAAATAAAGGCGCACTGAGAGATACTATCGGGTTGACAAGGAACCTGGCTAGTGTGACGGGAAAAGACATTACATAGAATCAATAATATTAAGGTATGACAATCCCATGAGAAAATTAAGCACACTGGAAGGACCCTAGAGGTTTTTAAGGGATTCAAAAAAAAATCTTCAGGTTTGAGGGCTATGGACTTGGCACTGGAATGAAGTCATATTTAGTGATTATGACCAAGGGAATGAAGTTAAAAGAAAAAGGCACCAAGATAGGAAGGCATAACATGTCATCCCGACATATTTTTGATTAGCCAATTCATGTAGCAGGTAGTCCCATGTTGAAATGTAATCCTGGAGGAGAAGGTTGGAGGCTAAGCCTAGCCCAAGGCTTGTTCCTGAGGGCTCCAGGTGATAGAGGGCATAGAAGGAATAATTTTGATGTTTAAGCCCTTTGAATTAATTCTCAGTATGGGAGGAACTGAAGTGGCCATTCTTTGCATTAATTGAGCTGCAGTGGCCATGTAATAAGTGTTGGGATAGGGTCCCCTAAGGTCAATTTTGGGGCAAAAGCCCAAGTTTTGTATAAAGTCTCCACAAATTGTGGTCGCAGAGCACATAGATGTAAAGTGTCATAAAAGGGATTTCCCCTTCCTTTATGTAAGTTGTGCCGGCTTTAGAAGATCTACCCATGGTCTGCAGACCATGGGATTGTATAAAAGGGAGAGTTTTAGAAGAGCCTAAGGAAGTTCTAAGATTGTAGAAGTTTGTAATGGGTCAATAGGAGATAATAGCGAAGAGTCTTAGAATAGAAGAGAGGCTCTATAGCTGTGTACGTAGAGGCCTAGAGTAGAGTTCGCAGCTGAGTGCGTGCACCCCTGCAGCTGAGTGCGCGGGGTAGTTTAAGTCTGTAAGCAAATTTGAAGTATCAATAAAGAGACTATTATGGAGATATCTGTGTTTTATCCATTTACTCTGTTATGAATGAATGTGTTTATGTATGATGAATATTGGGTTTATGATTTAATATTGTATTTATGTGCGACTCTACATGGTTTACATTGTTATGTGAGCGCAAGTAATAATCTCTGTTTGTGCGAAGAATATCTTAATGCATGCTAAACATATTAGGCACATAAATTGATCTGAGTAATAACGGACTTAGGAGTGATTACAGAAGCGTGTAAGTGGCTGAGTCACTTATTTATGGTATGTGAAAGACAGTCATAGACCTTCGCGAAGGTTGAGAGACTGGTAAGAGGATGTTATATCAATAAGCCTCGAGGACTTATCGATCTGTGCAAAGGAAGATAAAGGGTACAAAATGACATCATAACCATCTATGGGTGTGGGAACTTGGTTCCAGCATCCCCCCATACTACTTCGGCTAAGACTTCAGTCCGTGCTCCACGGATTGATTCCAAAAGGGCTAGTGGTGTAGGGATTTGTTTGGCTAACTTGACGTTGAACCTGGGTCAAGGTCCCCTAAGCCAACAAATGGTTCCGTTGTCGGGACCAGGATCTACATAAAGAGACGTGTGATGTCGCATCACTGGAATCCAACTAAGAAGGAAATTAAAGAATACTCGGATAGAAATATACAAGAATTTGTGGCAAAAGAAAACAGAAATCCATGATTGATGAAAGAATAGTGGTTGGACAAATATTTGTACACAGAGATACACAAAAGTTTCTTTTGTTCCTTCCCGGTTGAATTATAGGTGTGGATCACTAAATTTGCAGACGACCAATGAAGGTAAGATCGCACACGTTGTCAATCGCTGGCTTGATCATGTCATAGGAGGATTTGTGACAAAGTTTGTAGTTGATACTTCGATCAGTTATAGTGAAGAAGAGCACCGCTTCTTCAAGGGATCGTGATGTAAGTATTTGAGGTATTTGAATACTTGGATTAAGATGCTCTTGTGTGGAAAGTGGGTTATGTAATTACCTTGATGTTTGGAGCTACGCAAAGTGGAAAGTTATTCAGGGATAGAAAAGGAACATGACCTAAATATAGCCCACTGATTGAGCCTCCTCTAAGTGACGATGAAGAAGCAACACCGGGTTCTCCGCAGAGCACTGCCCATTTAATAAGGTGAGGGTTCCCGCGAATACCACATCCACCCACACCACCTCCATCTTCGCCTCCACCACATACACCTTCGCCCACACCACCACCACCTCCACCACCGTTCAATATGGTGAATTCAGTAAAATTGCCCATTTTTAAGGGTTTGGGGAATGAGGACCTGGACTAGTTTTGGTTCATCATGAAGGCTATGTGGGAAGCCTGGGGCATTACAGATGATCAGATGAAGAAAGCTACGTTGGTTACCAGTTTACAAGAACGCGTGCTAACATGGTACATTAAGTACTGTAATGATAACTCGATGGTTGTGTTGACAAACATTCAAACTACGCTGAATAAGGAATCCAGTTGGCCCAAATCTGAAGCGAAATTGATCATTGGATTCAAAGAAATCATGATGAAGCCTAGCAAGACACCTTGGGAGCTAGATCATAGATTGAAGTGAAAAATCCACGAAGCTAACATGAACCTTACAGATGGGCAACACGCGAATGGTTTGTGGCTTCTCTCTTGCCTCATCTGAGGGTTTCTTTATCACAACAAAAGATTGGGACCCAGGCGGAGGCCCTAGAGATTGAAATGAGACTTCACGACACACCAATTCAAGATGATGCTTTGGGAGTGCAGTAGATTCACACGGATTTTTAGAACCTTTGCTTATAATTCCAAAGTTTGAATAAGGATAGAATGGCTCAGCCAGAGGTGCATGAAGACGTTTGGTGTTTGAAATGTAAGAGTCAAGGGCATGATAAGGATCATTGCCATTACTTCAAAAATTTGTTGCAGTAGGAGGGCCGATGCCTTTGAGTCCGGAAGCTCAAGCTGGGCCAGGTGTAGGGCCCGCGCTGTGGTGTGCTACCTGTCTGGTAGCTTGAAAACATGCAATAGTTAATTGCCACTTGCTGCAGAAATTTGTACAGACACCACAACAAATATTCTAAAACTTCTACCAATTGATAGGTCACGATGAGTGAAATTGCCATAGTTATGAGTTAATGATGGAGAGAACGCTGCATATTGGATGCAAATAGAAACCCGACCTCTGGATCAAGGTGTTGGGGGGCCACAAGGAGGATATCAGGGGTGTAGATGAGGCCGAGGCAGAGGAGGACCTATGAGAGGTCGGGGGCAAGTTATTTGCTACAATTGTGGAGGTCCAAGACACTATGTGTGAGAATTCACAAACCCTATGCACCTTTCGTGCTGATATTGCACTTAGTTTGACCAAGACTACCTTGTACTAATAGCTAAGATGCACAAAAAGGGGATGCATCCTACACAGAACCTGTAGATGATGAGGACTGAACCCCGCGAAGAGGATCCTAATGTGAATATTGTGCTGTGAAGTGGAGTGACAACTGGCGAACATAAGGGAAAGTGACCTCAAGAAGGTGAGTGGGTCCGCAAAGCTTTAGAAAAGGAGGTTGGCTCTTATTTGCAGTGCACAAAGGAAACCTTCATGGAAGCAAATAAAATTTTCGCTAAGGCTTCTACCTCAGGAAGTCATGATAAGAAGTCCAAAGAAATGGACCCATCCATGCTTACTACCTTTCTGGAGATCTGTATGAAGTTGCTACATGATAGCAAGGCCATAAAGGGATTACAGGAGCTGATCAATAAATGTACTAGTAATGCTCCTAAGGGACCGCACATGGTCAAGAAAATTGGTAAGAATAAGGCAAGAATAAGGTGTGAGATGAGGCTCACCACGCAAATAGGAGAGTATGAAATGGACCAAGTTATTCTGGATCTTGGGTCAAATGCAAATGTTTTGCCGAAACAGACATGGGAGAGAATGGGGAGACCTATTCTGCAGTGGTCTCCTATTCAATTGAGGATGGCGAATTAGAAAAATATTATCCCCATGGGAAGATTACAGGGGGTGACAGTCGATATTAAAGGTGCAAGCACATTGGCGGATTTTGAAGTAATAGAGATTGTCGATGAAAGAAATCCCTACCCCGTGCTCCTTGGGATCGACTGGGCTATCGACATGAACGGGGTGATGAATTTGAAGAAGTGTACGATGTCATTTGAAAGAAAATAACACCGAGTAGTAGTACCTTTGGACCCTACAGAAGGACCTCGCTATACTGAATTGGTCCGTGATTATGAAAGTGACAATGATTTGGACCAAATTTATAAGATAACAGCACAAGATCAAGACTGGGTGAATCCGACAGTTGATGGACATATTGCATGGGACTGTGAGAGCTCCTACACAAAATTTAGATGAGGAATTCGAGCACTGGCAGAATATATTGCACGAAGTGCCTACGCTATGATGTAACATGATGACCAAATTTCCACACTGCGTATCGTCGGAGGTAAGAAGTCTACCTTATTATGATGGTTTAACTGACGTTGATAAATTTTTGGATGCATTTGAAAGGGAAGTTCCAGAGAAGCATCGCTTCCAAGCCTTGGACTTGGCGCTGCGCGCTATGCTTGCAAGATGGTGGGGTATGCATAAAGACAATTTCAATGGATGGCGCGAATATAGAAGAATGATGAGGGTGTGTTTTGGTCGCCCAAAGGTACGATTGACAGAGAAATATGATGGAAGGAGTGATCCACGTGATCACTTAGAAAAATGGATCAATGCTTATGGAGCAGAACTGCAACTAGAGTGGGTGCATCTATTCTGTCACACCTTGGATGTAATACCTATGAATTGGTACTTGAAAACAGAGCTCTACCATGGCACGAACAAATGGGATATTTTGAGACAGGGGTTCTTAATGACATTCAACTTTGAAGATGGATTTGAGTGCATTGATGAAGCACTGCAGGAGATCAAAGCAACGATCTTCTGATTCCTACAGGATCCCTTGGATTTGATTCAACTAGATTGGACCACCCAGCTCTGCCGTGCGTTGGAGTGTTACAATGTGACTGCTGAAGAAGAAGAGGAGGATCCAAGGAGCATTACTTTCCCAGAGATAGAAGGTCACCGCAAAGTTGAAGGGTTGCAGATAGAGAATCCACATATCACTGAGCCGCTGAAAACGAGACAAGTGAACATTGGGACAGAGGCAAAGCTGAAGTTTGCGAAGATAGGGGACTACTGGGATGATTCTATGGTGGATAAGGTTACTGATTTGCTCTGCGAGTATCAGGATTTGTTCCCTACAAAATTTTCAGACCTAAAAGGGATTATAGGCAATTTAGGGGTGATGAGGATAACATTGAAACCAGATGCGAAGCCTGTGAAATAGAGGCCATATTGCCTCAATCCTAAGTACAAAGAAAGGGTCCGCTTAGAATTGGACAAAATGTTGGCAACGGGAATTATTGAACCAGTAGAAGAATCTGATTGGGTGAGCCCAATGGTAGTTCAGGAAAAGAAGCAAAAGGATGAAATAAGGATATGCGTAGATCTTAGGAAGTTGAATGACGCCTGCGTGCACGATCCCTTCCCAATGTCATTCACAGACGAAGTGCTGGATAATGTAGGAGGAATTGAAGCATATTCAGTCACTAATGGGTTCTTTGGGTACCATCATATCAAGATCGCGCTGGAAGATAGCAGTTAGATGACCTTTGCAACTGAATGGGGATGCTTTCAGTATACTGTAATGCCTTTTGGATTGAAGAACATGCCATTGATATTTTCGCGCGCAGTCATCACGGCATTCAAGGACTTCATTCACAAGTTCTTGGAGGTATACTTTGACAATTGGACAGTGTTTGGGCTAGTAAAACGCCATGTAGCTAGTCTATGCTTGATGTTGGATATATGTCGGAGGTACCAGATTGTGCTAAATTTGAAGAAATGTTGAATCTGTTTTCCCTTCGAAATCTTGCTGGGTCATGTAGTATGCATACAAGGATTAATGGTGGACCCAGCTAAGATTGTCGTTATAATCAATTTGGAGGTGACAAGAAGTGTCAAACAGCTGCACGCAACACTAGGGCATATTGGTTATTACCGAAAGTTCATAAAGAGTTATGCCCAGATTACCATGCCGATGGAAAAAATACTAAAGAAGGATGCTACATTCTGTTGGAATGAATAATGTTAGTGAAGCTTGGGTGTGTTAAAAGAGAAGATGGTCACCGCGCTGATCCTAGTCTTCCCAGATTGGAAGAAGGAATTTCATGTGCATGTGGATGTGTCATGTATTGCGCTAGGAGTAGTACTGACATAGGACGGTGAGGGAGAGTTGGATCACCCTATCGCATTTGCAAGCAGGAAGTTATCTAAGGCTGAGAAGAATTATTCGACGACAGAGCGCGAAGGGTTGGCTATGGTGTACGTGCTCCAAAAGTTCAGACACTACCTGCTGGGTGGACACTTTAAGATGTATAGAGACCATTCTACATTAAAGTACCTAGTCAACAAGCCTGTGTTGGGGGGGGGATATACAGATGGCTGATATTGTTTCAAGAGTACGATAGAAGTAATTATGAAGCCAGGACGATTGAATGCAAGTCCAGATCATCTATCGCACATTGAAATAGGAGAGGATCCTACTAATTTGGAGGAAGTACTACCTGACCCACAGCTCTTCGCGGTACATGTAGTTGACAATTACTTTGCAGATATTATACACTTCCTAACTACAGGAACGACTCCAGAAGGATATACTAGTCAACAAAAGAAGGAATTGGTGGTGCGCGCGACAAAATTTTCTGTCATTGCAGGACATTTGTATAAAATGGGGTTGGATGAAATACTGTGATGCTATGTGCCTGAGTTTGAACGAAACAACATCCTAGCTGAAGCTCATGGAGGGGCTGCGGGAGGCCACTATGCAAGCAAAGCAACAACACAGAAGATTTTACGCGCTGGGTTGTGGTGGCTGACACTGCATAAGGATTCCAAATCTTATTGTAGGGCATGTGATGCATGTCAAAGGACGGGCATGCCATAGTGGAGGGATGAGCTGCCTCTGAATCCACAAGTGTCGTTGCAGCCATTTGAAAATTTGGCAATTGATTTTGTAGGACTGATTCAACCCCTAGGAAAGAAGACAAGTGCGCGATACATCATCACCGCGACTGAGTATTTGACCAGATGGGTGGAGGCACAACCTATGAAAGACTGTATAGGGGCAACAACAATAAAGTTCCTATTTGAATATGTGCTGACCAGGTTTGGTTGCCCAAAGGTTTTGATGAGTGATCATAGTGCGCATTTCCTTAATGAAACGATTAATGCGTTGACAGAGGAATTCCACGTTTATCATCAGAAGAGTATGCCATACCACCCTCAGGCTAATGGTATTGTTGAAGCATTCAACAAAATATTGGAGAACGTGCCGACAAAGGTTTGCAATGCATAGAGGAATGATTGGGACGTTCATGTACCAACGATGCTATGGGCTTATAGAACCACTTGTAAGAAGCTGGCTGGACAGACACCCTTTAGGTTGGTCTATTGCGTAGAAGCTGTGGTGCAAATGGAGTACATTGTGCCTAGTCTACACATAGCGGTGTTCACAATAATGGCAGACCATGGAACCCTATAAGAAAGGCTCGTGCAACTCACTGAGCTGGAGGAAGATAGATTCTTGGCTGGATTCAATCAATAAGTTCAAAAGGAGCGCGAAAAGGCATGGCACGTTCGACACATCAAACTGTGCACCTTCAAGGTAAACGATTTGGTTTTATTATATGACAGCAAGTTTGACAAATTTCCAAGAAAATTTCAGATGCATTGGTTGGGGCCATATGTGATCAAGGAAATTACCAATGGTGGAGTAGTTCAGTTGGTGAAATTGAATGGAGATCCATTTCCAGGAAAGGTAAATGACTATATGACGGGAGCACAGTCTTAGTGCTCCAGGTAGCTGCAAGGAGGTGTGGGACTATAAAATACATTTCCTGGGTTGTAGAGATGTGCGTCTGGGGGACTGCGTAGAATGGAAGAGTGTCACAGCATCAGCAAACATGCGAGGGGAGTTGTGATATAGGATGAGAGACCATGCAACACGGCCAAAAAGTGATCGTTATTGTCACTGTTTATGATTTAACAGTAAGAAAACGACTAAGAGGAGTGGGGGGGGAGGGGGGTGGAATATAAGGTTGAATTTAAGAGCGAGATATTTGAAAATCTATCGCCAATCTAGTGTTTATGAGCGGATTTTGGGGGGAATGTTTGGATCTGAATTTGCAATTTCCTATAAATTACAGATGGCTTCCCAACGAGAGACACTTTGCATTCTAAGAGCTTATGTGTCGTGCTATCGGCTGCGCATGAACCCTATGTTTTTTAAGGATTTGGTGGCCAATTCAGTGTTTTACAGGTTACCTAAGGAAACCCAGGAGCTCCTTAATAGCCTCATGTTTGCACCCATAGAAACCGCAAGCATGGAAGGCACTATGGCCTCTGAAGGGGGTGCCCCTGAGGTTGTGACTATGGAGGTGCCCGCAATAATTCCAAAATCGTTGAGGTCTCCTAGGCTGAAGCCTATGCCGCCAAGAGAGGTTCCCAAGACAAAGAAAGATAAATAGAAGCAGACATTGCCAGTGCGTGAGTCGCCAAGGAAGCATCAGAGAAAAGAAAAGCCAACCGCACAGGAAAAAGGAAAAGTGGTCGATCTAGAGGCCGATCAGGGCACATAGGACACTAATATGGGCGCAGAGGACATTGATATTGAGGGGGTAGACCCTATATTGAAGCTTCTGGAATACATCCCTCTACACCAGGGCAAGGTGAAGGTTCGAAAGGACCCCGTCGAGGGAAAGTTTCTCCTTTATACACCCTTGCTACCAGATAATATCACATTTGAAGGTCCGCGCTTGGTGCGCATCCCATATCTAAAGCTTGAATATTGGGACTTGGGGGACACTGAGCGGTTCCCCCACCTGGCTACTGATAATTTCATGTAGAGAGTATTCTACAAGGACTCTGGTGTCACCGTGCTAGAGCCAGTGAAGTGGATTTGTGGGGTAGAAAAGGCAGGATTTTTGAATCTGCTATGGGTGCCACATTACCATTGTGCTCCCATAAATTTGATTGTTATCAAATAGTTGTTGTGCCTGGTGCACGACGGGTGCCTGTGGTTGGAAGAGCTGATCCCTATAACCGACATGCTGATCCATAGGATCACCTTACTACCACATTCAAGACTTAATCTAGCCAAGGCATTTGGTGAAAAGATGGGCAAGTGCGACCTCACCGAGCAGATGAAGGACAAGATTAAGCTTGTCAAGAAGCCGTGCAAGTATTCCATCTCAAGCATAACCGACCCTGCTGTGAAGGTGGCCGCCCAAATCTTGGCTAGCAAGGTGATGAGGAAGTGTCACGGAGATGAGGTGCCGACACCAGTTTGTTCACTAGCGGCACAATGCGCGGAGGGCGTACAATTCAATGGGGCACACTACTTATGCAGTGAGTTCCTCATGAACTGTAGGGAGGCACAGGACCAGAGCAAGACATTTCACTACTCATGGATCTTACTTTTGATTGTGCTGGTCGCATGGAAGTTTTTGGAGGACAACCAATTTCCTCCAATTGCGCCAGATTTGCCAAAAGCATCGAAGTTTTCTTCACCATGGGCCACGAAGGACGCTGAGTGGGTTCGGGAGAGCAAGGTGTTTTGGGTATTGATGGAAATGAGCATTAATATGGCCATCAATTGGAAGCCATGGTTGTCACCAAATGTTTTTGAGTAGTTATCTGGGTACACGGAATTCAAAGCAAACTTCCACCAAATTTCCATTCATGTGCAAAAGGACCCAGAACAGAAGTGGTATGATTTACCATACCTCGCGACGAATGATTCAATTGTAGCGGTCCTTGAGCGTTGGATGGTAGATTGTCACACAACATCTGATTTGTCTACCCGGTTCAGTAAGTCCGTAAAAAAAAAAGAAAAAGGAAGCAACCGGATTGAAAGTTCAGTAGTTGGCTGAAAAGAGAAAGAAGAAGACTGAGGAGAAGGCAGGAACAGAAGCAGAGCATGCTACCAAGGAACAGGAGGAGGAGCGTGACTCTGACAGAAGTCATAAATCTCCTTCACCACAGATAGAGGAAGAGGAGCAATCAAAACTGGGCGGTGGAGATCTAGAAAGCACTCCCTTCTGGGTGAAGCAGAATAGGGAACAGGAAAAAGAAGGACTGCGGAAGAAGATCAAGGCCACTAAGTCATCTCTAGACCTGATCACCTTAATAGAGGGAAACTTGGATGACATTGGGGACAAGGTAAGGGATAGAACAACGGAAATGCTGTAATAGTTTGAGCAACAACAATAGTAGGCATTAAGTGCCATTCAGACGGGTCTGTGTGAGCTGCAGATCCAAACAACTAGACTATAGATAGGAGCAGGGTAGAGTAGCACGACCTCAACTAGTTTAGCGCTGAGAATAATGGTAGTGGTGGAGTTGGTTCACTCTTTGGATCTTTGAGCAATCATGTTGCTTGATGGAGCCTTGAGCGCGGAGGCGAATGCTAACAAGGCTACTCTCAGCACTTTGAGGAATGTTGGACTAAACTTGGCCGCGCTCCCTAGCGAATTCCTTCACACACTGCAAGCAGGTGTGATTGAAGAGCTTAAATCCCAAGAGTAGTGCATGCTACGCACGATCAATGAGCAAAAAATCAACAATGAATATATATTCATTGAAAAGACAACTGCACTAGAAACCTGGAAGAAGGTGTAGGAGAAGAATGAGTAGACTGTTGTGATAGTAGCCGAAGCATGCAAAACTATTCTGGAACAGCATATCCCAGAAGAAGCACTAGTGGAAACCAAGATTCAGAAATTGGCTGCAGGTCTGCACGACACAAAAAGCAAGATGGCAAAGGTTCAATGTGAACTGAACTTGAAAATCATAGAGCTTGAGTTGAAGTCACAACCTTCAACTCCACTAGAGGTCAGAGAACAATGCGAGGCAGCTGTCAAGGATGCAATCGTTGTAGTAGATGTCGCGGTGGCAGAATGCACTGCGATCTTCGAGCAATCGATGGAGGTAATTAAAAGTCTGCAGGAAGATCCCAACCTACAGATATTAAATACCGAGGCAAGGGAATTGTAGTAGTAGTACAACGAAGCAAGAGCAACGATGTGCACCATCGCTATCACGCAGAGGTTGGCAAAGCTGCAAGAGCTAAAGCAACTTAAAGAATAGGCGGAAGCAGTGCAATGGAAAGAGGCAGAACTCAAGGCTAGATTGGGGCCTTGGTTAGATGAGGCCTATGTGATCTCCGCCACCATTAGGAGAAGTTGGCCAGCCTGCAAAGATCACAACAGAAGATCCAGAAAGATAGGGCAAGACTAGCAACCGAGTAGTTGGTGGAGCAGGTCAAGTAGGCAGCTACGCAGTGCACCACTGAAGTTGCAGTAGTGCAAGTGGAGTTGGGAGGTCTTCACAATAAGGTATTCGAGCTAGTAGGGTGACTCGGGGGCGAGTCACGATATTTGTGTTGGGGGCCTGTTGGCACAGGGTCCCCTAAGGTCAATTTTGGGGCAAAAGCCCGAGTTTTGTATAAAGTCTCTGCAAATTGTGGTCACGAAGCGTGTAGATATAAAGTGTCATAAAAGGGATTTCCCCTTCTTTTATGTAAGTTGTGTTGGCTTTAGAATATCTACCCATGGTCCGTGAACCTTGGGATTGTATAAAAAGGAGAGTCTTAGAAGAGTCTAAGGTAGTTATAAGCTTGAAGAAATTTGTAATGGGTCAATAGGAGCTAAGAGCGAAGAGTCTTAGAATAGAAGATAGGCTCTACAACTGTGTGCGTAGAGGCCTAGAGTAGAGTCCACAGCTGAGTGCGCAGACTCCTGCAGATGAGTGCATAGGGTAGTTTGAGTCTGTAAGTAAATCTGAAGTATTAATAAAGAGACTATTCTATAGATACCTATGTTTTATCCATTTATCATATTATGAATGAATGCGTTTATGTATGATGAATATTTGGTTTATGATTTACTACTGTATTGATGTGTGATTCTACATGGTTTACATTGTTATGTGAGCGCAAGTAATAATATATGTTTACGCGAAGAATATCTTAATGCATGTTAAACATATTAGGCACTTAAATTGATCTGAGTAATAATGGACTTAAGAATGATTACAAAAGTGTGTAAGTGGTTGAGTCGCTTGTTTAGGGTTCGCCAAAGACAGTCATAGACCTTTGTGAAAGTCTAGAGACTGGTAAGAGGAAGTTATATAGATAAGCCCCGAGGAAATATCGATTTGCACGAAGGTAGATAAAGGGTACAGAATGACATCATAACAATCTCTGGGTGTGGAAACTTGGTTCCAACATCCCCCCATACTACTTCGAGTGAGACTTCAGTCCACGCTCTGTGGATTGATGCCGAAAGGGCAAGTGGTGTAGGGATTGTTTGGCTAACTTAATGCTGAACTTGGGTCAAGGCCCCCTAATCCAACAATAAGACACAACAACAAGTTGGATTTCCATGCTAAGAGTACACTGGGGAAGTGTGATTGACTACATATTAACTGATAACTGAGTTAGCGTGGAAAAGAACCATGTTCCCATTACTTCAATTTATTTTAGCTGTAGTGGCCAAGTAATCTAGAGTAACATCAGCATGGAAAACCATGCATTTGAGTATACTCTCAAGCAATGTGATTGATAGCAGAGACAACCTCATTCCCTGTGTTACAGATGAACAAAACCCAGGTTTAAAATTGAGAAAATGGGGGGAATGAGGCATAGTTAAGAGAGCCGTGAGGAGAGATCTATGGGTGAGCTTTGTTAAGAAGAGGCCAAGTTTTCCTGGGCCGCAAAGAGAGGATCAGAGTTCCTATGCTGAAGAGAGAGGTCCAAGTGTGCTTGGGCCACTGAGAAGAGGCTGAGAGTGACGATATAGAATAAGAGGGATGAGAGCAGAGAGATCTGTGTGAGATTGTATGTTGCTGCAAAGTGGATAGGGTGTTGCATGGTGTTACACAGTACTTTATCACTGCCTTCCTGTCAGTCACCCTGCTGTGCCAAGAATTCACAATCACTAAGTGCTTGATCCCTGAACTGGCTTAAAAACCCTTTTTTCCAAAGTTTTGTTCATCAGCGCGTCTGTTCCTAAAATAACCGCGATGACAGGCGCCTTCTAGTGTATGCTGTGCGCTGCCAGCGCGGAAGAACATCACTTTTCCGCGATGGTCCACAGCGCGCCTTTCCCGTGTGCTTCCGTGCTGACATGACTTCTTCAGTTATGGAGATGCGCCGACAACGCGGCAGTTTCTCTATAATCCGCGCTGATCCAGTTTGGGCGAATTTGTTCAAACAACCTGCCTTCCAGATCTCTCCAGGCTTGGTTTTTAGCTTTGTGAATGTGGACTCCCTTCTATGGCATGTCTGTTCGACCCTTTCCAACAACTTCCCTTGAAGATAAGCTCATCCTTCCACCTTTTTAGGAGACTCCTTCTCCTATATAAACTCTCACCATTACCATGAGCAGCTAGTTAGACTTAGCTTGGAATAGCTTGGATTGTACAGAGCTTGCAGTGCTTAGATTGCTGCTATAGGTTTGGTGTGCTAGGTGTGGAAGTGATTGATTGCTTAGGGAAGGTTGTTTGTGACATTTGTGTGAGAGAGAGAGAGTTGTTTGTCTTGGGAGAACCATCCTCAAAGGTGAATGCTTGAGATACATGCTGACTGGCCCCTCCTGAGAAGGTTACCGACGTCAGAACATTTGGTTGTACTCTTCTCTATTCTGATTAATAATAGATGACTGCTATTATTGTTCCATTCTCGTTTGTCTATGCAATGGGTAAATGTGAATTATGTCTTTTCTGACTGACATATGGTTGCTTTTACTAGATTTCACGCTTGCGTTTGCTTTCTCTTCGTGTGTGCAGGTGTCCATTCGCGGGGATCGCGGAGGATTGTGACCAGCTGAAGCGAAGGAGCGAAGGCAACATCTCTTCGCCAAACGACAGCGCAGGAATCCAAGTAGGTGCTCTTTACTTCTTGTTTAATTGTAACTAGGAACATGCGTGGCAGCATTGTGTGATTGTTGCTAGACCCTTGCTGGGCTAGTAGGGATCGCCTCTATCCGTAGAGGGGATTTACCTCTCCAACAATTTGGCGACTCCACTGGGGATCAGCCTTATTGTCTCTTGAGTCCACTTTTGTGTTTGGTTTTGATTGACCTCTTTCCGAGTTTTTGGGATTGTCTTTGTTGCTTATGAACTTTCTGGGTGTTTCTGGGAAGCATTTTTATTGTTGAAAAGCTCCTGCCTGTGGTTTTGGAAGTTTTTATTTTGGTTTTCCTTGTTTTTTGCTCTCAGCGCGTTTTATTTCGGAACAGTCGCGCTGACATCGCGACCCTGTTCTTTGGTTTTCTCTTCATCGCGCCTGTACGTCTAACAGTCGCGCTGACCTCGTTTTCAAGGGCAGCGCGCTTTATTCGTGTCCTTCCGCGCTGACATCGCGCCCCCGCTTCTTTGTGGTTTTCGTCATCGCGTCTGTGTGTTTTATTTCCGCGCTGACCTCGTTTTTTTGAGACAGCGCGCTTTATCCCTGTCCTTCCGCGCTGACGTCGCAAAGTTGCTACAGGCCTCTCCCTGTCAGCGCCGAGTTGCTGAAGGCTACCCGCGCTGAGCCTGAAAAATCCATTTTTGACCAAATTGGCCTCCTAAACCTCTTGCTGTGACTTTCCCTTCTTCTCTCCACCTGTCTAATGACTTGTTTTTCACTGTCTGAACTTTGAACTGTTTGATTACGGAGCTTAGCTTCATAGGGTTTCGTTTTGCTCAGTTTTGAGTTTGCAAATACCTTCCCTTCTTTTGCTTTCGCTGCTTGGTTCGTGTTTCCATCCTCACTTTTGCAATTGCTGGATTGTGTTGAGTCTCTAATTGACTGGTCGTGACTCTAGTCCGTCGGGTGTTTGCTTTTCTCTATTGATTTCGCACTCTGAGCCCTAGGACATCTAGTGGCCGTGTGTGTGTCAAGCCTACCGTAAGGATCTCTGTTTGCTTGATTGACCAGCTGGTTCTAGACTTGTTTTCGCGTTTGTTCAGTGATTGTTAGAGTGTTTTGGATTGTGTTTCCAAGTGGTCTCTTTTCGCTTCCTCCTTTCTTGCAATCCTTGCTTGTTTTGCAGAGCTTAGATCACATAGCTCGTGCATTGCTTTGTTTCTTTTGATTTCGAAGCTTTGGTTGAGCGTTTTGGGAACTTTGTGTGCTCTCATTAAGTAGTTTACTTGGTGTTCAGGTTCCTCCAAATTCCTTTAGATGCTTTATGTCGTTGAAAAGAAATCAAATTGGTAGCTTGCTTTAAAAATTCGAAAAGGAAAAGAACATTTCGTTGGCTTGCATTTTCAAAAGAAAAGTTTCCTTTCCTCGCTTTAGTTGCATTTAGCTACTTGTTTGTTTGTGTTCATTTGGTTTGATTTAAAATTCTTTGCTCTCTCATAGCTAGAATTCATCGAACAGAACGGAACTCTTTTGCATATAGATTGCATCTAAGTAATTGTGAGTGAACATACGATAGAGCTTGAAATCGAAACTTAATCTCAAGATCAACTGTAAAATGAACCAAATGAATCTAAAAACGCATTGGAACTAAACGCAAATATCTAGAGGTCTAGGTTAGAGACGTGTTCCGGCGTCTTAAAACATAGTCACTGTTGTTTCACATTAGGTTGGGTGATTCCTCCTTCTGTGACTCGATAGTGGTCTAATACGGACTGCGCTCCCACGTACCGTCGAGTATATAGGGAGACCCCACTAGGCTTTTATCCTTTATCCATAGGAAGCCGAGTCGGCCGCCCTACGATTCGCAATGCAGTGAACACAGCATTCACGAAGATTGACCACCCGTACCCTAAAAAGTATTCCGTGGTTTTGCGAAAAGTTTGGCACACCTTCTACCTAGAGTTCCAGAGCAGTCGCTTTTGATCCTTTTCGGACTCCCTAAACGAAAAGGTGCCTGTGAGCATCTTGTCACTTCGTGCTCATTAAACATTCGAAGGAGATTGGAGTCATCTTTTGTCCTTTTCTCGACTCCTGAAATATGAAAAGGTAAAGTTTGGTCCTTGCGTCTTAAAATTAATTTGGCCACGATAACATTACCCTTTCTAGATCTTGTGTGCGATAGTTTTGAGTAGGGTTTTATCGGTAGTTTCCTTTAGGAGTTCTAAGGGGTCTGGTCATCCTAGCTGACCCATCAACCCCTGGTCTAAGTGATCAAGGTTCTCCGTCCTCTGTTGCTCCCGAGGTACCAGTTGTAAGCGGTACTCTTCCCATTGTTCCGAGTATCCAGCCTATCAACGTACGTGCCCCAGGCAACCCAGATTACATAGAGGATTGGAATCCCGTCTGGGAGCCGGAACATACCCCCCGTACCCCTCTAAGTATGTCATCTCCAATGGAGGGGACAGCTTCCAGTACAGGTGAGACACCCGCGGTCACAGACATCGAGACACCCGCGGTCACAGACATCGAGACCCCAATCCCGGCTTCCTCTCCCGTCCCTTCACAGTATCAATCACTGAGGGATAGGTATGCCGCTAGAACAACTTCTACCACTATATGGGATCCTAGTCTCGCTGCCTCCATCGGCCCTTTTGTTTCGCAGCCCCTTTTTCCACCCCTCACGACAGAACTCAACCCGCCCGTCACCTCAGTTCCCACTCAACCTACTGTTTGTATAGCGCGCTCGACTCCGGTCATCAGTGCTGTACCGGTTTCCTCGTCTGAAATCCCTCAAGCTGGTTCTTTTGTTGGAGGAGTTCCAGGATCAGGACCGTATGATGCTTATGGGGAACCTATAACGGACCCGGATTACGAAGGTCCTTTCTTCTACTATGATGAAAATGGTGAGTTTCTTGAGGACATCTCAAATCTCCCTCGTCGCCCTTTTGAAGAAAACGAGGAACCTTTGAACGTCATGTATGATGACACTACTGTGTTCTTTGGAAACCGAGATCCTCCCCGGCAGCCCATAGGACCACCCAATCAAGGCCCGCCATTCCATGTGCAAAACCCCCAGGGGCAACCACTGTATGGCCCGCCCGACCCAGGACAATCTGGGCACCCACAAGGTCAACCTTACCAGGAACAACCTATGGGCATTGGAGGTCCGCCATATCCATATCAAAATCAACCTATTGGGCAACCAGAGCAACCGTCTTTTCAACAAGACCAACTTGGTTTCCAGCAAGGGTACCCCTCTGGACAAACTGGCTCAGTTTACAATCCTTCAAATCAACCAGCCGTCCAGCAAGGGTATCCCCTTAGGCAGGGTGGACAACCCTATGTTCAACAGGGCCAACCTACCCCTCAAATCACGAATCCTTCTGGGCGAGGGGGGAAACCTGCTATACAGCAGGGCCAACCCTCTGCTCAGCCCATATACCAAGGAGGGCAGCCTGCCGTACAGCAAGCCCAGCCCTCTTCCCAACCCGGTTATGGCGGGGGACAAACGGGCCAACCATCTATACAGCCAAATCAACCCATTGTCTACCCTCATCGTCAACCAGCTATCCAGCCAATTCGACCACCCGTTCCGCGAAGACAACCCTTGGTGGCACATGGACAACCTGGCGTCCAGCAAGGCTATCCTGCTAGCCAACCAGGTCCATCTCGAATCCGACCAAGTCAACCTTCGGGACGTATGGCTCAACCTCAGCCGGTTCAAGGACACTACTCTGGGCCTCAGACTCAAACAGGTTATCAACCCTCATACCAAACGCAGCCTGCCTACCAGGCTCCGTATGGGACCCAGCAGTCACATGGCTACCAGCAACCCCAGGGGCAAAATCAGTATGCTCCTTATCAAAATTATCAGCAACCACAGGTCACTCCCTATCAAAATTATCAATATGGTCAACCTGCCGGGCAAGCTTCTAACACATAGGGAGCTGGGGGGCAGACACAGGGACAGTCGTCCGCATATGGACAAAACTCCCACGGACAAACTCCCTATGCGCCAGGTCCTTTTGGGCCAGGTCCATCAGGGCAAAATTCCTACGCGCCAGGTCCTTTTGGGCCGGGCCCGTCCGGACAAAGTTCGTGGGGGCAACCCCAATCTGGGTGGAACCCTAATACCGCCTCGAACCCTCAGCCACAGATGTCCTTCAACCCGCAGCTACCATTTTTGGCTACGTTGGAACTACCCGATGTGTCCAAGTTAACAAACGATCCTATTTTGCATAACTCATATTGGCCACCGGTTCCGACCAAGATACCAGGTGACTGTCCAAAGTTCGACGGCAAAGCCGGAGAGGATCCTCAGGCCCATGTAATGACTTATCACCTTTGGTGTTCATCTAACTCATGGCTTGATGATTCTATCCGACTTCGCCTCTTCCAGAGGACTCTCACTGGTTCAGCTGCAAAATGGTACATCGAACTTAACCGCGGCATGTTTTCAGACTTTAACTCGTTGGCTATGGCCTTTCTGACTCATTTTCAGTTACCCATTCGGTACGAGACTGGGACCAATTTGCTCACGTCTCTGAAACAGGATACGACAATGCACATCTCCGATCATATACATGAATGGAGAAGGCGCCGTCGTTTGATTAAATTTTGGATTCCCGACCAACTCCTGACCGACTGGTTTACCACATCCTTTGTCCCTAAAATTGCCAAAGATATTGCAATGGGGGCGTGTGTAACTGAGGAGCAAGCAATCGCGCGAGCTCAATACCTTGACTTAGTGTATTCTCAGTCAGGTACTTTGTATGAGTATTTGCCAGATGCCCCGAGGCACGGACAAACCAAAGCTCCACCAAAGCCTTCCGTTGATGGGGTTATTGGCTCCGTGAATTCATCAAGTAAGAAATCGACCGCGAACTCTGGGAAGCAGAAACAAAACGCCTCTAACGAGAATGCTTCTCAGAACCCATCCATTCCTGGGAATACCTCTGAGGTAAATGCCGTTCAGTCCACCGCGGCAGACAAATCCTCAAAAGGCAAAAAGAAAGGAAAGGCCAAAGAGAAATCCGGACAACCTAAGCAGAACCCTCCTAAACCTCCCTCCGAGGAAGGAGCCAAACGGAAGCCTAAGTATCCTTGTCTCATTTGCGAGGAGGATCACTACACCAAAGATTGCCCCAGGCGGTCCGAGGTTAGTCGGCTTTTGAAAGGTGCTTCAGGGTCCCCCGCCATGCTTAAAGAGCCTTTCCCATCCCAGCAGACGCATCAGGTGGCAGACCCCTCTCAAACCTCTTCCTCGTTCGGTTCTCAAGTGTTCATGGCTGGAACCATCCCCATCCATGTCACAACTCGAGCGAAAGATTATCCATCTTCAGCTGGGAAAGAGCCGGAGGTCCCCTCCAGCGCTCCTACGTCCAGTTCTGGCCCTCTTCACATTGAACGGCCCAGCACTGAGACGATCCCCCGACCCCCTCCCAAAGGTGTACTCAGGAAGTCATCTTATAACCCCAATGCTCGTGCTGCCCAGCATTATAGCATTGTCGAGGACTTAGCTCAGGCTCCGTCTGCTATGTCCGCGTTAGAAGTCCTCCAGAGCTGCCCCTCCCAGAGGAAGTCTCTGCTATCAGCAATTGGTGGCATAGACCCGGCAGATTCGGATTTAATTTCTTTTGATCGCGAAGGTTTCATGCAGAGACTGCCTCATCAGGTGGCTTTCCTTATACAAGTTCTCATCAAAGGCAAGACGATTCACCGTACTGTCATTGACGAAGGAGCCTCAACCTGCATCATGTCGGTTGCTTGTTGGAAGGCTATTGGTTCGCCTGCTCTGAGCCAGTCTCCCACCACCCTTGAGGCTTTCGATGGAAGAGAATCTCGTCCATATGGTATCCTCCCACGTTTACCTATCTCTTTAGAAGGGAAAACGGTCGAAGTGGAGGTTGAAGTCGTTGACGCTAATCTCACTTACAACCTCCTCCTAGGACGAAGCTGGACTTATGCCATGCAAGCCGTGGCCTCCTCCTTATTCCATGTCGTTCGTTTCCCCCATCAAGGGAAAATCGTCACGGTGGACCAGCTGTCCTTTTTTGCTTCCTCTTCTGAAGGGAATGTACCATTCGTGGAGCATACCTCCAAATCGCTAGTGAGTGTGGGTGCCGGATTATTTAAAGATCCCTCCTTAATGGGAGTCTTCCCCCTCCCGCCTCCAAATCTCGCCTCTGTTAACATGATCACAGTACGTTCTGATCCATGGGTTCTCCCTCCCTTGAGTCAGGAAGACTCTTGGGGCGAGATGATGCCGTTGAGCCCTGCCGTGCTCAACTACATCGAGATAGTCGCTGCATCGGCTTCAACCCCTGAACCTGCTCTTCCAAGAGCGTTCCCGATTCACCTGACCCCTTCCCTTGGTTGGGAGAGAAGGCCACTTCAGACCCCTTGAAGGAATCATTTCCCTCCGACGAGGCTATCATCGAGACTATGTCTCCCGAAGAGCTCCCTTGGTCAGATCACCACCATCGCTCTTCGTTTCTCCCTCCTCATTCGGAAATGGCCACATGTCTCGGACGGTTTGCTTCATGTCTCCCATATATTCCTCTCCAAACGCCCATTCAGTTATATCAAGTGTCTTCGGAAGGAAACATGGGTAACATTACGCAGACTCTGGCTATCGACATCTCTGTCAAAACAGGGGTTGTCGAGAATATTTACATTGGAGTCACATGCACTCCTGAGGAAATTCAACTTTATACAGATCTATTTCGTGAATTTTGTGATGTTTTCGCGTGGTCTTACGAGGAAATGCCCGGCATTGACCCCAGTATCGTGGAGCACGAAATCCCTACCTATCCCGGCGCTAAGCCTGTTCGTCAGCGTTTAGGCCCAGTGCACCCTCGAAAGGCTGCAGCCATCAAGGCCGAAGTTGAAAAACTCCTTAGAGCTGGTTTCATTTATGCCATTCCCCTCACGGAGTGGGTGTCTAATATAGTTCCTGTCAATAAAAAACAGGGCACTATTCGGGTTTGTGTTGACTATCGCGATATCAATCGCGCCTGTCCAAAAGATAATTTTCCTACGCCTTTTATTGATCAGCTTATCGACGATTGCGCAGGAAGCGAAATTTATTCATTTATGGACGGCTTCTCTGGTTACAACCAGATCAACATAGCCCCCGCAGACCAGCACAAGACCGCTTTCATTTGTCCTTGGGGCACCTTCGCTTACAAGAAGCTACCTTTCGGTCTTAAAAATGCCGGCGCCACTTTCTAGCGTGCGATGTCGTATGCTTTTCATGATATCCGACACATCGTACAGCCTTACCTGGATGACCTACCCGCTCATTCAGCCAAACGCCAAGACCATCCATCTCATTTACGCGAAATCTTTCTCCGCTGTCGACACTACCGTATTCGACTCAATCCGCATATGTGTGTCTTCTGCGTGGAATCCGGCCGACTAATCGGGTTTATCGTCTCCCGGGAGGGCATCCGCCTGGATCCCCTTAAGGTCGAGGCCATTTTGAAGCTTCCTCCCCCTGCCACTCTACAGCAGTTACAAAGCTTGCAGGGAAAAGCTAATTTTCTTAGACGATTCATCCCAAATTATGCCAAGGTGGCCAAGGGTTTCACACGATTACTAAAGCGAGACACGCCCTTTCGTTGGGACGCTATCGCTCAACAATCTTTTGAGCGTCTTAAAGACCTTCTAGTCTCAGCTCCGCTCCTAAGACCTCCGAATTACCACCGTGACTACACCCTTTATCTGGCCGCTGCCGATACCACCATCGGCATGGTTTTAGTGCAAGACGACGACGATGGCACTTAACACGTTGTATACTATCTCAGTCGCAACCTTCTGGATACGGAGACTCGCTATGCATGTGTCGAGAAGTTGGCATTGGCCGCTGTCTGTGCCGTCCAACGTTTCCATCATTACATCCTGTTGCGCACAACGACCGTGGTCTCTGATTGCAACCCCATGACCTATATCTTGTCACGTCAGTTGCTGGGGGGCAAATACTCGAAGTGGATCGTAATCCTCCAAGAGTTCGACTTGGAATTCACTGCCGCCAATTCTAAGAAATCACTGGTCTTTGCTGAACTGCTCTGTTCCTTACCATCTCAGTCTGCACCATCTCATTCAGAGGAGCATATTCCAGATGAAACACTATTTCTCATCAGCACTCTCGACCCGTGGTACGGGGACATCATAGTATATTTACAAACGTCTTCATTTCGTCCCAATACATCGAAAGATGCTCGACGACGAATTCGTCACCAAGCTCAACCACATCGCATTTTGGGCGACACCCTGTACCACCTCGGCGTCGATTCTATCCTTCGCCGATGCTTAACCCTCGAGGAAGCTGAGCGAGTCTTGAATGACTGCCACTCCGGCGCTTGTGGCGGCCATATGTCCGGATACGCTATCGCTCAAAAGATCCTCCGTGCTGGTTATTTCTGGCCTTCTATATTCAAAGATTGCATCCTTGCTGTACGCGCATGCCACGAGTGCCAGGTTTACCACCGGAAGATGCGTGCACCTGTTGCACCACTGCACCCTGTCGTAACCGTAGGTCCATTTGCAAAATGGGGCATCGATTATACGTCCTGTAACCCTCGTTCGGCCGGGGGGCATGGGTACATTATCGTTGCTGTGGATTATTTCACCAAGTGGGCCGAAGCGATGCCTACATTAAACGAAGACGGTCACACAGCGGCGCAGTTTTTATTCAATCATATCATCACTCGCTTCGGAGTCCCTTAGGCTATTGTTACAGATCACGGAAAGCATTTCCGAAATCATATGATGACAGAATTAACGACCCAGCTAGGCTTGCGTCAAGATAGTTCGTCACCGTACTATCCCCAATCTAACGGTCAAGTCGAAGCCGTGAACAAAGTTTTGATCACCATGCTTCAACGCACCGTCAATACACACAAGTCAAACTGGCATCTAATGCTTTTCCCGGCCTTGTGGGCCTACCGGACTTCTGTGAAGGATGCCACCAGTTTCACCCCGTTTCAACTGGTCTATGGACTGGAGGCTACCCTTCCCGTCGAATGTGAGATTCCTTCATTAAAATTAGCTGTCGAGTTGCTTCCTAACACCACTCCGGTGGAGGAACGGCTTCTTTACCTAGAACGGTTAGACGAGACTCGTCGTTTGGCTTCTCTGGCCATCGAAGCACAGAAGAAGAGAGTCAAAGCTCACTTCGATCAGAATATTCATCCTCGTTCCTTTGTTGAGGGAGACTTAGTACTGCTCTACGATCAAGCTAAGGATAAGCTGGGGGCAGGAAAACTCGAATCCATGTGGTTAGGTCCCTACATCATCAAACGTGTTTTACAAAAGGGCGCATATGAGTTGATTGACTATGAAGGAAATCCTCTTGACAAGCCCCGTAATGGGCTGTATCTGAAGAAATACTATGCATAGCTGCTCACATTCACTTTGTATATACGTGTGTTTTTGAGTTTTTAGTGCATGAGTTTCATTTTGCTTTGGTATGAAGGCGTGTTTTGCCCCTTATTATGCTTTCTCTTTCCTGCGCAGATGTCCAGTACCCCTTATGTTGGTTTCGCTGATGGTGCCTGCCGTAGCACTTGTAATTTGTCTTCGGCAGCGTGGGTGATCTACGATCCTCACGGAGAGTTGTTAGACCTTCAGGGTGTCTTCCTAGGTCGTACCACTAACAACGTTGCCGAGTACAGCGCTGTAATCG
The DNA here is from genome assembly GCA_031772625.1 of Pinus tabuliformis. NCBI lineage: Eukaryota > Viridiplantae > Streptophyta > Pinopsida > Pinales > Pinaceae > Pinus > Pinus tabuliformis. The sequence goes on along the minus strand of CM062816.1, from coordinate 750,608,885 downwards.
AATTACTTGCCGAAGCAGTTGATCTCGGCATCCGAGAGCTAGTGGTGAACCTGGACTCCCAGCTGGTTGTCCATCAACTCAATGGACGATATTCCGTCAGAGACCAGCGCATATTAAGGCTGTACCTACATGTAAGATTGTTAGAACGGAATTTTGATTACATTACTTATCAGCACATTCCGAGACGATTAAATACGTTGACTGATGCATTGGCAAATCATGTATTAGATAGACATTTGCGTAACAGATAAACATCATACAGGAAAGCATAGATAGCATAGTAAGACAATAAGCATGTGTAAATAAATCATTTCAAACATAGTTTGCATGTGTGTGCTTTTAAGCTTGCATAAAAAATATATAAAATCCGTGGGTCAAGTGTCGTGCAAATTCATACATAAGATCACAAATTGTACTGAATAAACGCATAACATAAAGAACACATCATCACATGTAACAATGACCCATCCAAAAATCGGTATGTATATATATATATCGTATGGCGCACTAAGGCGCTCAAAAATAGGTGTGCATGTCCGAAAATCTCAATACATCTGAGTCATATGTCTCAAAATCGCAGTGGAAATAAAACCTAGACAACTAATCAGCTGGATGATGCTCTCTGTAGTACACAGCTGCTCGTGCTACCCGCCTCAAAAGACGGTGTACCCTGGGTTCCACCCCCACTGTGTTGATCTGATGCTCTAAGGGGACCTCTTCGACCCCCTGGTAGTCAGGCACCCCCTCCAGCAACCCCTCAAGGTTGCGAGCCACAGTCTCCGACGCGTTAACCCCTGGAGGGGCTAAGGCCAAAGCTCCGGCTCCCTGGCCCTCTCTCCGTGCCGTGGCAGCCAGGCCAATCGGTCTAGTAGGCCCCACATCTGCATGACAAGACATTTATTAGGACATGTACATAAAAAATTAAAAAACATTACAAAACTCAAAAGTCAAAAGTGTCATACCTGCATCATCCCACTGTTCACCTGGGGGCAGTGCCAAATCAGGGTCATTGCGGAAATCCATACCCGCATATGGCCAATCCTGCACAAAGATCTCCTGCTGATCCAGCCAGTCTCTGAAGAATGCTCCCCAGCTATGTGGCCGGCCGCCACCCCCACGTGGCATGATACGAGCCCATCGTGAGGCCCTCGTCTCTCGAGGATCCTTGGGGGCATCCACGGCCATCGACTGCAGCCGCATGGCTGGCACTCGCTCCAGAATGAGCGGGACCAGGATCGATCCATAGCCGAACTGCTTCGTCTCCCCGCGACGGCAGTTACTCAATTGCCTCTTCATGTTGTTGGACACTGCCGTGCACCAATCAAACACTGTAGGCTCGAGGCAATCAAGAGCTAGTAGGAGATGAGTCTTGGAAGCCTCATGGTTAGCCATGCTACCCGCTGCCCGGGTTACCATGAACAGGATGGTGCGCAACACTATGTCTCTCACTGTGGGGATTGCTACTTTCCCACTTCGCGTCTTTACTGCCTCCGGGCAAACCCGAGCCATCAGGTCATCCAAAGTGCCGCCGCTAGGTCGCTGCCCCTCCAAGATGGGCCTCGCACCTCGGCGCGATAACCCAGTCAAGAAGAAGATATCCATGTGATCGAACTCAATATCGTGACCACGGATGGTGAATTTCATATCCACCGGATTCCATGCTCTAATCAGCAACTCCAGAAGATCATGCTGAGCTCTCAGACGTGGCGTGAGAAAGAATTTCATGAAACCGCAAGCCCACATGGCATTGCAACAATTCACATCCCCCCAAGCGGCTATATCTTCCACATCGTGAACTCTCTCCTGCCATTGGAAAGCCATGATGTCCTGCACAAGCCATAAAAAACAAGTTAGAAGTGCTGGCATGTAAAAATTCACGTTCATTTTCAAAAACAAAATTTTTTCCGCGCCAGCGCGGCTGTTTTAGAAACAGCCGCGCTGGCCATGGCAGCCCTTTGTAAAATTTCGAGGTCAGCGCGGAAGAACACGGGTTTTCCGCGCTGACCCGAAGTTGGCCACGTTTTGTCCTAATTCGGTCAGCGCGACCCCGTGGGGGATATCCGCGCTGACCGAGGGCGCATCCATGCACTAAGAACTTGCCCAATTGGGCAAATTCAACCGTTAAAATCCTACTAAAATTAACCGAAATGCAGGGCAAGGGAACGAGAACCTACCTGGAAGAAGCGGATCGGAAAACGGTGTCTGTACGGGCTGGAAATCACTCCGTCAACTTTCTGGCTCCTCCACGTCCTTCACGTTCCAAATAGTAAAATGGTAAAAATGACTTATTACTCCCCCCTATTTATAGTAAAAACTCCTAAATTGCCATATTTCTGGGTTTTTACCATTTTTAACCATAACTCTAGCCCTGAATTTGTTAAATGCATGTTTTAATGTGTTTTTTACGCATATCGAATGGATTTATGCGGGTAGTGCCCTTGTGCAGGTGCAGGTACAGCAGCTTGGTCATGACGGTCCACCATTCATGTGATCCCCAAAAGTGTCGTCTCTAAGCTCTTTTCCGACGTTAAACAAGAGAAGATAGCCGAGCTTCCTTTCAGCTCGTTAAAAGGAATGAAAGGCGGTCGTTTTTAAGCTCTTTTTCCGACCGTTGAACCAAAAAGATTGCCGGGTGTTTGTCATTTCGCGCTCGATATTGGCTCTAAAACGACGTGTTTTCGACCGCTTTTTTACTTTTTCAGGTCGAAGACACTATCCATGAAAAGTACTCCTCGGTTGTAATGGCCGGGCGGTTCTTTCGAGCATAGTTTTATACTTTTTTGGGCTCGAGAGACACAACCGTACGAAAAAGGACCCTCCTGGAGTCTCCTTTTCCGCATTCTTTTCAGACTCTCGAAACAAGAAAAGAAGCCGAGTTTTTCCTTTGTCAGGCTCGTTAAACACTCAATGACATCGGATATTGTCAAAATGACACACATCAAGCATATGTTATCCCCGTCAAGCTTGTCATCCAAAAATAATCGGGGTACCTGCCTGCAAAGGTGGGGAAAATGGAACTATGATTACAGTCGTCTCGGCAGTACGTCGCTCTCGAACATGGCACTCCGCTGCTTCGTGTCTGGGTGGGGTCATCTCATTTTGTTTTCACTAGCCTCCATGGGTTTGGGATATCCTGTTTGACCTCTCATCTGCTCATTGCCATCATCACCTTATCCTCTGCTCATTTGATGTCAAGTACTGCCGAACCCGTCACAGTGTCGTTATATGTCCGAGAGAAGTTGTCCTCTGCCACAATGCAACCTTGTTCGCTATCTCACACAAACTATTATACCTCTGTCTCCTGTCGATGATGTGGGAATCATCATGGCCCACCTTCGATAAAGGTCCTTTCTCGTCGACTCCAACTCATTATCCGAGAAAGTGACTTAGAGACTCCTTCCAGGTGCCTTGGAGCCTGCATGCCTCAATAGCAGGTTCTTCGTGTTCGACGCAAGGTTTACATCATTGGCCTTCGATCGAACGATTCCGTGGGTGTTCGACACCAGCTCATTGATTCACACGCCACGGACTGTACCTATAGTACCTTGAGGGCCATTGTCATTATTGGTGGTACCTCTCGCGTCTGTTAACAGTTTTCATCATTGACTGGTAATCAGACGATGTTCATGCATGTTCGACTTCAATTCATATATTCACATGCTTGGACTTGTACTCTGTTCGGGTCGAGATGGAGCGCAAGACCCTGGACCCCTGTCTCTTTATGGTCCAGGCTGTGATTTTGTGGATGATCATTACATGACTCATTGATGGATGGTTGCGCCCATACCTGAGTCTTCATGGATGGCTGCGACCATACCTTATCAGTTTTTGGTCTCTTTGACTGGGTGGCTGCGTCCATTCCACAGACCATTCTCGCATGTCTTTTGGATGGCTGCGCCCATGCCTAGACTGCATGTACTTGATTGTCAGAGATCTTCGGGCCTTCTTGGTGGTGTTCCAGTTCAGCGTGTGTTGTAAAGCATTTCACCCCTCCCACTCTCTCGGTCTTCATGCTTTAGGGGGCATCTGTTACACAGTACTTTATCACTGCCTTCCTGTCAGTCACCCTGCTGTGCCCAGAATTCACAATCACTAAGTGCTTGATCCCTGAACTGGCTTAAAAACCCTTTTTTCCAAAGTTTTGTTCATCAGCGCGTCTGTTCCTAAAATAACCGCGATGACAGGCGCCTTCCAGTGTATGCTGTGCGCTGCCAGCGCGGAAGAACATCACTTTTCCGCGATGGTCCACAGCGCGCCTTTCCCGTGTGCTTCCGCGCTGACATGACTTCTTCAGTTATGGAGATGCGCCGACAGCGCGGCAGTTTCTCTATAATCCGCGCTGATCCAGTTTGGGCAAATTTGTTCAAACAACCTGCCTTCCAGATCTCTCCAGGCTTGGTTGTTAGCTTTGTGAATGTCGACTCCCTTCTATGGCATGTCTGTTCGACCCTTTCCAACAACTTCCCTTGAAGATAAGCTCATCCTTCCACCTTTTTAGGAGACTCCTTCTCCTATATAAACTCTCACCATTACCATGAGCAGCTAGTTAGACTTAGCTTGGAATAGCTTGGATTGTACAGAGCTTGTAGTGCTCAGATTGCTGCTATAGGTTTGGTGTGCTAGGTGTGGAAGTGATTGATTGCTTAGGGAAGGTTGTTTGTGACATTTGTGTGAGAAAGAGAGAGTTGTTTGTCTTGGGAGAACCATCCTCAAAGGTGAATGCTTGAGATACATGCTGACTGGCCCCTCCTGAGAAGGTTACCGACGTCAGAACATTTGGTTGTACTCTTCTCTATTCTGATTAATAATAGATGACTGCTATTATTGTTCCATTGTCGTTTGTCTATGCAATGGGTAAATATGAATTATGTCTTTTCTGACTGACATATGGTTGCTTTACTAGATTTCACACTTGCGTTTGCTTTCTCTTCATGTGTGCAGGTGTCCATTCGCGGGGATCGCGGAGGATTGTGACGAGCTGAAGCGAAGGAGCGAAGGCAACATCTCTTCGCCAAATGACAGCACAGGAATCCAAGTAGGTGCTCTTTACTTCTTGTTTAATTGTAACTAGGAACATGCGTGGCAGCATTGTGTGATTGTTGCTAGACCCTTGCTGGGCTAGTAGGGATCGCCTCTATCTGTAGAGGGGATTTACCTCTCCAACACATGGGATGAGTATGAGCAAAGGATGTTGAGAAAAACATGGGGTCAAATGTAGAAGGGAACAGAGGGCCAAGTGGATGAAAGTAGTGCTAAAAATAGGTAGAGAAGTTGTTAATTACAATGAGAAGTAAGTTCCTTATTGAGTGTGGGTTGGAGCTTACAAAATAGGGGGTTAGTGCTTCCATCTTAGTGGATGTATGAGAATAGATTGGGGGTTGGTGCCTTCTACAAGTTGGTTCTTGCATAAATCCATGAAGTTGAAAGTTGGTGCTTGTAACAAATCCAAGAAGTCAGTGCTTCATTTGGTGCTTCTGGTAAGAATATTAGGTGTCTACAAAATAAGGGAGTTGGTGCTTCCTGCTATTGTATGCTAGTAAACAATCAAAGGGAGTTGGTGCTTCCTATGAGTGGTGGCTCATAAACAATTTGATGTAATAGAGTAGGAGCTTTTATTTTTACATCAAGTAAATAACAAGTTTTGGTGGTTTTTCTCCTCAAAGGGTTTCCACATTAAACCTCTATGTCCCATGTGTATGTTGCTCATGATGTGTGTACTTGTGTTGATTCATATGGCTATTGTTATGTTTTGTTAATGGTTTCTCACATAATGGACACCGAGTTTGAGTGTGAAAAGATAAATTGGCATAAAATTTAAATTATCCTTGATACTGATTCAACCCCCTAATTATCTCAGTATCAACATTGTTTCCAACAATTGGTATCAAAGTTTTCTTCCTTTAGGAACAACTTAGTCACTCGAAGGTAGATAACAAGGAAAAAATGGATCAGACTATGAGCTCTGGAGGATTGGAATGGGAGCCCATTTGATGGTCAAAAATGAAAATATTTGGTTGTATGTAGATTATGGAGAGAAGAATGAATTCAATATAGAAGCTAAGGAGATGATCATCAAAGGGATATGAATTCCAGATGCTGATTGGATAAGGCATTGTGAGATAAAAAAGGAAATGTTGGTCAAACTGCGATGTCTATTTGGAGGAGAAAGCTACACAATAACAAAGGAGGTTGATAAACCTTGTTGTTGAAGCAATGAACCTGAATTGGTGAATGTTGTTGATAATGAGAAGAAGAGGAGGAAGAAGAATAATAAAATGTCATCTCAGAGGAAATATGCTCAAAATATGGAAGATATCTATCCCATTGAGGAAGTTTCTACTCATCACTCTCAAGTTGATGATGTTGAAGAATTAGAAGAAAGGCCATGTTACGTGGGAGGTATGTTATTTCTCTATGTTAGATGTATAGAGATAGGTCAATATATTCTTGATGTTTATGTGAACTTTCTGAAGATAGAGATAGCCATACATCTAGTGTTGGTAAAGATAAACCTACATTTGTAGCAATATCAAATGGGGGATCCTCTGAAGAAGAAGAGAGTATATCCTATGAAGATAATAGGAGTATCCCTGGTAGTGATAAATATGGAATACTCCTTGGACCTGTGCATTATAAAATATTTACGATCGCAGACAAAAATATCTCCTCTAGACCTAGTGGAGTGGCCTAGAACAACAGAAAGAAAAGAGCATAATTTTTTCCTTGGGGAAATCAAAAGATGGAAAGAGGCTTACTTGGTATCTATCACAATATTTACTTTCCTCCTGTCTTGTAAGCTCCAAACATAGCTCTGATCGCTATAATTAGAACCTGCACATTCAACCAAAACAAGCCAATGATATACAACATCTACATAGCATAATTCATTTACTCTATTCAATGGATCAGTAAAGCATTGAAATATATGAATGTAAACATAACATAACACATATAGGAAAATGGTATAATTTTTGTATTAATATAAATAGGAGAGAGTTTACAACCAAAAATAGTGTTGGTCTTGTAGAGATCTCCCCAAGTTGACGTGTCCTTGCTTTTCACAAATTACACCTCAATGTCACCCTAATGCGTCAAGATGATGTATCCTTTAGATTCAAGGTAGCAGGATGAGGGCATGATCAATATCCAAAAACCAACCCTGATTTTGTGGGTGGAAGTAAATATATAGAACAATGTGGTAGTTTAGGTATTCTTATCCATTTATCAATCTAGGCTTGAGATCCACTTGAGATGGGAGGATGAGATCAAGGGATAATATGTGAAATATCCAAGGTAGGATTAGACATTTCTTGAGCTTCTTATGTAAGGCCCATAGATAAAACAACTCCTAGAAGTTTCTGGGAGAGGAAGCTTCAAGATTCTTTTTAATTTTCCCAAATTTATAGAATCAGCACACCCCCAGCAAGGGTCAACTTGTTGGTGATCAAGGCAGGTGCATAATGAAGCAACCTACTATTGAATGTAGGTCTCTAAAGGGATAGGGTACACTTGGCCTTAAAATAACGAAAATGAAGTAGTCAAACCCAGAAACTCAAGGATTTAGAAGAGTCATACTTAGGTATTTGTGTATGGATGATGACAAGGTGTTCACAAATGTGGATTGATCTCGTTTGTAGGCCTATTGACCAGATGCGACAAAATGGCCTATAATAGAGTGCCCCCTAAAGCGTAAAGTAAAAATGGTAGCTGATGACTAAAGTGCTTTACCTTGTGACAAGTTTGGATCAAGAAAAATTGGTTGACATCATCATTTGTTACAATATATTTACATCATGATATCTCTATTGAGGGATGCATAGCCATGCTCAACACATAAGACAACATTACATGTTCAATGATTAATAGGTCAATTCCATTGATGACAAAGTGTGGACCCATAATCATATCACTATTTGTATGATAATAGCGATCATACTTTTGTGATCTTTTATTAATCCTAAAATAACAGCCCGGATGGATGGAACCAGATCCATGGCTTTCTATCTTGTTCACTCAATCATCCAATGTATGAGTCTAACCATGTGAATAAATGAGTTGGAGTCGAACATGGTAGACACCATCTGATTACCGACCAATGATGTAAGTCGTTAACAGATGCAAGAGAAACCACCGATGATGTTAATGGCTCTCAAGGTACTACAATACAATCTATATGGTGTGAATGAATGAGTTGAAGTCGAACACCACACAAAATATTTCTGTTGAAAACCAATGATGTAAACATATCACTGAGAGAAAGTAAACTTGTAATTGATGTATACAAGTCCTAAGGTACGGAAGGAATATTTTCTAATTCAACTTCCTTGATAATGATTTGATGCTGATATGAAGCAACCCATCCCAAGAGGGCCTTGATGTATCCCCCATCAACGACATGAAATAGGTATCAAGATTTGAGACAGAATGATGTTGACGTGGAAATTGTTAAGGAATGACAGACATGAATGTAGGCTTAAGAGCATCATAGCATATATCAACTAAATGACTTATCTTGAACACATCGGTGACACTGAATGGATTTGGCAGCATTGACCCAAAACCAAAAGCGAAGGCTTTGATATGGTGTGATGAACCAAAAGACATTTATATTTTCCAACCCAAGAGTTACAAAGATGAAGTGAAAGAGTGTCATGTTCAAGAGTGACTCACTCCTAATAATAGGTAGAGGATCTCATTTTCCCAATTTTCCCAACCATTGTTGGTCAGTACCTCTTTATTTTTTAACAAGCTTGAGGAGGATAACATTTGCTTGATCTGTAATTTCATCCTTCAGATGAATACCTCTAAGTATCTTTAATGAACCCTGAGAAGGAGGGGTTTGGTCCCATCATATTCGATAAGTCCATTGTTGTTTGATGTTTTTATGACTCCAACAAAAGTGTAACTCAACTCCTTTTTCATGTTTAGAGAGTTTGAAAAAGAGGCAAAAAAGAAAAATCCAAGGGTTCCTTTTCATAAACTTTTCTCTTGATTTGAAAAAGGCATAAAATGATACTCAGGAAAACCTCTTAGCCATGTTCATCTAAGGTATTCCTTTTTCGTAAGCAGACTATCTCAGTTCGGAAAAGGGTTAAACTTATACTGAGTAGCATATTTTCATTTATTTTAACAAGTTCAAATATACAAGTGCTCAACAATTTTTTCATGTTTAGGGGGGCTGAAAAGAGATGAAAATGGACTCCTCTTAATGGAACAAGTGGTATAAAGGGCAACAACTAGTTCCAATGATGATGGAACTTCTCAAAACATGTGTAGGTCAAGAGACTAGCTAATAATACTACTCATCACAGTTGTTCCTCAGGAAAGGGTAAAACAACCAATTGAAATTGTATGATCGTCCAAGCATATGGTGACAATGGAATGAGAAACCAAGGCACATCTAGCAAAAATAGGTTGATAAAAATGGAAATCATGAGAATAGGATGAGAATGGTTTCTTTTTTACAAAAGCTTGAAACATGGGAAACTATGATTGAGATATGTTTACATGTCCCCAAAATAATGACTCAATTCGAGGGACATGCCCCCTAAGTTTCATTTCATTCACCTAAGTATAATATTGGATACTAACATGTGGATGGAATGAAGGTTCATTTACGAGATCAAGTGAATGATTCAACTGGGAATTTATGAGATCTAATCAAAGACTTGAATTGGAAGAGGATCTATGTAATTTTTTAATGAGCTTGACGTAAGAGAAGAACTATGCTCATGACAACTTGTTTCATTTATTAATGAGATTGACACAAGAAAAGGAAAATTTCTCAGGGAACCCTAATCATGACCATCAAGAGGCCATGGATTTCAAGAGGTCCTAATTATATGGAAGAACAATTCTCTGAAAGGTTTCAAGGGAACCAATTGAAATATCAGACTCTAATGACCCCAATAAATGTTGCACTACATCACCTACTAGATCATAAGTAGATGCAGGTATGGAACAGGTTGCCACATAATTAATCTGTTGTGGGGAAGTTACCACTTTAATATAAGGACCATTTAGGGATGTTGGTTGATTTTCAGACAAATTAGGACCAACAAATGAAATATGATCGATAGTCACAATTCTTCCATCATGCGGGAAACACATCACATGAAAGAGTGAAGAGACAAGAGTTCCCATGGCATAAACATAGTTACACCCAAGGAGTAAATTAAAATCCAAAGGGCCTTGGACTACCATCATGTCGATATAGACAGTCTTTCCTCCGAAAGTAATAAGCAACTGAGAAAGGATCCGTAACGACTGATTGGTTCCTCGATTAAAATCCAATAGATTTTGGGTACGAGCATAAGTTGTAGAGAACCGAAAGCTTTCCAAGTAGTTGAGGATAAAATGCTAACAAAATCACCTTCGTCTATGACTGTGATAGGTATAAGTATATTATAATATTATTCTATGATATGGAAGGGAACGTAAGGAGGAAGATATCCTTCTAGTCGAATCCAATCAAAGGAAGTGACCATACTAATTGGAGGGGGTTTCATGGGAATGATAGAACTACCCCCTTGTGCAATGGGAACAAGAGAAATTCTCTCCTATGCCATGGGAATGGGAGAATTTCCTCCCAGTTCATTGGAACCTAAAGAAACAAGAAAAACTTGAACGATATGAGACTCACTCTCTAAGGGAAAGGTACGATCAATTAAAGGTGGAATTGAGTCAAACATTTTCTAAACCAATGGTTTTTTGGGAATAGACTCATGGGATTCATGTTCAGAGAGACTGGGATTAACTACAAATGGATTATGATCAATCACTTCATCAACTAGTGGAGGATTGGGATAGATCTTTTGATAAATAGCCATAAGACGAGGTTGAGAAGTTGTAAGGTGTTTCAACACTTTTGAGGCTTCATTCATATAAGGACAAAGGTTAATAGGATGATTCCCTTCACATAAATTATAGGGAAACTTGAAATTATCCTTTTTCCCATGGACCTTACTATCAATAGTTGATGGTTTATCATGAGCATGATCTCCAAAGGCTGATGACAAAGGTTGATGTGAACCTATGGACCACACTTCTAATACCTGGGGAATACCAAGACAACATCTAAGAAGGTGATCACCCTTACATAACTTGCAAAGGAATTTAACTTTGTGGGGTTGATTGGAAATTTGTCCATACTAGTTTCATTGGTAGAAATGGTTGCTTGGTTTCCCCCCTACTTATTTTTCTTCTTCTTCTTCATCCTTTTCTTCTTCTTCTTAGCTTCCTAGTTACTATAATCAAGACATTCACCAGGCAAGGAGGAAGTAAGGGATGAACAAACAATAGGTGAAGAAGGAAAAGGGTGAATTTTAGGATCAACTTGAGATTGAAGTCATTTAGGTGGAGGAGAACATAGTTGATAAGAATTTTGTACATTCAGAACCAAGGAGGTCGAAAAAAACCAAACTAATAAACCAATGGTAAATCCTAGAAGGGACAACATTTCCATATAAGGAGCATCAATATTTCCAAAATAAGGAAATGGAACAAGTTCACACTAGAGGGGTTTCCTTGATTGGTAGACTCATGAACTATTGTCATTAGTCTCAACCTAAGATCCACTAAGGAGGTGTCCCACAATAAGGATGTTGTTCCATAGTCAATTAATTGATTTTAGAAATTAACATAAAAAATAAACAAAAAAAGGGGTAGCTAGGAAAATGGGTTTACCAAGTCGATGTAAACTGTAATATACCACCTTGGTGAACCAAGGATTTATGTAAGAGTAGGAAACCTCCCTGAATGTTGTGTTTGGTGTATCATAGTGTACAAGGCAGTTAACTCGGTTACCTAAGGTGAGGATAGAAACCTAGTGTGGACTTCCAAAATATACTCAATGGTACGTGGAAGTTCAGTCTGTGGTAGTGTTTTCTAATGCATAAATGTATGATGAGAGCATTCCCATATAATTTTCATGCATGGAGCAACATCCAATAAACCCAGAGATACGTGGAGAATGATCTGATACACTTATGTATGTGGAACGAGATATCACCCCCGAAATGCAACGCTGGAAAAAATAGCAACTCATACATTTAAAGATGTTGGAACACATTTCTAGCCTAGACCTATAGATGTTTGCGTTAATGTGACAAGTGCTCCATAGCTTTTGATTCAATAAATTTAAAATTTTATCTTGAATTATGTTTCAGTTTTCAAAGCTCACCACGAATTTCACCTGAATATCCTAAAGATGCAATCTAGCATGACAAAATGAAGCTTTGTTTTCAATGAAAATATATGTATGGGAGGGAAGAGAACAAAGAGTGATGCATCGCACAAGATGCAACAAACAAGTTTGTTAAATGAAATTCCCCTAATGCAATTTTTCCAATTCAGATTCCACACACAAAACCCTATATTCAATGCAAGGTGCATGAGATTTTTCTTTTCAATTCCACTTAATTTTCATATGAAAACTAAGATGTTGGCCTAATCGCTGATCAAAGAAACTATTCATAATGGTGACTAAAATGCCAATTCTTTCAACAAATCAATGATTAAGAAATCAATTTGCTAATGACCTAATTGACAAGAACAAAGAAAAAACAAAAAAAAATCTTATCAAAGGAACTCAAAACCAAAAGAAGACAAGATGAAGGCTTCTGAGAGATCAAGACACACTCAGGGACACAAGGAAAACCATCTAGAACAAAGCAATTTAGAGATCAAATGCATCAAAAGGGAATTTGTTTTCATCAAACAGGGGTCATGCTAGTGTTGAAAGGGCACCAATGCTCTGTAGCACAGGTGGAGAGAAAGTTGGGGAGCGTTGCAATGCCCTGTCTCTAGGACAAGGGGAGCATTGATCAGGATTGTCCAAGTTACATCATAAAAAATCAAATGAGGCTCAATGAAATGTCTTCCTAGGGTCAATTGAGAGCTAAGTGAGGAAATGAAGGTTTGTTCAAGAGGTGAAACAAATACTAGATACAAGGAAACCACTAAGGGAATGAAACGATCCCCAGTATCGTCACCAATTATTTATACAAGATTTACGATTGTAGACAAAAGTATCTCCCCTAGACCTCGTGGACTAGCCTAAAACAATAGAAACAAAAGAACTTAAAATTTTACCTAGAGAAATCAAAAGATGAAAATAGGCCTACTTGGGATCTGTTGCAAGGTTTACTTTCCTCCCAACTTGTAATCTCCAATCATAGCTCCGATTACTATAATTAGAACCTGCACATTAAACCAAAACAAACCAAGGATCTACAACATCTAGATAGCATAATTCAATTACTCTATTCAATGGATCATCAAAGCATCGAAATATATGAATGTAAACATAATATAACACATATAGGAAAACAATATACTCTTTGTATTAATATAAATAGGAGAGAGTTTACAACCAAAAATGGTGTTGATCTTGTAGAGATCTACCTAAGTTTACTTTTCCTTCCCTATCAGAAAGCACACTTTAATGTCACCCTAATGCATGAAGATGATGTCTCCTTTAGATTCAAGGCAACAACATGAGGGAATGACCAATCTCCAAAAGCCAACATTGATGTTGTAGATGGAAGTAAATATATAAGAGAGTGTGGTAGTTTAGAGATTCTTAATAATTTACCAATATAGTCTTGAGATGGGAGGATGGGGTCAAGGGATAAGAGATGAAATCTTCAAGGTAGTATTAGATAGGTCTCGAGCTTCTTATCCAAGGTAAATGGTTAAAACAACTCCTAGAAGCTTCTGGAAGAGGAATCTTTGGGATTATTTTTAATTTTCCCAAATTTCTAGAATCAGCACACCCCAAACAATGGTCAACCTTCTCCTAATTAGCATAGGTGAAAAATGGAGCAAATTAATGTTGAACGCAACTCCCTAAAGGGCCAAGGTGCATTAGGCCTTAAAAGCACTAAAATGAAGTAGTCAGACCCAGAAAATCAGGGATTTGGAAGAGTTGTGCTTAGGGATTTGTGAAGGGATTATGATAAGGTGGTCATGGATGATTTTGAACAACAAAATTGAATACCTATCTTGATTAGTTTTCTAGGGTTTGAGCACTCTCCATGGCCTCCCCTAGCACCCATGGTTTAGGCCTTCGGTGCCTTGTCTGCCATGGCGGACCCGCAATAGCATCCTGGTGGCCACTCCTTCAAGGATATTGTCTCATGTCAGCTACCAGACCATGCATCCTTCTTCACAAAGTTTTCCTCTAGCTCCGTCTTTTTCGCACCTCCAGGAGGAAATTCTGACAAAGAAGGAACAATACACCCATAAAAAAAAGAGTTGCCTTAGAGGAATGAAGATACAACGAAAATGATAACCAAGGATACTCATGCAGAAAAAGGTAAGGCCGTAGACACGCCCTTCCCTACTAATGTAAATCCTTCAAAAGCTTAGGAGCAACCGCAGGATCAGGGGAAAAAGACTAAGAATAACTGTAACCCCAAAGCCAATAAAATCCCAGAACTAGAAATCCAAGACCCCGAGGTAGCAGTATATAGGGAATACATGAAAGAACACACAGTAATATGAAATTTCATGGGCATCTAACTAACTAAAAGAGCCTTGAACTGATGGATTCAAAGCAAATGGACACCCAAAGGGGATATTAGACTTCAGTTGGGGTCCAAAGGATTATTTACAATCATCTTTGACCTCCTAGAAGATAGAGAAAAAATATTTGAAGGAGGACCCTATTTCTATAATTCAGCCAGTTTATACATGAGATTTTGGAGGGACAACTTCACACCAAAAAAGGAGGATTTTACGAGGGTTCTAGTCTGGGTATACCTCTACTCCTTACCAACTGATTACTGGGCTCCTTCAGTCTTAAAAGGTATAGGAGACTAGCTGGGGGAGTACATCAAAATGTTTTAAGGCACCAGAATGGGTCACTATGTTTCCTACGCCCGAATTTACGTATATATAGACGTCTCTAGTGCCCTGGCAGAAGCAATTAAATTAATCTTCAGGGAGGAAGTTTGGCTGCAAAGTATAGACTATGAACATATTCCCTTTCGATGCAGAAAGTGTCATGAGCATGGGCATCTCTTCCTAGACTATCCAATGAATAAAACCCCTCAATCGCAAGAGCAAGCAAGTAAAAGAAAAGATAGTGAAGGATTTACTAAAGTCATCTCCAGGAACAAGAACAACAGGAAAAATGCTATCCCCAAGAAGAACCAATTTAAAGAAGTAGGCCAAAACTAGTTCAATGCATTGAACAACACCCAGGAGCAAATGGATCCTAACGAACTGATAGGAGATGAAGCAGGAGAAGAAGAAATGATCCCAATAGACAATGAATACGATGAGAGGGACATAGGTTATACCAACAGAGGAAAGGAGTATACGCAAGAGGATATAGAAATGGAGAAAATAGAAATAGAGGAAACACTAGAGGAAAGCACCATAGAGGAAGATCTGGAGGGGGTAGACCTTGCAACAATTGCATAGGAATGGAAACAAAATGGAATAATTCCATATCAGAACACCAACTACAAAAAATCGAAGGAGATTATCTCCTCTAGGAATACCTAAAACTCAAAGATCACCATACAGCACAACATCAAAGGGCATATTAGCAAATGATCCAGTAGAAAGACTCAACCTCAAAGGCTCAAGCCGAAAGAGAGGTCGAAAGACCACCAGTCAACTCCTCCAAGAACTAGGTGCCAAATTAATCAACAAAGGAAAGGTAAAGGCTCTGGCTCTATACCCATCTCCATGTCAATGAATATTAGAGGACTGAACAGTCCTGGGAAGAAATGTATCTTAAAAAATAGAATCATATCTGATCATCTTGACATCCTGCTAATTCAATAAACTAAACTAGAGTCGACTCACCCCCCTCCTTCTCAACTCTTTCTTCAAGCCATACATCTCCTTAGCCAACATGACTACCAATATGACGGAGGGTATAATGACCTTTAGGAAAAACTCCAAATTCGACCTCATATTCTCTCTGGCCACTCACCATTCCATAACAGTGATCCTGAGAATCATAAGTACCAATGCTAGAATTTGCATAACAAATATTTACGCCCCGCACAAGGTGACAAACCGAATCAAAATGCTCCAAAGGATATCCAATCTCCTAGACCCACTACACCGTCTTCTCAAAATCATAGCAGGGGATTTTAATATGATAACAAACTTGTCTGAGAAGAAAGGAGGTATCCGAAAGCTTGATAAGGACTCTGAGGCTTTCCTCACCACCATTGAAAACCTCAACCTCATTGACATTCCCACCAACAATGGCATTTTCACCTGGAATAATAGAAGAGGAGGAGAATTTCAAATTGCCTCCCATTTAGACTGCTTCCTTTTATTTGAGGCAACTTATCTTACCTCTTGGGAAACGGAGGTGAGAATCCTACTGCAAGAAAGCTCTGATCATTTGGCTAATCTCTCTCAAGATTCAAATTTCCAATGGTCTGAAAAATAAGCCTTTCAGATTCAAAGCCTTCTGGTTGGATCACCAAGACTTCATGGAAAAAATGAAACAATGGTGGACTTACACTCCCATCAGAACTGGAAACAAAATGTACACTTTCCAACAAAAGTTAAAACATATCAAAGAGGAAATAAAAAAATGGAACAAAGAAACATTTGGCAACATCATCATGGATAAAAAAAACTTGGAGCATCAATTGGAACTTCTCCAACAAAACATAATTGAAGAAGGGCTAATTGAGAATAGTAAGCAAGAGGAACACAAATTACAACAAAGTTGGGAAGAAAGATCCATCCTGGAAGAAAAGTTGTGGCAACAAAATTCTAGAATAAATTGGCTGAAATGTGGGGAAAGGAACACGGCTTTTTTCCATAAAACAATGATACAACATAGGAAAAACAACATAATTCTGGAATTGAAGAACCAATATGGTCATTTCATTCACTCTCAATACGAGTTGGAAACAAATCTCAATCACTATTTCAGCTCTCTTCTCAAAGAGCCAAGGAATGACCAGGATCAGGACATTAAAAAAATCGCGAAGCATATCCCCCAAATCCTCACTGAGGAACATAACAAAATGCTCCCAAGGAAAGTCTCCCTCCAGGAAGTGGAAGATGTGGTCATGGGAATGCCCAATGGAAAAGCACCGGGTCTGGATGGTTTCACCATTGATTTCTACAAAGCTTGCTGGCCTATCCTCAATTTGGATGTGCATGCCCTTGTGGAAGAATCTCGAATTTAGAAGTTTGTCCTTAAAGCCCTTAATTCAACCTTCATAAATTTCATTCCCAAGGGAAATTTTGTTGATTCCATGGGCAAATTTAGGCCCATAGCCCTCTACAATGTCATCTAGAAAATAATCTCCAAAGTTCTCGTCAATCGAATTAAAGTCATTCTCCCTCTCCTCATCTCCCATCAATAATCTGGCTATGTGGAAAGAAGGAAAATCATGGATAATATCATCCTCTATCATGAGCTTATCCACTCTCTTATATCCTCAAAAAAACCTGGTATGATTATTCAGCTAGATATTTCCAAAGCCTTTCATAAAATTAGCTGGGACTATATGAGATAGGTCTTGGCAGCATTTGGGTTCCATAAAGACAACATAAAGTGGATCATGGCTATGGCGTTGAGATATTTTTCTCCATCCTCGTGAGTGGTTCCCCTTCGAAATCCTTTAATCCTTCCAAGGGTATCAGGCAAGGGGGTCCAATCTCTCCCTTCCTCTTTGTCATAATGGCTGAAGGGCTAAGCCACTCAATCTCTATTGCCTTGCAAGATAATAAGCTCACTGGTCTTCAGCCCCATGCCTCAGTTCCCCCCTCCATGCACCAAAAATTTGTGGATGAAACCCTTCTCATGGGCCTCCCATCTATCAAAGAAGCTTCCTCTTCCATGTCCATTTTGTCCAACTTCTCTGTTGCATCTAGAACCTCCATCAACCCCAAGAAATCCAAATTGTTCTTCTTTAACACTCTGCTGTCCATTCGAAGGAACATCACCAGACTCCTAGCCATTCCCATTAGTACCCTCCCCTCCACTTACCTTGGTGTTCCCCTTACATATAGGCCTCTCTCCCAGGCCACTTGGGAGGACCTGATTAACAAGTTGGAGAAAAGAATTTCCAATTGGACCTTAGAATCTCTCAATCTGGAAAGTCATCTTATCCTGGTCATATCTATTTTACAGGCCATCCCACTCTACTTGTACTTGGCTCTGGCAACCCCAAAAGTGATTTCAAACAAGATCAAAAACCTACAAAGGAACTTCTTACGGAGAGGCATAGAGATAAAATAGAAATTGGCTCTAGTGGTATGGGAAAAAATTTGCAAGCCCAAAAAAGATGGTGGCCTTGGTCCTAAAGACATAGACCTCATGGGAAAAGCCCTAGGAGCCAAAATCTTATGGAGATGGATTGCAAACCCCGAATCCCCCAGAGGAATCCAATGGACAGCAAATTATACTCCCTCCTTCTCACAAGAGCAAAGGCTAAATGGAAATACCAAATTTTTGGTCATCTAGAACCAAGCGTGGGAGAACAGGGATATCATTCAAAATCATAGTTTCTAGGAAATAGGCAATGGAAATAAGGCTCCATTCTGGGAGGACGACTGGAAACAAAGGTCGGAACTTGATCAATATCATTATCACCAAATCAAGGCTAATATGCAAAATAGAGGGAAGATCAAAGTCAACCAGTACTGGAAAACGAGTGACGAAAAGGACAGATGAGGAATTTGGATGGAACAAGAGGGTTGGACTCCCCATATGAATCCCCAAGCCTGGTCGGACCTCACATCAGAACTTCAAAAAATACAAATCCTCTTTGACTCTACCAAGGATCAACTGATATGGGGGAAAAACTTAGCAAGTAATTTCAATTTAAAAGAAGCCTACAGATACATCACCAAGCTTGATCAACTTTAACCAGACCCGAAGTGGAACTCAATTTAGGACCTTAAGCACTAATCGAAAATATCTATCTTTCTATGGTTATTCATGCATAGAAGGATTTTAATGTGGGACAACCTAAGAAGAAAAGTATTTATTGGCCCATCGAGATGTCCTCTCTACCAGTAAGAAGAAGAAACCCCCAATCATCTACTAAATTTATGCCCATACTCATCCAATGTATGGGATTGTATTTTACTGGTTTTCAACATCTCTAATCGGGACCCCTCCTTCATTCAAAGCACCATTGCGAACTAGAGATCTGTCTTCTCCTCACATCCTCTAGTTAACCACACATGGAATTTAACTCCTAGTCTGATTTGCTAGGATTTGTGGAAGGAGCGCAACGCAAGAATCTTTCATGGCATCTCCACCCAGGAGGAAATCATAATCTCAAAGATCAAAAGTGCGATCTGGGAAACAGTGACCTCTCTACCCACTTAGACTGTCAAAGCCCCTCCCACCATCTTCGAAGAGAGAATTCTCTCAATGCTGGATCTCCTTCAGATCAAGGTCCATGAAGTCACCCCCCTCTCCAGGCTTGAAAATAAAAAAAAGCATCTGGAGGCCACCAGAGAAGGTGACTTTCAAGATCAACTATGACGACGCAGTTAAAGGGAATCGAGGGCAAGCCAATTTTGGAGGAGTCTTCAGAAATTCCAAATGAGAGATAATCTGGATATATGAGGGCAATATAGGTTCAACCACAAACAATGTCGCAGAACTTCATACCCTAGAAAATGACATCACCACAACATACAACCTAAAGCTCAATCAACTAATTGTTGAAGGAGATTCCATGCTGGCCACTGAGATCGGAAAAAAACTTCAGTAGGGCATCGAGGTGGACAAAATTTTGGAAATCTGGCACCTAAACAAAATAATACAGGAGATCAAGCAGAGAATTGACAACATGGCAGACCTCCACTTTTAAGCCATCAAAAGGAAGGGCAATAAACTCATGGACAGACTGGCGAATGAGGGTATGGTTGGTACCCTACGCTTGAAGACCCGAGCATGGCAAGATTTGGAGGAAGCTGAACTCCGTCAGAAATGCACATCAATCAATGACAAAGATAGCCATTCCATCAAACAATAACTATTCACATCCCCTTCATCATTTCAAGGTCGATTCTATGTTCTGTAGGAAGGATAGATGGATGGCGCACGCGCACAGACTCATCCTTGGCTTGCGTGATACTAGAACCCATGATTTCACCTCCCCTCTCCCTTTTGTGACCATCACCTCCCAACCACATCCTCTTTGCTCAGACATTCTACCACTGCCTCACATGCTTCCCCCTCCTGCCCCTTTTCCCTACTCCCGACCTCCTACCATCCCCCAACTTCTATATATTCCCCCCTTCCCCTTCTCCCCCTCATTCTTCTCTCTACCTTCATAACTCTCTGTTGGTACTTAGCTCTTTGGTTTCCCTCACTACCTAACCCTTCTGCTTCTCTCATGACCCTAAAGGATTTCTCCACCCCTGGTTCCATTCGTCAAGGTGTGCGCAGTCGCGCAACCTCTCATTGGCAGTCCCTGGGTTCAGCACCCACCACTCACGCAGAGACCTCTGTAAGGCGCAAAACTATGTCCTACGCGGCGGTGGTAAATCCTGAAACTCAACAACGCATTTTGAATAGGAAGCCTAAACAAATGATCTCCGTAGAGAGGTCACTACTAAGGAAGTCGATGTCAACTTTTCTTGGATTCTAGACCCTGTCTTTACCCGAGCACGCGAAAACCTATACAAGTGAACTATCGAAATATGGTAGCAAAGGAAGACCATCATGGGGTTAGCTATGTAGGAGCAGGAGGAGCGCACCAAGGCACTGGAAGAAAATATTGACCAGTTGACTGAGAAGTTTGTGATTTATGTCGAATCCATCCATCATTGTAGATTCATTACTCGGGATGCACTGTAATACACTGTTATCAAGAAGAAGTCAATGACGAAGGTCCATTCGATTGCAGAAGGTTCCCCAAGCATTAAGAAATAGGCCGTTGGGGCCTCCACAAGTCAACAGAACACCACTGCACAACAGGAGGGAAGCTCTTAGGAGATGCCCATTCGTCTGGACAAGGATCTAGTAACCATCAAACAGGAGTCTTTGTCAACCTCCTTTTTGTTTTTCTTCCTCCGCGGAGGTCGGTCTGTCGCGGAGGAAAAATAGTCTTGCCTTGTTGGCCTCGCTAAGGTTTTCTTCTATTCTCTCGGTTTCTATACTCTCAATTTTGAGAATGATGTAAAGAGGGTTCTTCTCAGTTTCCACCTTTGGACTCAAAACCCACTTTTGACATGGCTACACTGTAAAAAAGACAAATCCATGGCCATTTCAGGGATTTCTGTTGGGTCTTGTGTCAGGCTCTCTCTCCCACACAACCCAAATTATGTAATATGTTAGTTTCAACAGTAATATATTTTATCTTATACACTAAAGATAAGGTGTTCACGGATGTGGATTGATCTGGTTTGCAGGCCTATTAACCAAATTCAGAAAAATGGCCCATAACACTATGGAAGACTCCATGGACACAAAGAGGAATTTAGATCTCTATGAGGGACCACTGATAGGATTTCCCATATCCTTAGGTAGAATAATGTTTCCTCTTTGTTCAAACCTATAATGACCATTAGAAATTCTCTTGGTTCGGTTAAAGACCCTATTGACCCGAAGGACATGAAAGGTGTTTACCTAGTTCCATATTACTGCAATATTCCATATATTGGAGAAACAGGTCGATCGATTAACCAGAGGACCCATGAATACACTACATACATAAGGCACAATCATTGCCGCTCATTGGCTCTGGTTGAGCATGCAGAGAAATCCAAGCACCATGTCTGTATTGAGGATTCTAGATTCATTACCAAGGTTGATCATTTCCACCATAGGAAGCTTAGGGAGACTATTGAGATTGAGAGGTGTGCTAGGAATCTCAACATAGATGATGGTTGGAAATTGAGTAAGAGTTGGATTCCATCCCTCTCCTTATGATCCTCTTGTCTCTTTCTCCTTTTTAATTTCCCTCTTTTCCCTTTTTTATATATTTATATCATATTATTTTTAACATAATTACAATACTTTCTCTATCTCCTGTGTACTTCCCTCCTCTCTGGGTCTTTACATATTTATATCATATATTTTTACTTTTATCCTTATTTTGTTTCTTTTTAATTAAAATCTATTATCACGCTCCTAATTACTTCATTAATATATAACTTCTCTTTACCTTATTATTTATAATATATAATATTTTAGATCTACACCTTATTAGTATTCAATTTTATTTATAATCTCCAATGAAATGTTTTTAACTTATTCTTAGCAATTTATGAATATTCTTAACATTATGTTATTCGTACTCCTAACTACTATTATAATATTAATTAACTCCTATCCATTTACGATTATTTTGACCCCTTCTCTTTACCTGTTTTTTCCTTATGCGTTATTATTAGGATTATGTTATAACTAAACTTGTTAACCTTTTTAACCTAATTATTATTTAACATTGCATAACAACTTCTTTTAATATCTATAACTTATTCTTAACCCCCATTATAGCTTTATTACTATTTAATAAAAACTATTTTTATTAATAAATTATTCATTTTCTTAAGAATATATTACTATTATTAGGATTCCTAACATCTATTTTATAACCAAATTTAGATTACTAGATAATTTGGAATTGAATTAAATCTACCTTAAAAAATAAAAATAAAAATTATTTATTGTTCTAACTAATCTCCAACGGCTAATTTTCAACAAGCTAACCTTGGGCCATGATGCATCCTTAATATTTATTCATGAAGATTGTATGATTTTTTCACCTTGTCCTGAGGATGAACCACATTAGTTGGTTTGAAACGTCGACCAAATCCTAATGATGTGATTAATCCGAAAGACATTTATCTACAATACAGATCACAAAAGTCTCAGATATAACATTGGAGGTATGACCGATTCCCTTTATGATTATAGTATAAATTGGTTTATTTCAAATTTATCAACATATTAAGGGAGAGGAGAGAGAAACTAGTTTGGTTTCAAGGGGATTTCACAACAATTTATGTTGTGAGAAAAGAACATGAGTTTTAGTATAAGTGTTGAATGAAAAGAGGCCCATAGTCAATTCATGTCCACAGTATCAGTCCCCATGCAGAAGCAAGGAAGCAGATGCAGGAGATCAGAGAGCATTGGCTCAAGGGGTGATGATTTAGTAAGTAGTAGCAGGAAACAATTTTCAACCTCGGGAAGAAATATTATTAAGTAAATGAAAGGTTTGAATCTTCAATGAAATACCCTTATTTCATTTAAGTTGTGGATTTTATTATACCTAGAAATCTTGTGTTCATGAACACAATTGGTCCAAACTTTACATGTCCCTTAGTTGTCAATTGGTATCGCCATGTCAATTGGTAATCTTGGGTTTAGGTGTGTTAGTGTCAGTGTCTTCACACTGCCATTAGTGATCAAAATCTACTCTTTTTCATTTCATAGTAGGATTCCCATACTGATGAGTTTGCATTCCATTAGGTCATGGATTCACTGATGGTAGGGTTTTCTTCAAATTTTTCCCTCATGATTTGTACTTGTTGATCCTCTTCCATATATTTTAGTCATGGCTCATGTTCACTCTGCAGTTTATTTCATTAGTTATTAGGGTTTGGTCTCATTAGGTTTTAGGGTCCCACCATGGTCAAAATTTGATGATTATGTGCCAATAATGATCAGCAAAGTCATAAGTTATTATTTTGAAAGCCTAATGTAGTTCTCACCTCAAAACTTGTTTTGAGGTGAAAACAGAGTATTTTGTTTTTATCTTCATTCCTTATGTAATTTTATGTTTCCATATGTAATATTGGTTCCCCGACGCTTCTCAGCATCTAATGATGTTTCCAAGCACCTGCCACTACAAAAATCAAGTCATCATGAGCACCAATTCACCTGCAAAAGCAAAAGAGAAACAAGCACTAAAACCATAAATTCCTTTCCCACTAAGCTAGGGTTTGCTATGGGAGCAAAGATATCTGAGCAGAGGAGGCATGAGAGATATAAGAAGGTATTATGCCATTTCATATCATCAAACATCAGGTCTCCATCATTTGTCGAGAAGTCATTCCAAGGAACAAGCCATTCACCACACATAAGGGACAGTTTTCTTCAAACTGTATTTTTGAGAAAGAAAATATTAATTTGACAAACGTGAGAGAGGTTTTTGTTCATAATATACCCAAGAAGAAAAAACTCCTTCAGTTTGTACATAGGTGTCATGGTTTTAGAGAAATTTCAAAAATACAGTTGCTACAAGAGAGTTGATGCACCTCTGGCATGACCTTGGTAAAATCATTTTTTATCCTATATGGAATAACCAAATGACTTGCTTGATGAGTCACCTAATAATTATACACAAATATATTTCCAATGAGCTATCATGAGCTCAATTGGGAGTTGAGGAAGACCTTCAAAAGTTGACTGCAACAGCACTATGCATTTTGGCAGCCTCATTCTGCACATTTTAACCAGTCTTGGGAGATTGAGCTTTTGATAGGGAAAATTAACTCAAAATTGAAACATTCAAGATGTTCTGGGAAGTAGACTCGACAAGCTTTCCAACTAGCTATCACACACATAATTTGGATGCTGGGAAGGCCTCCAAAAGTGACCTGAAAGTGGCACTATGCTTCTGGCCAGTGGCACTGCGCTTATGGCCTTTTTGCTCAGGAAACCAAAATTCACCTGTTTTGACTGTGAATTGGATTTCTCTCTCCTCATGGATGATTTCAATGATGTAATTGATGACATGGAATGTAAATGTAATGGTAAAACAGTATTAGAGGGTATATTCATTAGTTAGAGGTGGTTTTGAGGCAAATGAATCAGTTTCCTCTCTTTTAGAGGCAAGTTGTTTGACTGCCTATATTCCAATTCTTTGTTGGGAAATGGTTGAAACAGCCCTTCTTCTCATGGATTCGACCCCTGAAAGTCAGGATGAGTAGGTTAGATGTCTATATTATGTGTTTTCTTGGTGATTTGGTGAGGTTGGATTCACTTGGATGCTCTGAACTATATTATACATCATTGTAAGCAGTTTGGCAAGGAAATTAATAGGAGTTGCAGCTATTTTTATGGGATTCCTATGGTATGGTGCTTTTGCATAGTTTCTTATTTTATTATCAGCTATTTACATATTTTATGTATTCCATCATCTATTTCACTGCTTCTAACTGAATGATATCAAGATAGATAAGTAGAATTCATTGTTTGCAGTGCTCTACCTTGGGAAATCATTCAATATTCTATGTTTTCTGCTATTTGAGAATGATACATGATCGTTACTTGCCATACTCAGCTCCTCACCAGTCTTAAAAATCTCACCTCACTCAATTTCAAGTGCTAAATCCTATACCTACCTTGCCCCATAGAACACCCTGAATTCTGACCTAACTTCCTAGACCTAATTTTCCCAGCTCCATCTGATCCAACAAAAACCAACAAATTCAATCAAAACCTTTCTTGCTACTATACCTAGCCTAAAATACTTACCTAATCCAGTCATCTCGACTGGGTTTCTTCAAGAAAGATCCCTCTCCCGACCTGGTAGGGCTAGATACCAGGTTAAGCTTGGTTTGTGGTTACCCTGGGAATAGCCTTCCTTCAGCCTGAGGTAAAACCAGGTGATAACAAGGTGGAGAAACATTTATGTGTAAATGGACATTTCTTTTTTAGAAGGAGCTATTAAAGTTTTCTTGGTACATTGTCCAATTTGTATCAACCTTTTGGTGTAATTGGTGTCATTTAAGGAACAATCCCTATCTGGAGAAGTATGATATAAGGGTGGGAAGCATTGACTATTATGATTCTCAAGTCAAATGAGTGCAGTCTAAACAACAACAACAACAATAGTGAAAAGCAAGCTCAATGCATCACCAATGGTTGGTATTTTCATGCAACAACAATACCATGAGTAATTTTAATTGGTATCAATTTATTTTAATTGATACAAAAGATGCATTGACAGAAAGAGTACTCAACCAACATCCGTAAGGTGATAAGAACTAGATGGTAATTTAAAGAAAAGGAAATATATTTTCAGGGGGAGCACATCACATATGTCTAGTTTATAGAGTAGTAGTAGCTATAAGAAAGGTGCAAGGACTTGTTTTTCTAGTGTTTTAGTTTTGCAGGTGCCTTTTCCCATGATGAGTGTAGTTGATATTAGATGGCAGAATTATATTTCCCTGTGATGAATATAACAACCCTAGAAGAGAATTTTGCAGAAGTAGAATGCACGTTATCATCTAGACTCTCAATCAGTAATAGAAAGGGTAAGATGAAGCAGCCTGTAGCCCTTTTTCATTTATGAAGAAATGTTCAGCACCTTGCCATTGATACAAAAGGGGGAGAGTAAGTTGTGATGGCCCATACAGAGGAGAGAAAACCATTGGCAACTCATGTAAAGATAAGTGTGGAAGAAGGATGAGTATTAGCCATCAATTTGGAATAATGATGAGGTTGCCATCAATTCCAAAGGGGGATATTGTTGGACATTTGCCATTATCTGGATGGATAGTGGTAGCAAGAGTGTTAGCATTGACTTCAACCATACTAGCATTGATGTGCATGGTGTGTCAATATTAGGGGGAGCCCCATGAATGCTACACTATTTAGTAGAGAATCATCATAGTAGCAGGCTTGTTGGAGAATCTATAATACTATGACTATGATGGTTATGAGTCCTAGTATTTGAATGCATTTCTTCCTCTAGAGTTGAGCTCAAATGATCCTGGAAGTGGCATAGTTGGATAATGCTCGGAAAGAGCTTCCAGTGGTATGCTAAAGTCTTCAAATGACCTCCTACATAAAGAGTTATTTCTAGTCAAAATTAAGTGCCTCCAAATTCCAAGTTGCAAATCTAATTATGGAGAAGGATTTCACTGCAAAACATAAGACCCGAGACTCTTTTCTCTATCCTCATGGTAGGCACGTGGAATCATTTTGTTGGTTGAAGTGAGGTCAAAATTAAATTGGTTCAATGGAAACATGGCAGTAATATTTGACATTTTTCGGTGGCCTAATGGGCCAAATTTGGTTGACATGTGTCACCGCTCCAGAGGTGCCATGTGACACTGATGATGGAAACATGTTGTCATCCCATTGGTGGGAGCCTGAAGGGTTTTGAGTAGTGCACAAAGGAACCAGTAGGATGATTAGGCATCGGGCTGATGTGTCCATGTTAGAGCCAATTCAGCTTGAATAAGTTTTTGATTGGATGGTGTAGGTGTCAAGTGAACCCCACGGGATACCTAAGCTTTTTATACTTACCCAATAGATAAATAAAGGTGCACTAAGAGATATTTTCGAGATGACAAGGAACTGGGCCAGTGTAGTAGAAAAAGAGGTGGCAGAGAACAAATAATATTGAGGTATGATGGTCCCATGAGACTACTAAGCCTGATGACAAGGCCCCAGAGGTTTTGAAGGGATTCAAAAGAAATTCATCGAGTTTGAAGGCTATAGGATTAACACTGGAATGATGTAACATACAATGGTTATAACCAAGGGCATGGATTTAAAATAAAAAGGCATCAGGATAGGAATGCATCACATGTTATCCCGACATATATTTGATTGACCAATGCACGCAGCATGCGGTCCCATCTTAACATGTAATCATCGAGGAGAAGGTTGGAGGCTAAGGTTGGACCAAGACTTTGTCCTGTAGGATCCATGTGATAGAGTAAAAGGTAGGACTAATGTTGATGTTTAATCCCTTAGGGCTATAGTAAAGAAAGGAGCCCAAGTGCCATTTTTCTGTGGTTTCACAATGTGTTTGCATGTTATTGTGACCAAGGGGCTTCAAGCTAGTCTCAAAGAAAAGCATTGTGGGTTATTGTTGGCTTGATGGGCCCTGACCCAAGTTTAGCGTTAGGAAACCAAACAAATCCCTATACTACTGGCCCTTTGGACATTAATCCACAGAGTGTGGACTGAAGTCTCACCTGAAGCAGTATGGGGGGATGCAGGAACCAAGTTTCCACACCTTGAGATGGTTGGGATGTCAGTTTTTAGACCTTCACTCTACCTTCATGCAGATCGATAAGCCCTCTAGGGCTTATCAATGTAATTGTCTTATTCGTCCATGGAGCCTCCACTAAATTCTCCGATCGTCCTTTGCGGACCCTAAATAGATAGATCAAGTGCTTACGTGCTTCTGTAATTAGTATTACTTCTGTATCTACCCAGATTAGCTTAAGTATAGGTTAACTTTAACATGCATTACAATTATCTTCTTGTAAACATATATTCTTACTTGCGCTCATATGACAAAGTGAAATACATAGATTGACGCAACATTAATTCATAACCCCAGTATTCAACATAGCATAATCGCAACATTCATAACAGAAGTAAAATAACGCATATGCAGATGGGAAGTGCACAATAATTTCAAAATAATTCTCTTTATTGATGATTCAGATTCCCAATACAAACTCTATCCACCCTATGCACAAAGATGTAGGGGTCCGTGCACTCAGCTATGAACTTCAATCTTAGGCCTCTACGCACTCAGCTGTAGAGCCTCTTCCTATGATAAGACTCTCGCTCTTAGCTCTTTACAAACTCATCTAGTGCTTCTAATTCACTTACTTTTCTACTACTACTGACCTATACTCCTCTTAAGACCTATTTTTTATACAATCCCATGGTCCGCGGACCAAGGGAAGATCTCCAAAGCTGACACGACCTATCTAGATTAAGGGCAGAAAACCCTTTTTGACTTTAGATATGTTTGTGCCCCGCGACCACAAAATGTGGATACTTTACATTTATTTATACGAACTTCGGTCTTTTGCCCCAAAACTTGGGCTTTTAACCCCAAAATTGACCCCCAGGGGACCCGTTCCCAACAGGCCCCCCAAAAAAACATGGTGACTCACCCTCAAGTCACTCGGCTGGTGCAGATATATTTTCGTGAGCACTTCCCAGCTCGACTTGGACAAATGCTACCTCGGTGGCGCACTGTGTTTCCGCCTGCTTCATCTCCTCGACCAAATGATCTGTTGCTGGCCCTGTGCTGTTCGACTTAATCTTCTGCTGAGTTTCTTGCAGACTAGCCAAATTGCCTTCAATAATGGTCGTGATCAAGTAGGCCTCGTCTAACCAAGGCTTTAAGCAAGCCTTCAGCATGAATTCTTTGTGCTAAGCTGCATCTACCTGCTCTTTCAACGCCTTGGCCTCCTACAGCTTAGCTAACCTCTGCGTGATGGCAACAGTGTGCGTTGTCACTTTGACCTAGTCGTAGCGTTGTTGTAGCTCTCGTTCTTCTGTTTCCAGCCATTGTAGTGTAGGATATTCTTGCAGGCAGGTGACTACCTCGAGCGACTGCTCGAAGAGCATGGTACATTCCTTTACTGCACTCTCCACTCCGGCTATCGCATCTTTCACAGCGACTTCATGCTGCTCTCTCATCTCTGGCAGAGTTGAAGGCTAGGCCTTCAACTGCACATATGAAATTATGAGGTTCATCTCCAGCTGAACCTTTTCCAGTTCAGTGTGTTCATCTTGCACTCCAGCTGTGAGCTTCTGAACCCTCACATTTATTGACTCAGCCTCAGGAGTGCCCAACTCCAGGATAGTCCTGCATGCCTCAGTTATGATGGTGGTAATGTGTTGGTTCTTGTCTATAATGTCTTTGAAAAGGTTAATGGCGGAGTCACTCTGCACAGTTAGGTGGGCGTTGTTGACCTACACTACTGGACCTTTCAGCATCAATCCACAAAGCACAGACTAAAGTCTCACCCGAAGCAGTATGAGGGGATGCAAGAACCAAGTTTCTGCACCCTGATATGGTTGTGATGTCGGTTTTTAGACCTTTTCTCTACCTTCACGCATATCGATAAGCCCTCTAGGGCTTATCAATGCACTTCTCTTATTCGTCCTTAGAGCCTCCGCAAAAGTCTCTGATCATCCTTCGCAGACCCTAAATAGATAGATCAGGTGCTTACATGCTTTTGTTATTAGTCTTATTTCTGTGTCTACCTATATTAGCTTAAGTATTGGTTAACTTTAACATCCATTACAATTATCTTCACATAAACATATATTCTTACTTGCGTTCATATGACAAAGTGAAATACATAGATTCGTGCATCAATATAGCATTAATTCATAACCCCAATATTCAACATAGCATAATCACAACATTCATAACATAAGTAAAATAACGCACACATAGATGGAAAGTGTACAGTAACTTCAAAATACTTCTCTTTATTGATGATTCGGATTTCCAATATAGACTCTATCTGCCCTACGCATACGGCTGCAGGGGTCTGCGCACTCAGCTGTGGACTTATATCCTAGGCCTGTGCACACTCAGCTACAGAGCCTCTTCCTACGCTAAGACTCTCTCTCTTAGCACTTTACAGACTCATCCAATGCTTCTACTTCACTTACTTTTCTACTACTACAACGAACCTAGACTCCTCTTAAGACCTCCTTTTTATACAATCCCATGGTTCGCGGACCAAGGGCAAATCTCCAAAACTGACACAACCTATCTAGACTAAGGGCGGAAAACCCTTTTTTACTTTATATATCTTCGCGCCCCGTGACCACAAAATGTGGAGACTTTACATTTATTTATACAAACTTTGGTCTTCTACCCCAAAACTTGGGTTTTTAACCCCAAAATTGACCCTCAGGGGACCCGTTCCCAACAGTTATACAAAGAACTACCGAACAAGGCTAAAATGATTAAGTGCCATGATTTTAAATGAAATAAACAGGTCATTAGCTAGAGTTTTTAATTGAGTCAATGGTGATTTCCAAGAGCTCTGGATTCAACTTAGAGAGGACCATGATCTACAAAATGAATTAATGAAGCTTGGCTCAAACAAGAACATGTATCCTCTAATTTTCCATGAATGCTATGGAGAATTAAATGAAAATATTGTTTGGCACAAAATATTTGATTAGATATCAAGTATGCCATGCTTGAGTTACATGTTGGGCACTGAGATCAATTAAGAAGCATGTAGAACCTTGCTAGAGTAAAAATGTTTACTAAGAATTAATTATCAGTATGAGAAGCACTCATATGGGTATTCGTTTCATTAATCAAGCTGAAGTGGTCATGTAATTAGATGTAACAAAAAGTTTGAGAGCCATGTTGAGAGTACACTCAAGCAATGTGATTGACTACATATGAATTGAGAACTAAGCGTCAACATGGAAAATACCCATGTGCCAATTCCTTGAATTTAATTCATCTGTTGTGACTAAGAAAACCATGCATTTGAGTACACCCTCACGTAGTGTGATTGACAATAGATACAACCTCATTCCCTACATTACAGAGAAACAAAACCAAGGATTTCAATTGAGAAAATGGGGGGAATGAAACATAGTTAAGAGAGGTGAGTGGAGAGATTTGTGGGTGAGCACTGTTGAGAAGAGGCCAAGTTTTCTTGGGCTATAGAGAGAGGCTGAGAGTGCCTATGTTGAAGAGAGAGGGCTAAGTGTGCTTGGGCTCTTTAGAAGAGGCCAAGAGTTCTTATGCATAAGAAGAGGGCTTAGAGTAGAGAGATCTATGTGAGAGTGTATGCTTCCGCATAGTGGATAGACTATTGTCTGGACTAAGTTTGAGCAAAGGATGTTTAGTAGAATAGAGAGTCGAATTCAGAAGGGAACAAAGGGCCAAGTGTATGAAACTAGAGTTGAAAATAGGGAGAGATGCTTCTAGTTACAATAAGTAGTAAGTTCCTTATTGAGTGTGAGTTGGAGCCTGCAAACCAGGGAGTTGGTCCTTCCATCATAGTGTATGTCTAAGAAAATCTTGGGGGTCGGTGCCTCCTATAAGTTGGTGGTTGCATAAATCCAAGAATATGTAAGTTGGTTCTTTCAAAAAATCCAAGCAGTCAGTGCTTCAGTTGGTGCTTCTAGTAAGAATATTAGGTGTCTACTAAAGAATGGAGTTGGTGCTTCCTCCCAGTGGATGCTAGCAAACACTCAAAGGGAGTTGGTGCTTCCTATGAGTGATGGCTCATGAAACAATTTGATGTAAAAGAGTAGGAGCTATGGGCCGAGAGTAAAGAGCTCTATGTGAGAGTATATGCTTCCGTAGAGTGGACAGACTGTTGTGCAGACTAAGTAAGAGCGAAGGATGTTTAGTAGAATAGAGGGTCGAATTCAGAAGGGAACAAAGGGCTAAGTGTATGAAACCAGAGTTGAAAATAGGGAGAGAGGCTTCTAATTACAATGAGCAGTAATTTCCTTATTGAGTGTGGGTTGGAGCCTGTAAACCAGGGAGTTGGTCCATCCATCATAGTGTATGTATAAGAAGATATTGGGGGTTGGTGCCTCCCGTAAGTTGGTGGTTGCATAAATCCAAGAATATGTAAGTTGGTTCTTGCAAAAAATCCAAGCAGTCAGTGCTTCAGTTGGTGCTTCTAATAAGAAGATTAGGTGTCTACAAAAGAGGGGAGTTGGTGCTTCTTGCCAATGGATGCTAGCAAACAATTAAAGGGAGTTGGTGCTTCCTATGAGTGGTGGCTCACAAAAAATCTGATGTAAAAGAGTAGGAGCTCTTATTTTCACATCAACTGCCAGTGGATGCTAGAAAACACTCAAAGGGAGTTGGTTCTTCCTATGAGTGATGTCTCACAAACAATTTGATGTAAAAGAGTATGTTACTCATGGTACGTTAAACCTTTATGTCCCATGCATATGTTACTCATGGTGTGTGTACTTGTGTTGATTCATATGGTTTTTATTATGTTTTTTTAATGGTTTATCACATAGTGGATGCCGAGTTTGAATGTGAAAAGATAAATTGGCATAAAAGTTAAATTAGCCCTAATATTGATTCCCCCCCCAATATTAACGTTGTTTCTAACAAGAACTATAATTAGTAGTGAAGAGAGGGGTAGAGGGGGGGCTCCATATCAACCATGCCATAGTTTATGCAAGAAGAAAAT
Organism: Pinus tabuliformis; assembly: GCA_031772625.1. Classification (NCBI taxonomy): domain Eukaryota; kingdom Viridiplantae; phylum Streptophyta; class Pinopsida; order Pinales; family Pinaceae; genus Pinus; species Pinus tabuliformis. The sequence continues at coordinate 750,576,008 of CM062816.1, read as the reverse complement.
GGGGATAAATGTGCCAAAATTCTTGAATATAAAGTAAATCCATCCAAATAGAGAGTGAGGCCCTCTACTGGAGAAACAAGTTGTTGAATCAAAGAGTTGAGAATCCAATTGAGATTTATATATCCCATTGACAAGCAAAAATTATGAAATATTCCATTTCTCCCGTGCATCTCAATCGAGAGACCTCATTGACTCTAATGGGAAGAAGATGGATCCTAACGATGGGTCTTGATTTAGACTCAAAACATCGACAACAAAATGACTACTGTGGAACTATTTCCGCATCCTCAACATCAAATGGATCCTTCTTGTCCTTTTGAAAAGTTCATACACCCTATTTCATGGATCCATTATTTAAATTAAATGGAAGATAATGCTTGTCATAGTGTTTTGTATAAATAATCTTGAGAAAGGTGAGAAAAGACCTCCATTTTTCCATAGAAATATTAAGAGAAAATATATTATACAATATTGATCAACGAATGGTATGAACATACCAATTAGAGTTGATATAGATAACTCTTTCTTGGAACTTAGAGACTATTATATTTTCGATATGTTATTTTATTGAACTCACAAAGAATGTAAAACCTCTCTATTGCTTCAAAAATTTAACAAAGGTATGGAATCTTGGTGATGATGGTCAAGAGACATGTGTGTGAGGGATAGGGTCTCAAGACATATGTTTGATAACTAATATCAAATCTACCAACATTTTAATTTTCTTCATCTTCAAGTTTGATGTTACAATTGTTATCACCTAAAAAGTGATCACCTAGCCATTTTCCACTCGGATGATCGAAATACAAGATGTAGTATGGGTTTTACACATAAAACCCATGTTCACCTTCGGAAATAATTTAGAGAACCAATTTTCCTAAATAATTTAGAGAACCGCTTTTCCTAAATTATTTATGTTTACCCACTTGAAAATAACCTAGAAATTCATTTAATTAATTTCATGTTATTTTCATATTTACCCATTTAGTAAAAACGATTAAAAATATTTTTGCTCATCCATAGGAATAATTAAATAAATCATTATTTTTATTATTCCTTAATCATTTAACTTCTCTCCCTTGAAATAATTATTTATTAATTATTTCTAACTCCTTTTGAACGTATCACCCATGAATAATTAAATAAATCATTATTTATTTATTATTTCTTAACTTTTTAAATTATCTCCCATGAGATAATTATTAAATCATTATTTAATAACTATAGCTAACTCACTTTGACCACATATTCTTAAAGCAATTGATAAATATATTTTTTTTGTTAATTACTTTAACCATTTTCCTTGATTAACTCAATAAATCAATATTTTTTAATCTAGTCCACTAAATAAATATTTTTTACCATTTCAAGAATATTTTCCTCTTAAATATAATAAAATATTCCTAATGGATAGACCTTGATTTAGTCTAGTAATTTTTTATTGTTTCCTTAGATTTAGATCTATCCTAGCATTTTATTATAGATAGGGAGGTTTCTCCTCACTCTAGACACATTGCCATCTCATCGTTGTCACTAGTATCTTATGATGTTTGAGCTTCCACTTCAAGTTTACTAATTTCACTCATTTATTATGCTCATTGCAACCAATGAAAGAGAGAGATCAATTGTTGAAGCATAGGGAACAAAAGAACCCATCCTGCATTTTCCTCCAATGGGTGTATTCTTTTATAACAATAAAATTAACTTACTTTCCATTGGGTTTCTTTGTCATATATATTTTTAGTGTTTGCAGGCTATTTTTGATAGAATGAAGTCAAGGTTTCGGTAAGAGTGTCAAAGAAGAGAGGTAATTGAAAGTAGGATAAAAAGTCATTGGAAAGGGTTGCAAATATGGAATGAGAGGCATGGGATTAATCTACATACCAATTTGCAACAACTTTGGTGAGGATGCATTGAAAATGGTGTATAAAGGTAAATCCTCTATGATAGAATTAGAAGAGAACCACATATGAAATGAGTGGACATGGTCGGCGGGATCCTCTCTAGAATTCCCTTCAAATTTTGGTATATTTGATGGAAGTTTAGTCAGCATAGGTGGCCAACTCAAATCATGGTGAAGAGGATCATTAATAAGATGATTCAAATTTGGGAGACTTATACCAACCATATAAGGGAGCAAGGGTTGAGAAGGAGCCATTTCATGTGAGGTTTCAATGTTACCTCTCGGAGGGGGGCCTCAAGTATTACTAGTGTTATGGCCAACATTACCTCCACCATTGGTGCCAACATTGGGACCGATATTATCGCCCTCGTTGAAAACTGACATGGTAATCATTGGGTGTTGAGAGGAATCAAAATTTGAGGATGAACTAGAGGAATCAAAAAGGCTAGAGAGCATATGTTAATTAGGTGGAGGGACCTTTGACTCGTTGAGTAGGAGTTAAAGTATGTCCTATGGAACTGAGGGTGAAGGCCAAAAAGTCTCTGTGACAAAATCCTAGGGGGCGTTATGATGTCAGGACACAATAAACACTAAGGGATAGAATTAAAGTGGTTTATAAAAATAATAACTAAGAGAAAGAAAACACCTAGTGTAGTGGTGCAGAGTGAAAGCTAACTACAATGTACTACTATTTTAATTCAGGAAAAAACATCCTATAAAAGAAAATTACCTCTAGCCTAAAGGTGATATATGTTAACACCCAGGTTGTTCCCTTTGACTCCCAAGGGAATACGGCCGGGGTAACCACTAACCAATCTTTGGATTACAGCTCCTAGCCAAACTGTAATCAGAGAGGGCTCTCTCTTTATGATTTGTCTCTGTTCTGATAGTATTTTAGGCTAGTTATGATTTTCAAGATTTGTTTTTGTATTTGGTTGGAGAATGTTTCAGTCAGGATATGTATGTGCTCACACTAGAATGTTATAGGTCATTGGGCATGGAGTCAGTGGTCCTTTAGATGTTTGGTGTGCTATGTTGATATGATAGTGATGCTGCAGAGCTGGATAACTTATCTGGGAAACAACGCTTTGGAATTTTGATTAAGTGTGATGTATTCAGTTTATGAAAGGCAGTTAAGAATCTTTCAATAAAAGGATGTGTGAAGAAGTGAGAATATCATTTAGAAGCAACTAAGAATTTCTAGATAAACATCCACAGTTATTGAATTAACGCAAACATGAGCACTGAAGATTTCATGTCCATGGTTAATTCAGAAGAAAACATTTACAGCAATAAAAGATTGAGCACAGAGTGTTATGAATCATGTCCTGTACTATTCATTTTCTCTATTGCTAGATTTGATGAAAACATGAGTATGCAAATGACATAAGAAGACAAACAGAGATTTAAGAAAACTTATTATTCCACCAGACAGCACAAGAATTCTGCAACAGCACGCGGGTCATCAACAAGACATCAAAACTTTAGGAAATCACTGAGCTAGTCCAGCCCTTTGTATTAGATGATTCTGAAAGTGTACAATATATTTTCCTCAGAGTAAAATTTCCAACCCTTAATGCCTTGCTAAGGGGGGTATATATACAAAATTTACATAAGAAAATATCAAGAAAAGGAGTTAATGGCTCATAAGTGTTATGCCAACTCCTGGAGCTTTGTAGTCGAGAAAGTAAAAGCTGCAGTAACTCTTTATTGCTTTAGCTGTCAAAAATAGTCAGAAATTGATGACTTGGTGGGTGTTGAAGTCGGCTGAGGCTAAGCTGTCCAAAATTCTCGTATTCTCTTATCCTTTGGGCTAGCTGTCGTTGTGCATGTGCTGAGTCATTTTTCAACTGCTTTAAATGCTAACCTTTTTCTGCTGTTTGTCTTCTAGTGAGCTGGAGAGGGTAGTGACCGAGCAACTGAGGCTACCGTGGCAAGATTTGAAGCATTGCTTGCCACCAATCCTCCTTAGGCATTTGATGTCTCCGAATTTTTATCAAAGTCTCATCGGCCTCTGTATATCTATAAAAGTTAGGAGGAGTTTCAAAAAGATGATTTACCTCATTCTCAATAAAGAACAGGCCTTCAAGTTTATCATATAAGCTCTAGCCTGTGGGAGGCACTGTTTGCTCAGATGTACAGCCAGATGCAGTAATCTGATTTTCAATATAGGTTTCCATTCTGTTGGAAAATTGATCTCGGGAGATCAGTCTTCCTGCACCGCTTAGGAGGCTGGGCAGTCCCTTTGCTTGCAGCAATGCCATCTTGACTTTATATTCCTCCACATCAGCTTGTATCTCATAGCACTTCCTCTCCACAGTTTGTACATAGTTCCTGAGAGTTAGTGCCTTCTTGGCAGTGAGGACAACCTCTGTTCTGTTGGCAATGCCTATGGCTGCCAGTTCCTCCTTTTCTTGCCTGTTCAGGAAGTCTATCATTCTGTTGGCCTGTTCAGGTCTGTCTCCCAGTAATGTTTTGGCCTTATGGATTTCTGCTTGTGCTTGGCCCATTAAGTCCATCTGCTCATGTATTGTTTTGATTGATCTCCATTGTTGTGTGATGGATTGGCCAATTTTGGCCCATAGAATCCTTTTTATGTCGGCCATGGCAGTCTCTAGATTCAGCTCTTTCTCTAAGGCCTTTATCTTGTCTTTTAGGGCCTTTATTTCTCTGCCCTGCTCTGCTACAGTTACTTTTGATTTGTCATACTTGGCATCCAGCTCTGCCAATTTTTCCTTGGCCTTTTTTATCTCATTTTCCTGGAGCTCCATTTCTTTGATGGCCTTAGTCAATTCTTCTACAGTTGTGCTGGAATCTGGAGCTGTTGTTGTTGCTGCTGCTTCTGTTGTGGGGGCCACTGCTGTCCCTGTAGTTGTTGCTGTTGTTGAAGTAGTTGGAGGAGCTTGGGATGTGGATTCCCCCTGTTTGTCTTGTAATGCTCCTTCCAGCTCTTTCTCCAAATCCAGGACCCTCTGGTTTAGCTGCATTATGAGGTCCAGTTGGTCATCAACCTGTTTTTCCTTTTGTAGCTCTGCTGTTTGAGGGTGCTCTGTGGGCAACAGCTTTAACCTCTTCTTTAATGCATTTAGGTCATCTTCTTTCTTCTTCAGAAGGGCCTTTACACCCTTTGGATCACTAGGATCATGTCCTAGATCAATAATGATGTCCTCAAGTGACTTTATTCTATTGTCTTTGGCCAGGGAGGACATTCTCTCAAAATCCAACTGTGTGTTGGTATTTTTCAGGGACTCCTTTAGCTCATGGGCCATGGTTGCCCTCTCCACCAAGGTTGCATAAACCATCTCTCCAGCTTGCTTGTGGAGTTCAATTTGGTCCATGGGATGGATGTCTTTGGCCATGACCTCCACCCTTGTCTTCACAAAATCTGTAGCTGACTTAGGCTGCAGTATTGTAGGCTTAAAGTGACTCAGGATGATTTTTTCCTCTTTAATGTCATATACAGACATTTGCCTTTCTTGCTGGGCTGGTGTTGCATCTAGAAATTGTTTGTACACCTCTACCCTTAGCAAGTCATTCTGTGCCTTTATTTGCTTGAAAGAAGCCTTAGTGCTTTTAGGCTTCTTGCTCTGCTGAGAGGAGGAAGACACCTCCAAACCAAGTTGCAATCCTTGCTCCTGCTGAAAGGAGCTTGTCCCTGTGTGCTGGCTGCCCTCCCTGTTTTTCCTTGAATTGTCAAGGAATTCTTCAGTGATGTCTTCTACCTCCGGGGAATCAGCTCTTGGCCTCTTGGTCTAGGGTTGCTGGGAGGATCCACTAGCAGGAGTGGACTCTTCTCTGGCTCTTTTCATACCCCTCTCCTCCTGTGCTGGGGTCTGCAAAATTGGAGCAGTCAATGGCTCAGTTTGTGGAAGTGGAGTTTGCATTGTTGGAGCTGTCGGTAGCTGCGTTTGTGGAGGGGCAGTCTGCTCTTGCTAGTGCTCCGGTTGCTGCCCTTGTGGCTGCTCTTGCTACTGTTCTTGTTGCTGTTCACTTGAAGGGGCAGACTTTTCTTTCATAGTTTCTTCCTCAGCACCCATTATGCCTTTCCCTTTGTCTGTAGCTGGTGCTGCTGTGGAAGGTGCCTGTGCGACTGGTGCAGTCCTTGAGGCCGAGGTCCCTTCTCCTACTGAATAAGGCCGTTTGAAAGGTACCTGCTACACAAAGTCTAGGTCAATAGTTTTTTCAAGCTCCTTTACATTTTTTAGCATTATCTCTTCTTCAGTTAGTTTTTCGACTAGAGTACCCTGCTGCCATTCTTGCTGGTTGGCATATCTTTCAATGTGTGGGTATTGACAATGCCTATAACCTAGAAGCCTGTACTTGGTTCTTCTATCAGTGATGAAGCCTTGAGGGTCATAAGGGACCCACCGAAAACTATATGAGAGCTTTTATTTATCTTTGAGGATTAGGTCGGCATCTTCCCATCCTTCTTTCTTATTCATGATGAAGGGGCCCAACTGGTGTTTGAACTTGAGGTGGGCCTTCTTTTTGGAGCTGTGGAAGTGGGTGAGGTCGGACTGAATCAACTACCTGTAATACTCCAAGGCAAATAACCTCATAGGCACATATTTTGGGAGCCTGTATGCACAGAGCTCACAGCCATAGACTCTGATAACTGTATGATTCTCATATAGGTACCAATCACCTATTTTGTATTTTTTGGAAAGCCGCAGAGCTTTCTGTATCTCAGTTGATATTCTGGGAGGAGGGGACCTCATTAATAGGCAGGAGACTGGGTATACAAATTGGTCAACAAATTCACAATAGGAATAGGGTGAATTTGAGACTTTGTGATAGACAGAGGTCCAGAAGATAACAGATCTTCTTTCCCCTCTATAATCCAGCTTTTTGATGTAGCATGGAAAAGCCTCAGACTGATAGTACATGAAAAGGTGATAGATATAGGCCGAGTACTTGAAGACACCCTGTCTATCCACTTTGCCCAACTGATCATGGATCTTGTTAGCTATGAACTTGGCAAAGTTATATTTGCGGGCAGGGGGTTGGCCTGGGCTGTAAGCAGCTAGCAATACCAGCATTGTTTCATCCACATGCTCGCTAGTTTTGTATCCCAGCACATAAGCAATCATGTCCAGTAATAGTCTGCCTACTTCAGTAAAATGGACATCCAGATAAGGAGGTGGCCCTGTAGGCTGGCACTAAGGTCTCATGAATGTCCTGGTGACCTTTTGAATCTCCTCACTAGTCAGCTTGGCACCAGTGTCCAGCAGATAATTCATGGAAAATGGGAACAACAGCTCTGTCTGATCAAAATGGAGCATTTTATTGATGGATTCAGGATTAATGTAGAAGAGGATCCTCCCAGATGGAGAGCTAATAGCTCTGTGGTGCACATCATAGTTTTCTGCACATAGGCGAATGATCTCAGGAAAGACATTGACAGAGGGGAGACAATAGTATGGCAGGTTTGACTCCCATATCCCATATGTATCATGACCATTCAGGTAGTCCTCTCTCAATTGCCTGAAGGTCTGCAGAAAGTCCCTGTTACCCACAAAGTCTTCAATGAGGTAGTCCTTGTCAGCAAAGGGCAAGGCCTCCAGGTCTTTATTTGGTGGATTTAATGGAGCTACACTGAGGGCTGAGGGTGCAGGGGCAGCCATTGTATAATCTGATTTTGAACAAGGTGAGTGCAAAGGATTGCAAGGTTCCTCAGAGCTTAAGTGATAGACTCACTGTAGACAATGTTTGAAATGTTTTTCACAGTGGAAAAGGCAGGCTGGTTTCTGCAGTTTTTGGTAAATTCACAGGGATTGTGAATTGCTAGGGGTAAATTGCAGAGGGTATGTGTGATTTACTTTGGTAAGAAGCTGCAGCTGGTCTACACCCGGCAAAAGGGAACAATGCCGGGCACCTCGAGGACAAATTCACAGTTTTGGTCCGCGGATCGACTGTTTCAATGTCGAATTATAGTGCTGGGGCAATGCAGGTTACTTTAGCTCTCATTTAAGTAGCAGACAATGCTTAATTGTGGAACTTGACAGGTGTTATAATGGTGAATTTGCAGAGAAATGGTATGTATGGGCGAAATGGGAGAATTATGGTGAATACCTGGATAAAATCGCTTAGAAAGCCTGCGGGCCGAACTGTGAAGGCTGAATGTAGCTGAGTTGATGAGTTGGCATGGTTGCAAATTGAATTTGGAGGTCCGGAGGCGATTTGGCAGTGAACCAGCGGCAACGGCTATGTCTTCTTCGCTTGAAAATGACATAAAATGGCCCAAACCGTGACTTTTAACGACAAATTCGGAAAAAACGAGTAATTGGCGCCTTTCTGCCGATGACATCAGCATGACGTCATGGCAGGCCCGGGTACAGAGGGTGACATGGCTGCTGAGGTGTAGGCCAGCGTGGCCGGAAACGGTGGCGGGCGGATAAGGTGGCAGGGCTAGGTGGAGGGCCACGCGGCGCGGGGGCGGGAGATGGTGCTACGTCATGATGACGCATGGATGACATAAGGGGGAGGTGGTAACGGGGAAGGTGGTAAGCGGTTTCCCCGCACCACCTTTGGCCAAATGCGGTATCGGGGAGGGGCGCTCTGAACAACCCCGCCGCCTGCCACGCGTCCCATGTACGAGGCGGAAAACCACCGTTCCCTCGATGCTAAAGGTCGGCAGATCCAGATCTGAAAATACCTGCCCATCGTTGGATCGGGGGTGGCAGACGATGGACGGCTGGCGAGCCTCCCGACGGATCGTGCATGTTGGGGGGGGTCCCGCCGGCATATTAAAATATTCAAATTAATATTTTGGGCGGAGAACTTTAGGTTTAAGGGTTTTTGTGGGTTTTTCGGGGCAAGGGTTAATCTGAAGGGGGAGGAAGGGTTAAAAAGTGGGTTTTAAGCAGAGGGAAGGGGTTTTTGTGGAATTCTTGAGCAGAGGTGAGGTGAGGGCTTAGAGGGAGGTTATCACTCCAACCAGAGGTTAGAGCAATCCCATGACAGGGTTGACCATAGTCCCTGGTGGACTAATGTCTCCCTTTAGACAAACTTTATTTAGCTATAGTGCCTAAAAGGGAGGATATTTATACAAAGCTAGGGATTTATACACCATGGTGTTATAATAGTAGGGAAAAGGTAACATAGGGGATTTAGATAATAGAAGTCAGGGGTTAATATGGATGGAACAGGTAAATGAGGAGCGAAATCACTAAGTTTATGTGCAGATAACTTAGCTTAGGGAGTAGATCAAAATAAAAAGATTTTTAGACAAGAAATGTGGCTTTTAAAGGAATAAGAACCACCATAAAACCTCAAATTCTTCCCTGAATCTCAACTGATGAAGGGATGTTAGTAATGAATGTGAAAGGGGAAAATGTGAAGTTAGACATGCTCCTTTGCTTTGCTGCAATATGATGGAGAAGAAGGCCTTCTCAATCCATTGATTTTCCTTTGTGAATAGGTTAGCACACATTCAATTGTAAGGAATGACATTTCTGCAACCCCATCTGCCTACCCATCTATTTTCCTAGCATTTTTTGTTTCTTCTTGGAGGGTGCACTTAGACTTGCAGACCCTTATTTGCCTTTTCTTTTCTCTTGGCTTTTTCTTTTGATTTTCTATCTAGAATTACCCTTATTGCTTCCAAGGTCCCAGATTAAGCAGTTGGGAACCTTAATTCTCTACCTAAGCTACTGGTCTGCCAAGATTAAACAGTTTGGACAGACTTCTTTCTCTATTCTACAACAGAAAATTGAAACATGGCATGATCCAGATTAGGCTTTTGGACCATCCATCAAAACTTAGTCACCATAAAGCTATATACACACCTTGTCTCTTTTTTGGAAATATGGGATCTTTGTGTCACCAAAGCAGAGCATATTTGGAACTTTCTTTGCCAATCATGAAATATGAAACCTATTGATATAGGTAGCTAACAGTGGCTCCACATGGGGATGGCTTTTCCATTTGAAAGGCCAAGAACAGCAGGTCAGAATGCCTTGGGCCCTTGACTGCTTTTACCAAAGTTTGAAGTATGCTGCTTTGAAATGCCAAACTTGTGCTCTTCCCATCTTGGTAAATCTCTGAACTTATTAGCCTTATGCTGATACCCTATAAACTTGAGAAACTGCATTTTTACATTTTTAACAGGAAGTAATATATACACCTGGATATGTACAAGGGAACCTTAGGTTGCACTTATGGATGGTAGTCAAAATAGTGCTTCAACATCCTGCCATTCACAGGACCTTCATCCAAATCAGTTTCATTAAGACTTTTAAGGAAGTAAGTATTATTTCCTTGTACTGCTTGAACAGCAAATGGTCCCCTCCAAAGGGAATCAAATTTTCCATGTTTTCCCTTATCTTCTCTTCTTGAATCCCACTTGAGGACTTTGTCTCCAACATTAAAATCTTCTGCCTTAGTCCTTCTGTCAAAGGCTTTCTTTAACTTTTCTTGCAAAACTTGGACTCTGCTGTAAACTTGGTCTCTAGTTTGCTGTAAACATATAATTTGATTTACCCTCCTTTGCATATCATTGGGCTCAGCTTGAGTCTCTTGAAGTAGTTTCATAACAGGGATCCCTAGTGATGAAGGGAATTTGGCCTCTAATCCATAGACTAGCTCATATGGGCTGACCCCAATTGATCTCTTGGTTGTTAGTCTATCTGCCCATAAGGCATTCACAAGCTTCTTATGCCAGTTCTTTTTATTTTCTTCCAGTAACCTTTTTATGATGTTCACTAGGCTTTTATTTGATGATTCAGCAAAGCCATTTCCTTGAGGATAGTATGCAGTAGAATGGCCCAAGGTAATGTGAAATTTGTGACAAAAATTCACCATCTTCTTGGATCTGAAGGCAACAACATTGTCTGTTATTATTTTATCAGGACAACCAAATCTAGAAAGAATATTGGTCTCAAGGAACTGAATGATAGTGGAATCATTTGCTTGTCTGCATGGAATAGCTTCAATCCATTTAGTAAAGTAGTCTGTAGCTGTTAGAATCCATCTATGTTGGCCTGAAGATGAAGGGTGAATTTCCCCAATGAAATCCAAGCCCCATTGTTGAAAAGGTCTCTCTGTTGCAATAGGCCTCAAAGGAAGTGGCAGTAATTTTCTCTTTCCCTCAAATACTTGACATTTATGACATGAGGTGGTGAATTTCTTGACATCAGAGAAAACAGTGGGCCAATAGTAACCAGCCCTCAGTATTTTATCCACAGTGGACTTCCAATACAAGTGTCCACCACAGTCACCTGCATGAAATTCTTTGGTGACATTGTTAGTCTCATTTTCAATTAAGCAGCTTAACAGTATACCCTCATGGTTTTTCCAAAGCAAATTGCCATCTATTACACAAAATTTTGAAGCTTTCATTTTTAGGAACCTACACTTAGTTCTGGACAGTCCTGGGGGAGCACACAGGTTTTGTAACACATGACAGATATCAGAATAGCAGGGGGATTGTTCAAAGGCTACATTGATCTTTGGAGTCACCAGCTCCGGTTCATTGTCCAGTTGGTTGATGTCCAAGGCTTGGAAATTTGTTTCAGACATTAATTTAGCCAGACCTTGTCCTTTTATCAGTTTTGTAGGTTTTATTTCAATGTCAAATTCTAAAATATTTGCAATCCATTTTCCTCTTCTGCCCTCTAAGTTCTCTTGAGTAAGCATGTCTTTCACAATTGGGCTTGGTACATAGGCTATAACATGGGAGTATAGGATGTAGATCCTAAAGTCTTTAATAGCTTTGACCAAGGCATACGCTTGCTTTTCCATAATCTGGTATTTCAGGGGTGCATCTCTAAGAGCTTTACTAAAGAAAGCAATGGGTTTCTCATTTCCTTGGTCATCTTTCTGTAATAAGACATCAGCAATTGTGTGTTGGGAAGCAAAGGAAAATATGATAAATTCCCTATCAAATTGTGGATTTGTTAGAACTGGAGTTTGGGTGAGGGCCAATTTTATTCCTTCAAAGGCTTGACTTGCTTCTACCGTCCATTTTACCTTTGAATCCTTTTTTAACATGTTATTTAGTAACCTTCTCAATTCGGCCAGATTTGGGATAAATCTCCTCAGGAAGTTGATTTTACCCAAAAGGGCTTGTAATTCCTTTACATTTCTTGGATGAGGCATTTGTAAGATGGCCTGGATTCTGTCTGGGTCGATCCTAATGCCATCCTTTGAAATGATGTGACCCAACAGTTTACCTTCTTCCAAACCAAACAGGGATTTCTTGGGATTTAAGGAAATTCCATATTTCCTACAGGTTATGAATATCTTCCTTAGATGTTTCAAATGTTCTTGGTCAGATTTGGAGAAAGGTGTGAGGTCATCCAAATAAATGACAAGAAAGTCATGAATCTCTTTGGCAAAAGCAATATCCATTTCTCTTTGGAATGTAGCCCCTGCATTCTTCAACCCAAAAGGCATTTTAACATATTTGAAGGTTCCCCATGGGGTTGTAAATGCTGTTTTGTCCTGATCATCAGGATGAACTAAGATCTGGTTGAAACCTGAGAATCCATCAAGTAGAGAAATTCTTGAGGCCCCCACTACTCTCTGCAAGATGTGATCCATCTTGGGTAAAGGGTAATTATCTTTCAAGGATACTTGATTCAAGTTCCTTAGGTCAACACATAGCCTTATTTCACTGGTTTTCTTTCTTGTAGGGACTAAGTTTGAAATCCAATCAGAGAATCTGATTGGTGCTATGATGCCTGCCTTAAACATTTTCTGTACCTCTTGTTCCATTGCTGGGAGAAGCATAGGATTGATTCTCCTCAATTTTTGTTTAAAGGGTTTTTGATCTAGCTTGAGAGGGATAGTGTGTTGAATTACAGAGGTGTCATAGGATTTTAAATCCTCATAACTCCATGCAAAGACATCCTGGAACTCTTTAAAAAGGTCAATGTATTTAGGCTTTTGGTCAGGAGGTAAGGAAGCAGACAATTTTATTATTTTGGGTTGTTCAACAGTCCCAATGTTACATTCTTCTATGGCAGTGTTGAGGGGCTGCATTTTTGGTTTGTTGGGAACATCATTGGAGTCAAAAATGTATTCTAAAGGAGCTAAGCCTGTCGGAAGAAAATTTTCCTTCAATTGTATCACTTCAGCTTCATCTTCGGCTGTCTCCTCACAACTAATTTGTTGGATTTCTTGTATGTTGTCTTTGTTGAAAATTGTAGGATGTAGGATTTGGTTAGCTGTTTTGGGTGATATTGCTTTGTTATTCTGTTTACTCTGTATTTGTGGTTGACTTTCTCTTTCAGGTATTTGTGACTGACTTTCTCTTTCAGGTATTTGTGATTGACTTGCTCTTTCAGGTGTTTGTGATTGACTTGCTCTTTCAGTGTCAATGTTTAGTCCTGAAAATTCTTGCTGTAAAGTCAAGAAATTGTTTATTTGTGTATCATCATCAAACACTTTCCAATCCTTGACATTGTTTGGGACAGATGGTCTGTGTTTTATCTCAGCTGAAAAACAGTGGTGGGGCTCAAAAGGTAGCTTGCAGGTACTTGCAAATGTGGCCAAGCTATGGGCATGCAGATTATGGGTTCTAGGAATTTTGGTAATCTGGAATTCAGTGAAGGACTGTAGTAGTTCAGCAGCAGCAGACCTATAAGATCTCAGTCTTTTATCATTAGTAACAAAATTTCCCTTTACTTGTTGGATGATCAAGTCTGAATCTCCCATAATTGAAACCTTCATGGCTTGTAAGGATTTTACTAGCTTAAGGCCTAACAAGAGAGCTTCATATTCTGCCATATTGTTGGTGCATCTGAAGTTTAACCTATAGGCTCGGCCCTCTGCATGACTGTGTTGTTTATTATGTATCCAAACCCCTGCTCCTGCCCCTAACTTGTTGACTGACCCATCAAATTCTAGAAACCATAGGTTCTCTTTTTCTAGGGGTGATTTAATAATTTCTCTGTGATCTGGGATAGTGAGTTGAAGCTCTGGTTTTTCACCTGGTTTGTCTTCTAGGACAGTCTGATCACTTGATTGAAGTAGCTTGATTTCTTGAGCAGCAGCTTGTTCATTAATATCCTGGTCTTGCTCAAGTGTTTTGGTTTCAACAACATTATTTATAAGACTTGTATTGTCATTGAAAAGAATATATGAGTCTATATCAGAATGAACAGCATATATGAGAAAATTTTGAGGTTTTTCTTCACTGCTGACCATGTACTTCATAGGTGTTTCTATGTATAGTCTTTTTGGTTGCCCAAAGACAGAGATGGTTGCATATGAGATTTCTAGTTGTAGGGAACCTTGGAGTTTAGCCCCCCATGATCTTGATAACAACATCCCATATTTAGGTGGGATATCAGCAACCACCACATCCATGAGAATTGTTTTATTTGGGTACTGAACAAGGGACACACATAAGTCTTTTATCAAGCCTAGACACTTAACTTGGCTGGATTCAAATGAGAATAGGTCCTTATATGGTCTTGTAATATCTAGATTCAACCTTTCCATGACTGATTTCGGCATCAGGTTATGAGAGGCACCTGAGTCAAACATTGCATTGTGTAATATCTTATCATGAACATGTAAACTGACATAAAAAGGTAAGATCCATGTGACTGCTGTCTTTCCATCCACTTCTGGACCAAACAGCAATTCTGGGGTATCATCCAACACATTGACATTGTCTTTATTACGAGTAAGTTGGAGGGACTTCTTGATTTGTTGTTTGTAGATGTCATGCTTGGCTAGTTCTGAGAGAGGGATGGCTACCTTCAGTTTGCCAATTTCAGCTTCCAAGTCAAAGGGTCTTTCAGATTGAACCTTAGTGTTGTGGGTGACAACCTTTTCTTTGTTTAGTAAGTTTTCTTCTTGATCCTTGTCTTGATCTTGAAGCTTGTCCTTGTTACTGACCTCTTGAGGAATGTTAGTTGGGTTGGGCTGTAAGGGTGATGACTCTACTGGTTGTTGTTTTGAGGGAGAAGTTACAACTATTTCCTCAACTGTTACCTCATCTGTAATTGGACCAGTTTTGTCACTTGGTTCTGTGATAATAGCTTTCTTAGGCTGTGTTGTGTCCTTTGTCTTGTCAGGCTGTGTCACATTTATAGTTCTGCTTCTTAGCTTATATTGTTTATGAACTTCATAAACAGTTGTGTCATATCCTTATTTAAAGTCAAATGACTCACCTAATTTGGTTTCGAACAGCTTGATTTCATCATCCTCATGATCTTCTTGTGTTAAAAAGATTTGACTTTCACCATCCAAACCCATTAAATTAATGTGGGGATCTTCATTGGGTTCACTTGATGTGGAAGTCTCAGCATAATTCTCTTGGAAAGGGGGTCTTATATCTGGGTCAGAACTGGCCTTGCCAACGTTTGGATTTTGAGTTCTCCTAAAATTTGGATTCCTAGGAGGGTTGTTTTGTGGTGCTTCCCATGATGACTTTATCTCAACTGATTCCACTCTATCACCCAATCTCTTCATACCAGTGAGTATTGCATCCAGTTTTTGATCAAAGGCTGAGGGTTCTTCTTTGAAGGTGGTTCTCTTTTCTAATCTTGCCCTGTTTCTTTTGGCAATCAGGTTAGCCTCTACTGTGACAGCAACCTTTTGGGCTTCTTCAAGGGTTTTAGGTGCCCTTTCTTTCAATTGATATGCCATATCAGGGTCAAAACCATCAAGAAATTTGTACAAGGCTAAATCAGGGGGAGGTCTTAAATTCTGTGGTATTGCGTTATATACATTATTGAATCTTGCACAATACTCCAAAACGGTCTCTTGAGGACCTCGTTTGATTATATCATATTCACCAAGTATGTGCAGGGGATCTTTCTTCTTCTCCCACCTATTAGTAAAGGATTGATAAAGGTCATCAGGAGTTGTGATAGTATTTGCAGCTAGTGATCTGAACCAAGTTCGGACATCACCTGTTAGGCTCTGGACAAAAATTCTCATTCTCACACTATCATCATCGATTTCATAGTTCTCAAAGTGATCCTGCATCCTCTTGGCATGTTGAATAGCAGAGTAAGGGCCAGTGGAGTCAAAATATGAGATTTTGGTTTGGTAATCCTGAGGTAAAGCTGCAGGATTAGCAGATAATTGCAAAGGTGCATATCTGTTAGCCATAGTCACAAGGTTTGGGGGATTGACAAGGGCAACTGGGACAAAAGGAACGATGGGTACCACAGGGGTAATAGGTGTAGCAGCACCTAGAGTGTTGGTCAAGGGGATATGTGCAGTGGATGAAGAAGTGAGAGGAGTGCTTTGAGATGTGGATGGTGAACTAGGGGAATTGGGGGTAGACCGAAAAAGAACCTTGATTGGGGTAGAAACAGGGTTAGGATGAACTGTCTCTGGACTCAAATCAGCAAGATTTTCCTGCTCTTGCTGCTTCCTAATGATTCTAGGGATGGTGTTAGGATTTTCAAAAACAGGGGGTGGATTTGGGTCAGGATTTGACCTAGTGTACCGTGGATTCTTCTTGGGAGCCAGCTTCTAACTAGTTTTTGAATATTTTTTAGGAAAATTTTTTATATCTGCAAGGACTGGATAAGATTTTGGAATGGCTATATAGATCTCAAAGCTAGTATGAAGATTGACTGAAGCAGCTCTTCCCTAAAGCTGTTAATGTAAAACAGAAACAGTTTTGAAGGTTTCCTGGCTGATATTCAGGCTTCATCTGTAGCTTTAGGAGATATATAGTAATTAGAAAATCCTAAAGAGTTCCCCAGCGGAGTCGCCAATTATGTTAACACCCAGGTTGTTCCCTTTGACTCCCAAGGGAATACGGCCGGGGTAACCACTAACCAATCTTTGGATTACAGCTCCTAGCCAAACTGTAATCAGAGAGGGCTCTCTCTTTATGATTTGTCTCTGTTCTGATAGTATTTTAGGCTAGTTATGATTTTCAAGATTTGTTTTTGTATTTGGTTGGAGAATGTTTCAGTCAGGATATGTATGTGCTCACACTAGAATGTTATAGGTCATTGGGCATGGAGTCAGTGGTCCTTTAGATGTTTGGTGTGCTATGTTGATATGATAGTGATGCTGCAGAGCTGGATAACTTATCTGGGAAGCAACGCTTTGGAATTTTGATTAAGTGTGATGTATTCAGTTTATGAAAGGCAGTTAAGAATCTTTCAATAAAAGGATGTGTGAAGAAGTGAGAATATCATTTAGAAGCAACTAAGAATTTCTAGATAAACATCCACAGTTATTGAATTAACGCAAACATGAGCACTGAAGATTTCATGTCCATGGTTAATTCAGAAGAAAACATTTACAGCAATAAAAGATTGAGCACAGAGTGTTATGAATCATGTCCTGTACTATTCCTTTTCTCTATTGCTAGATTTGATGAAAACATGAGTATGCAAATGACATAAGAAGACAAACAGAGATTTAAGAAAACTTATTATTCCACCAGACAGCACAAGAATTCTGCAACAGCACGCGGGTCATCAACAAGACATCAAAACTTCAGGAAATCACTGAGCTAGTCCAGCCCTTTGTATTAGATGATTCTGAAAGTGTACAATATATTTTCCTCAGAGTAAAAAATTACCAACCCTTAATGCCTTGCTAAGGGGGGTATACATACAAAATTTACATAAGAAAATATCAAGAAAAGGAGTTAATGGCTCATAAGTGTTATGCCAACTCCTGGAGCTTTGTAGTCGAGAAAGTAAAAGCTGCAGTAACTCTTTATTGCTTTAGCTGTCAAAAATAGTCAGAAATTGATGACTTGGTGGGTGTTGAAGTCGGTTGAGGCTAAGCTGTCCAAAATTCTCGTATTCTCTTATCCTTTGGGCTAGCTGTCGTTGTGCATGTGCTGAGTCATTTTTCAACTGCTTTAAATGCTAACCTTTTTCTGCTGTTTGTCTTCTAGTGAGCTGGAGAGGGCAGTGACCGAGCAACTGAGGCTACCGTGGCAAGATTTGAAACATTGCTTGCCACCAATCCTCCTTAGGCATTTGATGTCTCCGAATTTTTATCAAACTCTCATCGGCCTCTGTATATCTATAAAAGTTAGGAGGAGTTTCAAAAAGATGATTTACCTCATTCTCAATAAAGAACAGGCCTTCAAGTTTATCATATAAGCTCTGTCCTATGGGAGGCACTGTTTGCTCAGATGTACTGCCAGATGCAGTAATATGATTTTCAATATAGGTTGCCATTCTGTTGGCAAATTGATCTCGGGAGATCAGTCTTCCTGCACCGCTTAGGAGGCTGGGCAGTCCCTTTGCTTGCAGCACTGCCATCTTGACTTTATATTCCTCCACATCAGCTTGTATCTCATAGCACTTCCTCTCCACAGTTTGTACATAGTTCCTGAGAGTTAGTACCTTCTTGGCAGTGAGGACAGCCTCTGTTCTGTTGGGAATGCCTATGGCTGCCAGTTCCTCCTTTTCTTGCCTGTTCAGGAAGTCTATCATTCTGTTGGCCTGTTTAGGTCTGTCTCCCAGTAATGTTTTGGCCTTATGGATTTCTGCTTGTGCTTGGCCCATTAAGTCCATCTGCTCATGTATTGTTTTGATTGATCTCCATTGTTGAGTGATGGATTGGCCAATTTTGGCCCATAGAATCCTTTTTATGTCGGCCATGGCAGTCTCTAGATTCAGCTCTTTCTCTAAGGCCTTTATCTTGTCTTTTAGGGCCTTTATTTCTCTGCCCTGCTCTGCTACAGTTACTTTTGATTTGTCATACTTGGCATCCAGCTCTGCCAATTTTTCCTTGGCCTTTTTTATCTCATTTGCCTGGAGCTCCATTTCTTTGATGGCCTTATTCAATTCTTCTACAGTTGTGCTGGAATCTGGAGTTGTTGTTGTTGTTGCTGCTTCTGTTGTGGGGGCCACTGCTGCCCCTGTAGTTGTTGCTGTTGTTGAAGTAGTTGGAGGAGCTTGGGATGTGGATTCCCCCTGTTTGTCTTGTAATGCTCCTTCCAGCTCTTTCTCCAAATCCAGGACCCTCTGGTTTAGCTGCATTATGAGGTCCAGTTGGTCATCAACCTGTTTTTCCTTTTGTAGCTCTGCTGTTTGAGGGTGCTCTGTGGGCAGCAGCTTTAACCTCTTCTTTAATGCATTTAGGTCATCTTCTTTCTTCTTCAGAAGGGCCTTTACACCCTTTGGATCACTAGGATCATGTCCTAGATCAATAATGATGTCCTCAAGTGACTTTATTCTATTGTCTTTGGCCAGGGAGGACATTCTCTCAAAATCCAACTGTGTGTTGGTATTTTTCAGGGACTCCTTTAGCTCATGGGCCATGGTTGCCCTCTCCACCAAGGTTGCATAAACCATCTCTCCATCTTGCTTGTGGAGTTCAATTTGGTCCATGGGATGGATGTCTTTGGCCATGACCTCCACCCTTGTCTTCACAAAATCTACAGCTGACTTAGGCTGCGGTATTGTAGGCTTAAAGTGACTGAGGATGATTTTTTCCTCTTTAATGTCATGTACAGACATTAGCCTTTCTTGCTGGGCTGGTGTTGCATCTAGAAATTGTTTGTACACCTCTACCCTTAGCAAGTCATTCTGTGCCTTTATTTGCTTGAAAGAAGCCTTAGTGCTTTTAGGCTTCTTGCTCTGCTGAGAGGAGGAAGACACCTCGAAACCAAGTTGCAATCCTTGCTCCTGCTGAAAGGAGCTTGTCCATGTGTGCTGGCTGCCCTCCCTGTTTTTCCTTGAATTGTTAAGGAATTCTTCAGTGATGTCTTCTACCTCCGGGGAATCAGCTCTTGGCCTCTTGGTCTGGGGTTGCTGGGAGGATCCACTAGCAGGAGTGGACTCTTCTCTGGCTCTTTTCGTACCCCTCTCCTCCTGTGCTGGGGTCTGCAAAATTGGAGCAGTCAATGGCTCAGTTTGTGGAAGTGGAGTTTGCATTGTTGGAGCTGCCGGTAGCTTCGTTTGTGGAGGGGCAGTCTGCTCTTGCTGCTGCTCCGGTTGCTGCCCTTGTGGCTGCTCTTGCTGCTGTTCTTGTTGCTGTTCACTTGAAGGGGCAGACTTTTCTTTCATGGTTTCTTCCTCAGCACCCATTATGCCTTTCCCTTTGTCTGTAGCTGGTGCTGCTGTGGAAGGTGCCTGTGCGACTGGTGCAGTCCTTGAGGCCGAGGTCCCTTCTCCTACTGAATAAGGCCGTTTGAAAGGTACCTGCTGCACAGAGTCTAGGTCAATAGTTTTTTCAAGCTCCTTTACATTCTTTAGCATTGTCTCTTCTTCAGTTAGTTTTTCAACTAGAGTACCCTGCTGCCATTCTTGCTGGTTGGCATATCTTTCAATGTGTGGGTATTGACAATGCCTATAACCTAGAAGCCTGTACTTGGTTCTTCTAGCAGTGATGAAGCCTTGAGGGTCATAAGGGACCCACCGAAAACTATATGAGAGCTTGTATTTATCTTTGAGGATTAGGTCGGCATCTTCCCATCCTTCTTTCTTATTCATGATGAAGGGGCCCAACTGGTGTTTGAACTTGAGGTGGGCCTTCTTTTTGGAGCTGTGGAAGTGGGTGAGGTCGGACTGAATCAACTGCCTGTAATACTCCAAGGCAAATAACCTCATAGGCACATATTTTGGGAGCCTGTATGGACAGAGCTCACAGCCATAGACTCTGATGACTGTATGATTCTCATATAGGTACCAATCACCTATTTTGTATTTTTTGGAAAGCTGCAGAGCTTTCTGTATCTCAGTTGATATTCTGGGAGGAGGGGACCTCATCAATAGGCAAGAGACTGGGTATACAAATTGGTCAACAAATTCACAATAGGAATAGGGTGAATTTGAGACTTTGTGATAGACAGAGGTCCAGAAGATAACAGATCTTCTTTCCCCTCTATAATCCAGCTTTTTGATGTAGCATGGAAAAGACTCAGACTGATAGTACATGAAAAGGTGATAGATATAGGCCGAGTACTTGAAGACACCCTGTCTATCCACTTTGCCCAACTGATCATGGATCTTGTTAGCTATGAACTTGGCAAAGTTATATTTGCGGGCAGGGGGTTGGCCTGGGCTGTAAGCAGCTAGCAATACCAGCATTGTTTCATCCACATGCTCGCTGGTTTTGTATCCCAGCACATAAGCAAATCATGTCCAGTAATAGTTTGCCTACTTCAGTAAAATGGACATCCAGATAAGGAGGTGGCCCTGTAGGCTGGCACTCAGGTCTCATGAATGTCCTGGTGACCTTTTGAATCTCCTCACTGGTCAGCTTGGCACCAGTGTCCAGCAGATAATTCATGGAAAATGGGAACAACAGCTCTGTCTGATCAAAATGGAGCATTTTATTGATGGATTCAGGACTAATGTAGAAGAGGATCCTCCCAGATGGAGAGCTAATAGCTCTGTGCTGCACATCATAGTTTTCTGCACATAGGCGAATGATCTCAGGAAAGACATTGATAGAGGGGAGACAATAGTATGGCAGGTTTGACTCCCATATCCCATATGTATCATGACCATTTAGGTAGTCCTCTCTCAATTGCCTAAAGGTCTGCAGAAAGTCCCTGTTACCCACAAAGTCTTCAATGAGGTAGTCCTTGTCAGTAAAGGGCAAGGCCTCCAGGTCTTTATTTGGTGGATTTAATGGAGCTACACTGAGGGCTGAGGGTGTAGGGGCAGCCATTGTATAATCTGATTTTGAACAAGGTGAGTGCAAAGGATTGCAAGGTTCCTCAGAGCTTAAGTGATAGACTCACTGTAGACAATGTTTGAAATGTTTTTCACAGTGGAAAAGGCAGGCTGGTTTCTGCAGTTTTTGGTAAATTCACAGGGATTGTGAATTGCTAGGGGTAAATTGCAGAGGGTATGTGTGATTTACTTTGGTAAGAAGCTGCAGCTGGTCTACACCCGGCAAAAGGGAACAATGCCGGGCACCTCGAGGACAAATTCACAGTTTTGGTCTGCGGATCGACTGTTTCAATGTCGAATTATAGTGCTGGGGCAATGCAGGTTACTTTAGCTCTCATTTAAGTAGCAGACAATGCTTAATTGTGGAACTTGACAGGTGTTATAATGGTGAATCTGCAGAGAAATGGTATGTATGGGCGAAATGGGAGAATTATGGTGAATACCTGGATAAAATCGCTTAGAAAGCCTGTGGGCCGAACTGTGAAGGCTGAATGTAGCCGAGTTGATGAGTTGGCACGGTCGCAAATTGAATTTGGAGGTCCAGAGGCGATTTGGCAGTGAACGAGCGGCAACGACTATGTCTTCTTTGCTTGAAAATGACATAAAACGGCCCAAACCGTGACTTTTAACGACAAATTCGGAAAAAACGAGTAATTGGCGCCTTTCCGCCGATGACGTCAGCATGACGTCATGGCGGGCCCGGGTACGGAGGGTGACGTGGCTGCTGAGGTGTAGGCCAGCGTGGCCGGACACGGTGGCGGGCAGATAAGGTGGCAGGGCTACATGGAGGGCCACGCGGCGCGGGGGCGGGAGATGGTGCTACGTCATGATGACGCATGGATGACATAAGGGGGAGGTGGTAACGGGGAAGGTGGTAAGCGGTTTCCCCGCACCACCTTTGGGCAAAGGCGGTATCGGGGAGGGGGGCTCCGAACAACCCCGCCGCCTGCCACGCGTCCCATGTACGAGGCGGAAAACCACCATTCCCCAGATGCTAAAGGTCGGCAAATCCAGATCTGAAAATACCCGCCCATCGTTGGATCGGCGGTGGCAGACGATGGACGGCTGGCGGGCCTCCCGACGGATCGTGAATGTTGGGGGGGGTCCCGCTGACATATTAAAATATTCAAATTAATATTTTGGGCGGAGAACTTTAGGTTTAAGGGTTTTTTGTGGGTTTTTCGGGGCAAGGGTTAATCTGAAGGGGGAGGAAGGGTTAAAAAGTGGGTTTTAAGTAGAGGGAAGGGGTTTTTGTGGAATTCTTGAGCAGAGGTGAGGTGAGGGCTTAGAGGGAGGTTATCACTCCAACCAGAGGTTAGAGCAATCCCATGACAGGGTTGACCATAGTCCCTGGTGTACTAATGTCTCCCTTTAGACAAACTTTATTTAGCTATAGTGCCTAAAAGGGAGGATATTTATACAAAGCTAGGGATTTATACACCATGGTGTTATAATAGTAGGGAAAAGGTAACATAGGGGATTTAGATAATAGAAGTCAAGGGTTAAGATGGATGGAACAGGTAAATGAGGAGTGAAATCACTAAGTTTATGTGCAGATAACTTAGCTTAGGGAGTAGATCAAAATAAAAAGATTTTTAGACAAGAAATGTGGCTTTTAAAGGAATAAGAACCACCATAAAACCTCAAATTCTTCCTTGAATCTCAACTGATGAAGGGATGTTAGTAATGAATGTGAAAGGGGAAAATGTGAAGTTAAACATGCTCCTTTGCTTTGCTGCAACATGATGGAGAAGAAGACCTTCTCAATCCATTGATTTTCCTTTGTGAATAGGTTAGCACACATTCAATTGTAAGGAATGACATTTCTGCAACCCCATCTGCCTACCCATCTATTTGCCTAGCATTTTTTGTTTCTTCTTGGAGGGTGCACTTAGACTTGCAGACCCTTATTCGCCTTTTCTTTTCTCTTGGATTTTTCTTTTGATTTTCTATCTAGAATTACCCTTATTGCTTCCAAGGTCCTAGATTAAGTAGTTGGGAACCTTAATTCTCTACCTAAGCTACTGGTCTGCCAAGATTAAACAGTTTGGACAGACTTATTTCTCTATTCTACAACAGAAAATTGAAACATGGCATGATCCAGATTTAGGCTTTTGGACCATCCATCAAAACTTAGTCACCATAAAGCTATATACACACCTTGTCTCTTTTTTGGAAATATGGGATCTTTGTGTCACCAAAGCAGAGCATATTTGGAACTTTCTTTGCCAATCATGAAATATGAAACCTATTGATATAGGTAGCTAACAAAATACTCCTCAAACAAGTCCTAGTGTTATCTTTTTGATGGCCTTCCAAAAGAGTTCTTACTTGCGGGGTCTGATGTTTGCAAGTAGAGCTGTCTAAGAGAAGGTGGGGCAGAGGGATGGTTGTTTCCCACAACCACTCCTCTAAGGTGTTTTTCCTAGGAATGGTCACTAAGTTACATTTCTTCCGTGAGAGAGCACAAATCTTAGGATTATGGGTAATCATCCACCTACACGGGATTCCCTACCATGAGTTGGGTAGCCTCGAGGAGAATCGCTCACACCATAACCTAAGCCTAACCCCATCTCTAATAGGTTTTTTTCATGCTCTGATTTTGACCGTGGGATGGTGGAGGATTTTAAAGCCCCCTACAAGGATAACGTCTATGTCTCAATGTAAATGACCAATGGTGTTATTAGAATCCTATCCCACCAATCCTAACTTAACTAATAGATTATTTTTCCCTGATGCCCAAGTGGGCTTAGATGTATGTGTGTTGTTAAGTTATTAATGTGAGAGTTTAAAAGTCTTGGCTTGGAGGTGCTAACCAAGGGCTCATTTGCTTAGGGTATGAAAATGTGTGTAAAAGTGTGTTTCAATGGGTTAATTGGAGCATGTTTTAAAATTCTATGTGTTGTTGGAAAATAAAGCATGAAACTATAAATTGTACTAAAAATGAACAACAAGAAAAAAACTAGACTAACCACACTATTTCCCACCAAAGAGGATATGAATACAACACAAAAGGACTATGAAAAAGAAAGCAACCCAAAGAAAAAAGTGACCAAGAGATCAAGTACCAAGTGTGGTTAGGATATAAGGCCAATTCTACATAATTATGCAACAAAAACCAATAAATAGGAGTGCCTAAATACTAAAAAAGAACAACAAATAAACTAAAGAGAAAAGGACACCTAGAAATACCCTAGAGAAATGGAGCAACACAAGGTTCAAATGGAATCCAAAGTGATGCTACTAAGGTTTAAAAGGACTAAAATTAAAGGGTTATTATGCTAGAAAATAGTGGCTACAATTTTAAAAATTATACTACCCAACTCAACAAACCCTCTATCAAGTGGCGGAGGCGTACTTCAAACCCCAAGGGGATTTTTCCTTTCCTCCTAAAGAGAAGAAAACTAAGAGTATCTAGGCCTAATGGAGTGAACATGAATAGAGGTAAACCTCCCCAACAAACAAACAAAACTCAGACTCGGAAAAACCCTGAAAAAAAAAATGTAGAAGGATAGAAGAAGCGGCATCGTACAAATTGACATGTTTCCTGCATAATAGTGCAGGTTTTGGACTAAAACTTGCACATCCAGTGTAGAAAGTTCCTAAGAAAATGCATTGGGCTCTCGAGACTCCTGCTTTGTAGATATGCAACAAAAATTTCAGTCTCCTGCTCTAATGGTAATTGTGACTTGCAAAAAGGTAGCAAAAGTATAAAAAGACTTTTTTTTTTCTAAAAAACCATTGAAAAACTAGAAATAGAAAAAAGAACAAAACAAAGGAAAATGCAAAAAGGAAGTCATCAAGGATTTGAATACCTAAACTAGTGGAGTCGCCATTTTTTAGGAGAATACCTTTTATCAGGTGTACTAGAATTTATTGTTCTTATCAATTTGTGATGATCTGCATAACAATAATGAAAATAAACAAAAAATCTAAAAGTATTCTTGATATCTACAAAATAATTATTAGAACACCTTGCAAAAATAGTGTGCAAACACTGAAAAATATGAAAATAATTATGACAAAGAAAACCAATGGAAATTAAGTTAATTTTATTATTATAAAAGAATACACATGTTGGAGAATAATTCATACTTGGGTCTAAATTATCCCCTTCGTGGGATGGGTTCTTTTATTCTCTACGCTTAAGAAATTTATCTCTCTCTCTCTCTCTCTCTCATTGGTTGCTATGAGCAGAATGAATGAGTGAAATGAGTGAACTCAAAGTGGGAGCTCAAAATTCATAAGACGGTAGTGACGACGATGAAATGGTCATGTGTCTAGAGTGAGGATAAACCTCTCTATTTATAATAGAATTATAGGATAAATTTAGATCTAGAGAAACAATACAAAATTATTAGACTAAAACAAGATTTGGTTGTTAGGAATATTTTATTATATTTAAGAGAGAAAAAGATTCTTAAAATGGTAAAAAATATTTATTTAGCAGACTAACTCAAAAAAATGATTTATTGAGCTAATCAAGGAAAATGGTTAAAGTAATTAACAAATAAAAAATGTTTTATCAATTATTTTAAGAAGATATGGTCAAAGTGAATTATAGATAACTATTAAATAACTATTTAATAATTATCTCACAGGAGAGAATTTAAATAATTAAAGTATAA
The DNA here is from genome assembly GCA_031772625.1 of Pinus tabuliformis. Lineage (NCBI taxonomy): Eukaryota > Viridiplantae > Streptophyta > Pinopsida > Pinales > Pinaceae > Pinus > Pinus tabuliformis. The sequence goes on along the minus strand of CM062816.1, from coordinate 750,549,906 downwards.
TAAATAAATAATTATTTATTTAATTATTCCTAGGTGATACATTCAAAAGGGGTTAGAAATAATTAGTAAATAATGATTTAATAATTATTTCAAGGGAGAGAAGTTAAATTATTAAGGAATATTAAATAAATAATGATTCATTTAATTATTCCTATGCATGGGAGAAAATATTTTTAGTTATTTTCACTAAACAAGTAAATATCAAATTAATTAAATGCATTTATTTGTTATTTTCAAGAGGGTGAACATAAATAAGTTATGTATAAAAACTGTAATACATTGTGCGTTTCGATCATCCTAGTGGAAAATGACTAGGTAATCACTTTTTAGGTGATAACAACTACAAAACCTTGGAAAATAGCATAGATTTCTAGCCTATTGTTAGAGAGAATGTCAATATTACATTTGTCCATATATTTAATAGTTTTCTTAGAACTAAAAATTACGCCAACCACCTACCTCCTCATAAATACTAAAATATATATAAAGAAAAACATTTTTCTTATGCCCGTAATTAAGCAATAGGAAAAAGAAATGTTATAATAATCAAATACTTTATAATCACAATTTATCAATGAAATCAATTTATTTTTCAAAATACTATTTCCAAATATAAAATCCATTCATCTTTCAAGATCAAGCACAAGTCTATTTCTCTAGAATGATCCATAGAACTCAACGGGTAAAGAGAAACTATGAATCTATTGAGTATTACCAAAATTTGAGGACTTTATATAATCTAAAAGAGTTTATGGATTGCATGACAAATAAAGGAATCTTTTTAAATTTTGGAATGATGAGTCTAAATTCCTTCTTTAATATATCTCTCATGAATATGGCTCACAAGCACTGATCAAATTTGAAGGGTTGGTATTAATTTAATTTGGAAAGGCATATATTCATCTAACCCTTAAAAGATTAAAGGTTATAAAAAATATTGTACTTCTATTGACAAGTGTACATTAAAAAAAAAATCAAAATGAAATATTTTCTTTCTAAATATTTAAAATCTTAAAAATTTAAAGAGTAGCTAAATTCAAACACTATAAAATGTCAATAGAACTTAGTAAATATGAAAACATTTTTCTCAAATTCCATTATACAAGGGTAAAAATATGTTTCTTCTATTAATTCAATGATCTTCAAAAGTATTTGGACTTACATCATTGAAAATATAAATCTATTTTCCCAATGGAAAAGGGTTTCTAGTTTTCCTTTTTTTCATACATCGCAAATAGCATTCCATTATACCTCATTTAGAGCATGAGGTACACTAACAGACATAAATGTTAACATATCTAGTGTCTCCAATGAAAATCTTGATCTATCACCATTGTTTATCCTTTAATTTTGAGAAGCCTCTTTCACGCATGGTTGTGTTTGTTGGGATAATGAGAATAGTTTGTCATAATTGCATCAATATGGAAAGCCTCCAAACCATTTAGGTTCATTTCCACATATAAGCCATGCTCCATACATATTATTTTTTAGGTAGTATTTAGAAATAATACAAATAAATTCATCCATTTCACCCAAACATCTAGCCATATCCATAATAGGTGATTCCCCAACACTAAATTTTCCACATAAACATTTCAACCATATTTTTGTTTCACAATATCTATCATTCACTTCTTCATAATAATGACGAGGAATGAAAAACTTACCAACATTAAATACATGTAAATCTGTGAATCTCCCATCTAAATATTCAACCACCTTTACAATAAAACATTTTCCCAAAAGAATACAATCATCTAGTCTTCTCGATCTTTGTGTATTTAGAAAATTTTTGAACCTCAATGGATGTAAATGTACGATACATGTGCTATATGTGAAATCAAGGGTTCCTCCTTGTGCTTTAACTAAAAAATAGGACATGTACATTGCACTTACCACAAAAATGCTTCCAAAAAATCGTTTGTGAAGCATGCTAATATAAACATCTAAAGTAGTGCCAATAGATGTAATGTCAACATGATCCTCATGGAGCTTTTTATTTAACTTATTTAATTCAATGAGCACATATACAAGTAGATGGATGCAAAATTGCACTTGACATATTGTCACCAATTCATGCATTTTTTTCTCCTCTAACTACCAATCCTTTAACAAAATAAGCATGGGTTTAACAAGTCTTTCCATGACCTTACCTTTAGAGAGACACCTAATTTATGAACTTTTAATACCTATAACTTAGGGATTTGAAATTATTTGATTACCTCCTTCAATTCTCCATGTCTTTTAGATGATTTCCCAAGCCATGAATATTTTTTTTTTGCAAATTTGTCAACATATTGCAACTCTAGAAAATGAGATGAATAATCATTAGCTGCTAATGCTTCCCTATGAGCTATGAAATGGATATACAATAAATGAGGATCATCTTGACGAATCTTAGAATATAAACCCTCATGAATACCCCTCATGGAAGATGCACCATCTGAGCCAAAACAAACTAGATTCATCAAAGATAGATCCATTTATGCTAAAAGAGTTTTCACTGCCCCATACATAGATTGAGCTATTCCATCCTTTATTTTAAGAAAATATATAAGCTTTGTTAGACATTTATATCTTCCTCCATTTGTCAAATATGTAATATAAACAATCAAATGGTGTTCCATAGTTCAATCAGTGCTTTCATCAACTAAAATTGAGTAAAATGGGCTATGCAAAATCTCCTATTTTATCTTGTTCAAATAAACCTATTTATAAGATTGAATAAACTCTTTTCGTGATGTTATATTTGTATATTCATAGTATTCATCTATTAGAGGCATGTGTGGAGTCCATTTATACCTATTCAAGTCACATATTGACTTATACATTTCTAAAGGTAAATCACGTATAGAAACAAAATACATATTTTCAATCACTTATATAATTCTCTCCTTCCCAACATCTACCATTAGTTTGACATGTTTAGTGGTGGGAATATTACTTCATTTTCTTTCTCCCTCCAAAAGTTGTAGATAATTTATGAGTTTCTGATTCTGCATGGCCACCTAGACCACTAACTTGAAGAGTGGTACTTCCATATTTTGCAAATGGAGTGTCTCTTTTAAATTTAACACACCAAGAAAATTTTATCCTTTCATTACAATTACAATCTTTTACAACATAATCCCATGGAAATTTTGTCTTCCATTTACATTTGAATATTATTTTCTGTTTATTTGATGGGTTTTATCTTTCAACAAACCCTACACTATCTGATTCATCATCTTTGTGTATATGAGCATCAACTTCATTTTGAAGAATACATGGTTGATTAGAATGTTGTGGGAGACCAAATGCATCAACAATTGGTAATTTGTTTTTTATCCTTCATATAGAAAACAATAGGAGACATTTTTCAAGATTTACACATATTCAATCAGTAAAAACATTACAGTAAGTAAATACATAAATTAAAAATCCCTTAGGAAGATTGAGGTAGATAAAATTCAACCTTAGAAAGATTCCATAGAATTTGATTATTGTTTTCTTGATAGGCTATCATTGCTTTGTGGAATTATTTTTTGTAACATTAAAGGAAACTTATGGATTTATGAGAGAGAACAAGTGGTTCATGAAAAATGGCATTTGGACAAGAATTCTGTATGGATTTAAGTTGTGAAGGAAAACAACAGGAGTTCAAATGGGAGAAATATATTTGTGGAGTTGAATACCCTCGATATAAGATATATATTCTTTTTAAAATTGGTACATTCATATACTTATGATGATAAAAATTTCCACAATCAATAATGTCGATGCAGAACACAACTCCAACACCCATGCTTGGGACAAAAGGATGGAACACAATTGTGTTCAGGGTATTTGGCCACAATGTTGATTTCTTAAGGTTTGGATTCTATGGTGTCAATGATACATTGTGTGACAACAAAGGTTGCAATTACTTCAAGTAGTGTTACATTAAAGAATCCATAAACTGAAAAAACAAATGCAAATGAATATATGAGGAATATAACGAAGAATACCTTGAAATTATAGTGTCGGACGATAATTTTCCCTTTGTGGATGATGGGTTTCAATTCAAATGGATGCAAGGAAAGAGCGCTCAAGGATAGTCACAAAGGAGTGAGAGTGCGGACAAAGTTGTTTAATGGGTATTCTATGCAATCTATCACCCTGTGTCGGGTATAATGTGAGTATTATAGTTGTAGAGCCCAATACCCTTGGTATAAGATAGATATTATTTTTATAGTTGGTAGATTCATATAATTATGACGATATAAATTCCCACCATTAATAATGTTAATGTAGAACACAACTCCAACAACCATGCCTTGGATGGAATGATGACAAGTAGTTTCATTCAGGGCTGAGGGTATCTACCCATGACTATTACATATCTAGTTGTTGCACGCTACATCATGTTAGTGTAAGTTGGGGGCCTCGGGGAAATGTCCCCAAATCGTGGCATAACTATTAACTCATATGAGGTCGTCCGAAATACAAATAGTCTCTTCTATGAAACTACCAGAGTGATTTATGTGTTGGTCCTAACATAGGACTCTTGTAAAGTTAAAAAAATATTAATAGGTTATTAAAAATATTTCCCTTCTTTTGAAATACAAAAATTTATTCTAACCTTCGCGACTAATGAGTGATTTGGATATTTTAAAGTTTTTTTAAAGGATAATTTTTTTAGCCATTTTGGGACAAGCCAAAAGCCCGAGGAAGCATGGGATGGGTTCAATTTTGAATGTTGCTTGTAAGCTTCACAATTTCTCGATACAGTTCATTGCAACCACTGCCATATCCAAGATTACCTCTAACATTGGTGAAGATAAATTTTCCTTCTCCCCCACCATTAAATATAAAATAATTGTGCCATTCCCATAACAAATAGGATTGCTAAAGTATCAAATGCTTTTGACTTCCCTTCATCTTATAGCTTTAATTTTTATAGATAAACTTTATTAGTTTATGTCACAAGTAAATTATAATGAAAAATTATTTTAATTGGTTTGAGAGGCATTCTTCAGTCTCGTATGATAGAGATGTTGTAATGTCCTGTAAATATTTTGAATCGATAAATATAAAATAACAATAAAAATTAAAATACAATAACATAATTAATGATTAAAAATTACAATCATCAAAACGACATTTTGAGCTCATAAAATTACATAAAACTAAAACTAAAAACAAAAATAAAATAAAATAAGAAAAACATAAAATTAATATGTATAATTATAATTATAATTAATTATTAATAAAGGCAATCTAGAACTATCTTAACTCTGAATCTACCAAGTGCTAAGAGGGCTCAAATCTATTTTCACTTTAAGAGAGATTTTCATGTCAAAAAAATAGGTATATACAATATTGCACATATGAGGACACTGACTACCTTCTCTTTTGAAAATTTCTAATTAAAAAAATTATCTCTAAGTATAATTTTTCACATATATTTTTTGAAAAATATCCATCGATTACATCATACAGTAATGCTTCTAAATACATTCTCAAAATTTTAATTATAATTTCTTATATATATATATATATATATATATATATATATAATTTATTTTAAATTTAAATTTATTAAATATTAAATATCAAATATTTTTAGCATTTAATTTCATATTATATATTAATTTTTTATATTAAAATTGAAAAAAAAAAATACATATTCATACATTTTATATCTATGTGTAATATATTTAAGTTTATGATAAATTTATAATGTTTTATATATAGAAATAATTATTTTTTTCCATTTAAATTTCCTTTTTCTTTTTCATAAAATTATGTTGTTTTGAGATAACATTTCTCCATAATCATTCTAAAACACCTCACTACTTTCGATACAATTATAAAATAACAATAAAATCAATTAATTATATTTAAAAATAATAATTAAATCAATATATAAAATTCTATGTTAATTTTTTATAGTATTAAACTTTATATTTTAAAATATATATTTTATCATAGAAATGTACAACATTACATATTTTGTCACTTTAGTGTAATGTATAATATATTACTAGAGCATAATAAAGTAAAGTATGCAACTAAGAAGATAATAGAGTGCAATACTAAAAATAATTAAGAATATCAAACACTGTCATATTATAAAACTTAATATTTTAAATAATGAAATAAATCAAAAAATTAATTTTATTTAATTAGGAGTCAATGAGTCATGGTTAATACGAATTATTGAGGTGATAATGTTTTGGTTAATACGAATTATTGAGGTGATAATGCTTTCATGCATTTTGATCTATGAATCTCATCTAATTTCTCGCTTCTGTTTGAATTGTACTCGTTACTCAAAAAAAAATACCCTGATACATATCAATTCCAATAGTCATGTCTTCCAATTCCAATAGTCCTTACAAGATTCCTTTTATATATTACCAATTCCATTAAAAATAAATAAAAAAATACACAATTGATATTGATAAGTTTTTTTTTTTTAATTATTGATATGACGGTGAAAAAAGGAGAAATGAGATTGTAATTTTTTTTTTAAGTTTATAATATTAATAATTTTTTGGTTTATTAATTTTTTGGGTTTATAATATTAATAATTTCTTTGGTTTATTAATCTATTGAGTTTATAATAGTAATATTAGAGTTTATAATATTAATTATAGGGTTTAATATTAATCTCTTAAGTTTGTAGTCCTTGAGTTTATAACATTAATTTCTTGGGTTAATAATATTAATAATCTCTTGTATTTGTTAATCCCTTAGGGTTTACAATATTAATATTAGGGTTTATAATCTTAATGTTTATAATCTTAGAATTTATAATTTCTTGGGTTTATTGTCTCAATGTAACGATTAGTCAATCATTCTCACAATGTCACATTACATAGTAGTTTATTCAACATTGCATTACGAAATTAATATTAAAACTCCATTGAGTTTATTATTCTCTTAGGCTTATAATGTTAATATTAGTGCTTATAATCTTAACGTTTATAATCTTATAGGGTTTATCATATTAATCCTATGATTTATAATATTAATCCTTTGGATTTATTAATCTCTTAAGTTTTTAGTATTAATAATATATTAGATTAATATTATAACATTAATTTATTAAATACTGCATTGCGACATTAATATTAATAATCCCTTGGGTTTTTAATATTAATATTAGGGTTGCCCATGGGGCTTTGGATTGATGGTGAATGGGTGTGTTGTTAAGGCACTCCTTGCGATAGGTCACTGGTTCAAATCCCCCATGGGTTCTTAGGTTAGTCTTAACTAGAAAATATATATATATATATATATATATATATATATATATATATATATATATATATTAGGGTTTATAATCTTATGGTTTAAAATTTTAGGATTTATAATATTAATCATATGATTTATAATCAATTGGATTTATAATATTAATCACTTGGGTTTATAATATTAATTCTAGGGATTAATATCAATCCTTTGGGTTTATAATATTAATCACTTGGTTTTGCTAGTCCCTTGGGTTTATATTATTAATAACCCTCAAGTTCATAAACTAATCTTGGGATTTAATATTAATCACTTGGGCTTATAATCCCTTGGGTTTATAATATTAATACTAAGGTTCAATATTATTCCCTTGGGTTTATAATATTAATTCTAGGATTTAATATCAATCCTTTGGGTTTATAATCTTAATGTTTATAATATTAGGGCTTATAGTCCTTTGGGTTAATAATATTAATCCCTTGTGTATATAATATTAATCCCTTAAGTTTACTGATCACTTGAGTTTATAATTTCAATAATCCTTTTGATTTATAATCTTTTGGATTTATAATATTAATCCTTTTTTTTTAACAATCCCTTGGGTCAATACCCCGATCGGCGTGCGATGCAACGCGAAACCCTTGCGTGGATTGTCGCCATGCATAAAGGGACGAGGAGCAGGGCAGGTGGGCGGCCCACCCAATGTCCCCACATGTGTAAGGCAATAAAGACCTGGAGAGTCTGGCAACAAGTGGCAGTCGAATTGGGAAGACAAACGAAAATGGAGGGAATACAAGAAGGAAAGGTGGTGAGGGTCGTCATTGTATGCATGCATGGACTGTGGTGGAGCTCACTTGCGGGAGTAGAGACAAGTAGCATGGTGGTAGAATTCACCTGTGGGAGTAGAGACAGGTGCCATTAGTAGGATGATGCTAGCAAGGCTTCGGCCAGACAGGGTCACTGGTCTATCTATATTACTTCTCCCTCCAACTCCGGCACTACTGCTCCATGCCAAGGCAAGAACTCGGGAGGTTCCACGATCGAAGGAAATTCTAGTTGAAGGTAGCATGGTGAAGGCAGAGGTGGGGCCGAGTAAAAGTGGGTGACACCGGAAATGTAAATAGAACAACAACAAAAGGAAAACGTTGCTAGCCTTTACCAACAAGACTAAGCGAAAGAGAGGAAGGAAAATCGGGGAGGAGAACATGCAAAACCTCATGCATGCTTATAGTGGGGGAACCCAAGAATAGGTGAAGTCCCTAATTTCGTCATGGGAGGCGGAATTGAATTCGAAGGCTGCAGCAGAGTTGTCTCCAATAGAGGATTAGGAACCCCTCCTTCTGGACTCTGGACACACCCGAGGTAGGCAACCTCTCTTCAAATAGTCAATCCAACTCTACTAAGTCATGAAGAATTTATTGGCAAAATAAATGATAGCTACCAGGAATTTGGAGGAGTCGTCGCAAACCCAGTAAGAAGGGCCTAGCCTAAAATATATTTAGTGGGAGATCCAGGCAATACAGGTGCAACAATACCACTAGAATGTTTTCCTTGGCCACATGGAAAAATAGCTACAAAGCCTACAGTAGAACGAAATGCCAAGGTCGAGTGCAAAGGAGCCGCCTCCCATAGAATCGTCAGATGACTAACTGTCGAGAAGTTATGAACCTCCTAAAATATTTTTGATGTTTTTGTTACAATGATTTGGTCGGATAGCATTTACATTGCTAGTAGTAAGTTTAAACATATAGTAGACATACTAGCTTATATCGCGTGGATGGACATACTCAAACTGTTTATGTTTTGGATGGCATATGATGTTGATCGGTGGCCAACAGACCTGGTTTCCTTCGGGCAAGTTGAGGCCACTGGACATATATTTTGTAACCTGCCTTACATATGATTAATAGAAAAGAAAGGTACTGCCAAGCTTACAAAAAAAAAAAAATCACTTGGGTCAGTAATGTTAATACTAAGGTTTATAATCCATTGTGTTTATTAACCCTTTGGGTTTATAATCCATTAGGTTTACAATATTAATAATCTCATGGGTTTATAATATTAATACTAGGGTTTATAATCCCTTGGATTTATAATATTAATCCTAGTGTTTAATATTAATACCTTATGTTTGTACTCCCTTGTGTTTTATAATATTAGTCATAGGGTTTAGTATTAATCCCTTAGGTTTATAATCCTTTAGATTTGTAATATTAATACTTTGGGTTTATAATATTAATAATCCCTTGAGTTTATAATATCAATATTAGGATTTAAATATTAATAATCCCTTAGGTTTATTAATCCCTTGGGCTTATTGATACCATAGGTTTATAATATTAATAATCCCTTGAGATTATTAATCCCTTGGGTTTATTAATCCCTTGGGTTTATTAATCACTTGGATTTATAATATTAATAATCCATTGGGATCATTCATCCCATGGGTTTATAATATCAATATTAGGGTTTATAATCCCTTGGGTATATTAATCCCTTTAGTTTATAATATTAATAGCAATGTTTATAATATTAATCCTAGGGTTTCATATGAAGATTATGGTTTAATATTAATCCCTTAGGTTTATAATATTAATATTCCTTTAGTTTTATTAATTTCTTGTTTTTATAATATTAATAATAAGGTTTATAATCTTAAGGTTTGTAATATTATGGTTTATAATATTAATCATAGTGTTTAATATTAATCCTTTAAGTTTATAATCTCTTGGTTTTATAATATTAATCCTAAGGTTTAATATAATTACTTAGGTTTATAATACCTTGGGTTTATAATATTGATAATCCCTTGGGTTTATAATATTAATAATCCCTTGGAAAAGAAAATTTTAAGGATGACATTTATCTGAAAGTTTAGAAACCTTGGTGAATCTTATTAATCCTTAATATGCAAAGTATAAAAATTTTGGTGATAATTTTGTAAAATTAACTGACTTACTTAAGATTTTATATAGTCCCTATAAAATTTGGATGATTTTTAAGATACAATAGTTTTATAATATAAAATTTGGGTGAATGTTTTTTAGAAAAAATGAAAATTGGCAAATCTTTTTTTTCTTCTAAAAAACATGGAAAATTAGCCCACTTGTAAATATTAGCCCCTAAAATATTCCCCATCCCTTGATTTTATTAATTCATTTGGTTTATAATATTAATAATCATTTTGGTTTATAATATTGTTACTAGTAATGGAAATGATAGTAGTTAAATTTTGGAAAATGTGATCAATGATATCATTATACATTAAGAAACCTAAATCTCTTATTAAATCTTTTAAAAAGATATCCCTTTTGCTTTTGTCAAAGTGAGTGTGTCTTTGGCTCTTGCATGTGGCTAGTGTACATAACAAGGTCACAATTAAGGATAGAGGTATGTGGTCAGAGTGAAGCTCATGGTCATTAAGGAGGTCAAAGTTAACAATACGATGAAAAACTTAGGTATCAAATATCACATAGTCCACAACATTGTCGGCAGACCTATGAATAATAAGATCTATAATATCTTGGATTTATAATATTGATTTTAGGTTTAATATTAATCCTTAAATTTATAATATTAATATAAAGCTTTATAATGTTAATCTTATATATGATAACTATATATAATAATTTTAAATCTTAATTATGATCATTATTATTATAATTCTAGTTATGATAATTTATAATATAATAATTACTTTTATATTAATAATTATAATAATTATATATTTTTAATATCAATATTAATATTAATATTAAATTTATATCATAAATATTTATCAGCGAATATCAACCATATCTATTAATATGATTGTATATTTGATTAATATATTATCATAATTAACTAGAAAATCATTATTCCTTCAATAGTAACAAAGACGTTTAGCTCGGCCTGGAGTATGCCGTAAAACTGCTTCTGCTTAGCTAAGAGCTCGTCTTCCTCGGACGTAAGGAAACAGGTTAACGGCCCAAGACCCAGAGGCATCTGGCAGGAGTGAGAGCCTGCTCCCGATTACGGACCACCAGTAGGGTTATGCCAGGTGGCGTGGTTTTTCTATTTAACAGTGATGAGTCAACCCAGCATTCGCGGATAACAGCCAGAGATGGCTGTCCTCACTGTTGGTTTGACACCTGAGTTGATAGGTTTTACCACCTTCGGAAAAAAAAAAAAAAAAAAAAACAAAGACGTTTAGCACAAAATGAAATTCATCATCACCATGTTCATAGCGAGAGTGATATCTCACACAAAATCTTTGAAGATAGTAATGGTTATTCTTTCAAGTATAATTCTTTAGCAAAAAATACATAGGATTTTTTAAGAATATATACGATAATTTAAATTGAGGATAGATTGTTAGTATAATTGTATTAGTTTAGTTGTATTTTTTTCATATATTTAACTATGAAAAGTTTGTATCATTTTTAAGTTAAAGTTGGTGGAGAACAAAAAAAAATATGTTTAAAATAGTAAGTTTAATTATATTTATGTATAAAATATATAAAGAATTTTTTTTTTTAATTTCATATATGTGAGATATAATTATTATTAAAAAATAAATAATATAAATTTGATATTAATAATTTAGAAATTGAGTTTAAAATTTTTTATTTTTATTTTTAAAATAATATTACAATTAAAAATTTGATTGATTTAACATATATTTGTTATTTTACTTTAATTATTAAGAGTTTGATATACATTTTCATAACTTCCATTCAAACAAAAATTATGAAATGCATATGTATAATCATTCATTTCAACAAAAACTACAAATACATGTTAGATTACATTAAGATTAATAGTTAAATTAGTTACATTTATAGTGTGTAATATATGTCAAACATTTTAAATAATTAATTATATATTTTTTTTGTAAGCTTGGTGATACCTTTCCATTAATTTTCGTAAATAAAGCAGGTTACATCCATATGTCTGAGAGTTAGGTGGCCTCAACCTGCCCAGAGGGAAACCAGATTTGTTGGCCACCTAACCGCAAAATATGCCATCCATAAACAAAAAATGATAAGTCTAACTAGCCACGCTATGTAAACCTAAGAGTCTTTGTACTTCCTATTTTCTAAATAACTATAAACATAACTGCTAATAAGCCTAAAACTTTGGGATTGGATCATTCAAAATGAAAAAAATAAGGATGCATTGTCGCTACTCATCATCAATTGAATCCACTAGAGCAGGATCCTTCACAGTGGAACCTTGTAGATCCGTGTGGGGTATGCAAGGGATATGATACTTAATTTGGCTCAGCCGACCACTCTGTTGCTATAATTGAAACTGAAATTTTTGAAATTCTTTAGTGTAATTCGAATGACCTCGAGGGGCTACGTGCATGTTAGGAGGAATCTGCTCTAGAGCTTTCGCTAGAATTCTCTTCATCCTCTAGAACAAATAGAATGTATGCTTGTATTGAGATGATCTTCCACAAGTGTGGCCTGGGTTTCGGGTCACTTCTTGCCACTCATCCATATCCAATTCGAAATTCCCCTCAGACTGTCGAATCTTAACCTCCCACTATGCAATCAATTGCTTGATCGGGTTGGAGCTGCTAGCATGGTATGCTTGAGTCGCTTCCTGAATTATGTGAGAGGTCGGCTTGTGCTCACAACCCGCCCTAGGTGCCCCACTTGAAGATCTAGGTTGGATTTTTATTGACGAAGAATCCTTCCTCTATTTTCCCCAACCTTGACCTCCACGACAATTATTTCTTATACCAGATGCCTGGGCCATGCTTTTTTTGTTGCTTGACAAATAATTTTATTTTCCAAACTCTGGGTACTGACTGGAGCAGGGTCACATCTTGGGTGCTCAACACTTCCAAGGGTCACACCCACACTATAGACCTATTAAATCAAATTCAAATGAAACCATCCAAGTAAGGAACTCGCTCCACTTTTTTCTACCAACTAACAACCGACACAGGATGAGGGTGCCATTGTTTTCATTCATCTTCCTTTTCCCATTGTAGACCCTAAATGGACTGGCCATGGAAACCATGTTTAGGACCTTAGAATTATACGAGAACGTCCCACATATTATCAACTTCACCAACCAAACATTGTACAAGGAATTAAAAAGAAATTCGAGCAAAAAATTACACTCAGCCCACAACCCGCCAAACCCCTTTTGACATGACTCCATATAGAAAACCTAGGCCACAAAAATCAAACCCCCATGCTTAGAGACCCACTTATGGTGACAAAAATCAAGCAATAACCAACTCTAAAACCATAATTGACCTCTAGCTAAACAAAATTTCCCAACTCAGTAGACTCTATTCCATAGAACTAGACTGACCTAGAAATAGACCACCAGGGTTCTCCTACCTTCAACCCTCTACCACCAGTGTGTAGAAATTTTGAATAATATGACACTTATTCACAAAGATTATCCTGATTATACACTATTTGTGGAATGCATGCATAATACATAACCTCCTCTACGTTGATCATCAATTTGCAGAATCAAAACATTCGCATGCGCACATTGAAACACATCAATAACACATATCAACACAGTATGTAACCGGGGAAAGCATACAGCTAAAAACCCCCAACTATCTGTATATTATAATGATAGAGAACATGTAACAGTACATAGTACAATACTCCTCACAAGTACTCATTACTATCTCCACTTGCTACACATAAACTAGCTTAGATCTTAATCAAGTCACAGGTTCAAATCTCCTCCGCTGTCTTCCTACCTCTACTGCGCAATCCAAAGCAAGAATAGGAATGATCCAAGCTTGTTTTCCTTGGCTTGTACTGCACAATACTCATTGGCAATCTCCATCAATGCATGTGTAAATCTCATGCACAACTATAGTCACAACTGATAGTAGTCTCCACCTCTAACACCTGTCTCCACTGAACTGTCCATGCACTGAGTTAACTGATGTATTCTTTAGTTGCTTTATGAGTTAATAATTAGTGAATTAATTAATAATTAATTCACATCAGTCATCACTAGTGTATTCTGCAATTAGACTAAATACAACTAGTTCAACCAAGTCAAAATGAACACAACTCCATCAACTCCTCAATCAACTCCACCAAACTCAATCACTTGAGTTCTAACTGAAGTCCATCATGCAATAGCTCAACTGAACCATAAGAAAAGCATATTTCCTTCTGGCAGTTGCATGTGCCACATTCGTAGCTCGAACTGAAGTGCTCCAAGAGGATAAGATAATATTTATAGTCCAAATATTATTAAGAGCTAATAATATTCGACTGTTCTATTTTTAGCCTGGCAGTCTAAAAATAGACTCCGCCCATATGTCTAAAAATAGAAGTCCATCTATTTTTACCAACATGACCAATCATACACAAATAGCATCCTGCAACTCATAGACCATGATCCATATGTCTAAAAATAGACTTTGCGCCAAAAATAGCCTGCGGGCCCACTTAGTGAAGGCAACTCCTTTCCACTAAGCTCCATCATCTTGTTGCATTCTCAACACTCCCTCTCAATAAGATATGGATTATCAGCAACCCCTAGCCTGCCTCGGTGGTATTCGAATTTGCTCCTAGTGAGTGCCTTCGTCAATATATCAGCATCCTGATCCTCTGTTGGAATGTATGAAAGTAACATGATTCTCCGCTACACACAATCTCTGATATGATGGTACCTGATGTCGATGTGCTTGGATCTATCATGAAATAATGGATTAGCCAAGAGTTTAATGCAACTCTGGTTATCACAATAAATCACTGTAGGCTCCAAGTGTGACCCAAACAACCCGACCAGGCTCTTCCTCATCCATATAGCCTCGCATACAGCCAAACTTGCTGCCATATACTCGGCCTCTGCTGAACTGAGTGCCATGGATCTCTGCTTCCTGCTGTACCAAGAAATTGTTGTCGACCCGATACTGAAGATCCCTCCAGATGTGCTCTTTCTGTCCCTTGGGCTCCCTACCCAATCTGCATCCGTGAAACCACATAGCTTCACCTCATCCTCCTGTCTGTACCACAATCCATATCCCGATGTGCCTCTGAGATAATGCAATACATGCTTGCCTGCCTTCCAGAAGAGTTTGGTTGGCTTAACCATAGCTTGTGAAAGCTGGTTAACAGCATAGCATATATCAGGTCGTGTATTGACCCGATACATAAGCGACCCCACCAACTGTCGATAAACAGTGGCATCCACTACCTCCGCTGAAGTAGCATCCTCATTCCTCCAACCTCCAGGAAGAGGAGTATCAACAGGCTTGCAGCCATGCATGTTGAACTTCTCCAGTATCTCCCCAGCATACTTACCCTGAGAAACAAATAGTCCATCACTACGCTGCCAAATTTCCAATCCCAGGAAATAATGAAGGAGGCCCAAGTCCTTCATCTCAAACTCCCTAGCAAGATCCTCCTTGCATGAAAGTATCAACAGCCCATCTCTCGTTAAAATCAAATCATCTACATAAAGTACAATGATAAGCAACTTACCCTCCACCACAATCTGGTATAGGTTAGGATCCGCCTCACTCTGGGAGAATCCAAGTCTGGTGAAATAACTGTCTATCCATGTGTACCAAGCACGTGGTGCTTGTTTCAACCCATACAGCGCTCTCTTAAGCCTGCACACATGCGACTCGCTGCTGAAGATCTCGAAACCTTCGGGCTTCTCTATGTACACCTCCTCCTCAATGACTCCATTGACGAACGCAGTCTTCACATCCATCTGATGAATGTGCCACCCCATCTACGCTGAGAGAGAAAGAATAATATGTATGGAAGAATACCTTGCGACAGGTGCAAAGGTCTCCTCATAATCGATCCCCTCTATCTGTGAGAAGCCTTGGGCAACAAATCTTGCCTTGTACTTCTCCCCTCCCGTCAGCTGCCTGCTTCACTTTGTAGATCCATCTCGAACCCACCACTGATTTCCCCTCCGGTCTTGGGACAATCTCCCATGCACTGTTTCTGACAATCGAATCATACTCTTCCACCATGGCATCTACCCATGCGGGGTCCTCCATAGCTTCCTCAAAAGAGGATGGTTCAGTCACAACACATTTGCTCACAAGAGCCATGTATCCAGTGTATTGATCAGGTGACTGTCTCTGTCTGCGTTGTCCTGTAGGTGGTCCTACAACCTTCTTTGCATCTTGAGCTAGTCGCTCAGCTTCTGTAGTGCGCTTTCACCCTCTGATGGTTGGCGCTGCATGAGTGGTCTCTTCCACTCCATGAACTTCATCTTGTGGCTGATCCATGTCCTGAAGCTCATCCTTAGGAACTAATAGCTCCTCATCTGCATGCAAGTGTGGCTCCCTCTCAAGCGAACACTTCATGGCTTTGTCCTCCTGAAATTTTATATCCCGTTCCACAACAGTCTTGCGACTGTCTGGCAAATACACACGATAGTTGTGGGGCTTATCAGTGTACCCCACAAATATCCCAACCTCTACGGTTGGCTCCAGCTTCTTCCTGGAATCCTTCATCACATGCATGTAAATGTTAGAACCAAAAATCCTCAAATGAGAAATATCAGGCCTCTTACCAGAATAAACCTCCTCGGGTGTACTCATGCCAAGTATCCTGTGAGGACAATGGTTCTACACATATACTGCATTATTGCATGCCTCCACCCACAAGTGAAGGGGTAGGCCCTGATCATGCAACATCGCCCGTGCAGCACCCACGATCATTTTGTTCTTCCGCTCAGCAACCCCGTTCTGCTGTGGGTTATGGGGAGCTATGAGCTCTCTTCGAATCCCTTCTGCGCTGCAAAAGTCCTTGAACTCACCAGAGATGAATTCACCACCATTGTCGCTCCTAAGATCCTTCACCTTCTTCCCCGATTCCTTCTCGACCAGTGCTTTGAACTCACAGAACTTTGAGTATGTCTCGCTCTTCTTCTGCATGAAGAAGATCCAACACTTTCGAGAGAAATCATCAACAAAGATCACATAGTACCTGTGCTTTGCTGTCGAAGCTACTGAGAAAGGTCCACACACGTCTGTGTGAATTCTCTCAAGGATCTTCATGGCGCGACTATCCTTCTCGTGAAAGGTGTCTTTCACAAATTTTCCCAAAGTACACCCCTTGCACTGATCTGACTGCGCAAGAGTGCCTTTAGGAAGCCCAGTAGTAATCTGTTGTAGTATCTTCAAGGCTCCATGGTGAAGGTGGCCCAATCTCCTGTGCCACAGCTCACCATCATCCCAGCTCACCAATCCTTCTGCCTTGCATGCCATTGTTGTGCAGCCATCTACATGCAACTGATAAAGGTTCCTGACTCGAACCCCTATCTTCCGGGTTTCTCCAATTGTCTTACTACGCAGGAAAGCCTTTCCCTCGCTGAAAACAACATCATATCCCTTGTCTTCTAACATCGCCACAAAGATAAGATTCTTCTTCAATCCTGGAGCATGCATCACTTCCTTCAATACGAAGGGTTTACCAGACTCCCTCTCAAAGGAAATGGTACTGATACCAGTTGCACTGTATCTACCATCATCGCCCATCTCGATGTGCACTCCAAGATCTTTCTCCTCCAAATCAGAAAAAAAATCTCGATCTCTTGTCATGTGAAAAGACGCACCACTGTCCAAAAACCATACCGATCCCATCACACTTGATACCAAGCATGTGATCAATGAAAAATCCAGCTCAAACTGCGAGGCTAAGGCCTCTCCTGCTGCAGATCCAGCAGCTTGATTATTTTTCTTCTTCTGCGGACAAGTTGTGGAATAATGTCTGTGCTGGTGATAGTGAAATCACTTCACCTTGGACATGTCCTGCTTCTTGCCTTTCGCACCAGAATGAGAAGCTTTCTTGTTCTTCCCCTTCTTTGCTTTGGCAACCAAAGCACAATTTTCTTCATCAAATGCCTTTGATGAAGATCCGTCCCTGGTATTCCGCCTGATCTCCTCTTGCACAAGATCTGACCAAAGTCTCTCCCATCCTGGCAATTTCTCCCAACCATTGATAGAGTCCTGATAGGAATGCCAACTCTTCAGAAGACCAAGGAGAGCCAAGCTCACCAAGTCCTCATCATCGACAGTCACCCCCACACTTCCCAGCTCATCCCGACATTGAGTGAACTTCGTGAGATACTTGGGCATACTGTCTCCTTTCTCACACTTAATGTTTCTGAGTTTATCCTTGAGCGCCAACTTCCTCTGGTCGCTCTTTCTTTGGAATAAATCTGTCAACGCTTTCCACATCAAGTATGGAGAAGCCTTTCCATGCAGGCTGGATACAATGTGATCCTTCACGCCCTCCAATAGAATCCTTCGACACTTTGCTGTCTTCTTTTTCCAAGCCTCAACGTGAGCAGCATCAGTAAGCTTTGGGACCTCAGCCTCTATGAACTCCTTTAGCCCATTGTCATCTAACACCACCTCCATCCTGTCCTTCCATGCAATATAATTCGAGCTGCCTTCAAGAGCATACTCCAATCGCAATCTGTTGAAAGACATTTCAACTTTGACACCAAGAAAACACTGTTGCAAATTCGAATTTCACCAACTCAAAACTCAACCGCTTCTGATCTAAAATTCGTGAGAACAAAGTATTTCTCGTACAGAGATTGATTGTATGGGCTTTTACCGGATATCTCACGTTCCAAAGGAAGGATGAATCCGGAGGCTACCTGGCCCGATTACAAACTCTGCCTAAAGAAATAAACTGTAATCACTTTCTGAATAATAGATCTGATGATCAACTCTGCTCCAATACCATGTAGAAATTTTGAATAATATGACACTTATTCACAGATATTATCCTGATTATACACTATTTGCGGAATGCATGCATAATACATAACCTCCTCTACGTTGATCATCAATTTGCAGAATCAAAACATTCGCATGCGGACATTGAAACACATCAATAACACATGTCAACACAGTATGTAACCGAGGAAAGCATACAGCTGAAAACCCCAAACTATCTGTATATTATAATGATAGAGAACATGTAACAATACATAGTACAATACTCCTCACAAGTACTCAGTACTATCTCCACCTGCTACACACAAACTAGCTTAGATCTGAATCAAGTCACAGGTTCAAATCTCCTCCGCTGTCTACCTGCCTCTACTGCGCAATCCAAAGCAAGAATAGGAATGATCCAAGCTCATTTTCCTTGGCTTGTACTGCACAATCCTCATTGGCAATCTCCATCAATGCATGTGCAAATCTCATGCACAACTATAGTCACAACTGATAGTAGTCTCCACCTCTAACACCTGTCTCCACTGAACTGTCCATGCACTGAGTTAACTGATGTATTATTTAGTTGCTTTATGAGTTAATAATTAGTGAATTAATTAATAATTAATTCACATCACTCATCACTAGTGTATTCTGCAGTTAGACTAAATACAACTAGTTCAACCAAGTCAAACTGAACACAACTCCATCAACTCCTCAATCAACTCCACCAAACTCAATCACTTGAGTTCTAACTGAATTCCATCATGCAATAGCTCAACCGACCCATAAGAAAAACATATTTCCTTCTAGCAGTTGCATGTGCCACGTCCGTAGCTCGAACTGAAGTGCTCCAAGAGGATAAGATAATGTTTATAGTCCAAATATTATTAAGAGCTAATAATATTCGACTGTTCTATTTTTAGCCTGGCAGTCTAAAAATAGACTCCGCCCATATGTCTAAAAACAGAATTCCATCTATTTTTACCAACATGACCAATCATCCACAAATAGCATCCTACAACTCATAGACCATGATCCATATGTCTAAAAATAGACTTTGCGCCAAAAATAGCCTGCGGGCCCACTTAGTGAAGGTGACTCCTTTCCACTAAGCTCCATCATCTTGTTGCATTCTCAACATAGTGGACATAACTAGAGTTACATGACCCACGGCTTGACTTCAAGCTCTCCCAAAGCCTAAATACCCTAGAACCAAACAAAAATTTTCACAAACCCAAATCCCTTCTGGCTCTTTCATGATCAAGTATGGGGGACCTCGACATCCAAAACCCTTTACCACCCAAAACATGAAAGAACCCATGTGAGACAACAAAATACCATACCTGACAAACACCAAGATGAGCAGGACAATGGACTTAGACCCAACAAGAAACCCAGCAGGGCCATGCCTCTGGCACTTCCAATTCCCATCCCCCCAAAGCATAGACACATGGATATAATCGGTCAAAGGTCTAATAGACTGCTCCATAAAAAAAAAGGTACTAATTTAAGACCGAAAAGATACCAGTGAATGTTTCTAGAACTTGGAGACGACGGTGACCACCGACTACCCATAATCACCCTCTCAAACCATATCAACAGGAGCGTGAGTTCACAGACTACCTTACTCAACAAGCCAGATAGATTTCTCACAACTCCAAATGTCCTTATACCTTTGTTGCCTTTGAGCTGGGGTATTAAATGTCGCATGCGTACCGCCACCACTCCAAGTGTTTCATGAATGCAAAGGGTGGCAAAAACGATCTATTAGATTCACATTAATTGCTAGGCCAAGCTCAATGGGGCTGGCTCACACCCCGATCGAGGAAGGTGATTCCTACTCACCTCATACTACTAACAATATTTTCTATATTTCTGAAGAATACCTTGGAGAGGAATTGGATCATCCTCTAGAGGGTTTGGTGGCCATACCATTTCTAGAGATTTCTGCGGATGAGCACAACTCCAATTAGCCAAGAAGTCGGCAGCTTTATTTCCTTCTCGTTTGACATAAGAGGTTAGGAGATAATTAAACGGGGGAAGGATCTCTCCGACCTCCTAAACCAGATGAGCTATGAGGAAACTATGACTCAACTATTCCCAGTGAAAGCCCTGAATCAACTTCTTGATTATGTCAATCACCACTTATGAATCACCTTTAATCACTAGCCTTTTAAACCTTATTCTTTGAGCAATGAGCAGGCCTTGTTTGACTGTAGTTAAATCTTCCTCATTGTTATTGGCATAGTCACAATCTGTAGTGAAGAAAAGCATGGTTTTATTTTTAATCTCTAAATAGACCACCATACTCAACATTCCCTGGGTTTACTTTCGAAGCCTCATTAAGTCTTAGTTTAATAAAACCTTGCTGGGACCCCATGAAATGTTGAGGTGATGATGTGGTGGGAGTCAAAACTTTCCATGAGCTTGGAGATATCATACTTGCTGATAAGTTCAATAGATTCAGAATTATTGCTTCAGCTGTAGCTACTTTCCAGTCATCTGGATGCCAGTTTTTTGAGAGAATAGTCTCTCGTATATTCTACATAATCCCTGCACATATTATCTCTTGAGAGGTTTGTCGATCTTTGAAAATTCTACTATTTCTTTCCTTCCATATGGCCCATATTAGGAACCCCAGAGCTAAATTCCATGCTCGATTTAGAACAGGGCTCGAGAAGATACCTTTACACCATTGGATTATTTATTCTTTGATGCTCTGGGGGTCCCTATCCAAGTGCCCGAACAAGTTCCCAAGTTGGTTCCATTTTTGGATTGCAAAAGGATAAGTGTTTAACAAATGTTCCAGGTGTTCATTGTGCTGACCGCATAGAACACAATAGGAAGGGCCCTGGAAACCTTGCTTCTGAAGCTGGTCCCAAGTAAGGATTCTCCCATGGCATACCAACCATAGAAATTGAACAATTTTTGGCTAAAATTTACTCATCCAGATCTTCTTCCATAAAGGACACTAGTGGTTTTGGGGTTCTTCCACTCTAAGCTTGTATGCTTCCTTGATGCTAAATGTGCCCTTGGTCGAATATCCCCATCGCAGGATGTCTTCACCCTCTTGGTAAGTTATTTTCCTTGATTAGAGCTCCTGGTCCATGATTTTCCATTGTTCTGAGGGAGGGGGATTTGGCCAATCCCCAACCTCTTTCCATTTTTGCCATCCTGAGCTTTGTGGAGAGGTTTTCCAAAAGTGGTCCACTGTATAAAAATTCCTACTAGTTGTATATAGGAAAATGTCTCCAAGATCTGGTCGACTGAACAATTTTTCTCTTTGTTGCCAAGAGTCCTGCCATAATAGAGTTGTGTGGCCATTTCAGATTTCCTAGAAAAAAAGTGTTGATTTATTAGATCCCTGTTCTTTTCTTCCAAGTTCCATATTGCAGATCCTTGAGGGGGATCCCTATATCTAAGGATATCTTCAGGTTGGATTAGCATACCATATTTTTGGGTCCATTTTTTCTTCCATAAATCAAGTCCTCCTTTTAACCATCTCCACCATAACTTAGCTCCCATAACTTGGTTTAAGGTGTAAGGGTCTCTAAGACTTAATCCTCCAACCATCTTAGGAAGGGTAAGAGTGTTCCAAGATACCAAGGCCCATTTCTTTAATTTTTGAGCCCCTTGCCATAGAAATTTCTTGAAAATATCTACCATGGTTGAACAAGAGGTTTTAGGGGACGCCATTCCTGATAGCTAGTAAATCGGGATAGATTGAAGGACAAATTTTAGAAGAACAGTTATACTAGCCAAACTGAAACCTTAGAATGCCCATCCACTAAGTTTTGATTGAATTTTAACAAGGATGTCTTTCCAACAAGAGGTCTTTAAAGAGTTATAGGCTAAAGGCATACCCAGATACTTCATAGGTAATTTCCTTATACCAAACACCAATAGGCAGGCCAGGAAATATTAGATCATTCTATGGGTATTAAAAAAAGAAGATATTTTATTTCTCATTGTTAATCAAAGTACCCAAGGCCGTCATAAACTCCTAAAGAATTTC
The DNA here is from genome assembly GCA_031772625.1 of Pinus tabuliformis. Classification (NCBI taxonomy): domain Eukaryota; kingdom Viridiplantae; phylum Streptophyta; class Pinopsida; order Pinales; family Pinaceae; genus Pinus; species Pinus tabuliformis. The sequence continues at coordinate 750,526,990 of CM062816.1, read as the reverse complement.
TTTGATTTTACGGGCTTCCCTCAAAGATACATGGAAGAATAGCATGATGTCATCCACAAACTATTGATGAGTGATGGGTAAATCAGAGCCCCAAGTTCAAAGACCCTTATGCTGGGAGGAAAAAACCATTGATTTCAAGAATATTCCCAATCCCTTAGCAGTGAAGATAAAGAGGAATGGAGAAAATGGGTCCCCTTTTTTGAGGCCCCGAGTAGGGTTAAAGTTTCGGGATGGGGAGCCATTGAGCGATATAGAGCACACTGAGGTTGACACTAGAGAGAAGACACAGTTTACATATCGTTGCTCGAAGCTAAATGACTTCAAAACACTCATTAGGTAAGGCCAAATAAGATGTTCATAGACTTTGGATATGTCCATCTTAATCATCATGCCAGGATATTTGAATTGCTTTAGGGAATGAACCATTTCTTGAGAGGTAATGATGCCATCCAAGATTTGGAGACCTTCCATAAAACCTGATTGCTCCGGTGAGATCAAGGTTGAAAGAAGGGGCTTCAGGCATTTGAAAATGACCGTAGAAATAATTTTATAGATAACATTACATAAAGAAATCGGTCTAAAACCCTAGGGGTCCTCCGATTTGGAAGTTTTAGGGATTAAATCAATAAAAGTGGAATTAAGACTCAGACATACCTTCTGATTCCTCCTTGATTCCTCCACCACTTCAAGTATATCCTTTCCAATAAATTTCCATGTTGCTTGATAGAATTCTATCATGAACCCATCTGGTCCAGGAGCTTTTTTCTTAGCCATTCCTTTGACAACCTCCTCTATTTCCTCCAGAGTCACCACCCGCATCAGGGCCATGTTCTGATCCTGGGAGATTAGCTGAGGTATGTGTCATGTGACTCATGCAATGGAATTTGATCTATCCTGGTCTGGTTCTGAGAGAAGGTTTTGGAAATGGTTGACCACCAGATCTTCCATCTCTTCATGTTGAACCAGTCGATTCCCTACCCCATCCTTGAGGGAGAAGATGTGGTTATGTTGTCTATGTTGGATCATTGCCTTATGGAAAAACCTTGTATTTTGTTCTCCCTCACGAAGCCATTGGATTCGAGATTTTTTTCCATACGATTTCCTCTTGTTTCCTTCTTTCTTCTAGCTGATTCAACATATGACCTTCAGTCTCAACCAAACTTTCTGATCTGCCTTCTAGAATGATTCTTTGTTGTACTTCTTGCATGCAATCTTGGAGCTTTTTTTGCTCTTTCTGGATGTTCCCAAACTCTTCCTAGTTCCATTTCTTAATTTGGATCTTGAGGTATTTTAGCTTGAGTTGAAATGTATGCATATGATTGCAACCCTGCACAGTACTTCCATTCCACCAACCCTCTACTTTCTGCATAAATAACGGATCATGTAACCAAAAAGTTTCAAAGTGGAAGGGTTATTTTTTTGGTCCTAATTTTAGGTCTAACCCCATCCTTATTGGCCAATGATCCAACCCCATGCCTGGTAGGATAGAGGCTTCTAAAAATATATCTTTTCTTATGTCTTATTTAGACACCAGGAATTGGTCCAATCTTGATGCCACCTGATGAGCGCCCCCCCTTATGTTGTTCCAAGTGAAAACTCCATTGATTGTAGGGATATACACTATATGAAATCCATCTCTTATGTCTCGGAATTCCTCCATATAGGCATCCATCCTCTCAAACCATCCCTTCTTTTCCTCGAGCGATGCAATAACATTAAAATCACCACCCAGATTCCATAATTCCTCCTCATAAATTGTTTTTAGTTTTCCTAGATTTTAGAGGGAAAACCCTCTTTCTCTTGGAATGTGAGGCCCATAAACCCTAGTCAACAGAGCCCAATCTCTAGATCCAATGTGTCAAAACTTTCCTGATAGAATCCTAGGCAGGATGACCCACTCATCAAATATCACCTCCATCGGGTTCCATAGGATAGCAAGCCCACCCGCACTCCCATTGGAATCTTGAGCCACCACTTCGTATTGAAGTTTCAGACTTTTTACAATCTCTTTCACTCTTATTCTATATAATTTTATTTCTTGAATAATAATTATATGTGGATGATATTTGTGGATCCTATCTTTCAAATACCTTTTATTGCCTCGACTGTTGAGGCCTCGAACATTCCAGGATGTAATGATCATTGAGAAGGTTTGTTGAGATGGTGGAAAACCACTGACAGCGGTACCACCCTTCCCGAGTTAACTAACATATCCCCCACCATCTGTATGGATTCTTGTAAATTCTTGTGACCTCATTTCTTTCCTCCTTTCCCTACTGTAATTAGTTCCATCCCCTGTCCTTGCTGGGATCCCAGATGATCCGGTGGATCTGGTGTTATGGGGCCCTCTTTTGGCTTTGAATCGCTAAAAGGTTTCACAATATAATTGTTTCATCTAGGTGCTTCCATTCGTACAAAATTATTATCGTGACTTGTTCCTATGTGATGAGTTATTCTTTTGAGCCATCTATTTCCATATTTTCTTGCTCCGCTTGCATTGCTGGGGTTTCTTTCTCTTGGGGTTCCTCTTTCACTTTTCTTTTAGGTTTTTGTCCGCCCTTTGGTTGTTTCTGAGAGTTATTGGATGGATCAGACCCCCTGTTATAGACATTTTTGGGCACTGCAACCCCAATCATATATGTCCATAAACCAAGGGCTCCTAAGTCCCTAAAAGTGTTGTTCCAACCCCTAAAATAACAAGGTCAACTGATTACATCATCTCCCAGAAGTTCTCCATGAAAAACTACTCAGAACTGGTCAAAATTGGACCATCTCACCTGCTCCATGGTCAAAGTGCGCTGCATCCCACCTAAATGCACACGGGAGGTGCGATGCATACTGAAAAGCCCTTCTATGGGGTGCGATGGGTGAGAGTGGACAAATGGCAGAGTCAATTTGCGAGGTGGAGGATCATGGAATCTTCTAGAAACTTCTCCTGTGACACTTGCCTCTCCGCATTCGGCCAGGGATGAGTAAGAGATCATCAATCTCCAAGTGGAATCAAGAACTATCAGAGAGAGGACACTAATCAAATCTCAGAAGCTGACTCACTCTCCTTGCAAACATCTATATATGGATCCCTCATCCCAGAGATCCAGAGGCTGGAATTTTGTATCTTGTAAGGAAGTGTTGCTGGTTTCTTGGTGTAACATCATAGTGTTGGGTGATCTAAGCTTTTCATGAGGTGAAGAAGGGCTTTCTTGCTGAGAGGATGACGTTGGGTCAGAACAATTGGTTGTTATCCTCTTTGATATTCTTGATATTAATAAATATATTCAAGTTTTCTTCCACATTCTTGTATTATTGATGATATATGCATTTGTGTGGTCAATATATATCTGGTCCTATATTGTTTATGATAGTAGATCTCTGTTCTTGGATAGTGTTATGCTGCATTGATTCCACAGGTGCTCTTTGAAGCTGGGTAGACGAGGAAGCGAGTGGCAAATATCTATTAGAATGGAGAGGAATCAAGAAAGGAACCAAGCGCAAGATAGAGGTTGGTCTCCTTTGTTCCCCTCTTATCTACTTCTCATAAAGGAAAACGAAAGTAGTTTTAGTCTGTTTGTTTCTAAGATAGCTACCAGTCTTAGTGGGACTAGCAGCTCTGCATAGACACTAGATTTCGCGATAACAAAATGGCAACTCCGCTGGGGAGCGAATAGATTGTTTGTTTGTCTATATTTGTTTTCTTTATAAACTTACAGACAGAGCCTGAAGTCAAGCTAGCTAGCCTTCGAACTGCATTTGCTATGCAAGTGCAAAGTAGATCAATGCTGCTTCATTCTATCTCTGGGTTTTGTTTATGAACTGAACAATCGATTTACAAACTCTCTAATTGCCCTTGTGGTGGCTCTAGTAACCTCCTTAGATCTACCCCTATGATTTATTTACTGATTATCACTTGCTCGGCCTAAATCCCTGAACTGTATTGCAAACTGTGATAAAAAACTGGATCAAAAGTCTCGCATTGTACCATCGCACCCTCTCTTCAAGGATATCAGTATGAATCGCACTTCCCATGTGCTGTAGGTGGGATGCATACTGGAATCCTTGTGTAACAGGTGCGCTGATCAGAAAAGGCTAATTTTTCCTCTAGACTTTGGTTTTTCTTCACTCTTTTCAGCTCTATTCAGGAGTTTTGTTGTCTGTAGTCAGTATACCTCTATTGGAACCCCCTTCCTTGCCATTATTCCACCTCCATTGTGCAAAGAACTGTAAATGTTTTTATGTATTGTGAGCCATTTTCAGTTCTCTTTTACAAAGAAGTAGCGTAATTGAACTGTCGTTTCTTGATTTGGAAGTGTCGCAAGTGTCGTTTTCAGTCATAGAAGAGAATCCGATTGTTCTTGATAGTCGATTACACTGTTACTCTTGTATTTGATTTGAATTAGTAGTTTTTCAAGTGTCGAAAGCAAGTTTTCAATTCCAAATCGCAAAGTGTCGTCATTGTCTTCATTTTGTCTTGAAAAGAAGCTTGTTAGTAATGTCGCTTTGAAAAAATAATTCAGATTTGCACTTAGCTTTCTTTTTACCATTCACGCATTAAGAAGGCTGAAAACATATACATGCATGTGCATTTACATTTAGACTGTTTGTTGGTTTGATTTAGGACAGTGCATATAGTGTGTGCTCTCTGCTCTATGTTGAAAGAATATCATCTCTCTTTCTTTAGTAGCTAGGATTTTCATTGCAAAAAGAAGATTAAACGATTGTTTATCATCTTAGATTGCATTTTAGGAATTGTACATCTACATCACGTGGTGAACTTGAAAGGCAAATTTGTTAAGCAAGATCAACTGTAAAATAAATTTAATGAATCTAAAAACGCTTTGGAACCTAACGCACAACATTTAGAAGTCTAGGCTAGAGACGTATTCCAGCGTCGTAAAGCCTGGTAACTGTTGTTTTCATTGTTGGTTGGGTGATTCCTCCACTTTGAGATGACAAGTGCCAGTACGGACTTGTGCTCCCACGTACCGTCGAGTATATATTGGGAGACCACAATAGGCTATATCCTTTATCCATAGGAAGTCGTGTCTGTCGCCCTATCGATCGAAATGCACTGAACACAGCATTCGGGAAGATTGACTGTCGTACCATAAAAAGTATTCTGCAGTTTTGAGATTGGTTTGGTAATCCCTCTGTCTAGATTTCCAGAGTAGTCTCTTTCGTTCCTTTTTAGACTCCTTAAAGGAAAAGGTCCATCTGAGCACTTGTCACTCCAAGCTCATTAAAAATCGAAGGCGACTAGAGTCATATTTTGTTTTTTCTCAACTCTTAAAAATTGAAAAAACAAGTTGTGTCAAAGCATCTAAAATGCATTTTAATCAGAACAACACCACCTTTCCTACGTTGGTCTTAGGTTGAGAAAAATGGAATCCACCAACCAAGGATTTTCGCTTTGAGGAAATCCTAGTCCTTTCTCCTCTTGGGGAGATGTTGGTGCACCCAATATGGCCACATTGTCGCTTCCAGGATTGAAAATCGGCCTGCCCGTATGGCTCTTCTTGACCTCTGTTGTTCAAAACACTGTGATTCCTGAGCAATCAAGTAAGAAGCTAGACGATATCAAAGCTACCCCCCAACCTTCTACTTCGTCCGATTCTCCCTCTCCTCCTTCCTCTTTGCTTGATGGAGTTGGTAAAGCCCAGAGTCAAGTAACTAAGAAGAAGAAGGAGAAGAAGAAGAAAGAGAAGAAGAAGAAGGAACCAAAGACGACAAGGGGCAACCAGGCATCATCTAGTGAAAATCCACACACTACACTTTCGAAGCCTAAATCTCCATGTGTCATTTGAAAAGGAGATCACTATCATCGAGATTGTCCCTGCATCCCTTGTATCTTAAGGGACTGATCTCCTCGTTTGCACAATCCAGTGTCAACAACCTCTGATGATCATGTTGAAAGTACACCGTCAACTAGTGAAAGCGAAATGTCGGGACAGAAAAGGAAAAGTAAATTCCCTTGTAAACGGTGTGAAGGTGATCACGCCATCCACCATTTTCCCTTCCTAGACAAGGCTAAAAGAGTTTTGGACGACCGTCCGGTTTCACCGTTACGGCTTCCTCCTGGATATAAGAAACTCTTGCCAAGTCCATCACTAGTTGAAAATCAAACTAACACGCCATTGTGGTTGGTCGAAGCGTCTATCATTGAAGATAAACCATCTAAATCCACACCAGACGAGAGTCAAAAGGTCGAGGCGACAGTTGACCCAGTCTTTCCTTCAGAAGGTCCATCTTCAGATGATACAGTCACCGGAGAGAACAAGAACAACACCGTTCAAATTCTCTTCGTAAACACAGACTCCGATGAACATGGGGGCAGTCTACCCGTTCCTTTACCGTAGGAAGGAAGTTTGTCAGAGTCATATCCGGTCGTCTATTCGGTCCCACCTCCAAGCAACCTAGTTGTTTCCTTCGATTGGAATCTACTAGGTAGACCCCGTTTACCGGCTAGTGTACCATTTCGAATCATTGCTCAAATATATAGAATGGTCATGGCCAGTACCATCATAGATGAAGGGGCTTCTGCGAGTATCCTTTCCTCAATTGCTTGGAAAGCGTTTGGTTCGCCATCGCTTTTGCCTGAGATGAGAAATCTAACAAGCTTTGACAAAGGAACCAGTCGACCGTTAGGGATCCTTCCCAATGTGCCGATAACATTGAGAAGGAAAACCGTTCACATGAACGTAATGGTAGTCCAAGGACCCCTAGATTATAATCTACTCCTTGGACGCGACTATATTTATTGCATGGGAGCCATTGTCTCCTCGCTCTTTAGAGTAATGTGTTTTCGGCATGAAGGAAGAATGGTCAAGCTCGTAGACCAGCTTTCATTCCCTAGCTCCCACATAGCAAATAGTCAAATACCATCCCTGAATGGCCTTTTCATGCAAGGAATGTCTCATCAATCCCCAGTCTATCCACCTGATGAGCACGAGTGATTTGGGAGGACATGACTGAAACCCAGGGGGCATGCACCCTGGTCTGTTTCGGCAGGAAAACCTTGGGTATAGGGTAGGTTTCCGCGAAGGATATATGACTATTTTATGAGATTAGATCGGGATAAGATTCCTTCATTAAAGTTATGTGAGTGGAGGCAAGTTGCGCCACTCACCTTTGTCTATTTCGATAGACATCGCCGAGGAAGTGTTTTGTCTACAGTGCAGATAGAACAATCTTTGGTAACCTGGAAATTTTTCGCTATACCTGGGGGCATGCAAGCGAAGAGCGACCATTTATTTTTTAAATTTGTAGGTCCTCTAACCCTTTAAACTCGTAGGATTGGTCGTTTCCTAACTTGCATAAAGAAAGGATGCGGGGCAAAGCTTTGAAAAAATGCCATCTTAGATGAGACATCCTTATTATACGACTGGATCGAGCAGTTTTTATGTGGAGTTCAAGCTCGTTAAAAATTAAACATAAGCAGTGAGCAAATGTTTCCCCCAGAGTTTAAGCTCATTCATTAAAAAATGAACCAATTTCCGGTAAATAACCATCGTGAATGCATTATCATCAGCCTTTGAAGCCTTGGTCGTGTTCTCATCATCACCTCCACTCTGTATTGGCCGATCATTCACCTCCATTTGATTGTTTACCCTTTTTGAGGAACAGCTGCGAAGAGTGATCCTATTAGCCATCCTTGTGACACTGTCGTGATTGGAAAATTCCAAACCTTACCTGGAATTAGTTGCTACCCGAATTTATCACTCGTTCCTTGAAAAACGAGTCTCCTTTAAGCTCTTTTCATCTGACTCGTAAAATATGAAAAGATTGCCGAGTAATTGGCCTCTCCAACTCGTTAAAGTGACCGGAAGTGCTATCCCTCCTTTAGATTTTAATCTTTTTGGACCTGAGGGATTATTACACAAAAAGACCGAGCACTTGTTTTGTTCGGCTCGTTAAAATTACCGAAAATTCATCCCTTTTGTATTATTTTATACTTTTTCGGACTTAAGGGATTATATGATGGAAAATGATTTTTGGAGTCTTCTTTACATCCCTTTCAAACTCTCTAAAATTGAAAAGGACCGAGTTGTCTTTGTCATTAAACTTGTTAAAACCGAATAGCGACAAACTTGTCCATACCGACAAGAACGAGTTTCACTATCGCTAGGCTTGTTAAAACATAGTGATGGGTTTGCCTAAAGGGAAAATTATAGAACAAGAATATGTTATCCTCCTCAAGCTTGACAAAAATAAAGAGGCACTAGTCAGCAATGACTGGGGAAAAATTGGGAAGAAAACTTGAAGAAACTTTATTGGTAGCAAGTCGCTCTTGAACATGACACTTTCATTCAGCATCCGAGTCGGGTTGGGTTGTTCCGTTCACTGGTCATATCACCATTGGTCCATCACACCATCCATATTTGGGGTTAACGCTACCAATCCATCATGTCAGTGTCACCGATATGTTCAAGAGAAGTCACTCAGAGAATTCACCTATGTCTCATCCACTGCAATACATTTACGCTCCATTCTTTCATGACCGCCACCCTAAACCTTATATCATCATATCGTTTTCACCTCCATTAAAATCATTTGCTCTGTTCCGTGTCATAGATGTGGGATTCACTAAGGCCCTCCTATGATGGATCGCTTCTTGTCAACATTAGCTCATTATCTAGGAAGTCGATCTAGGAACAACCCTTTCAGTACTTTGAAGCTTGCATGCCTCAATGGCAAGTTTCTCACTTCCGGCGATAGGTTTACATCAATGGCCTTCGACCGAAAGATTTTGCATGGTGTTCAATGCCAAGTACCTTATTCACACCACGTGAATTGTACTGTAGTACCTTGAGGGTCATCATCATTATCGGTGATTCCTCTCGCCCCTGTTAACAGCTTACATCATTGGCTGGTAATTAGGTGATGTCTTTCCATGTTCGACTCCAGAACATCTCTCACATGGATCGACTTGTACTTTGAGTTAAGATCGAATGAGATTGAAGACCCCGGATCTAGTTTCATCCATCCTGGCTGCGATATATATTCAGGAAAATAAAGACATCAAGTGTACATCATTGCTGCACAGATAATCATCCAATCTAAGGGATGATGGCTCTACCAGAATCATCAATCTGCACACAGACGATTGTCTGTCTTATGTACATGAAAATGAATTTATAATGCTGAGCATGGGAATTCCCACCTCAGCTAGATCATGAAAATATTATGAAGATAATGTATTGTATTGTATCTTATTACAGGTCGCCTTCCAGCTCGAAAAAACTTTGGATCCTCATGATAAAGCATTTCACCCGACATCAAAAGATTAACGACCTCATGCTTTATGGGGCAACTGTTATAGACATTTTTGGGCACTGCAACCCAAATCATATATGTCCATAAACCAAGGGCTCCTAAGTCCCTAAAAGTGTTGTTCCAACCCCTAAAATAACAATTTCAACTGATTGCATCATCTCCCAGAAGTTCTCCATGAAAAACTACTCAGAACTGGTCAAAATTGGACCATCTCACCTGCTCCATGGTCAAAGTGCATTGCATCCCACCTAAATGCACACGGGAGGTGCGATGAATACTGAAAAGCCCTTCTATGGGGTGCGATGGGCGAGAGTGGACAAATGGAAAAGTCAATTTGCAAGGTGGAGGATCATGGAGTCTTCTAGAAAATTCTCCTGTGACACTTGCCTCTCTGCATTCGCCCAGGGATGAGTAAGAGATCATCAATCTCCAAGTGGAATCAAGAACTATCAGAGAGAGGACACTAATCAAATCTCAGAAGCTGACTCACCCTCCTTGCAAACATCTATATATGGATCCCTCATCCCAGAGATCCAGAGGCTGGAATTTTGTATCTTGTAAGGAAGTGCTGCTGGTTTCTTGGTGTAACATCATAGTGTTGGGTGATCTAAGCTTTTCATGAGGTGAAGAAGGGCTTTCTTGCTGAGAGGATGACGTTGGGTTAGAACAATTGGTTGTAATCCTCTTTGCTATTCTTGATATTAATAAATCTATTCAAGTTTTCCTCCACATTCTTGTATGATTGATGATATATGCATTTGTGTGGTCAATATATATTTGGTCCTATATTGTTTATGATAGTAGATCTCTGTTCTTGGATAGTGTTATGCTTCTTTGATTCCACAGGTGCTCTTTGAAGCTGGGTAGATGAGGAAGCGAGTGGCAAAGATCTATCAGAAGGGATAGGAATCAAGCAAGGAACCAAGCGCAAGACAGAGGTTGGTCTCCTTTGTTCCCCTCTTATCTACTTCTCATAAAGGAAAACGAAAGAAGTTTTAGTTTGTTTGTTTCTAAGATAGCTACCATTCTTAGTGGGACTAGCAGCTCTGCATAGACACTAGATTTCCCAATAACACCCCCAGATTCATTAATACTCTCCTCCTCCTCTGTCGAGACTTCAAAGTGATTGCTTTGATTCGATCCTTTCTTCAGATGCTATTGCGTCATTGTTACTGGTGTTTTCACTCTCTGTTTCTTCTTTTGGACCTCTTGAAATCCATCATTGTCCTCCTTCCCTTTCCCATTATCTTTGGCTTCTGGCGAGTTTGTCGCATCACTTTGATTTAGAGGGCATGCCTTATACAGGTGTCCATACTCATGACACCATCTGCATCGAAAGGGAATGTGTTCGTAGTCCAGGGTCTACTACCATACCTCATCTTGATACTCCAGATCTATGAACTTTGGCAGGGGTTCTGTAATGTTCATGTATATGCATATTCATGTGTAGGAGGTATACCTTCCTCTCCTGGTTGAATCTTCCACTTTCACAAAGCTCCCGATAAAATTTCCTATACCTTCCAGTATCTCTGGATCCCAAAAATCTACTAGGAGTCCAAAAAATCTAACCCAGACCCGGGCAGCCATTAGTTTCTCTTGGTCTAGATTATATCATTCCTCCCAATGTTGCATGAAGAGTCTGACATTGTAGTAGAAATATGGGTCGTTCTCAAAGATCTGTTCTTTGTCTTCTAGACTGGTGAAGATCACTGTAAAGAACACTCGAGCCCCCATCTTTCGATCTATGTGTCCTTTCGGCTGCCATTTTAGCTGTATCCATTTCACCGGATCCCATTCAAAAGGCCATATCCCAATGAATTTGCAGATCAAGGCATGATCTTTCATAAAATTCTGGTATGTTTCTAGTTTATTTTTTAGGGTTACAAATTTGGGTTTCTTAACAACTTTGGGCATATATTGTGCCATGAATCAATTTTTCCATTGAGCCCACATCATTGGGGTTCCGTTGGCTTAACCGCTATGTGCTGCAGTCGCTCCTTTGGCACTGGATTCTCCTGTTGTAACATTTCTATAGGAGGGGATCTCCCCCCCCCCCCCAATGTGATTTCCCATCCCCACCGTCAGAACCTGCAAGGACAATGTCTACTCTATCGTCTTCATAGAATTTTTAGACTATTTTCAGGGTTTACTAGAGGAAACCCTAACAAAGTGTTTTTTCATTCTACCTAACAATAATTAACTATAAACTTGAATAGACATTACATTTTCAATTTTTTTCTTTTTCTTTTTAAATATCTTTTAAATAATCAATAAATTTACAACAAAAATGGTTAATCAATACTGGGAACTACAAGTAGTAAATACTTGGTCGCGAATTTAGAAACTAAAGAAAACTAGCCTATTGAACTCCCTTCCTAGGATTGGATGTAGTTGGAACAACAACTCTTGCAAATGACCATCCCAATGGCTTAGGGAAGCAACAAACTATGATGGGAACCAACAAGTAGGTACCTTCATAGTATATGAAGCCTATTACATTGCAAAAACCACAAACCAAGCTCCATAGATAATATTTGGCCTCGAATTTGGAACCTAAAAACCTGGCCCAATTTCCTATGGCTCCTCGCTAGAAAAAGGGCTCTAACATGGGAAGAAATAATCAAAGGGGGTTATGAAGGCCCCTCCCTTTTCTACAACTGCATAGTTCATAAAGAAATGACAAACAAAGCACTTACTTATCAATTATGTCTTTGTAAGGTAGATATGGATGAGGTCAGCTTCCACCTTCAGAAAGACTAATTGCAAGAAAGATAATTTAATTATCAACATTTCCTAATGGAAATATCCCCCTTCCAATTATCTATTCCCAAATGAGCTAGTCCCTATTTCCAAGGTTCGTCTTATGGTCCCTTTGGAAAGCAAGAAATGGTCTAATTTTAAAAAATAACTCTTTTAATCCTAAACATTTCTAGAACATAGCTCTACAAGGCATCCAAGAAACCACCCTCCTCTCCCCTTGATCTACCACATATTGGGAGGATTCTCTTACCAAGGCCATCATTCTATTCTCCCTATCCATTCTCCAGCTGTCCCCATCCTCGTTTTCCTCTTGCCATCACCTATCCCCTTCATTTCCATCCTCATGGTATCCACTTCCTTTAGGCTTTAAAAAATATAAATTTGATGGTGCCTCAAAGGGAAACCTAGGCCCAATTGGTTGTGGAGATATTTTCTTAGATGACAATGGAAAGCCCCTATTCATAATGGCAAGAGCCTTGGGATTCTTCACCATTAATGTCATCGATTTTATGAACTAGAAACAAGTTTGCAAAGAGATAAGCAACAAGGATACACTAGGCTCATGGTGGGGGGTGATTCTTAATTAGTCATTGATAATCTCAAGAAAGTCCAACATGAGACCCCCATTTCTAAACTCTTCAAAATCTAGAAACTAAAGCACTTTCTCCACAAAATCACCTCCCTCACTTTCTCTACTCCCATTTTTCTTCCCATTCACATCCAATGCTATGGAAATAATCCTGCTGGAAATCTTTCCAACCTTAGTTGTTCATAGCATATCCTTTTCCTCTCCTCCCCCTAGATGAATATTCCCCCCTCCCCCTCATTTCATCTTATAGTGTTATAATCCTCCGAGACCAAGAGAAAGAAGGCACGTCAAATGCATCTCCTTCCTTGATCGAGGTGCACACAAGAGAGGAGGGTGGCGATGGGACAACACCACCTCCACCCCATCCCCTCATTCAATTTTATAGCCTAGATGTTACTCTACCCAACTCCCATGCATGCACCTTTTGTGACGCCTTCGATGGTTAACCAACCTCCCAACATTTATCTATTTCTTTGAAGCCCTCACCATTGTGAATGATTTTCATCCCTCACCCTCACCATCGTCATGTTGTTTCCCCTTTATTCATATGGGTTGACCTCATTCCTCTCAATTGAGCCATCCCTCTCCTTCCCCTTAGTATAAGCTACACTAGAGCCCCTACTACCTTTGCTACTAGAACAAGTGTTGGGCTCACCACCTTCCACTGGCATCCAAAATTTCTCAACTCTAATGGAGTGTCATTATATTTTGGGCAGCAATTCACTGCTTAGATTTTGCAAGGGGGTTTATGGCTTAGCTACAGTGGATACATTGGAATTTGTTGGTTATTCGACACCCAGCATTAGGTATTCTTCCACTATGTTGCTAATTGTAGAAGGTCTTTCAATTTTGTATCTTATGCTCAATTTTTCATTCTTCTTGAGAAACCTTCTTGTTCTCTAGATTTCTTCAGTCAAATTCTTGAATAAATGTTGGTCCCCTACAATTTACTATTTGGTTCTGCCTCTGTGAACCCCATCCAGCGATGCATTTCTTCTTGGGCCCACTCCCACCCAGTTTCCACTAAATACATACAATCTTAGGTTTGTGAATTTAGTATCCTACCTCGACACTACTTTATCACTTTTTGGGGGTCTCTATCTCAGCAGTGCACCTCTATTAGTCACCATGCTCACTCACCACACTACAACATGCCCATAAAGTGCATGTGGAGTCGTAGGGGTTCCTTGAATCAAAGAGCTAACAAAATCCATGTTCGACGTAAATCATTCTTAGCTACCAAAAAATTCCACAGCCTCACTTCAGAACCTACTCAGATACATTTAAACAGAGCCTCTTCATCAACCATGGAGGAGCGAAATGATTTCATCGATGCAAATATTTTTGCATCAATCGTTGAGTCGATCTCAAACTCAAGTCGTAATCGTGATTAAAAAAATCAGTATCTCTGCACGGTCAAGCTCTAATAACACATAAAGTTTTACTGGGTTAGGTCTCGGTAGAAACACATGAGGTTCAATGAGATATTTTAGTGCAACTCTATGACATTATCATTGAGCATCAAGATCAATTTGTGGAGCACAAGGACTTAGCTTCTCGTCTCAGATGCATTGAAATCATTCTTCTTAGGGGTAAGGAGCCTAAATCCCTAGGAAATTTGGCAACGCCGCATCTACTTGATAGTCATGCAACTACATGAGAATCATGAGTCCCTTTTGACTATATTTTCACCGTTTGATTTCTATTTTCCATACAAAGTCGTGCTACTTCTATGTTATGAACAATTATATTTTTTTCGTGGATATCATGTTAGTAATAGTACAACAATCATATTTTTCTCTTATAACATGGATAGAACAATACAAAGCTATTATATTTTTTTGAACTAAGATCCTTCTCTTTTTCCAATGATCCGATTTCCCAAATAACAAACTACAACTGAAAAAAATACTTTCATAATTATAATTAGATACTCTTTATAACTAATCAATAAATAAATAACTTTAAAAAAAATACAATGACAAAAAATAATTAACATTAAATACCTTGATACCTTTATTATTTATTTATTTTAACCTAAAATGATCCAATCCATAGTCATTTTTTACCCATTAAAAACGTTTGTAATCATAATAATCTACATAACATAGAAGACGCTAAGACTACACCTACAATAAAACTTTCAAAGGGAAATTTAAAAACCAAAGTTGATGTTAACAATCACTATTATTTAATATGTTGTTTTGAATTCACCTTTAAAAATCCTTAAAATAATTAACATATTTATCATTTATTATTTTAAATTTTATTTTTAAAAAATCAAAATAATTAAAAATGTTGTTAAAAAAGAAATTATTAAAAAAAAAGTCTCAGATGAAGTTTTAAATATAACAAGGAGCCACTGCCGTGGCGGTAGTCCCTGCCGAGGTGTGCAAGGACAACACAAATGGATTGTATACTGTCCGATTTGAAATGGGATTTGAAATGGAACTGAAATAGTTCACCTAGAGCTGTCAAATCGATGGTGATGTGCGGAATTTGATATGCAATTGGGTGTTATTCGAAACCTATGGATTTTGTTTTAGTTAGACCTACTGATTAGCTAAAACAGAGCTTATGAAGGGTGCAATTTTTCCTTTTCCTTTTGCTTTTGCAGTCACAGGGTGTATTTCCATTATATAAGCGTAGGGTTGCTTATTGAAAAGACAGAAACATAGGTAAAATAATACCAAATACAATACAAACCTTTGTGGTGTTGAGCCCTCCTTTCATGGCTCCACGTTCACATAAATTCCGTGTTAGAGGAGGAAACTAATTCATGTTGGTTTTTCGTTAGCTTCTTGGGGTTTAGCATACGGTTGAGATAGTTGAGATGCTCCCAAACTAAAAAGTGCCAGATTGTTCTCATTTGAAGAACTGAAACTTGCTACTAATAATTTCTCCCCTGATAACGAGATTGGTGGAGGAGGTTACGGGAAGGTACAGGACTCCCTATGTTATTTTACTTAACCCAAAAAAATGCAATGCGTATATTTAATAGTGGATTACGTTAATTATCTTTATTTTTAAATCAAGATTTAATTTATTCTAATTGATTTGATATTTTTCATAGGATTATAATTTTTATTGTTTAAAATATATTTTGAAATATCTAAATAAACTCAATACTTGTAAAAATGTTTAAATTACTAAACTACAGAAATTATTGAAATTACATTATTCCAAATTTACCATTTTTAAAAACTGTTCAAAATATTAATCTCAACGACGTAATAAATACGCTGAGAGCAGTCATATTTGTCAGAGGTATTTTTGCACGTTGCCTCTTTGTTTGAAGATGGAAACTCTGAGAGCAGCCATATTTGTCACAACCTCCCATTATATAACCTACATATAAATTTTAATTCATTAAGAAATTGTTGTTTCCTTGTTGCTGTACTTAATTTGAATAGTCATACAATGCTTGCAGGTATTGGATGGTCGACAGGGACTCCTATTGACTAATTATGCCAGACCACAGGTAGGTACATTAATAGTTACTACGGGATCAAAACTCTGTCAACATGTATGTTGTCTTACTAAATTCTTTTCACTTTTCATCTTCAAAGCAATCTATGTATGAATTCTATGATTTTCTTTTATTTAGAATCCTCTTAATGTGTATGTACATGGCTTCTTTTTCAGTAGTTTACTTCTACAAATTGTTTTGCGAGCCATGAAAATATTATTGGTGCAGAGGATTGGCCCTGTTTGTCTTTTTGTTTAAACCATGTGTTTACTAAATATTACTAAATGTTTATAAAGATATGCTTAGTTGATAAACCAGTTAGAAGTGGATCAAACGCAAACCTCAATATATGTTTAGATAGACCAATGATGGAAAGCTAGAAACGAGGAAACATCAAAAGAGTGTAGTCAATCAAGTCTACTTAAGAAAGAAAAGATTAGACAGGCTAATTGAGCACCAGACAGTGCATCACATATTCACTGTTTGAGCTAGCATTTAGGAGGCTAGACAAAATCACTTGAAGTTGTACTGCTTCTGTGTTGATTTTATGAAGGCCTTTCACCCTGCCTCTTTATATGCTTCCAAAGTTTCACTCTTCAAATTGCTGTCTGCAACAGGAAATTGATTGGGGGAAAATATCTCATCAAGGGGTGTGATGCTGAAAATAAACCTTTGAATCTCTCTGAAACAGGGGAATTTCTCTCTGCACGAGACAAATCTGGACATGGAACTCATACTGTGTGTACAGCAGGGGGGAATTTCATGAAAAACGTAAGTATATATCGACATGCAAAAGGGGATTGCAAAAGGAGGAGCCCCTTATGCTAGAGTTGCAAGTTATAAAGTTTGTTGGCCTACAGATTCAAGCGGCTACAATTGCTATGATGCAGATATTCTTGCAGCATTCGATGAAGGGATACATGACGGAGTTGATGTGTTCTCAGTTTCTCTGAGAGGTCAACCTCCCATTCCGGATTATTTTCAAGATTCAATTTCAATTGGATCGTTCCATGCAGTTCAATTCCTCCCACCAAACGTTCTAACATGTCAATGAATGTAGAGTTGTCTACCAACAGAGAGAGAGAGAGTTCTTTATGGTTAAATATATGATTTTTGTGTTGATGAACTCCACTGTTGGAAGACAACCCTTAACCAAAGCCAAAGAATATGAAAGGTGAGATACGATCATGGCGATTTTGTAACCCTTAGATGGAGATAGTAAACAACATGGATAATTAACCAATAGCTTTTCCCATCTGTTATCTTACTATGAAATCTACTTCACCCAATCCAAACATCGCCATCTGCTGTTTACTATGAAGTCTACTTCACAAAATCCAAGCATGAAGAACTGTATGTACTATGCGTTGAACTGAAAATAAGGTTTCTGGTTGTTTGATTTCAGATAAGTCTAAGGGTTTATGTTCAATGTCAATAATTGGACTAGCCGTTGATGTAGCAGCCTCATTCCTTGGCATTGTTTCCCTAATATTTTACGCGTTACAGAATAGAAGGAATGTAGTGAAGGATTGTGAAACAACAAATCCATTTGGTAAGAAATCTTCATACAATTTTTTTTTTTCATTTTTTCATACAAATTTCGTGTTAGACCTTATTATTTTACTTCCTGATTTTATCATGTTCCACATAAATTCTGTGTTAGAGGAGGAAACTAATTCATGTTGGTTTTTCGTTAGCTTCTTGGGGTTTAGCATACAGTGGAGATAGTCGAGATGCTCCCAAACTAAAAAGTGCTAGATTGTTCTCATTTGAAGAACTGAAACTTGCTACTAATAATTTCTCCCCTGATAACGAGATTGGTGGTGGAGGTTACGGGAAGGTACGGGACTCCCTATGTTATTTTACTTAACCCAAAAAATGCAATGCGTATATTTAACATAGTGGATTACATTAATTATCTTTATTTTAAAATCAAGATTTAATTTATTCTAATTGATTTGATATTTTTCATAGGATAATAAATTTTTATTGTTTAAAATATATTTTGAAATATCTAAATACACTCAATACTTGTAAAAATGTTTAAATTACTAAACTACAGAAATTATTGAAATTACATTATTCCAAATTTACCATTTTTAAAAACTGTTCAAAATATTAATTTCAACGACGTAATAAATACGCTGAGAGCAGTGATATTTGTCAGAGGTATTTTTGCATGTTGCCTCTTTGTTTGAAGATGGAAACTCTGAGAGCAGCCATATTTGTCACAAGTATTTTTGTAGGTTGTGTATTTGTTTAAAAATAGAAAGACTATAGCCAGAATACAAGTATCACAAAGTACTTAAGGGGAATATACATAAAGGAAAATACGACTTGTTTAGTACCTTATGCACATGCCTGAGTGGTATTTCCTTATGGTTCTTTTGTCTACATCATGTTTAGGTTTCTTCGTCGTCCATTGCACAGTAAATTAGGAAGGCACTTACCATGACTCTCTAGTAACATTGTTTTTTATCACATACTCAAGCATCTTGGCATGGACAAAATGGGGCACATTAATCTATCAAAAGCGTAATGCCTACTAGCATGAAAACCCACTAAACACCGATCCAATTCGAGAAGAGATGGAAGGGAAATCTATGTTGATATGGATACTTCAGGTCCTAGGAGACTCCAGGCCAGGCTGCACTCTAGAATCTATGCCCCTTTTGGTGAATAATATGCAAACTTGTCTAGTAAATTTGAATTGTTTTATTTACCCCTAAAAAATGTTAGACTAAATTAAATAACTTATATTAAATACCATATTCTATTTTGGTTTAAACTGGAATATAAGAAGTGACCCTAACTACAATGATTAAACGAATTTAGTTCTGGATATATATGCAACCGTGAAAGAAACAGGCACCATGATTCAAACAATTGAAATAATATGTTTACTAAATATTACTAAATGTTTATAAAGATATGCTTAGTTGATAAACCAATTAGAAGTGGATCAAACGCAAACCTCAATATATGTTTAGATAGACCAATGATGGAAAGCTAGAAATGAGACGAGGAAACATCAAAAGAGTGTAGTCAATCAAGTCTACTTAAGAAAGAAAAGATTAGACAGGCTAATTGAGCACCAGAGAGTGCATCACATATTCATTGTTTGAGCTAGCATTTAGGAGGCTAGACAGAATCACTTGAAGTTGTACTGCTTCTGTGTTGATTTTATGAAAGCCTTTCACCTTGCCTTTTTATATGCTTCCAAAGTTTCACTCTCCAAATTGCTGTCTGCAATAGGAAATTGATTGGGGGAAAATATTTGATCAAGGGGCGTGATGCTGAAAATAAACCTTTGAATCTCTCTGACACAGGGGAATTTCTCTCTGCGCGAGACAAATCTGGACATGGAACTCATACTCTATCTACAACAGGGGGGAATTTCGTGAAAAATGCAAGTATATATCGACATGCAAAAGGGATTGCAAAAGGAGGAGCCCCTCATGCTAGAGTTGCAAGTTATAAAGTTTGTTGGCCTACAGATTCAAGCGGCTACAATTGCTATGATGCAGATATTCTTGTAGCATTCGATGAAGGGATACATGACGGAGTTGATGTGTTCTCAGTTTCTCTGGGAGGTCAACCTCCCATGCCGGATTATTTTCAAGATTCAATTTCAATTGGATCGTTCCATGCAGTTCAAAGAGGGAAGGTTGTCCTACCCTAAACCCGCTAGAACGACAAAATCCAAGAGGTTGATTAAAACCGCAACACGTTTTCTTTGGTTTTCTTGTAATAACCCCTATGCGGGCCCACCCTAAGGGGCCTCACGCTTAGCGGATCCTGAATCTGATGCACTCAAGCAGAATTGAACCTGCGCCTTTGCTGACCCTATGGAGCTAGGGAAAATTGAACCCATGCACACCCTCAGGGCCAAAAACCTGACAGAGATTCAATCACTTGGACTACCCATCCAGATTCACAAATTAATTCAAGAAGTAAACTCTAACGCCGACTGAAACGACAAATGAAAACAGGTATATCGACTTTACAAAACTGGAAATGTTATGGGCCTAGCAGACAGGTGCAGAAGAAGAGGAGACATGCTGAGAAAGCGATTAAAATCACAAGAAATCCACATCTTAGTACGCTCAGCTTCCACTCTGCACCTTTTGGGACCTTCGATCTTGTGTGTTAGACAATTGAAATATTATTAGCCGCCTAATGTGAATGTTGATTGGTTAGTGCAAGTTATAGTTAGTTAGGGTTATGTTAGTTGCCAATATTGCATATTTTGAATTCAGGTAAATAGATGACATATGAAAATTGTGACAACGATCCATGGGTAGTTAAAGAACTCAAACGCACACTACTCTTCCAGACTCTGCTCACCACTTTTCCATGGAATACTCAGGGTAACTAATTATTATTCATATGTTTATCTTTGTGTAATATAAGATTGAGTTTTAGTTGGTTCAAGGATTACTACAACTTGTGGCGAATTTTGTTATGCATTTGGTCATTTTGAAATAAAGTTCGTAAACTTATTGCAATTGCCTAAATATAATATTTGTTTCAAGCTAAATCCATGAAATCTTCAAACTGAAATCTCCATATCCAGGAAGCCGCTGGTAAGAATACTTGCATTCTTACCGAAAACGAGGTTTATTTTGAGATAAATATAACAAATTTACAGAATTCGCCTGATTGTATTCGTTTCCTTAAGATAAAAAGGCGAGATTTTGAAGCTAGACATCTGTAAATTCATTCTGCAGTAGAAATGTTTGCATCTTTACCAAACATTCATAATTCTATTTAAATTGCCTCATATTTTCTCTGTGAATCTAGAAATCTATAAATGCAGGTTGTACAGGGATCTTTGCCTATTTAGTGGTTTATTTTCAGTAAAAGATTGTAAATTTATTGGATCCATCTTGAAGTTCAAAAGAAAACATCGCTAAATTTAGGCTTCAGTACAAAAGTGTGCATGCTTAGCCACATAGCTGTCCATTTGGAGTGAAAAAATGTAAATTTATTTAAAGAACTTGATTGTATTCGTTTCTTTAAGCTAAAAAGGTGAAATTTTGAACCCGGACATATGTAAATTTATTCTATAGTAAAAATGTTTGCATCTTTACCAAACATTTATAATTCTATTTAAATCACCTGGTATTTTCTTTCTAAATCTGGAAATGCATGTTTTTATAGGGATCTTTGCCTATTTAGAGGTTGATTTTTAGTAAAATATTATGGAGAAATGATAAGACATCGAATTTAGGCTTCTCCATGGGGTGAGTGGCGATATCATCGCTCTCTCATTTTTAGTTTATGATATTTCATTGAAGAATTCTTAATTTATTGTAATCAAACATGTTTGGTTGTTGTGATGTTGCAGATGTGATCTTCGAATCGTGAGGGATATTAATATGTTCTTAAAGGCTATTCTTTAAGCCCAATACCTGCTCCAATACTTCAATAAGATTAGGACAAAGCCAACCTTTGTTGATGAAAATGGGAAATTGAGGATTCAACCTTTTCATTTGTTTTCTGAAGGTCCTCCTCATGGATGAAACCTTTTCCCTCCTAACATGTGCAAGGTATCCATTCTTCTTTACTATTACACATTAGATAACACCCTCCTCTGTAGCTGGACAGCAGAAATCGCCAACTCCCCGTCAATCTTCCATCTTGAAGGCAGCTGTCGATTAGGGAATTGCGTTCTTGTCGAAGTTGCAGTCAAGTTTGAGCAGCTCGAATTGCTCCACGAATTCGTAAAGTATGACGAAAATCGCTGCCGAGGAAACAAGGGTTGACAGAAGAAGGGCTGAGAAAATAAGCTTATTCCACCAGTCGTCACACCCAATTGACTCCTTGATTTTCCGCGCACAACAAAACACGGCAGTGACAAGCGCTCCCTGGAAACCCACAGAATATGAGCCAGATGAATTTGATTTCATTTTTATATAATTTTGTTTCTGGCTGAAATTTTTTTCACAGCATGTGGACTTGGCTTGTAATGGGTTTGGTCTGATCTATTTTGATTATTTATTTGATGAGCAGAATATTATGATGGAGGTAGAAACGCTGAAACTTGAGTTAGAGCGGACTCAAGGCATGTTATATGCTATTGCCAGGCAAGAAGCAACGAAGGCAAACATCACGGTGAGTCTATCTGCCTATCCTATCATAAAAACTACAGTGGAATTGAATATCAGGTATGCCATTGTGGCACCAGGTAGTACATTGAAGGGCTGATGTTTACTAGCTAAATGATGGTGACAGGCCAATGAACTAACAAAACAGATAACAAAAGAGATAGCAAGACAACTTGCTGAAAGGGAGGAGCAACACAAAAGAGACGCAGAGATAAGAGCCAGAATAGAATCAGAAGTGAAAAAGAAAGCACAGAAAGCGCCTGAATCTAAGCAGCCATATGTTCAAACTAGACATATCAAAGAGGAAATGGATGCTATGCCTCCAAAGCATTTCTTTTGTCCTATACTTCAGGTTAGTTTTTTTCATCCATGTTTTTTTTTATCAGTATTTATGGGGACCGGAACCCATGACTTATCGCATGGAGTGTTTTTATTTAGGTTTTTTTCTTTTTTCTATTGTAAATCAGTACTTATAGGAATTGGAACCAGTAACCTATTACATAAATTGGAACCAGTAACATATTACATAAAGTACCTTAGCAATACACTCTTCACTGTCAAACCAAAACCCAAACCCAATGGGCTCATCCAGACTTCCTTTAAAGAAAGGGTTAATGACTATAATAATCTAAGTTGAAATTAAAGTACCCATCTGCATTAGAGGCTGTCCTCATTTAACTATGTGGACAGAAATGAATGTGCATGACTCCTAAACATCTATCCATTAAAAATTGTCTGGTTTCTAATACTGAAACTATGTTGGCCTTTAAAAATTGTCTGGTTTCTAATATTGAAACTATGTTGGCCTTATTGTACGCAGGAGGTCATGGATGATCCCCATATCACGGCTGATGGTTTCACGTACGAGTACAGCACCATCAACACTTGGCTTGAAAACAAGATCAATACATCCCCAATGACTAACCAGACCCTAGACAATAAGTTCCTCATTCCAAATCATGCACTTAGGTCTGCAATCCTAGAGTGGAAAATTAAATCTGGATTGAACAATGCAGATTATGACACTAAACAATACTTGGAAAGACTCATAAAACTTCAAATAAAACCACCAAATTTCATAATAAAAGAGATTTTCCATTCATAGTCAGGCTTGCAAAGGTTAATAATGCATATTTTCAATAATAACTCTTTTCGAAATAGAAAGATGATACTATTTACCGCAAAAGGCTCGGGATTTTGGAATGTTTGATACATTGTCTGCTATGATAGAAGGTTAGAAACAGAAGCATATGGACAAACCTTAAATATGAAATCAGAAAAACCACCTCCGAAGCACATAGCGAAGAAATGATAGAAGGTTAGAAACAGAAGCATATGGACAAACCTTAAATATGAAATCAGAAAAACCACCTCCGAAGCACATAGCGAAGAAATGATAGAAGGTTAGAAACAGAAGCATATGGACAAACCTTAAATATGAAATCAGAAAAACCACCTCCGAAGCACATAGCGAAGAAATAATAATGAAATGAGAATGAAATTAAATCCTGATGAATTAAGAAAACACTTTATATAGTGAAAGCTTGAGTGATAGAAGAAAAACTATTACCCTGAATAGACAAAAGGAACAATGCAAAGAGTTACATGCCATCAAATAACCATGTTAAACGTTTGTAGAAATTCAACATTTTTTTATGGTGAATATTACATTAAATGGCGAATGCTTCGTTCGGTCTGGGAACTTACAAGTTGTAAAGGTGAAGCTCCTCGACGCTCTCTGCTCCTCTGCTCCTCAAACTAGCTGCTCCACACTCTCTGCTCTGAACCTACTCTGGAGAATTAGCTACTCGACACTCTCTGCTCTGAACTTACTCCGCACTCCGGACAAGGCATTTGTAGACCACCGTGGACGCCTCTGCATATGCAAACAGCTGGCACTTGCAGGATGCAAGACACTGCATGCATGACACGGAGAACAGGTAGCAAAAACTTAGGACAAACTAATAATGAATGATATTTTAATTTATTTTAAGACTTGATTTGCAATGAAACATTATATAATAATAACATGACATATATGTTAAACTACGCTATCTTAAAATATATGTAATTATGAAATTTAATTTTTGCATCCTTGTATGCCATTTAAAATATGCTTGGTTATTTATAATTATTTATTTCACATATTCACATTGATGTTAAAATAGGAAATAAATTTCCTAAACCTTGAGGATCAACCATATTTCTTCCGCTTACTAATGGTAAAAATAATGGATAGAAAAAGATCAACTATTATTATCAAATGTATACATATATAATAAATTCTCATTTTGCATAATAATTGAGAGATATATTAGTTTGGTCCTATAGCACCAAAAATATATTGAGATTTAAGTGATTCTTGAAAATCACCACAATTTATAAAAGTGATGCTCCAAACATAAAGTTATGTCAATTAGAGAAGGACAACACCTAAAAATAAAATAATAATGAATGGTATTTTAATTTACTTCAAGACTTGATTTGCAATTAAACACTATAGAATAACATGGCATATATGTTAAATCACACTATCTTAAAATATGTGTAATTATAGAATTTAATTTTTGTATCTTTACATGTCATTTAAAGCATGTTTGGTTATTTATAATTGTTTATTTCACATATACACATTAATATTAAAAAAGGAAAAAATGGAAAAGTTTATTACTAAAGAAATAATGAATAAGAAAAATTCAACTATTATCATCAAATATACTTATATACAATAAATTTTCATTTTTAATAAAAATGAATAAAACACATTTTCAAAATTTTATAATTATTAAAGACATAGTTTAACAAATATATAACAACAATGTAAAACTAGAACCTGACACTACGAATTTTCTTACGTTTATATAACTTCCATTATCTTCGTCTATAAATTACTTATTAGCAAACTACTTATATAAATTACTCCATCTTTATCTGTAAATTACTTATTGGTAAACTACTCATTTATGACACGCACCCTAAATAATTGGACCTCAAATTTAAAGTAATTTTTGTTCACCCTCAAATACGTTTGAGAATAAAAAATTGTTCCACAAAACGTCAAATTTCCGCGACCCAGACTCCAATTTTCACATTCCACCGGGTATTCTGGTCCACCGATATGGCTCTGATGTACATTGCGCATTGCCTCAATAAGTCTGTACCCGTATATGATTTTCATGGAAAACGTTTTTTCTTCCACTATTGATAGCACGAAGCACAATGTATGTAAAACTTTGGATAACAAAAACTTTTCATCTGTGAAAACTTTGGATATCTTATATTTACCCCGAACATAATGTCTTGAAATCTGCGAAGCGCGCAATAAGACCCCCAACTTTATTGTCCAATCAAAAATTACATAATAAATTTTATATTATTTTGTAATATGAAAACTTTGGTTAAAGTTGTGATGTACAACAATATTTTTTGGTCAAACAAGAGATTAATACGCAGTCAACGCACAATCGATTGCTAAGAGTCCCAGGCAGGGACTAATAAGTCAATTGGTTGTAGTTTGGATGGTTGGGAGAAACATTGGTATTTTCTCTGTTGGGGTTCCGTTCATTCATGTGACATGTTGAGTTCATATTGAGTATATCTTTGTAGTGGCTTTGATATGTTGTCTAAAAATTCCTCAAGAATTGTAACATGTATATTATTCAAATAGAATATTTATCTTACATTTTTAAATAAAATTTAAAGTGTAATTGAACTCAATACTTTACATTTTTTTATTGTTAGTAAACTTGACTCAGTAAAAGAGTCAAGGTCGTTGGTGGTTTCTGACACAACGTCACTATTAAGTGAGCGTATTGCATGTAGTTAAAGCCTCTAAAATGCTTTGAGATTCTTGGTTGTAATGTGCCATAGTTGAGCAAGCATAAGCCTCATTTGGTTGGGCCGACGTGTAGGTGGGGTTGGTTATATTTTTCTTCTTAAATCAGAACAAAAATTGATGGAGAATTAGTAACTTCGAAAGATCAACTGCGACTATTACACCAGATACAACTATTTCATAAATTCCAAAAATTGGCCAATTACAATATACCTGTCAAGAGTTGAACCTATGTAATTAGGGAAACAAATTGTTCACCAAATCACTCAAACTAAGATCCTTTAACATGGAGTTGATTATATTTAAACCAACATATAATTATTCATTTTATGAAATGCATATTAGTGTTGGGTGGACAAAAGATAAAGGTAAGAAATATATATAATATATAATTACAATAGTGATCTGAAATAATTTAAGGGTATAAGTGACATCTTAACTTGTATGTTTTTTTTGGTTACATCTCTGACAATTAACCCTTTTTTTTAAAACTGAATTCGTGTTCTTTCATTATATTTTTACAAAGTTTCATTATCTTTTTATAGAGTGAAGATTTTTTTTTCCACAGAAAAAATCAAACCATCTATTAAAAATAATAGGTAGTTACATAGCAAATGCGAGGCATTGCAAAAGGACTCGTTCTTTTCCATGAGGCAGGGGAAAGAACGGAGTCGCAGCTGATTGAAAAAGAAATCAGCACAGACATGCTCACCCAGAAGGCAATGAACCAGCGCAGAGATCCCATATGATTGACATTCAAAATGGGAAAGTCGTGCGCCGAAACAGACCAAACGAAGAGAGGCATAAAGCCTGCCTAAGAAAAAGAGCACGCCTCCCTGGAGCCCGAAGGAAGGCAGACCGTCGAAGAATAATACATATGCAGAAAAACAAAGATTCGACACAGGGAAGGAGCACACATCGTCCAGGAAGGAATCCTGCGTAAACACGATCAGGATTCTGGAGAAAAGGTAGAGAGAAATAGTGACCAGGTCGAAGCGAGCCTCCTTTTACAAGGAAAGCAGCCCGAGAGACCTGAGAAGGAGCATCGAAGCAGAAAAGAAAAAAACAAGAGAAACAAGACATATATTTACAGAGCACAGGAAAGAGAAACTCAGAAAAGAAAACTAAGCGAAAATGGGCTGTTCGAGAGGTCGAGCCACCCCATTTTCTTCTTCCAGGACAGTCCACAACCCCATGATTTGATTAACACCTTCTTTGGAGAGACGATCGGCATCAGAATTTCTTTCCCTGTAGATGTGACTAAGGGAGATCTCCGTGAAATGATTTTTTAGTCGAGAAACTTCTCTAAGCAAGGGAAGCAAGATGAAATTGCTGCATAACTGCGTCCCATTGAACCATCGCACAGTGTTCATAGAGTCCCCAAAGATCTGAACCTCTTGCACGTTCCGCGAGACAAGCCAACAAAGAAGAAGGTGGAGGGCTTTCAATTTAGCAAAATTATTGGATCCTTGGCTGAGGCCCACTGAAGCCTTAACAGTCTTATCCTTTGAAAGATGGATTATTAAACCAGCCCCACAGCGACCATTTATGTCTGAGGCTTCGTCATAATAAGCCCACGAGATTGAAGATCTTATTGTTTCTTGCCGAACCAGCCTGGGAGAAGGAGTAGTAGGCGGAGCAGGGATACTATCGAATATTGCAGCTCCTTCAGTGGCCAATCTTGCGATCGGGAAGACGGAGTCCTTGAAGATGACCTGTTTCCTAGCCATCCACATCCCCTAGGTGATGAGGAGCGGGATGGGTCTCTCTCTATCATTTGCAGCTTCTTTCCACCACTTCTGCCAGGCTTCCGAAATCCCTTGCCCTTCCCACCTATAAGGGATTTTGAGTAACCTTAACGTTTCAGTCCAAAGACTAGAATTGAAAGGGCAAAAGAGGAATAGGTGTTGAACTGATTCAATGCTGTCTTACCAGGGCCTATCCTACCCCGTCTTTGAAGAAAATCCCAAGTAGGGACTTTTTGGAGCAGAGCACACCAGAAAAAAAGTCTGGTTTTCGCTGGACCTTTTAACTTCCATAGAGATTTGGCCCACCAAGTCGGATTTTCCCACCCTTTCTGGGTCATCATCCATTTGTACCCCATCTTTGGAGAGTAGATGCCATTCTGAGCAAAGACCCACCGAAGTTCATCTGGGGCGTCGGAGAGCCTGACTGAAGAATTAAGGAGGTCATTCCTGTACGAATCCCATTCCTCCAGCCATTCTTCATCCAGCTGAAGATCTATTCCTTGCATCCACCCTTGGCTCCATATGGAAGAAGTCTGGGGATCGGCCACCTGGTTTAATGTGAAACGACCCTTCTCTTTTAACACCGCAACCAACCCCTGAGATAGGGAAAACCGCTCTGAACAGCCAATCCAGGGATCTCTACCCAGCCTTATTTGAGTGCCATCTCCCACGCTCCAAGCCAATCCCTTTTCAATTATGTTGACAGAGGCAACCACGGCTTTCCAGACCACCAATGAGTGTTTGTAGGCCTTTGATGGCAGTCTGATCCAATCTATCATTGATAGAGGGTCGATGTATTTTCTCTTTGTAATAGTAGTCCACAAATTGTCAAAATAAATTAGCCTCCAAGCTAGTTTTTCTACTAAAGATTGGGAGAAGCATTGAAGGTTTTTGATCCCCCAACCTCCCCACTCTTTGGGACGAGCCACTTTATCCCAGGCGATCCACGGAGTGACCTTTTCTGACTTGGAACCTGCCCACAGAAACCTGCTGCAAAGTTTATCGATTTGGGAAAGGACTCCTTTGGGAACCCAAGTCAGGCTAGCCCAGTAGACAGGCACAGCCATAAGCACAGATTTTATTATCACAAGCCTTCCCGCCCTGCAAAGTCATCTGAAGCTCCAGTTTTTCAGCATGGATTCGATTTTAGCAAGAATCCAGGTCCAATCTTTGTTCCTGTAGTTGTCCAGTTTGAGAAGAAAGCCCAAGTATTTGAAGGTATCCTCCAGCGCTTTGACATCGAAGTTTAATACCATCTTCACGTTGTGCACCATATCTCTGGACAAACCTGAACACGTGAGAGAGGATTTCTTCTCGTTTATACAGAGTCCAGTCGCCTTCAGGAAAAGGTCCATGATCCTTTTGAGCGTCTTACAATCCTCCAGGCTACCATTACTGAACAGAATTATGTCGTCCACGAATAGAAGGTGGGTAACCCAGAGATTTTCAGCTGCTTCAATGCCTTTGAGAGTTCCTTGTCTTTTAGCATCGTGGATCATAAGGCTGATGCCCTCTGCAGCCAACAAAAACAAAAGGGGAGAGAGCGGACAGCCTTGACGCAGACCGCGTTCAGGGCTGAAAAAACTGGAAGCCGCTCCATTAATCAAAACAACTATGGAAGAGGAAGAAATACAGCTCATAATCCATTTCACAAAGTCATACCTGAAACCCAGATGAGTTAGCAATAGCCTGAGAAACAGCCAGCTGATTCTGTCAAAAGCCTTTGACAAATCGATTTTCACTACAACTCCTTTTTTTTCCCGATTTTGAGACTATGGAGAGTTTCTTGAGCAACTCCAACCACTTCATGGATTTGTCTGCCATCGACGAAGCCAAATTGCTCAGGGGATATGTTTATGGAGAGAAAGGGTTTTAATCTGGAGGCAATGACTTTTGCTATGATTTTGTAAACACAGGTGCACAGGGATATGGGTCTGAAATCTGCAAAAGAGCTCGGGAGGTCAGATTTGGGGATAAGAGCAAGAAAAGTGGAGTTGAAGGGATGGAAAACTGATCCTGTGCACCTTGACTCTTCTACAACTGCCACAAGCTCATCACCAATGAACTCAAAAAAGTGTTGGAAGAATTTGACAGTCCAACCGTCCGAGCCAGGGCTTTTTTCCTTTTGCATGGATTTTAGAATATCCTCTACCTCTTCCTTAGAAACAGGGGCCATGATGGAATCGTTGCCTTCCTCCTCTATGAACCTAGGGAAGTACTGAGCAACTCTTATGACTTCAGCAATAGTTGCTTCCTCTGGTTCTTTAAAGAGATTCTGAAAATAGGAGTTCCCTAGAGAAGCTAGCTCTTCAAAAGAAAGAGCCCTATCACCATTGGCTTTTTTCAATTCCCATATGGTGTTGGAATTTTTCCTCCCTTTTGCATAGTTCTGGAAAAACTTGGTGTTATCGTCCCCTGCCTGCAACCAGATCGCTCTACTTTTTAAGTGCCAGCTCTCTTCCCTGGCCTGAAGAATCCACTTCCTTTCCAACTCCAGATCTTTGAGTCTGGCCCGAGACTCTTCAGTTCTATAACCAATACCTCCTGTATCTTCAAGAAGGGCTATTTCCGCATTGACATTTTCCAGAGTTTTTTCTTCATTTAGTTTCTTCTGGTGAGCCCAATTCTTGGAGGCGGCCTTCATCCTTGTTAGATTTTCCATGAAAGCCTTGCTATGACTTTCATCTTCGCTGAGGTTATCATTAATCCAGGTGTTGTGGAAGAGGCTGATATAGGATGCGTCCAGAAGCCAGGAAGCATTAAATTTGAACGGAGTGCCCGGTTTTGAGAAGGCACCCTTCACTTCGAGGAAAACAAGGAAATGGTCCGAGAGACCTCCTTCCCCAACCCAGTGTCTAAAAGCCTGTAGCTTTTCAGACAACGAATCACAAATTAGGAATCTGTCGAGCTTCTTCCCAACCCAGTCTTCACCTATTCTTCGGTTTCTCCACGACGGACGCATCTTGAGTGGAGTGACATCCACCAAAGGAGAGGAGGCTAGTTTATTTATAAAGAAATCCGTGAGAGGGTCTGCTCGTGCTCTGACCCCCCAGGACTCTATCATCCCCAGAGAAAAGTTGAGGTCTTCGCCGATTACAATATTAGGGTGCGCCATAAACGACTTAGCAAAAAAGGGGTTCCAAAATCTCTCCCGATCCATAACAGGACCGTATACATTGATAATGAGGAAGGGGATGCAAAGTTCGTTGGAGAATAGTTCCACAGCCAGAACATTTTCCCATCCCCACGAAGAGATCTCTCTAAGAACCTTCGAATTGAATCCCAATGCCACCCCTCCTGAGTGACCATTGGCATCTAAGACATGAAAGCTCCAACCCGGAAGAAGCTTATTGAGACAGCCTGTGACTTCTTCCCCTTTTCCCAAAGTTTCTTGGAGTAAAATAATGTCAGGTTTATTGGACCTGACCAATTCCTTCAGAGCTAGCTTTTTGGGTTGGCTAGCTAGACCCCTGCAGTTGTAGGATAAAATGATCATCGTAAACTCACAGAGGGTGTCCGCTTTGCTCTAAGCACCCCTGGAATAGACAGCTGCTTCCCATCTGCAATGTCTATGACTGCCTTCAACTGAGCCTTCGACAGATCAGTTTTCCTTCCTCTTTTGTTCCTCAATCCAGATGTCTCCATATCCAGCTCCAATCCACTCATAGCGAGCCCTTTTCCTTTTCTATTGGCCAAAGGTCTGAGGTTATATGGGGGCTCAGGACTTCGGACAGAAGGAGGGGCAGAGCAGACAACCTCGAAGGGAAAAGAGGTCGGCAGAGGGGAGGAGGGGATGGTCATAATAATGTTGTCAGAGGAGGTTTTCCCCTTCCTCAAATCCAGCGATTCATTCGAGAGCTGTCTTAAGGGACCAGCCTCTCCACAACAAGGCATAGATGGAACATTAGAAAGGCATAAAGAGGAGGGAGGGGAAAGAATCAAACTCGCCTGATCCTCACCTGCCATTTCAGAGATTAGTGAGGGTCCCCGGGAGAACATCGGATAAGAGTTGTATTCATTTGCTGCTGACCCCGGTTGATCCTGGAAATCAATCTTCCTTTGCTCCGTGACCAAACCCTGGGAAGATGCCAGGGGATCGCTTTCCATTGTCAGAGCCTCTGTTTCCTGAGAGGTCGCCTTCTGGTTTTCCTTCTGGGTGTTTCTGCTTCTCCTTTGTCCTCGACGTCAACGGTGTCCAAGCGGACATTCCCGGGCCAGATGACCATATTGATGACATCGGTGGCATCTGAAAGGGAGGTTTTCATAGTCCAAGATCTGAACGAACTCCAGACCTCGATACTTCAGGTTCATAGCATCCGCCAATCCCGCCCTGGGGTTTAGACTAACCAGAATACGGGCGACTCCCCATTCATGAGTTCGAAGGTATGTTCTATCAATGTCGAGAAACTTCCCCAGAGTATTACCAATAGAGGTGAAGGTTGAGTCGGTCCAGAATTGCATAGGGAGGCCCGAAAGTTTGACCCAGACTAGGGACTCCACCTCTTTTTCTTTCTGGGCGTCAAACAGGGGCGTCCATCTTTTGAAAAGGATTGGCCTCTTTCCGAAGCTCCAGTTTTTTCCCATCACCCAGTCAGCGTGCTCCTTTTGTTCGAATCGAACACAAAACCATCCTCTGTCCAAGTTTTTGATTTGTTCTGGTTGTCCCGGTGCTTCTTTCCATTCCAACTGAATCCAGTCTTTGATGTAACCTACCGAGAACTTTCTTCCTCGGACTCTACCGACTAATAAAGTTTCTGAGGCTTCCATAGCCTGGTCTATAAGAATATCCACTCCAAACACACAGCTAGGACGCTCCTCCTTCATTCTGATGGGATTGATCTTTTTCCTCTTTCCACCCCCACCATCCTTCCTGGCTTCTCCCGTTCCTGTCTTCTTAATGGCAGGATCAACTGCCTTATCTGCCTCATTCAGCTCAGGTTTATTAACGACACAGTCTCTGTTTTCTTTTTCCTCCTCCACAACCGGCCTTTTTATCCCAGCCCCAGGGATAAGAGGTAATCTTCTCACTAGATCCTCTTTTCCGATACCTATCGGCTCCCTTCCCTCTTCTTTATTAGAAGGAGCTTTGGTCAAGATGGTAGTCGGTTCTTCCAATGCAGGTTTTATAGCAGATGCCTGTTCCTGGCCTCCTGACTTCAAGCTCCCTCCTCCCACCACCTTGTCAGGAGACCGAGGGTACCCTGTTTTATTCAGGAAGAAATGTATTAGGTTTTTCTCAGAGACGTCAAGACCCCAGCAAGCAAGAAGGTCTTCTGGTGTTGGGTCTATATCGACGGTCTCAAACTCATGAGCCATCTCGCGATGAGCACCACTTCCTGGGTCCACCATTAATATTCAAAACAGATATCTGTCATAGCATCCTCAAAAACGCGGACCCACATGCTTGCTACAAAAACCAGCTCTCCGCCTCCCTGCACGCACTGTTTTCTTCTTTCAATCTACGCTAACACTGTCAGTGGAATCCCTATTTCTCTGCATTCAAAGTCGCACAGAGTTGGGTCTTCACGATGCTGATCTAACTCCGCGGGAAAACCTTGTCCTCGGCTTCCATGGCCGCATCTAGCTTCGCCCGCCGTTAGGGTTTAGTTGCAGGATTTTTCCACTTAACATGGTTTAGAATATGATTTATGATCTATATTTGGTTAATGAAATACTTTTCATGTGATGGATTACGATAATTTTTATAAAGTGAAGATGAGCAGCATGTTAACAATAGTTTGTTCAACTCTTAATGTAAAATTCATTCGTTTCCTTATTCATGATATAATTGCATACAAAGTTGACAATTCCTAAAAGTAGCAATGGAACACTTATTTATTGGTCTTCAATATGTTAGATTCATTTCACTTTTTTAGAGATGGAAATATTTTTGCATGCCATATTGTTTATAAAGTTGTCACTTAAGTGGTGGTAGTATACCACTTATTTATAGACCAAAAATTACATAACTATTTCATTGTTATGTGTATATGGGATTTTTTTGTTTCTTTTGATTTAAAATCAATCGAACATCAATATGATAATTTTTTTATAATTGTATTTATGACCTATGTTTTTCCTTTCAATTAAATGTTAATAAAATATTATAATTAAATAAAATTTATTTTTATTTTTATTATAATATGGTTGGGACGAGGAAAAACATAACTTGTGCTTTCAAGACTAAGGACAAAAAGCATAAACACTTATGATCATTCTAAAGAGGAAACAATTTGATTCTTGACCTCATTGGACACCTTATCAAAATTGTAAGTACAAATTGCAACCCGCACTCACTTTTCCCTACTCATTAGGCTTCTTACCTCTTATTATTCCCTTCCTCATTAGGGACTATATCATTCCCTTCATGGTCAAGTTACATTGGCTATGCATTATTTAGCTGTGTTTTTGCAGTTTAACCAAAGTTTCGGGAAAATGCTTAATATTTTTATTTTTGCATAAATTCATTTTTTTTTTTCAAATTTTCAATAAATGTTATTTTTAATTTTTGTTTGGATGAGGAAGCTCTAATGGTACATAATTCCCCTGGTGGAGGGTGTTTTATTTTTATTTTTTCCAATGCTTGGTAATTAATTTTAAAATTAAAATAAAGTGATTTTGTGAGTGGCCATTGCGTTGGTGAGTGCTGTCACACTATCATTGTTATATTAGCGCTCTTCTCAATGATGTGAGGATTGATGCAGTTGTAGGAAACTTTTATGTTAGTGTCATGTTTAATGATACAAGAATTGATGCAGTTTTAGGTTGTTTGCATAGGCTCCTTAATATTATTAATATTATTATGTTTCCTTATGCAGAGGACAAAGTATATGCGGGATAAATAGGGTCGTTTACATAATGAGCGTTGTGATACTAATCAACGATCTGGTAATTGGTATGGTTTCATTGTGCATAACTTTTATCATGCATATGGCACTGGTGGGGTTGCAGACACTGGCGGGGGGTGAGGGAGCTAGTATCGTTCTTTTTTAACAATTATCGTAATCGTTGGACTATAAAATATACTATTACTATGAAATATTAAATAAACCATGTTTTCAATCCATGTGACATGTGGTTCAGGGCATTGTTACGTTAGTTCTATGGTTAATGATGCGAGAATTGATGCAGTTGCAGGTTTTTCCACATAGGGATGAACAAATTTGCATTTGATATTATAAAGGAGTATGTGTGGGAGAATCGAGGCTCTTTTGCATAGACAATTATGCTAAATAAACTTTGTTTTCAATGTGTTTGAAGGAAAAGTGTTGTGCCGTAAAACGATGTGCAAAAGAATTTGTGCAAGGTTATTAAAATAATAAATATACGAGTCTCTTTTTTAATTATTATTTAGGAATGTTTTTCGCAACTACAAAAGTAGTTGTGCAAAGATGGTTGCACGAAGCTGGCTGTTCAGAGGTATCATTTGTGGAGTTTC
The DNA here is from genome assembly GCA_031772625.1 of Pinus tabuliformis. NCBI lineage: Eukaryota > Viridiplantae > Streptophyta > Pinopsida > Pinales > Pinaceae > Pinus > Pinus tabuliformis. The sequence goes on along the minus strand of CM062816.1, from coordinate 750,491,774 downwards.
AAATATCAATGACTGATTAAAGGGCATTATTGAGTGTGGAAGCAGTTGTGTAGAGGTGGTTGTGCATGTGCAAAGGTTATGTGAAATTTTTATGCAGACTTTATTAAAATAATAAATATACAAATCCATTTTTTAATTCTTATTTAGGGATGCATTTCACAATGTATGATCATTAATTAATATCAGTTTCGAATGTCAATGAGTAAGGGTGTTACTAAGTGCAGAAGTAGTTGTGCGGAAAAAGTTGTGCAGAGGTGGTTATGCGTGTGCCGAATTAGCTTGAGAGATTTTTTCAGACAATGGACTATGTTGTTCGGAGGTATCATGTGCAGAGAATAAATGTTGTATCCATAATATCTTGGACCCATGTTTATTAATATCAATTCCAAATTTCAATGAATGATGGAAGGGCATTGTTGAGTCCGAAAGTGGTTGTGCAGATGAAGTTGTGCGAAGGTGGTTGTGTCTAATATATTTTTTTGCGTAAATGATTTTTCTCTACAGTTCCGCACATATGAATTTGTGTTATGTTAAAATTATACAAAAATAATGTTTTTAGATTTGATGTTTTGCTGCTTATGTGGTTTTTTTAATGTGTGAGAAGGTGTGTAGTCGGTGAATTGAATGTTGACATGGCTTGTATTTACATGTAGTTTTTTTTTTTTCTGTTAATCAGAGTATAGACATTGGGACGATGAAAAATCTAGATGAAGACTTTATCTTTGTAGTGTGTTTCAGACGCAAAATAGTGGCAGGTGATGATTTCTAGGGAAACGAGACTTCAAACATTTGAAATAAATATACAAATCCTTTTATTATTTATTATTTAGGGATTTATTTCAGAATGTATGATCATTAATTAATATCATTTTTGAATGTCAGTGACTAAGAGCGTTACTGAGTGTAGAAGTAGTTATGGGGATGAAGTTGTGTGGAGGTGATTATGTGTGTGTGGAGTTTATGCAGAGAACAAACACGTGCAGAATCGGTGTGAAATAACGAAAGAGTAGGGGGATATTTTAATTGTAATGTGTTTTGATATTAGTATATTGTGCACAAGATCAATGTTTATTTTATTATTAATATATTTTTCAAAGTGCAGAAGTGCATACAATGAAAGCTTGAGAGATTTTTGCACATAATGGAATGTTTTGTTCAGAGGTAGCGTGTGCAGATAACAAATGTTTTGTCCACAATATCTGGGACCCACGTTTATTAATATATTTTTCAAATGTCAATGACTAACGGAAGGGCGTTTTTAAGTCCATAAGTAGTTTTGCAAACGAAGCTTTGTGGAGGTGGTTTTGCATGATAGTGTTTTGCACAAAAATGGATTTACTCTACAGTTCCACACATATGAATTTGTGTTATGTTGAAATTATATGAAAATCATGTTTCTAGATTTGATGTTTTGGTTCTTATGTGGTTTTCTGAATGTGTGAGTAGGTGTGTAGTCGATGAATTGAATGTTGAGATGAATTGTATTTACCTGCAACTATGTCTTCTATTAATCAAAGGACAAACATCAAGACAATGAAAAATCTAGATGGTGACCTTATTTTTGTAGCGTGTTTCAGATGCAAAATAATTGCAGGTGGTGATTTATAAGAAAATAAGATTGCAAACATTTGAAATAGCTAATATAGAGAGGGAAAAAAATTTATTTGTAGTGATAGAAAAAATAGTGGGCCGTGTGGTGTTTTCTCTTTGCAAATTGTATTTAGCATCTTGGAGTATTGTCTGAGACTTTTTTCCTTACATAAATTTTTATCTATGAAGCTAAGCTTGGACAATAGTAGTAGTGCATAGATACAAAATTTGGACAATACTAAAAAGCTTATAAATTGATTCACCTTTGTCAATTTCAGGTTCGCATATGATAGTTTCTCAGCTAATTATCATGATTGTAGTTAGTTCAAACTTGTTTTGTATGGTAAATTCATGTTTCTTATGATACGTATAACTATGCCATTAAATCAGTGGATTGTGATTAGCTTTGGTTTGTTGTAAAATACTACAAACTTTTTTCTCTACAATACTGTGAGAAATGAGTGTGTCAAGTTATTCATAAATCAAATTTGGTTCGATTTTACAAAGTAGTGGGGAGAAGATGTCAAGTTGATTCATCATAGAAGGTAACTTTACTATTTGTGTCTATTATTGATAGTTTTATGAGTCTCTAAATTTGATTGAAAGTAACTCGAAGTTACAAATCTTAACTTTCAGTAATTAAATTATTTTTGTGTCTTTAAAATAAAAAGTTTACAATTAAATACATTTTGTGGAATAAGGTTCACATTGCATCGTAACTTCATGTCAAATCTTGCAAGAAATAGTTGTGTTAAGTTACTCATAAATCAAATTTGCTTCGGTTTTACAAACTAGTGAGGCTAGTTGTCAAGTCGATTCATCATAGAGAGTAACTGAATACATGTTGGCAGAATTTTTATTTTTGAATTTCCTTGCACACTTTACTATTTCTACCTATATTGATGGCAATCCCTGTGGAGGCAACATTTCCACCCGAATGGAAAAATTCTATATGGGATCTGGTGAAAATAAATTGAAAATTTCCAATACTGGGAGTATTTGAATCATTTTTTTTTACAATGGAAATGGATTCAGAACCACAATAATCTCTGGGGCACCAACAATAATTTCCATTATTTTCCAGTCAAATTTGTGACCTCATTACAGTGCGACATTATTGATAGTTTTACGGGTCTTCAAAATTGACCAGAAAAACAAAGGAAATTTGGGCATGTTATTGATAAAATAAGGTGGTGATTTTTTGTAATTAAAGATTACAATTGCCAATTTTCATGATCTTGGATGTCAATCAGGTGTCAAAAGTAGTGTTGTCATATTTTTATTAAGAAAACAAAAGGGGCGGGGGGGGGGGGGAGGGGGAAGGCTAGTTTACAGTGATTTTTTGGCGGTATCGAAACATTTTTCAATGGGGTTTTCGATGGTGTTGAATTCATTTCCATTATTAAAAAAATGATTCAAACACTTGTACTGCAAATTTTTTATTAAACAAACAAAAAAAGGCATATTGTGGTGATTTTTAGCCATGTGGGCGAATTTACTGGTTCGATATACAATGTATATTTTTGTATATCATAAATTTCTATTTCTTACAGCACATATATCAATGATCTTGAAGCAGAAGAAAAGTGTGAAGTAAATCCACATGATTCTTTTGGAATTTCGAAACTTTTTCCTACTACTATCCATAAAAGTTGGTTTTGCTATCTTTAATGCTTATTTATTCATAATGTCATGTGTAACGGTTTTCACATGAGTAATAGTAACATCCTTTGCTAAGTGAAATAGGATGTTAATACATTATTCATTGACAATTTTTTTTTTTGTTGAAAATGAAAAATGGGTATCAAGTGAGGGAAAGAGGTCATTTATAGTGATACGACTATCTCACTTACTAAGATTGATGATAGCTTTGAATGGCCCATAACTTATGAGTGATATGTGAATCTGTCAATTGAAGAAAAAACAACTAATAAGATTTGGAGTACCAGATTAGCGAATGTTGGGTGTCTTCCAGAGGACTTTGATTTTAGAGAAATTTCTTATCTTTGTGCAAGTAATTTTGATCTCAAAAAGAGGGAAATTAAGCTAGGAACGATAAAGATTTCTCTGAATCCAAATTTATTTAGATTATTATTCAAATTATCGTAACTGAATAAGAATTTATAATTATCCATTGTGGATATTTTCCTAGAGCCATAAAGGTGCAAAATTGGCATTGTATGGGAATTCTTAGATAATGACCTATCAAATTTTATTGATAAGATTGATTCACTGTCTGAACTAGAAATATATAAACAAGGGCTACCTAATGTTGATCATATGAGGCAGATCAAGGTTGCATGGTTTGGGAAAATCAAAATATTGGAAGGCATTATTTTTTAGTGTGGAGACAAAGAAAATCGAAGAACAGATGTGTATCTCAAGGCAACGGTAATTGTTGAGGATTTAAATGGTCTGTGTATTACATATGAATCTGGATTAATTACAAAGGATAAGTTTATGGCTGATTTGGAGAAGCTAAAACAATCACAAGAAACGAAGTTTGATGATATAACTAATTTTAGTGCAGACGAAATTAGAAAATGTCTAATTACTTTTATTGATGTCAACGAAGAGTACTCTGCCTCAGTTTTACAATTGCAATAAAAAGCAAAAGAAATATAGGAGGAGATATTCAATGAACGTGTTAAGAAGGAAACTATCGTTGCTCTAATGAAAGAATTCATTGAAGCTAAAGTGAAGGAATTTGTTGCAGGAATCTTGATTGCAAAAGATAACTGAGGGTGGAAGATAATCGGAGCCTACTTTTGCATAGCGTAAGTGTTTTAATACAATGGAACATTTTTTATTTATCATCGAAGAATTTTACTATTTAGATCTTATGTGTGCTTTATGATTTAATAATCTAATTCTTGAATGAAATTCCTTGTTACTTGTTGTAGATGACTTTTGGAGATTACAATCGAATCACAACTCTCATTGGGACAAATCCATTTAGATTTGTGATTGAAGTGTTAGCATTTTCATAAATGCTTTATGTAGCAGAGGCTATTTCCTAGACCATGGCTTTGTAATCATAACTTATTTGAATTCTAAAAATTGTTTTTTCTATCTCTTAATATGTTAATTAATTATGTAAATTGTTGTGAGATAACATTTGACATGAGATCTTGTATGGACCTAGGTTCTCGAACATTGTATTGAAAATAGTAATTGAACACCTGTTTTGTAGTATTTGCATTGAGCTTTTATATATTAGCTAATGTTATATAATGAATGATAATTAAAATGGATTTCTATTTACTTTTTTATAATACTGAAACTTTTTACGGTTATATCAATAATTCTTAGATAATGTTTTACATGTGAAATTGTATCTATTGCATTTGTTGTGACTAGCATTTGAATATGAATACAAGATTGTGTTGATAATTATTGAAGGTTGCTCAGCCAGAAAGTGTGTCTATTTTGTTCTAGTTGTCTTTATTTATGAATGCATGTACAAAAGAGACAATTGCACACATCATTGTTTGATTGTACGAAGTTTTCATTCTACCAGGATTAGGATGAGATTTTTCACTATGAAAAGGAAGTTTCTTGGAGTAATGCTCCACATAACAACATATGATGATAATAATAAATAATAATAATTATACATTGAACTATGGGATCTTTTTTTCAAAGCATTGTGAAAAAAACTCCATATTTTGTTTTTCAATAGTTAATTGTAAACTAGTTTTTGTAAGTAATTTTCTTATAGACATATACAATTTGTTTACTTAAATAAAATAAGTATTTAAATAAACCCTACTGAAGATAGAAACTTGTTTTATTGTGGCGATCTTTTTCTTGTGCAAAATCCATATTAAGGCTTATATTGTAAATCATAAAAGTTACGGTAGTCAATTATAAATGAGTATTTGTAAAGCATTACTGAGTATGAAAGTAGTTGTGCAGATTTGGTTGTACACGTGTGGTGCTATGTGAGGAAAAAATGCATCTGCGAAATTAAGTATTTATATAACTTATGATATACATAGAATCGTGTTTCACTCTGCAAAGATTTTTTTGCGTTGAACCTGTAATAAAGCTTTATTTCTGCACAATGAAATATTTTATTAAACAACAATACACCTAAAAATCATAAAGCTAAATTAAGCAACATTATTTAATAATAATTTTTTTGAACTGCAAAAAACATTTAATAATAATGTTGTGGCTAAAGTTTTACTAGATATTGTAATCAATACGGGAGGTGTACACTGCATATGGAAAAGAGGAGTAATTACAAAATTGAATTATGTAGGAGCGAAAGAAAGAAGAAAAAGAAGAAAAATTAAAAATTAAAATGATTTCATTGTGTGAAGTGTGGTTTCCTCATTTTCGTACACGACATAATGACATTAACGGTTCGGTACCCTTTTGGTGAATGGACAGATCAACACGCAATCAGGAATGTAAACGATATTATCTATAAAATGACATAGATATAGTAGTGGATACGGTTGTTGACAACTTGTAAGATAGTTTTTATTATTACAAAAGCTTCACATTTAATTTTTTTTGTACATGGAGTAACTAGTTTCTAAATTTCGAGATTTGTTTTTAAACTATTTATGCTCTTTCTCAAAAATGTCTGCTTTGCTTTTTTTTTTTAAATTTATATTTAATAAAAATTACTTGTTAAGAACATTTCACTTGCAAAATAGTAACACGTAGTGAAAACGGAAAAAGGAAAAAAGAATGGTGTTGTCAACAATTACTCTGATAGCAAAAATGAGCCAAGAAACTATGACCAGTGTGCCAACATCCATCCTCTATGTGCTTCATTATTCATATTAGAAAAGTTCTTTATTTGACTAGGCTAATCTTATTTCAAATGAATTTTGTTTTCAATTAGTACATTGGTTAAATAGCGGTACATTCTTCATAATGGCATATTTGATAATAGCCCTTGTGTCAGGTCATGCTTTTGATGAGTTTCCACATAAACATAATTTTAATTTTGACAAAGAATTGATGTGATTCTGCTATCCCATACTATGGAAGCAATAATTTATTTCAAGTTTTAGTCTAATTCAAGATATTTTTGTAAAGCAAGTTATTTACACGATAATTGGATGAGAGCCTAATTGAATATCAGCAGAAGCACAAGTTTTCCTTGGGGGCGAAGGGACATGAAGAAACTTAGGAAATAATATAGTTATTCAAGTTTATGGGTTTTGAAGGTAAACAACCATTGCTTCTAAGAATTGTTATGGACAGGTATTTTTTTGTCGAAGTCTATAGATAATACTACAATTGACAAGTTAAATTTGAAAAGAAAAAGAAGAAACAATTTATTTCTTTGACATTTACCATTGGGTGAGTAACAATGAAGAATGGAAGCCAACTTTGTGTTTTCTTAATTTAAAATAAGTTGAGGTCGGTGAGACATTGATCCAGAATGCATATTTATCACGCATCAAGTTGCCATCAACTGTGAGAGCTTGTTGACAAAAGTTGCAAGTGAAAGAGAAAATAATCACAATGCTCCAAGCAATAATCAAAGAGCAATGAATATTAGAGAAATTGTTGAAGAAGCAAGTATTAGCACTGAAACAAAGTGTAAACAAAGAAGCAGAAAACATGTACAATCTTTTGTTTGCATATCTGAAACTACTTTGGCTTCATCTTCAAGTGAAATAAAATGAAAAGATACCAAAGTTACACAGTTGATTCACGATTAGCTATCAACTATCGAAGATGACAAGGACCCTCAAATGGTAAAATTCAAAGTCACCTGCAAATAAGAAGTAGTCAAGGAGATATCAATGAGGAGATTGAAACTTTGTTATTTGATTGGTTTAGTAGTGCTTTGAATGAAAATAAAAAAAATAATGGAGCAAATTTCCAAAGAGCTTTCTATTTTTGATGATCAATTTACCACTTTTCAAGATCAAAACTATAACAGGGAGAGTAAAATATTAAAAATTGAAAAAGTAAGGATGCATGGTAAAAAGGTTATTGATACAAGAAAGACAAATATTCATATGTCTATAATTGCATCCATAGATGTTTTGACATTGCATGAAGCTACTGGGAATGTGCTTGCAGTGCCTATTGAGAAACGGAAAGCAGAGAACCTGGTACTAAAAGAAAAAATACAAATGTTAGAAAACGTTTTAAATCTGGGTCCTTTCTTAATGACTCTACTCGCAATACAGACTTAGAAATCTAAAATTCCCACTACTAGCACATCTCATGGATCTATTGGAGCTTTGAAACTAGTTAATGCAGTCAAATGTCATGTTTTCAGTAATATATGCCAGAGATTAAAAATCATTGAACATGCATGACATGTAGTTTATGTTCTAGTATGGTTAGTACAAGAAATAAACTCATTTGTTGATTTGGTGAGAAGTAATATTAGCGAAGACAAGCATTTCAATAATAATGAATTTCTTTCTTTTAGTCAAAGGCTTGAATTGTTGTCTGATTTGGACAAGAAAAATAGATAACTACCAAATGCTAATCGAATGAGGAAAATCAAAGTTGGATGGTCTAGAAGAATCAGTACACTATAAAACATTATTTTTGTATTTCAGAGAATAGAGAATAGGAGAAGTGATGTGTTTCTAAAGGTGATGCAAATTGTTTGAGATCTAGATAGCCCATGCATTATACAAAATCTTGAATTGATTACAAAAGATATGCTAACATTTGAATTAAATAAGAGAAAATATTCAATGGTAGAACATTTTGTTGTTATAACTGATTTTACTCCTGAAGAAATTGGCAAATGGCTAGTTGGCTTTATCAGTATTAATAACAGAAATTTTGTGCTAACTTCTCAGCTATAGGAAGAGGTGATGGGGATTGAAAAGAAATTATTCAATCTACATGTGAGGCTAGAGATTAAAATATGACCAATGAAATAATTCATTCAAGCTAAGTTGAAGACATTGAGTGAAGAGGCCATGCATTAGAAAGGTTGTTGTTAGTCAAACAATTAGCCAATATGCTCTCACAAATTGTAATTGTTCTTAAATATTTGCATATTTGTTTTCTGTTTACTAGTATTCAATCATCATGATTTGTTAATTTTACTAATGTCACATAGTCTACTTGTTTAATGAAGTTCCGTGTTTTATTTTGCAATTCTCTCTTTGCATATTACAGTTCATGCATTTACTTTTTCCTGATGCAGAAGCAATTACTTAAATAGAAGATGTTAGAATAGCATAGTGAATGAGCTAATGAACTGAGCCATTGAGCATTTACATTACTGATGCAAGTGATTCCCACTAAGAATCAGAGTTCTTAATGCTTAACATCTGATATTCTATGAATATGTATTATGTTTATTTATTTCAATCATAGCTATGTTGAAAATGGCAACAAGAAATGTTAAAAATAGAAGTGTTAAAAATATCACTGCTATAGATAGCAGTTTAGGTACCAGTGTTGGACTGAGCAACAAGGAATGAAAAATGGAAGTGCTAAAAATAACATTACTATTTTTAGCAGTTCGGGACAGATTCCTATTTTAGTTAGTCACTGAACTAAAATAGTGAAGTAAAATTCGAATTTGATCTTAGCAACTGTTTGTAAATTAATTAATTAATTCATCTTGAATTAATTAGTTAAGGAAAAATAAGCATGAGGTCTATGTGAGGACATGCAACAATTATTCCTTTGATTAAGGGATTTATCCATTAGTTAAAGGATAAGGATGAGTTGTAATTAGTTAGCTCAGTTAACTAAGTTAAGTCTAGTTAGATTAATTATAACAGATTGTAGAATTAATTGTGACTTCAGTTAGTTAATGCTTGCATGCATGTAACTGCTGCACTTCAGATAACTGAATATTCTCTCATAAATAACTCATGCATGTCAGTTCAAAGAAAGACCCAGTTGAGATCAGAGGAGGGACAATGTACGATCAGTTGGATGGATTTTTCCTATAAAGGAAACTCATCTATGCAGAAGGATTTGTCTCCTTCAAGAATGCGCAGTTACTACTGGGCCAAGTGAGCAGTGTGAGGTGGGAATTCACATGTGTGGAAGCACTAGACCCCAAGAAAAACTGCGCAAGCAAATAGGAGGCTTGGAGGGAAGAGGAGAAGGTTTGTGAGAGGCCTTTGACTGTTTATGAGCAACAGAGGGATTATACTGAGAACTGGATAGCTTCTAAGCTAAGGTTTTGTGTAATTCTACGACTATTTTCCACTTGTATGATAATACAGAGAGTGGGGTTTTAGGATGAGGCTTTCCCTGGATTATATTTCTATGTTATGTGTGATTGCTTCTCATTCTCAGTTATATCTATTCTTATTTTATTATGCTCATATTTGATTAAGCTTCCACAAAGTTTATGGTAGAAGTAGATCTAGTTTTATGCTTTAGTACATTACATATATCAGTTGATCTATGGGTGAAATTTCTACATGGTATCAGAGCAAAGGTGAATCAAGCGAAGAAATATATACAAAGAAGGGAGAAGTATGAAGTTTAGTGTTCTTGATATAGATATCAAGTTCTTATCACATCTCATATTTCATCATTGGCGGTCAACGATTTGAGGCTTGAGTATGCACTTAATGGTAGCTCAAACTACATAGCCTGGAAGGATCGCATGGAAGCAGTATTAGAGGATAACGGGTTAAAGGACTTCATTGATCAAGAAGTACCCAAGCCTATAGCCACTGGTGCCCAAGAATTGGTGGAATGGAGGAAATGTGTGGCTAGAGCAAGGAGAATCCTCCTGGAGGGAGTTTGAGACCACATTGTCTCAAGCCTCCATGGGAAGGACACCCTGTTTTCAATGTGGAAAACATTGAAGGATTTATATCAGAATAGAAGCAATCAGAGGAAGCTAGCACTGAAAGACAAGCTTCAAAAAATCAAGTGTGAAAAGGGTGACATGATCTCTACGTTCCTGAACAAGCTCACCACCTGCAGGGATGAGCTTGGAAGCGTAAGGATCACAACCTCCGATGATGAAATGGTGAGTCTAGCACTCCTCGGTCTTCCTAAGAGTTGGCATAGCTACCAAGACTCGGCAAACGGAAGAGAGAGACTGCCAGATTAGGAACGACTTTGGTCGGATCTGATGCAGGAGGAGATACGGAGAAGCACCAGAGATGGATCTTCTTCATCCAAGGAGGATGAAGAAAATTGCACCTTAGCGAGTAAGGCAAAGAAATGGAAGGAGAAGGATTCTCATCCCAATTCTAGTTCTTTCCATGGTGGGAAGAAGTTTGACAAATCGAAAGTGCGATGCTTTCGTTGTCATAAGGTGGGCCATTTTGCTACAAATTGTCCACTAAAGAAATCCAAGAAGGGATCCTTGGAAGGATCAGGAGGTGAGGCACTAGCCTCATAGTTCGAGTTGGATTTCACACTCTTCGCATGCATGGTTTCATCCATGGTGGGAAGTGGTTGGTTTCTTGACAGTGGAGCTTCTTTCCACATGACCAGTGACAAGAGTTTGATCAGTACCTTGGAGGAGAAATATCTCCAGATACTCATAATGATGGGTAATGATGAAAAATATAGTGTCTCAGGTGTAGGCACGGTTGTTTTTCAGAGGGAGCATGGAGATTGCATTACCTTGACTGATGTCAAGTATGTACCAAGACTGAAGAAAAATTTGGTGTCAATCACAATGCTGGAAGACAAGGGTTATGATGTAGTCTTCAGTAAAGGAAAGGTTCTCCTTTGACACATCACCACGAGACAGGTGAAGCAAATCAGTTCATGAGTCAAGAACCTATATGATCTTGAGGTTTAAGATGCATGCAAAGACTTCAGGAGCAAGGCAACTATTGGAGACTTGGTGGCTGAGAGGGAGAGTACACTACCTCTCAACATGCAGCCACGGGAGAAGTCTCAGACAATTATGTAGGAGCCACAATTGGTGAAGCAACTTCAGGAGGTTGTGGAGCAGCCACAACTAGAGAAGCTGAGAGGAGATTGAGTGGAGACATCCATTCATCCAAAGACCTCCAATAGGGGTAAATTTCAAGCCAGGTGGGTAGATGGATCACATGCAGCCATACCTCCAGGTGGGAGGTGGGGCGATGTGGAGTGATCATCCCATAGAGACTAAAATAGGGGTAGGATCCTTGAGGTACCCAACCTCTTGGATTATACCTTGCTACGGGAGCCTTGATGAGGAGTAGCAGGAGTGACTAATTGGGTAGAGATAGATGCGGATGGAGCGGTAGAGAGAGCTACAACGCAAGAGTCCCAAGACTGTGTAGAGCTAGCAAGTTGCAGCAATGCGAGAGGCACAGAAGTGTTGCACCAGTGCAGGATGGCACAAAGAGGTGTGAAATGGTACAAGATGCATGGAGTGTTGCAGTAGCTCAGAGGTTAGAGAGGGAGCACTTGTTAGCGGCAGAGGGAGCTTTAGCATCAGAGTATGTTTCTAGCCCAATAGAGAGGTCAGTTGGGAGTTTTTTTTGTTTCTAGAGTTGCTGGAGCGTCCACACTTGGAAGAAGTGTTGCATGGAAAACATTCCAAAGGTTCAGGATTGGGTTCGAGTTGAATGCCTTTCTTATTGAGAGGGAGTGTTGAAAATGGCAACAAGAAATGCTAAAAATAGAAGTGTTAAAAATAGCACTGTTATAAATAGCAATTCAGGTACTAGTGCTCGACTGAGCAACAAGGAATGAAAAATGGAAGTGCTAAAAATAACATTACTATTTTTAGTAGTTCGGGATAGATTCCTATTTTAGTTAGTCCCTGAACTAAAATAGTGAAGTAAAATTCAAATTTGATGTTAGCAGCTCTTTGTAAATTAATTAATTAATTCATCTTGAATTAATTAGTTAAGGAAAAATAAACATGAAGTCTATGTGAGAACATGCAACAGTTATTCCTTTGATTAAGGGATGTATCCATTAGTTAAAGGATAAGGATGAGTTGTAATTAGTTAGCTCAATTAACTGAGTTAAGTCCAGTTAGATTAATTCTAAGAGATTGTAGAATTAATTGTGAGTTCAGTTAGTTAATGGTTGCATGCATGTAATTGTTGCACTTCAGATAACTGAATATTCTCTCATAAATAACTCATGCATGTCAATTCAGAGAAAGACCCAGTTGAGATCAGAGGAGGGATAGTGTACTATCAGTTGGATGGATTTTTCGTATAAAGGAAATTCATCTATTCAGAAGGATTTATCTCCTTCGGGATTGCGCAGTTACTACTGGGCCAAGTGAGCAGTGTGAGGTGGAAATTCACATGTGTGGAAGCACTGGATCCCAAGAAAAACTACGCAAGGAAATAGGAAGCTTGGAGGGCAGAGGAGAAGGTTTGTGAGAGGCCTTTGACTGTCTATGAGCAGCATAGGGATTATAATGAGAGCTGGATATCTTTTGAACTAAGGCTTTGTGTAATTCTGTGACTATTTTCCACTTGTATGATAATACAGAGAGTGGGGTTTTAAGCTGAGGCTTTCCCCATATTATATTTTTGTGTTATGTGTGATTGCTTCTCATTCTCAGTTATATATGTTCTTGTTTGATACTGCTCATATGTGATTAGGATTTTTCAAATTTTATGGTAGAAGTAGATCTAGTTTTATGCTTTAGTACATTGCATATATCAGTTGATCTACACGTGGAATTTCTACAAGCTATTATGATTGAAATTTGAAACTTAATAATGTTCTTGTTACTGTAATTGTATTGCTTAATGTTACATTTTTATGCTTTGATAATTTTAATATATGCCAATAACGTGAAACATGAGAATATTTTATTTTCATCACATTTTTAAATTTTTCTAGGGCACAGTACTCCGAGGAGGGCTTTTACTGTGTTTTCTTCGTATCTATATATTGTGTTGTTATTATTATGACAAACACCCTCAAAAATTTTGCTTACACTTGATTTTTGGAGCCTACTTATGATCCTAGCATATGTCATTCCTCGATTGTTCATATTTGCTTCATAGTCGGTTAATGTTTCCTCATATTTTAAGTGTTAAAGTTACTTTCTTATACATGCTTAGTCTTCAAATAATTCACAAGTGCACTCCTTTCGATGTGAGCTTACATAGATGTTGCAATGCTCTTGAAGGTAAGGCTTACCAATCACTATTGAAAAATATTGCACAGTCCACCAATACATGAATTGCGCAACCTATGTTGATAGTCAGTGTGAACTCTCCATTGATAGTCTCCCTTTCACTTCGGTTTCATTTTTAGTTCTATTTCAGTGAATTTTCTCAACTGTCACTTTTGTGCGCTTTAGTTTCCAATAGTGTCGCTTTCACTTTTGCAACTATCATTTTTGTTCGCCTTGACTTTGACAAGTGGTGCTTTTTTATTCTCTTCATTATGGCACATGTTGCTTTCATTTTCTTGAGCTTTTGCAAGTGTCATTTTGAATTTTTCTTACCATTTCAAGTGTCATCTTGTGGTTAGGGAAGTGTCATACTTTGTGAAAGAAAAGTTATGGTGTGCCATAAGAGTCCACTTTAGTACCAATGGGTCATGTTTACTATATAGACATGTTCTAGACTCATTCCCAAAGTTTCATGTACTATAATACTAGTGTTGTCTTTGTCTTCACAAAGTATATCCTAACTGTCACACTTGGAGGAGAATGCCATTTTATCATCGCATTACGGGGATCATGTTGATTCGAAATGTTGAGAGTTCAATGTTGTGTTGTTTGTCGTGAGTGTATGATCGTGTTCAAGTCCTATCTTAGTTTCAAATCTACCTCTTATCCAGGTGGATATTTGTGGCCACCCTCTTATTCCACTTGGACCCCCACCATTGTTTCTTTCAGTTTTTCAGTTTCCTTAATTGTAGCACAATTTACTATTTTTGGTAGTTTTTCAGGTCCTAAACTTCTAGAGCCGTTTTTAGGCCCTAAATTATGGTTTTTTAAATGATAAAACGTCAATCTTTGATTGAAGTTTGTAGTTGAAATTGGTATTCCTCAGATATATCCTTATAACGAGGTATTTTGTGCATTAAACGGAGATCATATGCCAAAGTTACGACCCCAGAAAGTCGATGTACAAATTTACCCAAATAGGGCCCATAGTTTTGGTGCTTCATCTCCTAGGGTTAATTTTTTGGCTGTTTAGAGTTTTCCATTGTTTCTCAATAATAAATAGGCCTTCAAGCCTCATTGAACATAGTCCCAAGGCATGTAGATGCCACATCCCTTATCATAGATAAGCTACCACCACCCAAGCTAGTTTATTTCCATTTTTGTATGTAAGCATATTTCAGTTCTTTGATATTAATGAAATGAAGTTTTGTTTCTGTTGCATATATGTGTATATGTTTATTTATGTATTTTGTTGCATTCTTGCATAAGTCCAGATCAACCTCACTAGTCCCACACGTAGTCAAATTATTGAATATTTTATGTACGACCAACCTAAGCTCAATTTTCCCCTCTGAACTATGCATTGCACAATTGCAAGCCTCAAGCATGCATCCATGCCTCCTGGAATTGTGAAATGTGCAGTTATTGCCTCCAAGGATTGTGCACTATGTGGTATTAGTGCCCAAGAATTATCTCTTGACCTCCAGAACTGTGAAATATTGCCTCCTAGCTAGTCTCCTTCTGCACATTTCTTAATTGTAAGAAGCAATCTATCTCCCTACCTTCCTGAACTACATAATTGTGCAATCCTATGCCCCTCTCTCGCTCTTGAATTAAGCAGTAACAGTGGGCAAACCTTCCTCACAGTGACCCTCAATTGTGAAATCTTATCTCCTGGGCCTCCATTTTTTTCATTGGATAGCCACAAGCATTGGTACCTCACTCCTAGCCTTTGGAAATGCACACTATGCAATCTTTAAGCCTACCTCCCTAACTAGTGCTCAATTATAATCAATGAAATGCATGAAGAATCAAATAGACTAGGATTTTTTTGGGCTAATGGCATCATGAGCGAATCTCATCTTAAGGTATTATATCTTGACATGAGAAGATGTTTTTCAAGTAAGATGTAAAGGAGATCATACGAGAAGACACTTGTGTAACTAGAACCATTTAGAAGTCATCAAGAAAGAAGATGAATGGACACTAGCTTATGACCGAAGATCAAATATCAGGATAACATGAAGACTCCATATCAATCAGCACCTTGGAGGATGAAGATGGATTATATACAATACCTTCCATGAAGACATGAACAAAGCAGCAAGAAGAACAACTTTTCATTTCCACCTCATCGTCATTGCCAACTTGTGACTTGTAGAAGTGTCAATAAAATGGTCTATATGTGTCCATGATTCATGCCACATCACTTGTGGATATAATGATGTAATTATCAAAAGGAAAAGGATAAAATGTAATGAGTGGAAGCCCAAGAGTCCTATGTGGAATATGAAAAGTCACATGTGGACAAATGAGTCAAATAAAAGTTCAAGAGTCATTCAGAAAAGTCCAAAAGTCTTATAGAAGTTCAAAAGTTGCATTGGAAGTAAAAGATTCATGAGGGAAGGTCAAGAGGCATGAGGATATGAAAGGTCATTCCTCTTTTTATAAATACACCCTTATAACTCAAGAAAAGGGCTTTTGGAGGCTAAGCCTTTAGAGAGCTAGCCTTGGATTCTCTAGCGTAGCATAGGAGAGAAGATCATTCTTTGGAGGAGCAAGTAGTGAATTAATATTCCACTATTGGAGGTAGTGGCTTGCCATTATAATTGTGTACTTGGATATTTCACCTAATAATTGAAGCTTTGATGAGCCAACATTTTTTTCATGCATATGTCGTGAATGTAGTAAAACTATTATTTATATGTTTGTGGTGTTTTTTTTGTTCATACGTACTAGAGAAACGAAGCTATTTCAGTGGCTTTGGTACTTGTACTTATCTTGTTGAATATGTGTTGTATGTTTTTTAATGATCTTTGTGTCTATGTGAACTATTTCGCTATATAAATATGAATATTTCCTTGCTCTCATGTGCCTCTCTTGGCATAGTACTATTAGTTTCCTTCTATAGACTGATTCTCATCTCAACTCTCATGAAATGTTTTGTTTACACATTGCAATTGGTGTTTTGACAATGTCAACTTGTTGATTTCAAGGGTTATGTACATGCTCTCTTATGTGATTCATTGAATCCAAAGAAAATCTTAGAGTTTAGGTGATCAAACTGATACTTAAAATGGGGATCCTACTGCAAATGGTGTGAGGTCTACTTGGGACTTCATATCGGGGAGAACCCGTTGGTTGATGATTTCTAGAACCATCAACACGTGGCATTGGAAGGAGGGCCAAATGACAAGTTGTGCCCATTGAGTCTGTTTTGAATCTTTCATATTAAATGACTCTTTCCCAAATCATATTCCCAAATTATTTTTTTAATATATCAAATCTTTAAATCCCTGTGGAATTAATTTATGATTTGTCAAATTTGAAGTTTGATGGCGAGGGTGAAATATTTATTTCTGAATAGATATCTTTGTTTCTCGAATTTTGTGAACATTATGAAATCAATTTTCAAGATGTTTCTAGAAAATTATTCATCCTCATGCTTGAAGGTTGAGTTAAGAAATGGTGTCACACTTTATCATTTGTTTCCATTCATTCATTTGAACAACTCGTTAGGGAGCTTCATCAATCCTTTGATAGGTATGATTATCAAGATGTTTGTAAAATGACTATTTTACTTAGAATGAAACCTGGTGAATCTGCAAAGAATTTTCTTCATTGATTTTTTCACCTTTGCTATGAATTTCCCAAGGGAGTGATTGATTCAGATTTCATTAAGGAAAAATTTCTGAGTTTGACCCTACTCACCTTGATATCTTTTGAATCCAAACCACAGATGATTCTCATTCCCCAACTTTTGTGAACCATGAGACACATCTAATTTTAGAGGAGGAACCTACTATTCTTTTTGTTCCTTGTCCTCCTCTATTTTCTGTACCATTTTGGGTGCCTTCCGGTGATGATGTTTGTTGAGTTACAAAATGGGTATGTATTTACTATTAATTTCATCATATTTTTCCTCGTTTCTTATCTTTTTCATATCTTAATGTGCCAATATAGTGACGAATTATGGAAACGGATGAATTACTTGTGGTTAATATTTAGCCATAATAACCGACTTTTACTCTTCTTTATGAAAAAAAGTGACAAAAGGAACAATTGTTGTTCCCTAATGATGGAACAACATAAATCAACAAACGAAGGATGGAACGCGTCAGTTCCAGACAAGGCTGAGGGAAAATCAGGAGGATCAGCACGAAATAGGAAAGGTGTTTGAAGTTAGCAATCGGTTGCGAATCCCTCAGGGTTGGGAGATCCTAAGGGATCACATTTATCCTTTACCCCTTTCTGATTATAAAAGAAAATGATTGTAGGAAGAAATGGGAATCTCGGTTATTTTCAAATTGTAATTTTAATTACAGACTCGCGCTGTTGGAGAACGCGACCATATTGTAACGTTACTTAAGTTCGATGATTAATATATAATTGAAGTTGTTGTTCACTCACATTATCTGAAGTAGCTCAGCAGTGTTCGCTGGTGGCTAAGGGCCCGGCCTCTGGTGGATTAAACTGCTTTATTGTGTTTTGCATTTCTGATTCTCACAAAGTTTGATTGGTTTTATAATTTTCCTGTTTCTGTGAGTTTACCTTATTCACTGTTTACCGCTTCCCTGTATTGAAGTAGTGTATGTTCTTTATATATTTTACAGTGCTATCATTTGATTCAATTTATGTTTATTATAGAGTAAATTATTTAGATAGTGAATCATATCGATTTAATCAGCTGTAATAGTTTTGCTATCGCTATTGAACTCTCAGATTGATATCATTTCTATTTTGATTGCTTTATAGAGATTGAGTATAGTTTAGGTTGAATCAGCCAAGAAGAGATGAGTTATTGCTACTGTGCTCTCAGCTAATGCTGTTGTTACTTGAATTGCTTGTGTAAGATTTGATTTCAGTAGAGGATTGAGTTTAGATGTCATATTTCCTTTAATAATTGCAATTTAAGTTTATTAGATGCATCCATTTACTCTTGTATCAAAGATCTATACTAGAATTTAAGAAACATTACTCTTTGAATTTATAGCATGCACATATTGTGTACACTCTTGAAATAAGAGGACTTGCTGGGGTTGATGATTAATTTGGGGTAATTAGGAGTTTCAAAAGACACCTTTTATCAGCCAACATTTTGGTGTCGTTGCTGGGGATAGTGTCGCCATTTTACAAAGAGTGATGTATATCTGATAATTGTTGTTGAGGAAGAATTGGGTATTGAAAATGGAAGGTAAGAACCTACGTAATGAGCAAGTAAAGTGCTTTCTCCTCCGCCCGGTTTTTAGCACAATTATAGAAAAGTGAAGTAGGTGTTTGATGCTTGTCTATTGAGAGAGAACTAGGTATTAAAAGAAGAATGTTAGAACCTGCGTACGGAGCAAGTAAAATGCCTGCTCCCTCGCCCACTTGCCAGCAGAATTGCTAGGAACTTAAGGTAGAAGTAAACATTTGAATTTTTTCATGAATGACTAAGAAGAAAAGACCAGAAAAAAATACAATTTCACATCCCAAACCTAAAAAATCTAAGGGACCGGTGACCCTTGGACGACCAAATTTTATCGATGACATCTTAAGACAAGTTGAATCTCAACCATTAGTAGGTCCCCAAACTGTTGCTTTTAGACAACCTATTGTCTCCCTATGGGCCACAGGATCACCATCTGTAGCCTACACTGAGGTCCACAGTGAAATGGAAGGGACTGAGCAGAGTTTTCAAGATATTGAAAATTCGCGACCAATTCCCTCACAAGAAGGGAATTCTTGCAATATTCGTGAACGAGGAGGAGAAACAGGGGAAACAGCAGAACCAAGATCCCCTCAATTAGTAACTGAGCAAAGGACACCCAGTGTCCTAGATCAAGGGAGTGTTGTTAGAATCATTCCTACCTCTTCTAGACATCCTAGGGATAACTCTCTAGCTCCATAGATCCCAGAAGGGTACTGGCATATCTTTGATCAAATGGCCAATAATCCACAAGCACCCCAGCCCTCTACATTACAGTATACTATTTTTGACACAGCTTTCAACGCACCCATGAAAGCTATCCCTTTACAAAATATCCCCACCTTTCATGGACTCACATCAGAGGATCCGAATGCATTTCTATTTGAACTTGATGTACTATGTCGGGGTTATAATTGCACCACCGATCCCCAGAAACGGAAGCTATTTCCCTCCACGGTAGCCCTGTGTTGGTTTATGGGACTAGGTGGGGGCACCATAAATGATTGGGATCAAATGAAAACTGCGTTCCTTAAAAAATATCAGGACTATTGCAGATCTAGGGAACTAAAAGATGAGATATTCCAAATGATAGCAAGACCTAGTGAAACGTTGGAAGAGTATGTGGAGCATTTCCAATATAACCTCCAAAGGTCTCCCTACGCAATTTTTCCTCTGCTTGATAATGTGCTAAAAACCACACTGATTAAAGGGATGAAAGACCAATGGATAGAGACATTAAATATTATGGTTAAAGGTGATATATATCAAGAATACTATGCTAACATTATTAATTTGTGTATCAGGTGCTCAAGAGGTAGTACAAGACTGAAACCATCAAAACATGATATGACCACTAGGGACAACAAAGTCTCTGGCGGAAGCATTACTCGTACAGAAATAGACAACTTGCTAGAAGATTTCAAAATAGATATTCTGGGAACTTTGACAACACAATTAGACATCATGCAAGCCAAGCAGAAGCAAGCTGAAGCAGAACAGAACCTAGTAATTTTTTTCCCTCGATGTAAGAAGAAACATAGTCATAAAGAATGCCCACTGGATATGGTACGGACCTGTGCCATATGCACTAAAGATCATGCCACAAAAAATTGCCCATCACTCTCAGGGTTAAAAGCAATCTTCAAAGAGGCAGAGGAAGAAATGGAACCAGTCTATCTGTTATATCAACGTTGCCAATGGAAAGCATGACAAACACGTATGCCTATCGACCCATCTTCATTCTTACAGTGCTCACAATATAATTCTCAGCAATACATAGGAGTTGCATGGTAGAACTAGCCACCTTTTCCTAATTGATCACCGCAAGAATTCTCTATGCCACCTTGGTCCAATCAGTCAAATCAAAACAATAGTTGGCCAAATTCCTCTTACTTTCCACCATTCTGGCAGAACAATCCATATCCATCTCAATGGCCCCCCTCCACTTCATAAAACCAAAACTAGCAGTCAAGCTAGCAATACCTACAAACTAGCCAGCAAGAACAATCGCTCTGCCTCAACCTACACTACCAGCACCTTATACGTTGCAGTAGAATCCTCAACCCAATCTACAACGACAACTCCCAGCCCAGCCCAACCCGAATCCCAACAATAGACCAGTCCAATCGGTACAAATTATTGAAGGGCTGGAGCCAGAAAATGAGTTGAGAGAGTGTAATGAACTCAAATTGAGGTCTGGACGGATAATTGAGTCAGAGGGTGATAAAAATATACAATTAGAAGAACCGTTACCTGTAGAACAAACACCTCAAATGGAGAATACAGTTAAACAGAAGAGCCACGATCAAACTATTACCTCTTCTCCACCATTCCCAGAAAGGTTGATTATACCTCGCCCAATCGAATATCCTGATTTCGATCTCCTAGGAGAATTAAAAAATATTTGTGTAAAAATACCCCTCCTCCAGGTTATTCAGGACATTCCAATTTATGAAAAAACCATTAAGGAATTTTGTACCAAAAAGCCTACGAGGGAAACAAAAACAACACCAACTGTCCACGTAGTCAGAACTTTGACTGATTTATTATCAGGAAGAGAAATATTGGTGAAATATGAGGACCCAGGCAACCCTATAGTCATAGTACAAATAAATGGATGTTCCTTTCCCAATGCATTAGTCGATCTAGGGGCAGCCATTAATATTCTCACAACAACAACTTATTAAAGACTTGGCATCACAGCCTTAGATCCAACTACGACCTTACTGGAACTTGCTGACCGATCAGTTGTCAAACCAGAAGGGACATTACAGGATGTAATGGTGTCTGTAGATTATTGGGAATACCCAGCAGATTTCTTGATTATTAATCCTAGAAACCAGCTAGATGGACATCCCCTAATTCTAGGAAGACCTTGGCTAGCGACTGCAGATGCTTATATAAGTTGTCGAACAGGCAATATGACTATAGAAAGAGGAAGTAATGTGAAGAATCTAGCTTTATATCCTCCAGCTCAGCCAAGCCGAACTATAATAAAAACTAGGAAACAAGCTATAACATATTTAACTGAAAATATTCTATCACCACTAATTGTAGCAGATGCTCTTGAATTTAAGAATCAAATAGAAGATGACATTATTAACACTTACATTAACCACCCAACTGTTGTATCTAATCTAAAATGTCACATGATTGAAGCAGCCCTGGATAACGAAATTGAATAAGATCCCTTAAAAGATATCAATGACCAAACAATACCAACAACAACTGTTTATAACAACAAACCCATTGAAATTGAGCCAAGGAAAGTCCTAAACATTAACAAAAACCTGACTGATGACCAACAACAGAGGCTTGTTCAACTCCTTAGAAAATATAAAGAGGCTTTCACTTGGGATTACCCAGATATGAAAGGGATTGATCCCCAATTATGTATGCACCACATCTATACTGAGAAAGATGTGAGACCCATTTGAAAACCTCAACGAAGGTTAAACCCTCACCTAAAAGATGTTGTTAAAGATGAACTACAGAAACTGTTAGATGTAAATTTCATCTATCCTATATCTGATAGCAAATGGGTTTCTCCATTAGTTGTGGTTCCTAAAAAGAATGGGAAGTGGCGTATATGTGTCGATTATAGAGAGCTTAATAAAGCAACAAAAAAAGATCATTTTTCCCTCCCGTTCATCAACCAGGTTTTAGACACATTGGCAAGTAAAAAATTCTTCTCTTTCCTAGACGACTTCAGTGGCTACAACCAAATCCAAATTGCCCTTGAAGACCAAGATAAGACTACCTTCACCTGCCCCTGGGGGACATTTGCTTATAGGGTATTACCTTTTGGACTATGCAATGCACCTGCCACATTCCAGAGAGCCATACTCAACATTTTTGCAGACTTGATAAACGAGGGACTCGAGGTGTACATGGACGATTTTACACCCTATGGAGATGACTTCGAGCCGGCATTACAGATGCTGGAGGAAATCCTGCAAAGATGCATTGTTACCAGGATCTACTTAAGCCACGAGAAATGCCACATGATGATGACCGAGGGCCTCATCCTGGGTCACCGCATCTCAGCAGCTAGAATTCAAGTATATCCAGCAAAAATTTAGATAATCCTCTTAATACCTACCCCTTGCACTCAAACTGAGGTACGTAGTTTTTTGGAATTTTCTAGATATTATCGAAGATTTATAAAGAACTTCTCCCGAATTGCCGCACCGTTATATGCTTTGACAGGAAATATCGATTTTATATGGACTGACAAATCTGACATTGCCTTTGAAGAGATAAAATGGGTAGTATCAATACCCTCAGTATTACGGGTCCCGAACTGGGATTTACCATTTTAGATTTCATCCAATGCATCAGATACGGCCATTGGAGCAGTTCTCGGCCAAGAGGAAGATAAGAAACCTTATGCGATATACTACATCAGAAAAAATTTAACTCCTGCTGAGTTGAATTACACCGTGACCGAGAAAGAGTTTCTAGTTGTAATCTATGCTATTAACAAATTCAAACACTATATAACAAGATACCCTGTGGTTTTGTATACTAATCACTTTGCTATCAAATATTTAGTTAATAAACCTATTACAAATGGAAGAGTGACGATGGTTAATCCTTTTGCAGGAATTCGACATAACAATCAAGGATCGATCAGGAAAGGAAAATCCGGTGGCAGACTTCCTCTCACGTGTGCCAAAGACAGACAACTCAGCGACAGTAGAAGACTAGTTCCCTGATGAGCACCTATTTGCTATGACTATGAAAACACCATGGTACACGGATGTCATGAATTACCTAGCAGTGGGAAAATTACC
Organism: Pinus tabuliformis; assembly: GCA_031772625.1. Lineage (NCBI taxonomy): Eukaryota > Viridiplantae > Streptophyta > Pinopsida > Pinales > Pinaceae > Pinus > Pinus tabuliformis. Next base: position 750,468,181 of record CM062816.1, on the reverse strand, counting down.
CAAGCACCTAATGCCTAGAGAAAGAAAACTAATAGTACAATGCCTCACTCAGGTCTCCTGGACGAAGGATACCTCTTTCACACAAGAGCCGATATGCATATCCGAAGGTGTGTTAGGTAAGATGAAATCTTCAATATCCTAAAAGCCTACCACGATGGACCTTGCGGTGGAAACTTTGCAGACCGTAGGACTGGACATAAAGTCTTACAAATGGGATATTATTGGCCCACCATTTTTAAGTATGCCAAGAGGTTTGTCCAGGCATGCGATAACTGTCAAAGAATGGGTCGCCCTGGCCATTCTAACGAGATGCCCCTATATCCACACTTAGTGATTGAACCTTTTGAACGCTGGGCATTAGATTTCATTGGCCCAATAAACCTATCATCTAATAAAAAGACATATATACTAGTTGCAACGGAATATGTGACTAAATGGGTGGAGGCAGAAGCATTACCAAGGGAAACAGAGGACACAATAATCCACTTTATTTTCCAAATTTTTGTGTGGTATGGCCTGCCCAGAGAAATAATCATGGATGAAGGGCCACAATTTGTAGGCCATAAGATTGTTGCTACATTAAAAATCATCATATTATGCACAGAATCACATCTCCATACCAGCCGTAGGCAAACGACCGGGTAGAAAGTACCAACAAATTAATCGAGGCTATACTCACAAAGATAGTCACCTCACATAGACGTGACTGGGCTACTCGATTGCCAGAAGCCCTGTGGGCATATTGCATGACTTGGAGGAATACCACAGGATACTCCCCATATCAGCTAGTGTTTGGCAAAGAACCTATCTTCCCAATAGAATTTGAAATTCAGACATTGAGGATAGCCCAAGAAGTAGGCTTAGATCTGAATTAATCACAGATTAACAGACTACATCAAATTAATGAATTGGATGAAATCTGGCTATCAACTCTTCAGCATACTGCACTAATCCAACAACAATGAGAAAAATAGCATGATTCCCTCATCAAGAAAAATATCTTCCATGAAGGTGATTGGGCACTTATGTATGATTCTAGGTTCCAGGATTTCCCGAGAAAACTCCAGACCAAATGGTTAAGCCCCTACGAGATACAAGAGGTGCACGATAATGGCACCCTTACATTAGCCACCATTGATGGGTCTGGCTACTCTTTTAAAGCAAATGGACATCGAGTACGCCTCTATCACAAACTGCTTACAAGGGAATCCTTTTGCCAACAGATACGTGAAGATTCCACAATACAAATTCTCACTAAAGAAGGCAACCCTTCGATAGCACCAGTCCAGTGAAGAGTTTATTTTTTTGAAACTTGTACATATATTTTCCTTTCTGTTTGCTTTCCATTTGATTGGATTTTCTTAGAACAATAGATTGTTTGTTAGTTGTTTTCTCTATTTCTCCTTTGTTGTTCCCTGTAGTGAATAGCTATTGTTCCCTTTAGGGAACAACACTTTTTCGTGTGTATTTTCCACAATTTTCGTGTGTATTTTTCCTTTCTATTCCCTACAGGGAACAATTGTTGTTCCCTATAGGGATCAACAATTTTTGCATGCATTTTCCCTTGTTGTTCCCTACAGGGAACAACAATTTTCATGTGTATTTTGCTTTCTTGTTCCCTACAGGGAACAGTTGTTGTTCCCTATAGGGAACAGCTATTGTTCCCTACAGGGAACAGCTATTGTTCCCTATAGGGAACAACAATTTTTGCGTGCATTTTCCCTTGTTGTTTCCTACAGGAAACAACTGTTGTTCCCTACAGGGAACATCTATTTTTCCCTAGAGGGAACAACAATTTTAGTGTGTTTTTCCCTTGCTATTCCCTATAGGGAACAGTTGATGTTCCCTACAGGGAACAACAATTTTTGTGTGTATTCCCCTTGCTATTCCCTACAGGGAACATCACCTTTTTGTGTCTGTTTTCTTTGATGTTCCCTACAGGGAACAACACTTTTTTGCGTATTTTTCTTTCCCATTTCTTACAAGGAACAACTGTTGTTCCCTATAAGGAACAATGCTTTTTGTGTGGGTTTTTGTTTTTCTATTCCCTCCAAGGAACAACACCTTGTGAGTATTTTTTAGAACACCCTTTTTCTCTTCCTTGCATAATCATCCCTAGACCATCCTAGTTCACTCTTTATGATCCTCTTTATGGCATAAAAAGTACGATACATATTTAAGGACAACAAGTATGGAGTCTATTGGAACAGGAAAATATCTTGAATACTATCATCTTTAACAAGATTGCTTTGTGATGATCGAAAAAGAAAGGACATAGTTATCTATATCACTTCACTGTCCTCATTTCCACTATAAATCAAACTGATTGATTATCTGTACCATGCTGGTTCCCCCCTTTTCTATATAACTCTCTCTATGTATTATCAATAAGATTATGGGTATATTTTTTTCTATTGATATGTTCAAACTTCTTCCACCATCCCTACTCTTAAGGAGTGCTGAGCCACCCTCTATGTATAAAATGGGGAGTATAAAATATATATATATATACATATATACATATATATATACATACATATATATATATATATATATGTATGTATGTATGTATGTATGTATGTATGTATGTATGTATGTATATATATGTATGTATATATATTCACTAACAATTGTATGATTTTTTTCCATAGATGGAAGATAGGGGGTCTCATCACGAGTGAGCCTACCATGATCATATGGAAGGAGCTAAGTGGCATTCCCACTATGGCCACCACACTAGGGATATGATCCAATGGATGCATAAAGAAACAAAGTCCTTGGAAACAAGAGGTCTCATCACGAGCCGGCCTGACCACTTTCGCTACTTCCCAGTGAATGGCAATGTGTTCACCTGGTTACCATGCCAGCACATTGGTCTCTACTATGGACATCATAAGGCACTTCCCTAATTATACATAGAGGACCATGGTTCCCAAGGGTTAGAAAGCAACTCTGTCGAGGCTATGGACGCCTGCAGGCAACAGAAGCTCTGCTGATGGTATTGAAGCTTTATTTTACATCAATAATTATTATAATACCCTCTTCTTATGTTTTTATCTTTTCTATGGAGAGATTATGTCCCTAATTTACCTTGAACCTTTAGGCATGAGTAATCTTTTTTTTAATCAATCACAACAGTTTTAAGTGGAATAACGGCGACAAAGTATTATTTCTTGCATATGTTGTCCTTTTTATTTATTGCATCACCTCACGACATCCTATCACCTATTGATAATTCTCGATACACACCTTGTTTTCACCACTCCAATATCCTTTATGATCCTTTCATTAATATTTGTACCTTTCCAATCCATCACCCTTGTACTTCGCCACTAACGTGTTATCCTTTCATTCATTTAGTAGTAGGCGACCTATTATTTCGAAGGGGGCCGAGGACCTCCAGTGTACTTATGCATGTGCTGTCATATTTTCATTTGACTTTGCAGAACAATACAACATTCCATGATCACAGAGTATGTGGCATTATAACAGTCCTCAATAACGGTATTTATGTTTATAAAGTATCACCTGATAGAGCCATTACAACCATTTGTTGTTCCATCACTCATCTCTGTTCGTCACTGTGCTTTCCCCGCTACACTTATCATTTGCAGAATTCAAGCATTATGGGAGGAAGAACAGTGCGTCGAGAACCTTTAACACTGGCTGTTTTCGATGAATCCAGGAAATTATAGCTCGCACAAGATGGATAGTGTATTTTACAATATTTCAACCCCCCAGTGAGGAAATCGCAATCGAATTTTTACAGAATGGACAATCGATGGTAAGAGGTAGACAAATCATTGTAACAGACACTGTGATAACATAAGTGTCTAGGTTGTCAGCAGAAGGACCAGTATGGACTGGCGAGCGATTGAAGCTGCATGACGCTATTGAGGCTTTTAGGGACAAAGGTGAGGAGCTAATCAAGAAGAGCAAAGGTGTTTGGCCATATTCTCTTGGAGAACCATGGGGAGAATTGGCACGAATCATCCAGAACTATATTACCTTCGATGGGTGTAAAGACATGGTAAGGTCGCAGCAACTCAAACTTTTAGCAGTTCTAAAATGAAATTTCTCTGTTAATTTACCTGCATTGTTGAATTCATTACTGCATGACACTGCCGAGAGGCTGAGACAGTCCCAACACATAGAAATAATAGTTAGCCACCATTTTTTGATCAAGTTAATAGTTAAATATAACCTTGCCCAACAAGAATCAAGCTAGGATGATCTAATATTAACCCTCGAAGGAGGTATAGCCCTGCCAGCACTTAACCCTATTCCAAAAAGAAAGAAGACTGCCCTTTTAGGGAGCATACCTCACAAGCACAGACAATCCACAAGGTTGAGGTCAAAATAGGGAGTGTCTAAAAATCTTCAAGGCAACGCTAGTCAACCCATAGAATTATCCAGCCCAGTAAGTGAACAATACTTGTAGCTATAGTTAGAAGGACATGATAATCCTCAATCAGAACCTTAGGAAGGAACGGGGCATTCTGGAGATGAACAAGGAAACGAATTGGGACTTTCCCCAACACCAAATATGAGCCCTCAAGATGATCTGTTGCATGATTTCGAGTTGGCCCAGGTCCTGGCCAACATGAATGTCTACATGCAGCCTGAAGGACCGCTCAATCTTAACTTAGGAGAAACCCAATCTCCTGAGAATTATGGCGATACCAGAATTCTATCTCCCTCAAAAGATGCAAGCCGTGAAGCAGAAACAGATGCAGAGGCCATTTGGGAAGCAAAGAACCAATCTGGTGACACGCTCCCAGTGGAAAATAGCCAGGTAGGCCTAAGCACAGAGAACATAGGCCAAGAAGAAGAAGTAGAGACAGAGATAATTCGGGAAGCTGATAATCAATCAAGAGACATGATCTTATTAGAACAGAGCCAGGGTGAGAAACTAGGCTCTTTAGAAGCGGGAACTATTAACGAGATTGTCAACAGAACAGTTATTCCTCTGAAAAGGTATAGAGCCAAATTGAAAAAGCTAAGAAAAGAACAGTAGAAGCTTCGCAAAATGGTCAAAAGGCTCATAAGAAAAATAAAATAAATCATAGCAGGAAATGTTCCGGACAAAACCCCGTAGACAGTAAATGTGGTTGTACAAATAGAGTTATATGAAGGTAGGGCTATAGGGACTCAAACTGATCCCATACCTACTCAACCAGCCATCACTCAAGAGGAACAACATGCAATTTTAGTAGACGTAGCTACTCAGATAGAGGATGCACCCTCTTATAGCATGGCTACTCAGATAGAGGCTTAGACCTCCCATAATAAAGAAATTCAGACAAAAAGCATCCTTTATCATAGTATAAGCACTCAAACAAGCATACAAGCCAAAGATGTCATGACACATAATGACCCCATTATACTGAATCTTCAGGAAGAATTAGCACAAACTCGACTCGCATTAGAATGGCTTGAACAAGAAACCGTTTCCCAGCAGAAATATCAAGAGCTACAGAGATAGATTCGGGAAATGAATGCAATAGAGAGTGAGACCTTCAATAGATGTAGAAAGGTAGAAGAGAAATTAAAGAGAATCAAGCTCAAACTAGATAGGGTCATAGGCCAGACAGACACCATCTGCTCACTGTATATAGATGTCTTGGCATGTAGGTCTCCCGCCACCAATTATGCCTTATTTTTGTTAGAACGATACCTGTTGTTGAAAATTAAAGCCATGAGAGATGGAAAATCAATTGAACTAAAAACAGTTTAAGATTTTATAAATTGTTGCAAACAACATGGTGTAAAGGTTCAGAGTCTACTTTGTGAACTTTACCTGCACAATTTTGTAATAGAGAATGAGGTGGAAAAGAACCCTAATCCTTTTGTGGGAGATTTTCAATTCTAGGCCTTTATCTCATTTGCAGTTAACCAACTTAAATGGTTTAAATCTCATACTGCATTCCAAAGACAAGAACATGGATTGGAACTTTGGGTAAGAAGTGAACCCAAGCACCCTTTGGAAATGCTTGCCAACCATAAGAGTCTAATGACAAGGGAAGGGGTGATTAAAATTTTAGGGCCTATTCATAAGGAGATTGTACAGAATGGAGTATCATATTTTCACTCCATTCAAGAAAGTTCTCTGGCTGCATCCAAACTCAGGTGGACGGTCTCCACTACTAGTGTGCTCTTCTGAAAAGGTATATAATCAAGTCATCTTGGGAGATTGTGCATAAATCTTTCTTGGAGAATTAAATTCTGATCAGACTTGCGGGGTTAGAAAGAGAACTGAAAGAGCTACCACAAGAAGAAATTTTAGAACTTCGAGATCTAAAATTACAGAGTTATAGTCATTTCAAGATCGAGCTCCTAAAATCAAGAAAAATCGAGATAAGGAAGTTTGATGGCAAGGATCAGGTAAATTGGAACTTCATACAAGTTCGCTCTTCTGAAAAGGTATATAATCAAGTCATCATGGGACATTGTGCATAAGTCTTTCTTGGAGAATCAAAGCTCGATCAGACTTGTGGGGTTAGAAAGAGAACTTAGAGAGCTACCACAGGAAGAAATTTTAGAACTTGGAGATATGAATTTACAAAGTTACAGTCATTTCAAGATCGAGCTCCTAAAATCAAGAAAAATCGAGATGAGGAAGTTTGATGGCAAGGATCCGGTAAATTGGATACTACAGATGGAGAAATATTTTGATCTACATGGTGTACCACTGTTACAAAAGGTATGTATTGCATCTTCACATTTAGAACAAGATCAATTTTTATGGTATAAAGGGTTTTGTTCTCTTAAACTACTTGTTACGTGGTCAATTTTCATGGAGGAAATTATAGCAAATTATGAGGATACAAAGAGCAACACCTTCTTTAGAGCAACACCACAATAATTGGAAGAAAAAAGAGCAAAAGCGCTTTGTTACAAAGTGGAAAGAAAAATTATTGTAACAAGGAAGTCTACCCCTCACAACTATAAATATGGAAGTGTTGTTTCTCCTAGCCTTCCACAACCTACAAGGGTTACACCACAACAATTGGAAGAAAAAAGAGAAAAAGGGCTTTGTTACAATTGTGATAACAAATACATTAAAGGTCATAAGTGTGCTGAGAAGAAATTATTTTACATTGATTGTGGAGAGGAAGAAGAAAAGGTTCAAGAAGTGAAAGATCACATCGAGAAAGAAGAAATGAATATGAACATATCTTGTAATGCATTGGACGAAATTACCACTCCTCAAACTATCAATATAGAAGGACATATCAAGAAGAAAAATGTTCAAGAATTGAAAGATCACATCGAGTCTCAAGAAATCAATCCGACCATATCTTGTAATGCATTGGAAGAAATTACCACTCCTCAAATTATCAAGATAGAAGGACATATCAAGAAGAAAAAGGTAAGAGTGCTGATTGATTTGGGAAGTACCCATAATTTTATTGATTGTAAGATAGCCAAAGAATTGAATTGCTTCCTATATCCAGCACCGGAGTGTCAAGTGATGGTTGCAAGTGGAGGAACCATAAATTGCTCTGGAAAGTGCCATAATATCAAGCTATCCATGGGAGAATATGTGTTGAATAGCCCAATGCTTTCCATTCCAATGGGTGGTGCTGATGTTTTACTAGGAGTCCAATGGCTACAATCTTTGGGTACGATAACTTTTAATTTTCAAGAAATTTTCTTGAAATTTATTCGGGAAGGAAAGGAAGTTGAATTGAGGGGTATTGAAGGAAAACCTAGAAAGATAATCAACTCTAAAAACATGACAAAGTTTCTAAATAAAGAACGGGGTGTAATTGCACAATTATGTTTACTAGAGGATCCCACATCGAAATCATGTATTTATCCAGATCTCCAAAACATTTTGGACAATCATTCCAAGGTATTTGAGACTTTCAAAGGCCTCCCACCTATTCGTGATCATGATCATGCTATTGATTTGATTCCACGAAGTTTCCAAACATCAGGCCTTACATATATCCATGTGCCCAAAGGAGTGGGAACTCATTCAAAAGTTGCAGAAGATCCCAGTTCAAACAACATTGCGAGAACTTGACAAGGAAGGAAAAATCATATTGGAACCTAAATCAATCACAGAACCGAGAATCGAAAGCTACGAAATAGATCAATTTCTGAGTATCTCATCAAGTGGAAGAACTTACCCACTGAAGATTCCACATGGGAGGACAAGAATCTATACAGAAGCATCAAGAACTACTTAAGCATTGAGGACAACACTTTTTGAAGGAGAGGGGCATGTTAGGTCCCTATACTACTAGTGTAACCCCTTATTGTTATTAGTACAACCCCCTTATTATATTGTTGTGCCCATGTAGTCTCCATATTGTTATTATTGTGCCCCATAGAAGCCCACTATTGTTATTATTGTGCCCTTACATTATTATTGTTATGTCGGCTCTGATTATATTATGACCCCTTAGACTCCTATATATAGAAAGGAGGTCTTGTCATTTGTAGCATCCAAGAATTGTTCATTTGTGTAATGTAAAGGAGGTTTCCCCCTCAAAGAGGCTTATTTCTAAGGCGTTCATCTATATTTTCTATCTTTTTGTGAGTTGGTTTCATGATAGGGAGCCATTTAATTATAGAAATTTTAAAGTAGCTACTGCCCGTTTTGTTGCCTATAGCAACCTTATTTTGAGAGAAGGACCTTATTGGTTAGGATGTCAGTTTCATAGCCCCATCATTTAGTATCCTCCTGAAGGTTATAGGGCTATCTACGAATTGCCTGAAGGAAAGGAAGGGCTCGCCTTTACACTCCTGGCTCAACATCATGGTTTTAGACCAATTTTTGACACACCTTCTCCAGCCTAATCTTTAACTGCACTGCTTCATAATTACTTACTTTTCACGAGGACATGAAACAGGGTAAGCTGGGGAGTATGTTGAGTTACGAAATGGATATGTATTTACTATTAATTTCATCATCTTTTTCCTCGTTTATTGTCTTTTTCATATCTTAATGCGCTAATATATTGAGGAATTATGGTAAGAAACAGATGAATTACTTGTAGTTAAGATTTAGCCATAGTAACCGCCTTTTACTCTTCTTTATGCAGAAAAGTGACAAAAGGAACAATTGTTGTTCCCTAACGATGAAACAACATAAATCAACAAACGAAGGATGGAACGCGTCGATTGTAGGTTTTAACCCTATACAGAAATTACCTGCATACGAATTCTTAAACAAAGAAAATAAACAATACGAGAGCATAACCCATAAAACACATATGCACAAAGATTTTTCCCTGGATCCCAAAACCGGGACTACTGGCTTGATTTTTCATTATGTTCCTTTCAATGTTACAATACATATTTATACATGCCGAAGAATCCAATACCATGGACCGAAAACCATCGCGTCCAAAAAACATGTGCGAAAATCATGCACAAAACCATAGGTGGGTCCGCCAACCTAACATATGGTCCAAAACCAAAATTTTCCGGGGCGCTGCCCCGGACCCCATAAAGTGGGGTTACGGGTGCCCTTCAAACCCCCTATTAACTACGTGGAAATAATATAACACAACCCAACAATCTCCCACTTGTTGTTTTCTTTCCACAGGGAGCCACAGGAGAGCTTAGTCATTTTTCAACCCTGAGATTCCCATTGCTTCTCTACACCAAGAGAACTTCTCAGAGCTCATAGATTTTTTCAATGCATCTGCAGTATTCTTCAAAGTGTCCACCTTTACCAGCAACATCTTTCTGTCTTCTATCATATCCCTCACAAAGTGATATTTAACATCAATGTGCTTTGTCTTTGAATGATAAGCAGGGTTCTTTGCCAAGAAAATTGCACTTTGGCTGTCACAGTCTATTCTTATAGCTCCCTGTACTAACCCCATACTTGAACACAATCTCTACAACCAAACTGCTTCCTTGCTTGCATGAGTGGCTGCCATGTATTCTACCTCTGTAGTTGATAGTACCACTACAGATTGTTTCTTACTCATCCAACTGACTGCACCTCCAAATAGGTTAAACACATACCCACTTGTAGATCTTATCTGATCCAGATCTCCAGCCCAGTCTGCATCAACAAAGCCATGAATATCCAACACTCTGTCCAATCCTAGTCTTCCTTGGTAGCAAAAACCATAATCACTAGTGCCACGCAAATACCTGAAAACCCGCTTCACTGCTGTCCAGTGCTCCTTCCCAGGTTTTGACATAAACCTGCTCAATACTCCCACTGCATGTGCAATGTCTGGTCTAGTACAGACCATTGCATACATCAGGCTACCCACTGCACTTGCATATGGAACACGGGACATGTCCTCTTCCTCTTCTTGTGTCTTGGGACATTGTTCAGCAGATAACCTCACACCTACAGGAATAGGAACCTTCACCGGTTTACTATCCTGCATATTAAACCTCTGGAGTATTTTCTCGACATACTTCCTTTGGTTTAACCAGAGCTTCCTCTTTGACTGATATCTTTTAATTTCCATGCCCAAAATATAGTTTGCAGCACCAAGATCTTTCATGTCGAATTTGGAGGACAATTGGGTCTTCAAATCCTGGATAATTTCTTTGTCATTTCCAACCAGCAACATATCATCCACATACAAGACCAGATAAATAATACGGTCACCAATTAATTTAAAATACACACAATGATCTGCTTTGCTTCTGGTGAAGCCAAGTCCCCGTATAAATGTATCAAATTTCTGATACCACAACCTTGGTGACTGTTTTAACCCATACAGAGACTTCTTTAACTTGCATACGAGTTCTTTCTTACCCTTCACCGCAAAGCCTTCAGGTTGCTTCATGTAGATTTCCTCTTCCAAATCCCCGTGAAGAAATGCTGTCTTCACATCCCTCTGGTCTACCTCAAAATCAAAAGCAGCAGCAACAGATAAAAGTAATCTAATAGAAGTTACCTTGGCAACAGGAGAAAAAATATCACCAAAATCAATTCCCGGCACCTGGGAATAACCTTTTGCTACCAACCGAGCTTTGTATTTCTCCACCTTTCCTTCTGCATTTGTCTTCTTCTTGAACACCCATTTGCTGCCAATGGGTTTCCTTCCAGCCGGCAACTCCACCAGATCCCAAGCCTCATTTTTGTGCAAAGATGCCATTTCATCGACCATGGCCTCTTTCCAGAGTTTTCCATCCTCTGAATCCACTGCTTCCTTCACAGTTCTGGGATCATTATCAGTAACAGACAAAGAAAAATTTGAACTGAAAGTAGATGGACTATACCTTTCTGGCTGCCTTCTTTCTCGAACTGATTTTCTCACAGCCGGAGTTTGTGGCTCTTCATCTTCTGATTCCTCCTCTGCTGCAGAGTCTGATTCTTCCTCCTTTGGCTCAAACTCTATCTTCTCAGGTTCCTTTGGTTGGACTTCATGTTGAATAACATCTTTTACCTCTCTGAACAACACATCTCGGTTGTACACAACCTTCCGTGTGACTGGGTTCCAAAGCTTATAACCCTTTAAACCATCCTTATACCCAATAAAGATGCACTTTTCAGATTTACTATCCAACTTGGTTCGTTTCTCCTTTGGAACATGTACATATGCATCACATCCAAATACCCTTAGATGTGAAAGAGAGGGTTTCTTACCAGTCCATACTTCTTATGGAGTCTTATCCTCCAACGCTGATGAAGGTGATCTATTGATCAGGTAACATGCAGTATCCACCGCCTCTGCCCATAATTCCTGTCCTAACCCGGCACCACTAAGCATGCTTCTTGCCCTTTCCATAAACGTATTGTTCATTCTTTCTGTGACTCCATTTTGCTGAGGTGTATATGGAGTAGTCTTCTGCCGTGCTATACCACACTTCTTACAAAATTCTTCAAATTCCTTGTTGCAAAATTCTCCACCATTATCTGTCCTCAGCACCTTTATCTTCTTCTCTGTCTGATTTTCCACCAGAGCCTTAAATTCTTTAAACCTGTCAAAGACTTTAGATTTCTTCTTAAGAAAATATATCCATGTATTCCTTGAGAAGTCATCTATGAATGATACATAGTACATAGACTTACCCAGTGATGGAACCTTCACAGGTCCAAACACATCACTGTGCACAAGCTCTAATATTTGTTTCGTCCTCTTACCACCAGAGGGGAAACTCACTCGATTCTGCTTCCCATATACACAATTTTCACAGAAATCAAAATCCAGAGAGCTATTATTCATACCTTCTACCATACCTTTACCATGAAGTATTCGAAGGCCCTTCTCTCCAATATGTCCAAGCCTTTGATGCCACAACATGGTCTTCTCTCCAGAGACCACTAGATTCTCTACTCCATTTTCAGGAACCATAGAACTATTGCACCCATCAACAACAGTGCTACCTTGCATCTTGTACAGAGTTCCAATCCGAACTCCCCACATTAATATCAGTGCTCCTCGAACCATCTTGCAGGTATCTTTCTCGAACACCGTCTTTACACCTCCATCATCCAACTTTCTTACAGAAATCAGATTTCCGGCCAATGCAGGAATATGTAGAACACCCGAAAGTGTTCTAACCCTTCCACCTTGCAACTTCAACTTTACTTTTCCCCAACCAATGATTCTAGCCTTCCTATCATCTCCTAAGAAGACATCACCACCATCGTATTTCTCATACTCGCAGAACCACTCTCTATGGGGAGTGAAGTGAAAGGATGCACCTGAGTCAATCAACCATGCCTCATGATCTACATGTGTACTTGAAGAAGCCAAGTACACATCCCCACCTTCATCTGAGGTGGTTTTCGCCTCTCTAGAAGGAGCATCATCAGATCCCTTTCCTTTATCAGGAGCTTTAGATTTACAATCCCTTCTGAAGTGCCCTTCCTTTCTGCATTTCTAGCACACCACCTTTGTAGGTTTTCCTAGAGATTTAGATCTCCCTCTAGATTTAGATCTCCCACTCGATGACTTATTTTTGTTTCTGTTCTAGGACCATCCTCGTACAGACAAGGCATCACCATTATGGTTGTCCATATTTTTCTGTCTCATCTCCTCCGTCAGTAAGGCTGAGACTATTTCATCAAACTGCAAAGCAGTTGCATTGCTACCTATTGCAATAACCAGACTATCCCACGAATCTGGTAGAGAACACAACAGACTGATGCACTTATCTTCATCTGAAATTTTAATATCAACAGATAATAACTGACTTACCACAGTATTAAACGCATTCAGATGCTCTGTCACCGAGTCTCCATCTTTCATCCTCAGGTTATACAGCTTTTTCTACAGGAACAGTTTATTCACCAGAGACTTAGATTGGTACAAAGTCCCTAACTTGACCCACAAATCCTTTGCCGTAGCTTCCCCTGATACATTCAGCAATACTGAATCCAAGACACACAATCGTATTGTGCTCTTTGCCTTCCAATCCAACTTCTTCCATTCTTCATCGGTCACTCCCGATGGTTTAGTACCCGGATCTACCGCGATCCACTGATCTTTATCCACCAACAGATCCTCCATCTTGAGTTTCCACAACTCAAAATTTTGACCACTGAACTTCTCAATCTCTATCTTTCCACTGCTCGCCATCTTCTTTCACCACCAAAATCGATCTCGCAGATCTCCCACTGAACAGGGTCTACCACAGGCCCGAGCGAAACCCCTCAGCAACAAAGGCGTCCCCTTGAAGCCAAAACAGCTCTGATACCAAATGTAGGTTTTAACCCTGTACAGAAATTACCTGCATACGAATTCTTAAACAAAGAAAATAAACAATGCGAGAGCATAACCCATAAAACACATATGCACAGAGATTTTTCCCTGGATCCCAAAATCGAGACTACCAGCTTGATTTTTCATTATGTTCCTTTCAATGTTACAATACATATTTATACATGTCGAAGCATCCAATACCATGGACCGAAAACCATCGCGTCCAATACCATGGACCGAAAACCATCGCGTCCGAAAAACATGTGCGAAAATCATGCACAAAACCATAGGTGGGTCCGCCCAACCTAACATATGGTCCAAAACCAAAATTTTCCGGGGCGCTGCCCCAGACCCCATAAAGTGGGGTTACGGGTGCCCTTCAAACCCCCTATTAACTACGTGGAAAGAATATAACAAAACCCAACATCGATTGCGGACAAGGCTGAGGGCGAATCAGGAGGATCAACATGAAATAGGAAAGGTGTTTGAAGTTAGCAATCAGTTGTGAATCCCTCAGGATCATGAGATCCTGAGGGATCACATTTATCCTTTACCCCTTTCTGATTATAAAAGAAAATGATTGTAGGAAGAAAGGGTAATCTCGATTATTTTCAAATTGTAATTATAATTATAGACTCACATTGTTGGAGAACGAAACCATATTGTAACGTTACTTAAGTTCGATGATTAATATATAATTGAAGTTACTATTCACTCGCATTATCTGAAGTAGCCTTGCAGTGTTCACTGGTGGCTAAGGGCCTGGCCTCTGGTGAATTGAACTGCTTTATTGTGTTATACATTTATGATTCTCACAAAGTTTGACTGGTTTGATAATTTTCCTGTTTCTGTGAGTTTACCTTATTCACTGTTTACCGCTTCCCTGTATTGAAGCAGTGTATGTTCTTTATATATTTTACAATGCTGTCATTTGATTTGATTTATGTTTATTACAGAGTAAATTATTTAGATAGTGAATCGTATCAATTTAATCAGCTGTAAGAGTTTGGTTATCGCTATTGAACTCTCAGATTGATATCATTTCTATTTTGATTGCTTTATAGAGATTGAGTATAGTTTAGGTTGAATCAGCCAAGAAGAGATGAGTTATTGCTACTGTGCTATCGGTTGATGTTGTTGTTACTTGAATTGCTTGTGTAATATTTGATTTCAGTAGAGGATTGAGTTTAGATGTCATATTTCCTTTAATAATTGCAATTTGAGTTTATTAGATGCATCCATTTACTCTTGTATCAAAGATCTATACTACAATTTAAGAAACATTACTCTCTGAATTTATAGCATGCACATATTGTGTACACTCTTGAAATAAGAGGACTTGCCCAGGTTGATGATTAATGTGGGGTAATTAGGAGAAAAAAAAAGACACCTCTATCAGCCAACAATGTTGAAGTTGGGAAATTTGAAAATCAAATGGTTGATCCATCCATTAAGCCTCCAGCTACTTTCCATAATCTAGATCCTAATGATGAGAACTTGGAATGGTTCAATAATTGAATCAAGCCTAGAGTGAAAATTAATCCCATGGTTCTTCAATATCATATCATTGTTCCTAAGCCTAATCTTGAATCTGATCTAATTGAAAACATGGTTTTCTCCAGGGATACCCTAAAACCTCTGCCATTTGTGTCTCATGATTCCGTGTTTCATGATCCGCTTAATCCACCTACTTCAAACTCTTTGGATTCTCAACCTATTGTTCCAAGCAGTAATCAAGAACAAGGTAACTGCATTTAACATTTAGAGGAGCAAAGAGGTGAATATATGTTCCATTTTTCTTCTCTCTTTCAGGATGAAAATCTAGCATTTCTGGCTAATCACCGATATTTCAATCTTGATAACTAGTCAAATGATTCCAAAACCTTCATTCAAGTCGATACTTTGGACAACCATCACCATGATGTTCCTATTTCCATTAACATATGTGGTGATGAATATCCATGTATATTGGATGTTATCTTTTCTTCTTTTGAAGGGTTAGATTTGCAAGGTGTTGACTCGGAATTTGCTTCTTATAACTTGCAGTCTTCATTTATGGAGTGGGATAATCTTTCAGTTTGGAATGCTTCTAAAATTTCTTCTTTTGAAGGGTTAGATTTGCAAGGTGTTGACTTGGAATTTGCTTCTTATAACTTGCAATCTTCATTTATGGAGTGGGATAATCTTTCAGTTTGGAATGCTTCTAAAATTTCTTCAATTTATCACCCTTTAGATATCAAATTCACATAAATAAGTTGTCAAGCTTTTGAATCTTCAATATACCTTGTTGAACTAAAGAAATTTTAATATAAAGATCATAGTGATATGCCTTTATTTGATCATTAGATTGATGAATATTGTGGGGGTGAAATTAATTTTCAATTTGACTCAGTTACAATTTCCATCTCTTCTCCTTATTATTTCCATATTTCTTCTCCTTTGAAACATGTGTTTGATGGGTCTGTTAGACCAACAACTTCTCTTAGTTGTTTGGATCCTTTCCCTGTTGGTTTTGATTGCAATCAGGTACAGGATGATGTGGTGTCATGATCAAAAGATGAAAAGATTGAATCCATTGATTGTGATTTGTTTAGTTACAAATATTTCATTTGTCAGGAGGAAGATGTTACAACTCTAAATGATCAAGGGAGTTTTCCAATTAATGTATATTTGTTCTTTATCCATCAAGAATCTGATATATTTAATCTTAAGTTTAATCAAACTAGTGGTATTAATAGTGTTTTAGTTAATACATCTAATGATAGTGGTGCATATTTACCTGTTGATTTCTCTAAGCCACCCAAATTTTATCATCGACCATCAGAAAGTTCAGAGACTTGTTAGGAAGTCGAGGCACTTCCACCCTTTCTGATGATTATGTCATGTTCTCGCAATCTTGTTGAGATCTCTGGACTAAGTTGGATCCAAATATCACACATAACTCTTTCCTTAACATCTATCCACTTGATGTGAGCTCATTCTTGAAGGAATTTCAGCATTTTATAGTTAATCCTCCTAATGCTTAGGATAAATATTTTGATCAGATGAAAGATTCTTATTTTGTTAGGTTTTCATCATTTGAATCCCTTGTATCACATTCAGTATTGGAGAGCACATTAGACACAGATGTACACAACTTCAAATTTGTCATTTTGATTATCAAGACAAAGGCCATCTTTGGATGGAAGAGTTCTCCTTGTCAAATTACTCCAAGATTGATCACCTTCTCATCCCCCTTTTGTATGCTATGAATTTAATCATCTTAATGGCACAATTTATCTTCTTGAGTGATGGTAAATGCTTGAATCATTCAACAAACCAAAAACCTTGTGCTTATACAAATACCGGGTTCGATTCGATATATGTTCCCAATCTTTTGTCAACTAAATATCTTGATTAGTTTCTTGGATTTACGATGTCAACAATTGCTTTAAAATCCCTAATCCTTAATATTGTTTATTTTTCATGTAATTGGATACAAAGGAAACCAATAGAGAATCGAGAACCTTATATGTTAATCAATCAATATGATCATAATACTAGATATTCTCTTTACAATTCGAATGTGCTAACTGAAAACTTATTTAAGCATGAGTCTCAAGGTTTTCAAATTGATTGTTTTGAATATCAAGATCCAATCATTGAATGGTTAGTGGAATCTTACTGGCAAGCTTCGTTGCGAATAATAAGTTTTGATCTTTCTTGATTTTTGCAAAAAATAAAAACACATGAATGTACAATCATGAGCAGCTTTAAAGGTTTGGATGATCAACATTTCAATCAACAAGGTAAAGTTTGAGACCAGCACAAACCAGTTGGTATGTCACATCCTTGTGTTAATAAGCAAGGCCTTCAGTTCATTGTGCAATACTTTCAAGTTATTACCTTTTCTTTCACACAATGATTTATATTGCTTTTAATTGGTTGCATCTTTATGTATGCAAGTCGACAACAATCACAATGACTACATTGGAAATTTCATTACACTTAGCCTTGACCTTCTAGCCAGTTGGGTTAGGAGTAGGTCTAGTTTCATAACAGTTTCCCTTACATACTCATCTTGCATTGGCACTCCAGCTAGTCTCTGCATTTTTTTTGTTTTCCCATTTCCGTCTCGCATGTTTATTTTTAGTCCAGTTTTCCATTTTCTTTGTCTTTTGATCTTGTTTCATTATTTTATTCTTCCATATTTTGTTTAATGAGACTTGGCATTAAAACTTCTCTTTTGGCTCAAAAGACAATGTGGCAAAATTTGAAAACGGAACTGTGATAAAGAAAAATTCTTGGCTAATCTATTATCCTCTTCTTTATGTGGCTTTACATTTATTTCAGGTCAAATATTTCTGAATGGAAAATACAATCATTTCCTAAGGAATGCTTTTTATAGAAAAATGTACCCATATCTATTCTAGAAACCTCATTTCTAAGTTCAATTTTATAATGATTCGGTGTTTCGCATATTAATCCAATCGAGTAGAGAAGGGAAAGGGGAAAATCCACAAAGATAACTAATTATAGAGGTATATATGTTTGTCTCTAAACGAACAAAATCTCCAGATCTCAATAAGTTGGGATCCCTCCTCTGCCCCGGTAAAATAAATAAGTGCATAATCATAGTTCTATAGTAAAATAAACAAAGGGTGACTCGAAGAGAAAGGCTTCTTGCATAAAGAGGTGAAGCAAGAAAAATCTTTGTGGTATTGTATAGGCTTGCTGGCAGTGGAGCAACACCAGAGATGAAAATTCATATTCTGATCATCTTAAAATCATAACTATATATTACCCTCTGCTAGATTGAAACAATTTTTATTTATCAAGATTTGTAAATGTGTTCAACAAAGAAAATGAATAGAGGAGACTATATATATAATTGGGTCAATCAATACTTCCTGAAGGACTAGGAATTTGTGCTCAGAGGTATACCTAAATAGAGAAACTAGGGTTCTTGCAGTGTGTCACCAAGTGTTGTCGTTGCGACAAACACCCTCCAAAATTTTGCTCACACTTGAATTTTGGAGCCTACATATGATCCTAAGATATTTTGTTCCTCGATTGTTCACAGTTGCTTCATGTTCGGTTGATATTTCCTCATATTCTAAGTGTTAAAGTCACTTTCTTATACATGCTCAATCTTCAACAATTCACAAGTCCACTCCTTTCGATGCGAGATTACATAGACATTTCACTACCCTTAAAAGTAAGGCTTACGCAATCACTATTGAAAATGACTTCATAGTCCACCAATACATGAATTGTGAAACCTATGTCGATAGTTATTTTGTACTCTCCATCAAAAGTCTCCCTCTCACTTTGGTCACATTTGTACCTCTATTTCAGTGAGTTTTCTAGGTTGTCTCTTTTGTGTGCTTTGGTTTTCAATAACATCGCTTTCACTTTTGCAATTGTCATTTTTCTTGCTTTTACTTCTACAAGTGGAGCTTTTATGTTATCTTCAATATGGCATGTGTCACTTTCATTTTCTTTAGCTTTTCTACGTGTCATTTTAAGTTTTACTTACCAAGTTAACCATGGAAAAGAAGGGAAAAGTGGTTACCGTGGAGTCGGATGAAGAAGAAATAGACTTAGAGGAGTTAATGGATGAAGAAGATGTGGACGAAGGCATGGGGGAGGAATTTGAGCCCACACCCATTTCGACAAAACTGCCCCACTATGTTCCCCCGCAGAAAGGAAAGGCGAAAGTACCCAAGGACCTGGATGAGACCAAGAGTTCGCTCCAAACCCCGCTCCTCCTGGATGGCATTATGTTTGAAGGTACACACCTAGGTCACATACCAAGCCTGAAATTCGAAGACTGGGACCTCGCTGACCACGAGAAGTTCCCTCATCTTGCGACCGATAGCCTTATGAAGCAGAACACTATGGGAGGGTTGACAACATTAGAGCCATGGAAATGGTTGTACGGAGTGGAGAAGGTCGAGCTGCTGAACCTACTCTGAGTGTCGCATTTCCACCGTGCCCCAATAACAATTTTCGTCATTAGATAGTTACTATGCCTGGAGCATGATGGGTATGTATGGCTGGAGGAGCCCATCCCTGTCATAGTAGAATTGATCCATCGCGTCTCCCGACTTCTATGAAAAGGGGAGGACCCTGCGGTGATATCAGAAGGAAAGAGCAGTGATTTGGCCATTGCAGAGGCCATGAAAAAGAAGTACAAGCTGGAGAAAAAGAAAAGGGGCTACTCCATCTCTAGCATCATGGACAAAGTGGTACACGTAGCAAGCCAAACACTGGCAGGGAAAGTTATGCGCAAGTGTAATGCAGACGAGGTACCTGTGGCGGTGGTCACACTAGCAGAACAGTGCGCAGAGGGGGTCCAGTTTAACTGGTCTAAATTCCTCTGCGAAGAATTTTTAGAGAATTTCCACGAAGCCCGGGAATAGGGTAAAACATTCCACTATGCATGGCTGTTGATGTCCATAGTTCTCGTAGCGGTGGAATTACCGAAGGATAGTCAGTTCCTAGTAATTGCCAGAGATTTACCGAAGGCTATGAAGTACGCTTCGTTGTGGGCCACAAAGAATGCAGAAAGGGTTCACAACTGCAAGATCTTCTAGGTGCTCATGGAGATGGACCTCAGGACGTGGATCAACCATAAGCCGCGGTTGTCACCCACGATCTACAACAGTCTGCAGAGCTTTGCAGAACTGAAGGCAGACATGGACAACATCTACATCAGGGCATGGAAGGATCCGATGAAGTAGTGGACAAAGTTACCCTTTATTGCCACGGATGATACCATTTTCAATGTCTTGGAGGCATGGCCATCGGAGTGGTGCACCCCCGACTTTGCAGAAATAGAGAAGTCAGCAGCTCAAAGGAAGAAAGATGAGACCAAGTTGTGCATCGTGCAGTTGGCTGAGAAGAGAAGACAAGAGGCAGCAGTAGCAGCGCGAGACACAGCACAGGCAGCAGCTGAACAAGAGAAGGCCGCAACATCAGTAGCAGGGCAGGAGGCAGCTGCGAGGGCAGGCATGGCCCAGACAACACAGGGACAAGAAGTAGAGGAAACAGAGACGGTAGAGGAAGGCGCAGACCCACCAACCACATCAACACAGCTAAAGTGGCAGCACCCGACAGAGTGGGCAGGGCCGTGGAAGAAAAGCAAGGCGTCGAAATTGTCCATCGACCCAATCACTTTGACTGAGGGAGATCTACATGACATCGGCGAGACAGTGCGCGATGTCACCTCTGAGGCTCTCCAAGAGTTCAGGCAGGAGAACCATATTGTGTTGGGGGCCCTTAGAGCACATCTACAGGAATGACATGCGCACCCTCCTCAGGTTGGTAATTTCTCAACCAACCTCGCGGCCGGCTCAACAGCGGTGGAGAAGATATTGTGTGCGCAAATGACGAACACCATAGTGCTACCAGAAGGAGCACTAGTACCATCGAATGAGGCCGATAGGCCTTCGGGTAGCATGCTGAAAGGTCTCGGTCTCAATCTAGCTTCACTTCTGCGTGAGACCTTATATGGGTTGCAGGATGGGATAACTGTAGAGCTGCATGATAGGGAGAGTCGTGTGCTCCACGTTCTCAGTGAATAGAAGATAAACATGGAACAAATCAGCTTGCAGTGTGACGAATTGGTTTTGCGGAATCAGCATTTGGTACAGGTGATAGACGATGCATGCAGAAGCATCCCAGAGCTGGCCATTCCAGCATACATTCCAATGGAGGCGCAGGTCCACAAGTTGGCAACAGGGGTCCACGAGGTGAAGGAAGAAATGACCAAGGTTCAGTTGGAGTTGAACCTTCAGATCGTTGAGCTATGGTTAAGGGCGCAACCATCCACTCCCCTGGAAGTCAGAGAACAACGTCCGAAAGCTATCATAGTGGGATTGGAGGAAATTGGAGGTGCAGTGCAAGACTGCACCCGCATGTTGGAAGAATCATTGGGGGTCCTCACAACTCTGCAGGAGGACCCCAATATCCAGTGCTTGGAAACAAACGCGCGAGAACTCCAGCAACGATATGATAGTGTCCGAGGTACTGCGCAGATGGTGGTCCTCACTCAAAGGCTTGCGAGGATGCAGAAGGCCAAGGCATTGAAGGAACAAGTGGACATGGCTCAGCATAAGGAAGCAGTCCTAAAAGAGCGCGTCCAGCCGTGGATTGACGAGTGTTGTTGGGAAAAGTATCCAATTCGGAATGCCCCTATCCCACTCTAAGGTGTGATAGTGCCTTAGCAACAAACAAGGTAAACTAATTGAGTATTCTTCTTTATGAAATGTAAATGAGGAAGAAGGATGTAACTAACCTGTGTCTTCCGCTAGTTTGTCGATCCAAATCACTCCTCTCTTCAGTAGCTCCTAGCTTCTTGCTCCTTCACCGGCCTAGCTTCACCAAATTCCTGCAATATCACAAGAGAGAGAAACTACACGAAGATACAAATATACATTCATAAAAAGCTCAAGATCAGATTAAGCTAAACATGTAAGCATAACAAAACATCATTGGTACACAGCATGTAGGAGAAACTCAAATAGATTATTGATAGAATAAGAAAGTCCAAGAGGAGATACAACCAAGTGAGTTCCGATCCAGCATCTACCTCCCAGCAAAGGAATCCCTTCCTCTCCTCCAACAAAGCATAAATCACCCAATGTACTAATCTCAATCTCAAACCAACAGCAATTCTCTGCAAAGTACAAAATTCCAGCCTGCTGAACCTCTGGGTGAGAGATCCATATATAGATGTAAGCAGAGAGGATGAGTCAGCTTATGTTTTGACTTGTGGCTTCTCTCTGTCAGTTCTTGCTTCCACTTGGAGGTTGAGAGCCTCTTACTCATCACTAGTCGAATTCATTGAGGCAAGTGTCATTGGAGAAGATTCTGGAAGCTTCCAGGGTATTTCCACCTCGTTGAATGAGCTTTCCATTTGTCATTTCCCGCTCAGTGCACCCTGGTAGTGCTTCCACCTGCGTTGCAGTGCACCTAGCCAGTGTAGTCTCTGCATTTCAGCGCAGGCAGCTAGTGGAGCCTCTGAATTGATCCTGAATTGACTATTTCTGAGTGGTTTTTGGTGGAGAACTTCTAGGAGAAGCTGTCATTGGTTGACCTTGTTCCTTTAGGAGTTGTAACAACATCTATAGGGACTTTGGATCCCTTGAATTATGGACATTTCATGCTTATAGCTGTAAGGCACAAAAATGTCTATAACAGTTGCCCCCTAAAGTATGAGGCCATTTATCGGGTGAAATGCTTTATTAGGAGGATCCAAAGTTCATTCAATGTTGGGAGGAGACCTGTAATAAGATACAATACGATACATTATTTTTCATACTGTTTTCATGATCTAGCTGAGGCGGGCATTCCCATGCTCAGCTTTATAAATTCATTTTTATGTACATAGGACAGACAATTGTCTGATGATAGACTGATGATCCTGCTGAAATCATCATCCTTTGGTAGGATGATTGTCTGTGCTGCAATGTTGTACATGCCAATGTCTTTATTTTTCCTGAATATATATCACAACCCGGATGGATGAAACTAGATCCGGGGTCTTCAAACTCGTTCGATCTTCACTCTAAGTACAAGTCGATCCATGTGAGAAATGTTCTGAAGTCGAACATGGAAAGACATCGCTTGATTACCAGTCAATGAGGTAAACTGTTAACAAGCGCGAGAGGAATCACCGATAATGATAATGACCCTCAAGGTACTGCAGTACAATTCACGTGCTGTGAATAAAGGACTTGGCGTCAAACACCACGCAAAATATTTCGGTCGAAGGTCATTGACGTATACCTATCGCCGGAAGTGAGAAACTTGCCATTGAGGCATGCAAGCTTCAAAGTACTGAAGGGGGTGTCCCTAGATCAACTTCTTGGATAATGAGCTGATGTCGACAAGAAGTGATCTGTCAAAGGAGGGCCTTAATGTATCCCACATCAGTGACACGGAACGGAGCAAATGATTTTGATGGAGGTGAAAACGATCTGATGATATATGGTTCAGGGTGGCAGTCATGAAAGAATGAAGGATAATGTATGGTAGTGGATGGGACACGGTTGACTTCTCTGGATGACTTCTCTTGAACATATCGGCGACACTTATGTGATGGATTGGTAGCATTTACCCCAAATATGGATGGTATGGCGAGACCATGGCGATGTGACCGGTGAATGAAACAACCCAACCCGACTCAGGCACGGAGTGGAAGTGTCATGTTCAAGAGCGACTTGCTACCAATAAAGTTCTTTGAGTTTCTTCCCAATTTTTCCCCAGTCATTGCTGACCAGTACCTCTTTATTTTTGTCAAGCTTGAGGAGGATAACATATGCTTGTTCTATAATTTGCCCTTCGGGCAAACCCATCGCTATGTTTTAACGAGCCTAGCGATAGTGAAACTCGTTCTCGTCTAAAGACAAGTTTGTCGCTATTTAATGTTTTTAACGAGTCTAACGACAAAGATAACTCGGTCCTTTTCATTTTTAGAGAGTCTGAAAAGGTACGTAAAGTCAACTCCGAAAGTTCTTTTTCGTCATCTAATCCCTTAAGTCCGAAAAAGTATAAAACAATACAAAAGGGATGAATTTTCGATAGTTTTAACGAGTCGAACAAAACAAGCGCTCGATCTTTTTGTGCAATAATCCCTCAAGTCCAAAAAGATTAAAATCTAGAGGAGGGATAGCACTTCCAGTCGCTTTATCGAGCTGGAAGGCCAAAACTCGGCAATCTTTTCATATTTTGCGAGTCAGATGAAAAGAGCTTAAAGAAGTCTCGTCTTTTGAGGAACGAGTGATAAAACGGGTTAGCAGCTGATTCCAGGTAAGGGTTGGAATTTTCCAATCACGACAGTGTCACAAGGATGGCTAGTGAAATCACTCTTCACAGTTGTTCCTCAAAATGGGTAAACAATCAATATGGAGGTGAATGATCGGCCAAAATGAAAAGTGGAGGTGACGGTGCAAACACGACCAAGGCTTTAATGGCTTATAATGTTACATTCAGGGTGGTTATTTACCGGAGGGTAGTTCATTTTTTAACAAGCTTAAACGCGGAAAAACACTGCTCGGTCTTATGTTTATTTTTTAACGAGCATGAACTATGTGCTAAAACTTCTCGATCTTATGTTTACTTTTTAACGAGCATGAACTATGTGCTAAAACGGCTCGATTTTCCAGTCATATGATAAGAATGTCTCATGTAAGATCCCATTTTTTATGGAGCTTGCGCCTCACAAAGCTATGCTCCTGGAATCCTTTCTTTATGCAAGTTCAGAAACGACTAATCCTACGAGTTTAAAGGGTTAGACCTACGAGTTTAAAGGGAGGACCTAAAAATTTAAAAAATAAATAGCCGCCCCTTGCTTGCACTCCAAAAGGGTTGCATGCCCCCAGGTATAAAACAGAGTTTCAAGGTTACCCCTACTTTAGTCCGATAAAACATTTGTTTCAGTGAGAGAGGCCTACCTCTTACAGGTCACCCAAAGATTGTTCTGTTAATCTTTCAAACAAAACACTTCTTCGGCAATGTCTACCGAGATAGACAAAGGTGAGTGACAATGAGCGCCAAACACATAACTTTAACAAGAGAATCTTATTCCAGAACAACCCCACTTCCAACCACGGACGGGGTACGGACTAGTCATATTCTCTCGCGGAAACCTACCTTATACCCAAAGTTTTCCTGCCGAAGCAGACCAGGATGCATGCCCCCTGGGTTCTAGTCATATCCTTCCGAATTACTCGTGCTCATCGGGAGGACGGACCGTGGGTTGAGACATTTCTTGCGTGAAGAGACCATTTAGGGATGGTATATGACTATTTGCGATGCGTGATCTGGGAAATGAAAGCTGGTCCACGAGCTTGACCACTCTTCCTTCGTGCGGAAAACACATTACTCTAAAGAGTGAGGAGACGATGGCTCCCATGCAATATATATAGTCTCGTCCAAGGAGCAGGTTATCATCCAAGGGTCCTTGAATGACCATCACGTTCATTTGAACGGTCTTCCCTTTCAATGTTATGGGCACATTGGGGAGGATCCCTAAAGGTCGACTGGTTCCTTTATCAAAACCTGTCAGATTTCTCATTTCAGGAAAAAGCGCTGGCGAACCAAGCGCTTTCCAAGCAGTAGAGGAAAGGATACTCACAGATGCCCCCTCATCAATGATGGTGCCAGCCATGACCATTCTGTATATTTGGACGATAATTCTGAATGGTATGCTTGCTGGCAAACGGGGTCTGCCTGGTTGGTTCCAGTCGAAGGAGACAACTAGGTTGCTTGGTGGTGGGACCGAGTAGACGGCCGGGTATCGCTCTGACGAACTTCCTTCCTACGATAAAGGAATGGGGGGATTGCCCCCGTGCTCGTCGGAGTCTGTGTTGATGAAGAGAATTTGGATGGTGTCATCTTTATCCTCTTCAGTGACTGTATCATTCGAAGACAAAACCTCTGAAGGCAAGACCGGGTCAACTGCCGCCTCGACCTTTTGACTTTCGTCGGGTATGGATTCAGCTGGTTCATCTTCAATGACTGGCGCTTCAGCTGACCACTTGAGCGGGCCAGCTGGATTTTCAACTAACGAAGGACTCGGCAAGAGTTTTTTATATCCAGGAGGAAGTCGTAACGGTGAAACCGGACGATCATCCAAAACTCTTTTCGCTTCGTCTAAGAAGGGACAACGGTGGATGGCATGGTCGCCTTCGCACAGTCTACAGGGAGATATAGCTCTCCCTTTTTGTCCAGGGACTTCACTTTCGCTAGTTGACGGTATGCATTCAACATGGCTATCAGAGGTTGATGCCACCGGATTGTGCAAACGGGGAGACCAGCCCCTTAGTATCCGAGGGATGCAGGGACAATCTCTGTGGAAGTGGTCTCCCTTGCATATGACACATGGCGATTTAGGCCTACTCAGTGTTGTGTGTGGATTTTTGTTAGACGACACTTATTTTCCCCCAATCGCTTTTGGCTCCTTCTTCTTCTTCTCTTTCTTCTTCTTTTCCTTCTTCTCCTTAGGAAGTTGGTTTTTTGTTTTACCAGTTCCATCAAGCGAAGAGGAAGGAGGAGAGGAAGAATTAGAGGAAGTAGAAGGCTGGTGGGTAACTCTGAACTAGTCTAACTGTTGATTCGACTGTTCAGGAATAGTGGTGTTCTGAACGACATTGGTTGAGAAGAGCCACACCGGCAAGCCAATTGTCAGTCCTAGAAGCGACAATGTGGCCATATGGGGCGCACCAACATCTCCCCAAGAGGAGAAGGGACTAGGATTTCCACCAAGGGGAATTCCTTGGTTGGTGGGTTCCATTTTCTCAACCTAAAGATCAATGCAGGAAAAAGGGGTGATTGTTCCGTTTAAAATAAATTTTAACGACGCTTAGACACAACTTGCTTTTTCAATTTTAAAGAGTCGAGAAAAAGCTAAAGATGACTCTAGTCTCCTTCGATGTTTTAACGAGCCTGAAGTGACAAATGCTCGGATGGACTTTTTCTGTTATAGAGTCTGAAAAAGGCCAAAAGGAACTGCTCTGGAGTCCTACGTAGAGTGTGTGCCAAACTTTTCACCAAACCGCAGAATACTTTTTAAGGTACGAGCGGTCAATCTTCCCGAATGCTGTGTTCAGTGCATTGCGATCAGTAGGATGGCCGACACAGCTTCCTATGGATAAAGGTTTTATTCCTATAGGGGTCTCCCAATATATACTCGACGGTACGTGGGAGCACAATCCGTACTGGCGCTATCGTCTCTCAGGAGGAATCACCCAACCATCAGCGAGATCGACAGTCACCAGGTTTTACGATGCCGGAACACGTCTCTAGCCTAGACCTCTATGTTGCGCGTTAAGTTACAAAGTGTTGTTAAGTTCATTCAATTTATTTTAGGTTGATCTTTCTTAGAAGTTTGCCTTTTTGGATCACCATGAGATGTATGATACAATTCCTAAATGCAGTCTAAAGATGATAAGCAAGCTTTTATATCTTTTCAACAATGAAAATCCTAGCTACAAGGGGAAAAGAAAGACACAATCTTTTCTCAAAGAGCATAGAGCACACTGTAAATGCACTTTTCCTAAATCAAAGCATGCAAACTATCAAAATGCAAATGCACATATGCATGTATTTGTTTTCGCTTTCTTAATATTGATGCCTAAAAAGAAAGTTGTTGTACAAATTTGAATTCGATTTCAAGTGAAAACATAAACAAGTTCCTTTTCCGAAATCAAAAAGACGATTACGACACTTTATGATTTACTTGTTTAGCCACTAGAAATGCATAAATTCAAACCAAACGATAAAAGTAAAATCTTAATCAACTGTGAACAGCAAACAAACTCACTCCTAAGATCAAAACGACACTTACAACAGGTCTAGATCTAAGGGCGACAGTATGACTAGTTTACTTTTGTAATGGGAAACTGCAAATGATGTAACAAATACACAAAGAACAAATACAGTTTCTTTATACAACTGAGGCGGAATTGAGGCAAAGAAAAGGGGTTTCAGATAGGTACACTGACTGATAACAGGTTGCAAAAAACAGAGATAAACCTAAGCAAAAGGAAGCAGGGAACCACAGCTGCACAAGGCAAGGGCTGATCAGCACACCCTCAGCACAAAGAAACTGAACTTCAGCGCAGGTAGCCTTCACGGGACCTGCGTTGAAATGCAAAACCTCTTCACAGAGTCTGTGCTGAAGCAGAAATGAGAGTTGTCTCTGGGTTCTGGGTCACGGTTTGCAGTTTAATCTACAGTTTTTGGCCGGATAAAAGCTATCAATTAGGTACAATTAGGAGGATGATTTAAAGGAGGACTAAGATCTATCACAAAGGGCTGTTAGAGCACTTGTGGATCAGATGTTCAGATCATAAAAACAGGCCCAGTGAGTGGACTAGAGTGGCAGATCTCTACTTTTCATTTGAAAATGGCAAATGCATTTCGATTCGGCACTCCTGAGTTTATGAGAAGAACAACAATAGAAACACAAATAAACTAACAAGATACTCTCCCCAGTGGAGTCGCCAATTTGTTGTTGGGAAAAGTATCCAATTCGGAATGCCCCTATCCCACTCTAAGGTGTGATAGTGCCTTAGCAACAAACAAGGTAAACTAATTGAGTATTCTTCTTTATGAAATGTAAATGAGGAAGAAGGATGTAACTAACCTGTGTCTTCCGCTAGTTTGTCGATCCAAATCACTCCTCTCTTCAGTAGCTCCCAGCTTCTTTCTCCTTCACCGGCCCAGCTTCACCGAATTCCTGCAAGATCACAAGAGAGAGAAACTACACGAAGATACAGATATACATTCATAAAAAGCTCAAGATCATATTAAGCTAAACATGTAAGCATAAAAAAACATCGTTGGTACACAGCATGTAGGAGAAACTAAAATAGTTTATTGATAGAATAAGAAAGTCCAAGAGGAGATACAACCAAGTGAGTTTTGATCCAGCATCTACCTCCCAGCAAAGGAATCCCTCCCTCTCCTCCAACAAAGCATAAATCACCCAATGTACTAATCTCAATCTCAAACCAACAGCAATTCTCTGCAAAGTACAAAATTCCAGCCTGCTGAACCTCTGGGTGAGAGATCCATATATAGATGTAAGCAGAGAGGATGAGTCAGCTTATGTTTTGACTTGTGGCTTCTCTCTGTCAGTTCTTGCTTCCACTTGGAGGTTGAGAGCCTCTTACTCATCACTAGTCGAATTCATTGAGGCAAGTGTCATTAGAGAAGATTCTGGAAGCTTCCAGGGTATTTCCACCTCGTTGAATGAGCTTGCCATTTGTCATTTCCTGCTCAGTGCACCCTGGTAGTGCTTCCACCTGCGTTGCAGTGCACCTAGCCAGTGTAGTCTCTGCATTTCAGCGCAGGCAGCTAGTGGAGCCTCTGAATTGATCCTGAATTGACTATTTCTGAGTGGTTTTTGGTGGAGAACTTCTGGGAGAAGCTGTCATTGGTTGACCTTGTTCCTTTAGGAGCTGTAACAACATCTTTAGGGACTTTGGATCCCTTGAATTATGGACATTTCATGCTTATAGCTGTAAGGCACAAAAATGTCTATAACAACGAAGCCTTCACCATCACGATAGATATCGAGGGCAAGCTCGCACATATGTAGGGGATATACACATTGAGGCAGATGAGCTCTCCTGATGCAGAGGCTTCGAAAGAATGAATGCAGCAGGTTCAACAAGTGGCAACTCAGTGCGTTGCGGACCTCTGAGGAGCTCAAGAATAGTTGGTGGGACTCCGTGCAAAGATCACCACAGTGATAGAGTGACTCGAGGGCAAGTCATGATGTTTGTGTTGGGGGCTTGTTAGGCATGTAATCCCCCCCAAGGCATGTTTCGGGGCTTAAAGTCCAAGTTTTGACCGAATTTCATTGTAAAGCTCTGCGAATTGCGAGCATAGGGTGCAAAAGTATGATAGAGTCATAGGGTTGTCGACCCTAGTCGTGTAATGTAATGTCGGCCTACCCATGGTCCGCGGACCATGGGAGTGTATAAATAGAGCGAGGCTCTAAGTTGTAATAGACATGAGTTGATGATGAATAGAGGAAAAGAGAAAGTCTAAGTGCATAAGTGTGTTTTTGGGTCATAGAGTAGGAGTACGCCGCTGAGTGCATGGACCCCTGCAGCTGAGTGCGCAGGGCGGAGTCGAGTCTGTAACCGAGGAAAGATATAATAAAGAGAAGTTTTGGTATAATTTTGTGTATGTGTTCTTGGGTTAATGATTGATTGTTATTTACAATTATATGGTTTATTTACTACGCGCATCTGTATGAATGGTTCATGCTTTTAAAATATAACTTAAGGCACTTAATGAACTAATATAAGTACATACAAGTGAGATCTTGGGTAATAACACAAAGCGTGGTGTTCGGCCCTGAGTAAGGGTTGTGTGAAGGCCGAATATCACGCAGCTAGGTATGGGAAAGTGCGCGAGGCCAGCTGTGGCCAGTTGACCTCATCAGGCATCTCCAAGGTGCGGAAACCTGGTTCTAGCACCCTCCCATACTACTTCAGGTGAGATCTCAGTCTGCGCTTTGCGGACTATTGCCGAAAGGGCCAGTAGTAACGAGATTTGTTTGGCTAATTAACTCTAAACTTGGGTCAGGTCCCAACAAGCCAACAGAGTAGAGGTGTGGTTCTCTCCTACAAGGCATCTACCCTTCCTTATAGAGAATGACCGAGCGTGAAAATCCATGGGTTGTTTACAATACACATACATTGGAATTTTCATCGCAAGACCAATAGAAACTCCACACTCAAAATAATTTAAGGGATTCTTTACAACATGCATACATTTGACTTGTCATTGCAAGACCAACAAAGACTCCACAACCAGAAAAAACTCTCACGTATTTAAAGATACTTCCACTATCTTAAAAGATGTGAAGGAAAATCAAGTGCCACAAAATCTAGCAACAAATTGTGTGAAGGAAAATTACTATCAATTCATTTGGCTCCTTTTTCTTAATTTATAGCTTAATTTAAAGCTTTGTTACCCAAAAATCAACCATGCTCGAATATTCTCCTGGGTTTCAAAGGTGTCACACAGAGAATATTTTCCTATCAATCAATGGCTTGATGTGGCTCAGATTGGCAATTTCAAAAGACAATTCTGACTGGGTGTCCACAGGAAAATTACACCTCTGGAAATGAATTGATCTCTTGTGAACTTATTCAGCTCGGAAGGGATGGCACTCAAACAAGGCTAAGAATTGGTGCCTTGAAGAAAACAAGAGGTTTTACTCGAGCATAGATCGAAAATAGGTTTTTGTTATCACTTAGATTTTCCTTAGAAGTTATTTAAAAGAAGGAAAGTGTCCAAGTTAACTACAAACCAATATTTTAAGTACAAATCCTAGCCGATCTACACTCGGAGAGGGCTCTCTCTTTATAATTTAGCATTGTTTTGATATGATATTAGGATAGTTATTAACATTTAAGGAATTTGTTTTGATTTGTTTGGTGGAATTAAGGAAACTGATGGGCAGAGTAGGTATTTAGGCCATTGGGCTATGGAGTCAAGTAGGAAAGGTTTATCAAGATTTGATTAATCATCGAGGAAATAGTTCACAAGGCAAGCTAGCACCGCAAGGACAAATCTGAAGGTCTCAACGGATGAAAATCTTAACCAGGGCCAAGGGAAATGAAGAATCCTTAACAAGGATTAAGATGAAGAAGGGAGGTTTGGCAAATAGCAAGGGCAATTAAGAATCCTATACTAGGGGCCAATAGAGGGAATGAATTACAGAAGTAAGGGAGCAACTAAGAATTCCCAAACTTAAGCAATTTAGTAGAAAACATTAAATAAGCAAACAATTAAAACAGAGAGCACTTAAGCTAATTCTGATGATATTACTCCTTGTTTGCTTTTAAGAATTATAAGAAACACATATGATATTTCATAACATAAAGGAAAACAATAATCAAGCTCAGAGAAGTGATACTTATTTTTCTCCCATAGTGCATATGAATTGAGTCAAATGTCCTCAGCTTTATTTAATCCAGTAACCCAGTCCGGCCTTGATTACAATAGCTCCTTTAGCTCAAAATAAAAAGTCTACAGAAATGATTTTTAATCCACGCTAATTAATTCAATTTGTGAAGTATTTATACAAAAATTAATACAAAATATCTCATAACTATATGAGATTTATTCTAGGAAACGAAAGTTATCTTCCACACGAAGATAGAGACAGATGGAAAATAGATTGTTTGTTGTCCCTTTATTTGTGAAAGTGTTGGATACTGGAACTCAGATTTGGCTCTTGCAGTTGCCTCAGTATTTATGTGCTGGACTTCACTCTTATCTTCACCTACTGATACTCTTTACCTGTTCCTTTTCATCCTTTCATCCTGTATTAGCAGAATTTACCATGGTAAACATATTTTACTCCACATATTTACTATAGTAACCTTATAGTAAATAAGTCAAAATGGTACACCGTTCGTTATCTGGTAATTTCATCTTGATCGTCTTCCTGTAAACTTCATCAGCTTCTATGTACTTATCAAAATTGGGTTTGCTGGTGAATAGATGTTTTACTTCATGTTCTATGTAAAATAGATTCTCCAAGCCATCATAAAGTACCTTTCTTGTAGGTAATGCTTTTACTCCTGAAGAACTTTCTTGGCTCCTAGCCTGTTTATTTAATCTCTCGATATAGTCTTCCCGTGTCATTAGCTTTTCATGTATAACCAATGGGATAGGAAGGCCTTTCTCTCTCAAAATGCCATATTTCAACATGAAGCTATCTATGTCTGCCTGAATACTTTGACACCTTTTCTCTAAATTAAGCATTAAGTTCCTTTTAGTAAGAACTTTCTTTATCTCAATAATAGTAGTTGTTCTATCCTCAATCTCTAACTCATCCAACAAGTACCTGTTTCTACTATTCAAAAAATCAATCAACTGATTTGCCTCTTCAGGTTTATCTCCCAGTTCTTCTTTAGTCTTATGTATAGCTTCCATAGCTACTTTAATTAATTCAGTCTTTTCAAAAATTACCTGGATAGAAGGCCAAATATCATTGATGGAATCAATGATATTGGCCCACAATATATTTTTCATGTCTCCCAATGGTTTTTCTAATGTCAAATCCTTCTCCAGGACTCTGATTCTTTCCTCCATCCTTCAGTTTTTTCGTTCTTCTTCTTTATTCTGAATTTGTGCAAGCTCGTAGTTTGTTTCCAAACTTATCATTTGGTCTCTGAGCTTTTTCAATTCTGTGGCCCGGATACTCATTTTTTCCATGGCTTTAATCAATTCATTTTTTTTTTCTGCTGATGTCCCTGCACTGGTTGATGTACCTGTGGTTGAAATAATCCCTGCTACTAGCAATGCTGTCACTGGTGGAAGTGTTGGCACCAAGGAAGTTTCCAGAGTGGAGGGTACTGCTATAGAAACTGTAGGTATGACAGTCTGAGGAGCGGTGGTCAGCTCAATTTGCTTAGACTGTATTGCTTTCTCCAATTCTTTCTCAGTTTCCTTTAACTGATAATTTAACTTAAGGACTAAGTCCATAAGTTCTTCCTCCTTTTCCCTCTCTATAACTTTTGCAGTTTGAGTATGGTGGAGAGGAGGGACCTTGAGCTGCTTCTTCAGTGTAGCTATATCATCATTTTTCTTTTTAATCAACTGCTTCGCTACTTTTACATCCTTGGGATTATGTCCCAACTCTATCACCAAGTCTTCTAATGTTTTTATCCTGGTGTCTTTAGCCTGAGAGGAGGCCTTTTCCAGTTGAAGCTGTGCAGAGGTATTGCTCAATGAGTTCTGCAATTGATGTGTTGTGATGGCCTTATTAGTCAATGTAGAATATACCATCTCACCAGTTTGTTTGTGCAGTTCTATTTGGTCAATGGGATGAATATCCTTTGCCAAAAATTCAAAATCAGTATTTAAATCATCAGCCATGGATCTTGGCTGTTGCACAGTTGGCTTGAGCAAGCTCATTTGCATCTTTCCTTCCTTTATATCAAAGGCTAACATCAACCTTGTCTGGTTGGTTGGAGCCATTCTGAGATAGTGAGCATAGGTTTGAGCTTTCAGTTTCTCATTCCTTGCTTTAATTTCTTTATATTTTCCTTTTATGTCCTGGCTTTGTCCTGAAGGAGCTCTGAATGAAGACACCTCTGTGCTCTATTGTCTTTCCAATGCTTGTATCTGTGAAGTAGATGGTGTCCCTCCTGTTGGAATGGTTTGCATGCTATCACTCCTTTCGGCGACTGTGTCACTTTCTGTTTCTTCAAGAAATTCCTTTTCAGATAGGGGATTCAACCTTTGCCTTTTTGCATAGGTTTGGTCAATGGGCACAGTAGAAGGAGTGGCCTCCTCTCGGCTTCTCTTTGGATTTTTCTCCTCATTTAGAGGAGTCTGCAAAATGGGAGGATTGCTCATGTTTGGTTCTGTTTGATCTAGCTCCTCTGAAATTTCTGGTTGCTCTGAATCTTCTACATGTTCTGATGACTTTTGTTGCTTTGATAGTTGTGTGTTGTGTTTCTGTGACTACTTTTGTGATGAAGTTTCTCCAGACACCTATACACGCGAATCTTCATCAAGCCTTCTTTCTAAATCCACTAATACATTGCCAACTGCAACTTGTGTGCTATCTTGATCTACCAGAGTACCTTCCACCCATCCAGATTGATTGGCATATTGTTCAATTTCTTGGATCCTAGGGTGGATATAAGGAGATAGCTTATTTTACTGCCTTCTATTACAAATGAAGTTGTGGGGGTCATAGGTCCAAATAAAACTCTGTGTTAATCTCAATCTTTGGAGAATTTCATCTGCCTCCTTTCCTGCTTCTCTTTTATTGAAAATAAATGGGCCTAGATGATCTTTTATTCTTGGTTTTGACAAAGTGAATCTCATCAGAATTGATCATTTTCCTGTGGTACTCTAGAGAAAATAATCACATGGGGAGATATCTAGGTAATTTGTAAGGAGGCAGCTCACATCCATAAATTCGAATTTTAGTATGGTTTTGGTACAAATACCAATCCCCTACTTTGTATTGTTTGGATAGCTGGAGAACCCTCTTAATGTCTGCACTGATTCTGGGAGGGGGACTTCCTAATAACATTGTAGTCACTGGATGAACAAACAGTCAATAAAATATGTGTATGGATAGTGAGAAGAACTAGACCTGTGGAATAGAGAGGTCCAAAGGATGACATATCTAGGATTCCCTCTAGTATCAAGTTTTTGGACAGAGAATGGAAACTTATCAGTTTGGTAGTAGAGAAACAAATGATACAGGGCAGATGAATATTTGAACACTCTTTCATTTTCTAATCTCATGAACTGATCATGCATTTATATGTGATGAATTTTGCATAATCAAACTTGACTGTAGGAGGTTGACCAGGGGTAAAAATAGACACGTAGGAAAAAATAATCTCATCTACATATTCATTAGTGGTAAAACCTAAAATGCATGATATCATTGTTGTGATATCTTTGCCCAGATCAGAAAAGATCACTGACATGTAAGGAGGGGGGTCTTTTGGCATGAGTCTTTCTTCAACAATGTAAGTCTGGAGGATTTGGATACTTCTGGAACTAGATAGCTTTGAGAATCTTTCAAGAAAATCAGCAATGGTACAGGGGTGAGGTCTTGACCAGGTTGTAACTGCAACATTTCATTTATGGATTCAGTAGTGATAGTAAACAGCACTTTCTGATTTGGGGACATTACAGCTCTCATGATAGGGTCATAGTTTGCTTGACAGTAGTGAATAATTTCTCGAAAGACATGAACACTAGGGAATTGATATTTGGGCAGGTTTGATTCCCAGAGGCCTATCTTATCTGCATGGTTCAAATAGGTGTCTCGGTGTCTGCAATACAATTTCAGAGGGGATTCTTCAAAGGTGAGGTCTTTAATCTGAAAATCTTTGTCAACCAAGGGAAGATGGTCTAAATCTCTGTGGGAAGTGGTAACTGGCATGACATTTAAGGCAATTGGGGCGTCCATCCTTGGTTCTTTTGGATTCAAGGACGATAGCAGGGGGTTTCAGGGAACTATGGAAAACTGGGTCATCTCAGAGAGTCTCAAGACTGTCAAACAACTTAATTGCACTAAATTACTTAATTTTTAAAGCAATTTAGCTCAGGTTCAGTATGAAAATAGGGTTTCTCAGTTGAAAACGGGGTAAATACCTAGTGTTGGTTGTAAGAATGGATTAATGGCACTGGTGCAATGTTCGCAGGGAGAGCATAGTTTCGCAATGGTAATCTGGAGTTCAGCGGCTTCTGGAGGTTGACGGTTGGAAGCAGGTTGACAGTTCGAACGTACTCTGTGTGTGCATGGAGAACAGAAGGTTATTTTCTTGGTAAAACAAAGATAATGAGTATTTTTGGTTTTATTTGCAAAGTCAATGATTTTGGCGGGTATAATGGAAAAGCGACAGTTGGCACCAACTAACGGAGGTGACATTTTGTCGTTTAGCGAGGGTGGTAAGTGGAATCTATCACACCACTTTTGAGGGCTTGGCAGTATTGGGAGAGGTTCGCCCGATGCCATTCATTGGGCGACACGTAGCGGCGGGGTGAATAGTAAAACCGCTCACATCGGGCGGGTAAAGGTCAGCATCAGAGGCCACCCGATATGAGCGTCAGCCATTAGATTTGAAGGGGTCAGATCATACGGTGATCGGGGCAATGATTTAATCGAGAGTTAATGGAGGGGCCCGACGGGATAATAATTATGGATTAGGGAGATTTAATGACGTTGGGGATGATTTGATTGGAGGACGGTTATTAATTAATCACAATTTGATTAATTAATCCCTTTTAATATGACGGAGGGTTATGGTTCTTAATTAATCGCAGATCGATTAATTAATCCATCTAATTATTTTATTATGGTTTATATTTCAAACCAGCGGGATGGGATATTAACATATGGTATTTTAATAATGTATATGGGAAATGGGTGTATTTTTGGGATTTAAATACATAAATAAAATTAGACGTTAATATGAAAATGGAAATGGAAACGCGCTAAGTAAAATGATTTTGAAATATATTGACATTTCCGCATTTGAACATCACAACTTAGGCTTAAGTGCATTTGTGGGTTTTTATATGAGGGTAATTACTTTTCCTAGGCAAATAGTGATTTTACCTTAGGAAAAGGGGGTTTTTAGGGAAAATGAATAAATGATGGAGGGGGTGAATGTTGATAAGGGGGTTTTAGTACTTAGACCTTATAAGTTATTGGGTTGAGGTTCTGGTCCCTCCAGAAGTCAGAGAAATACTCTGAGCCCCTTTAACTTAAGGCTTTAGGTACTTTGATTTTTATTTGTAGGAAATTAGTGAAATAAGGGGTAAAATGAATGAGGAAATTAAACACTTGACTTTGTAAATGTTTCCTTGTTATCCATACTTTTAAAACAATATGATGATGAAAGTAAATGATATAAGTTTTGACTAATCATTCATCATACATAATCCTGCAACCATTCATCTACTTACCCACCTACACATCCTACCATTTTTTCTACTCTTTATTAGGGTGCACTTAAACTGGCAAACCCTTATCAAACTTTTCTTTTCTTTACAATATAAAATCTATCTAATTCTACCTTTATTACATCCAACGGCTCAGATTAAACTGTTGAGCTCCTTTTATTCACTCTACCTATCTACTTATCTGCCAATATTAAACAATTTGGTTAGATTTTATTCTCTATATATGGACATAGAAATTGAAAACATGAAATAGCCAATTTACACTATTTGACCATTCATGGATTGTGGCATAAGTGACAAGCTACACACAACCTTTTATTTTTCATTAAAGTAAATGGTAGTGGCATTTAGACTTGCACACTTTCATGATCTTTTCTTTTTTCTTGGGATTCATTTTCTTTCATTTCTTTTTTTTTTTCAATTTTTGAATGTGGAAAACATTTACAGAAAACAAATGTATGTACATATTACAAAGATAAACGAAGTCAATCATAAATTATGACACCTACTGGTATAGGAAAATAACAGTGGCTCCACTTGGGGATGGCTTTCCCTGGTGGAAATTCAAGAACTGTAGATCAATAGCCTTCTGAAAGACTGTTATTTTATTCTGCAATTTTCCCTTTATTTTGCTTTATTGATATTTATGACAGTGACACTTTTGAAGCTTAGGGCCTTCTTTTTGGGCTTCAACTCCAAAACTTTACGATCCAATCAACACTAAACTTTAAGAAGGATATAGTATGTACAACTGAAACTGGTAAAATTAGTAACTTGGATCAATATAGTGTTTCAACATTCGACCATTTACTAGTCCTCCTTCTACCTCTGCACCATCCAATTCTTTGAGAAAGTAAGCATTATTACCTCTGAAGGCATATATAATGTATGGACCTTTCCACAGGAAATCAAACTTCCCATGTTTCCCTTTGTCTTCCCTCCTAGAGTCCCACTTCAAAACTTTATCACCAAGATAGAAGTCTTCTGCCTTGGTTCTTTTATCAAAAAATTTCTTGAGTTTTTCCTGTAGTACTTGGGCTCTGATGTATACTTCCTCCCTGGTTTGCTACAAATGAATGGTCTGATTGATTCTCCTCTGAATATCATTTGGCTCAACTTGGGATTCCTGGAGTAGTTTCATTACTGGAATTCCCAATGATGAAGGGAAAACTGCTTCCATCCCATAGACTAGCTGATAGGGACTAGTTCCAATAGATTTCTTAGTGGTCAGCCTATCTGCCCACAAAGCATTTATTAATTTCTTGTTCCATGTTTTCTTATTATCTTCCAACAATTTTTTAATAATGTTCATCAGGCTTTTGTTGGAGGATTCTGCAAGTCCATTTCCTTGGGGATAGTAGGTTGTAGAGTGACCAAGGGTTATATGGTATTTATGGTAGAAATCAATCATCCTCTTTGATTTAAAGGCTACAACATTGTCTGTGATAATTTTTTTGGGACAACCAAATCTGGACAGAATATTGGCCTCCAGAAAACCTATTATGACAGTATCAGTGGCTTGTCTAGAGGGAATGGCTTCTATCCACTTTGTAAAGTAATCTGTGGCAGTCAAGATCCACCTATGTTGAGCAGAAGAAGGGGGGTGAATTTCACCAATGAAGTCTAGACCCCACTGTTGAAAAGGTTTTTCAGTAGAAATGGGTTTCAAAGGTAAAGGCAGAAGTTTTCTTTTTCCTTCAAAGATCTGACACTTGTGGCAGGAGGTTACAAATTTTTTTACATCAGAAAACAAAGTTGGCCAGTAAAATCCAGCTCTTAAGATTTTATCAGTCGTTGTCTTCTAGTAGAGATGTCCTCCACAATCAC
This sequence comes from Pinus tabuliformis, assembly GCA_031772625.1. Classification (NCBI taxonomy): domain Eukaryota; kingdom Viridiplantae; phylum Streptophyta; class Pinopsida; order Pinales; family Pinaceae; genus Pinus; species Pinus tabuliformis. The sequence goes on along the minus strand of CM062816.1, from coordinate 750,428,750 downwards.
CTGCATGAAATTCTTGGAGTACTTTGTCAGATTCTTCCTTTAATAAACAATTTAACAGAATACCTTCATGATTTTTCCAAAATAAAGTATTATCAATTATGTAGAATTTCAAAGATTTCATTTTCAAAAACCTACTTTTAGTTCTGGACAACCTTGGAGGAGCTTGTAAATTTTGTAGAACGTATATTATGTCAGTATACCAGGGTGAATCTAAAAAGGCCTGGCTGATCTGTGGAGTCGCCATCTCCTCTTTGTTATCCAGTTCTGCGATAAAATTTATACCCAAGGCTTGGCAATTTGTTTCAGCCATAAGTTTGGCCAACCCATGACCTTTGATTAATTTTGTAGGTTTAATCTCTATGTCGTACTCTAATATGGTAGCTATCCACTTTCCCCTTTTGCCATCAACTCCATTCTGTGTTAGAATGTCTTTGACTACAACATTGGGAACATAAGCTACTATGTGAGAGTACAAGATATAGACTCTGAAATATTTGATAGCTTTTACCAAAGAAAAAGCTTGTTTTTCCATTATGTTATACTTTAAAGGTGCATCCCTTAGAGCTTTACTAAAGAAGGCTATTGGTTGTTCAAATCCCTGATCATTCTTCTGTAGTAAAACTGCAGCAATGGTATGTTCTGATGCAAAGGAAAAAATGATAAATTCTCTGTCAAACATTGGACTTATGAGGACTGGTGTTTGAGTCAAGGCTAGTTTTATATCTTCGAATGATTTTTTAGCCTCTACGGTCCATTTAATAGCCGAATCTTTTTTCAACATGTTATTTAGCAGTCTAATTAGTTCAGCTAGGTTAGAGATAAATCTTCTTAAAAAGTTTATTTTTCCTAAAAATGCCTGAAGTTCTTTGATGTTTCTGGGGTGAGGTATTTGCAAAATAGCTTCAATCCTAGTTGGGTCAATCCGGATCCCATATTTAGAGATAATGTGGCCTAATAATTTTCCTTCTTCCAAACCAAATAAAGACTTTTTTGGATTCAAAGAGATGCCATATTTCCTGCATTTAATAAAGACCTGTCTAAGATGATCTAGATGTTGTTGATATGATCTGGAAAATACTGTGATATCATCAAGGTATATAACCAGGAAATCATGGATTTCCTTAGAAAAGGCAATATCCATTGCTCTTTGAAAGGTGGCCCCTACATTTTTCAATCCAAAAGGAATTTTAACATACATGAAGGTACCCCATGGGGTAGTAACCAGAGAACCCATCTAATAGTGAGATCCTTGTGGAACCTACTACCCTTTGCAATATGTGATCCATTTTAGGTAGGGGATAGTTATCTTTGAGTGAAACTTTGTTTAAATTCCTAAGGTCAACACACAGTCTTATTTCTCTAGTTTTCTTTCTTGTAGGGACAAGATTAGATACCCAATCTAAAAACCTAATGGGTGCAATAATCTTAGCTTCATACATTCGTTTGATTTCCTTTTCGATAGAAGGTAGTAGAATAGGGTTAATTCTTCTAAGCTTCTGTCTAAAGGGCTTCTGATCTTCTTTTAAAGGGATAGTGTGTTGTATAATGCTAGTATCATAGGATTTTAGGTCCTCATAACTCCAGGCAAAAACATCCTGGAATTCCTTCATAAGTTCCATATATTTTAGTTTTTCATTGGGAGGTAATGATTTAGACAATTTTATTAGTTTGGGATTCTCTTCAGATCCTATATTACATTCCTCAATGTCTGATTTCAAAGGTTCCATTTTAGGCTTTTTAGGAATATCATTTGAGTCGAATAAGTCCTCCAAAGGAGTTAATCCCTTGGGTAAGAAATTATCTTTGAGATTTATGACTTCAGTTTCATCATCAATTACTTCATCAATTTCCATTTGTTTTAAATCTTGAATATCTGATTTTGTGAATTCTGTAGGATGAAGTCTGTCTATTTGATCTTCTTCTAGTTTGTTAATTTCTATTTCATTAGCGTGATCAAAATCTGAAGCTTTGTCTGTATCTATGTTAATATTAGCAAATTCTTCATCTAATGTTAAAAAATTGTTAATCTGCTTATCATTTTCAAATACTTGCCAGTTCTTTAAGTTGTCAGGAATAGCTGGTCTGTGCCTAACCTCAGCAGTGTACTGATGGTTGGGCTGGAAGGGCAACTTACAGGTACTAGCAAACATGGCCAAACTATGAGCTTGCATGTTATGTTTTCTGGGGATAGCAGCAAGCTTGGTTTCTAAAAAAGTGTTAAGGATTTCTACAACTGTACCTCTATAAAATCCTAGTCTAGGGTCTCTAGTCAGGTAAACACCATTAATTTGTTTAACTATCAATTCAGAATCTCCCATAATTGATACCCTTATAGCTCCTAACCCTTTAACCAGTTTAAGACCTAACAGGAGTGCTTCGTATTTTGCCATATTGTTTGTACATTTTAAGTTTAACCTATAGGCATGACCTTATGCATGATCATTCTCTAAGTTATAAATCCATACACCTGCTCCTGCACCTAGCTTGTTTACTAAACCATCAAATTCTAGATGCCATAAGATTTCATGTTCATAATTTGTATCTGGAGTGGTGGTTCCTTTCTTGACTAGGGCATCTAGGTTTTGTTTGTCATTTGATATCTCATAAATTTGAACATTTGAATTTTCTTTTAGTATTGCAATTTCTTTTGGTTCTATTATAATGTTATTTGAATTAGCTTCATGTCTTGTTTCAACATTATAAAGAATAAAAGATTCCATGTCAGAATGTACTAAATATATAGGAAAGTTCTGAGGCCTCTCCTGACTACTCATTACATACTTCATTAAAGTTTCTCTATACAGTTTCTTGGGATGTCCAAAGACTGAAATGGTAGAATAAGACATATCAAGTTGCAAGGATCCCTGGAGTTTGGCACCCCAAGATCTGGACAATAGCATTCCATACTTGGGAGGTATATCAGCAACAACAATGTCCATGAGTATAGTTTTGGCAGGGTACTGAACCAGAGAAACACACAAATATTTTATAAGCCCTAAGCACCTAACTTGACTTGAATCAAAGGAAAATAAATCCCTATAAGGCCTAGTGATGTCTAAGTTAAGTTTCTCCATAACAGACTTGGGCATGAGATTATGTGAAGCACCAGAGTCAAGCATGGAATTATGTAAGATTTTGTCATGAATGTTGAGGCTGATATAGAAGGGTGGTACCCCTCCTTCCATTGGTTTCCCATTTACATCAGGGCCAAAAATTAACTCAGGTTGATCATCAAAGAGGTTTACAGAATCTTCATTTTCAATGAAATTTAATGATTTGCTTATTTGAGACCTGTAAGTATCATGTTTAACTAGTTCTGTTAAAGGAACTGAAATTTTGAGTTTGGCCACCTCTGCCCCCAAATTGAAAGACAAAGGGGCTTTATCCGTTTGAACATTTGAAACTTTGGCAGCAATGTTTTCTTCTTTTTCAAGGTTTGGAGCATTCTTTCTTGGGTTTTCTAATATAATCTTTGGAGACTTTTCCACTGTTTCCCTGGGGGGAAATGAAGTGGAAGGTTTTTCATTAGAAGGTTGGTTATCAATTACATCCTCAATGGTGGGGCTGGGGGGATTTTGATTTGATCTAGAAAGGATTCGAAGAGTTTTTGTCACTGGAGCTGTTTTGATTTTCTTAGACTGATTAGGAACTGTTTTCTTGTTTTGTTCTGGGGCATCAGTATTTCTTCTGCTTCTTAAATTGTACTGTTTATGTACCTCAAAAATAGTAGAGTCATACCCCTGCTTGAAATCAAATGATTCTCCTATTTGGGTTTGGAATTGTTGGAGCATGTGTGATTCTTGGTCATCCTGAGTTAGGAAAATGTTTTCCTCATCATCTAGACCCATCAAATTAATCTGAGTGTCTTGTTCAGGGTCTTCTAAGTGTGAGGCCTCTGCATAGTTTTCTTGGAAAGGTGGTCTGATATTCTGGTTAGGAATATTCTTTCCAACATTCTGGTTCTGGTTTTTCCTAAAGTTTAGATTTCTTGCTAGGGGAGCCTGCTGGTTATCCCAGTGAGGTTTTCTTTCAATGTTTTCGATTCTTTCCATCAACCTTTCCATTCCTTTGGTCAAAGCATCCATTTTTTGGTCAAAGGGTGAAGTTTCCTCTTTCAAGGGTACTCTTCTCTCATTTCTAGCTCTGGCTCTTTTGGCAAGCAGGTTAGCTTCAACGCTTACTGCTACACTCTACATTTCTTCTAGAGTGGGGGGATTTCTTTCTCTTAATTGAAAAGCCATATATGTATCAAATACATCCGGAAATTTAATCAGGGCTAAGCCAGGTGGAGGTCTAAGGTCAAGTCGAATGGCATTATATACATTATTAAACCTGGTGCAATAGTCCTGAACAGTTTCATTTGGCCCCATTTTAAGGTTTTCATATTCAGATAAAATTTGGAGGGGGTTCTTCTTCTTCTCCCACCTATTCAAGAATTGTTGGTAAAGGAATTCTAGACTATCTATGCTTTGAGGGGGAAAGATCTAAACCATGTTCTCACTTCTCCAGCCAGACTTTGGACGAAAATTCTCATTTGGACATCTGCTATGTCAATCTCATGAAGTTCAAAGTAGTCTGTCATTTTCCTAGTGTGTTGTTGTGTTGTGTATGTTCCAGTGCCATCAAAGGTAAAAATTTTACTATGATATTCCTGTGGCATAACACCTTGGGGAGCAGGCATCACAAGGGGAGCATATCTATTGGCCATGATTCTAGGTTGGGTAGGAGTGGGAACCGGAGTTGGGGTAACAGGGGGTGTTTGGGTTGTGGAGGAAGAATTAGAGGTAGTGGTAGGGTGTTGAGTAGTGATTGGCTGAAGAGGAATGAATGGAGGGGTGGATTGGACTTCAGAAAGGTGAGGGAATAATGATGAACTAAAAGAAAGTGAAGTTGTTTCAGAAAGTTCAGGGGCTATATCAGTGGTAAGGGATGACTGAGGGGAGTTCAATAGATTTCGATTAATTGACAAGTTGGCTCGTTGGATTTCAAGTTCTCTAATGAATTCTGGATCTAGGACCAAGTCCAACAATTTACTATCAGATGTGGTTCTAAATAGAGAAGTTTCAAAATATTCATCGAAAGGAAGGTCTTCTAAGAAAATCCACTCAGCAGGGCATAAATATGATCTAAACAAAGGTCTAGGGATGACTAAACTCTCTTGTCTTTTGATGATTCTCGGAATCAAGTTGGGATTTTCAAACACAGGGGGAGGATTTGGATTAGGGTTAGCCCTAGTATAATGAGTACTCTCGAAAGCCAGATTTCGAGTTTTTTAAATGCTATTATTTTATGGATGTTCAAAATAACTTCTAACAATCCTTTAGGATGCTTCAAAATTAAACTTTACGTTTCTCAAAGGTTTACTTCAACTAAGGATTCGTTCGATCCCCAGTATGGTCACCACTATGTTATCACTTAGATTTTCCTTAGAAGTTATTTAAAAGAAGGAAAGTGTCCAAGGTAACTACAAACCAATATTTTAAGTACAGATCCTAGCCGATCTACACTCAGAGAGGGCTCTCTCTTTATAATTTAGCGTTGTTTTGATATGATATTAGGCTAGTTATTAATGCTTAAGGAATTTGTTTTGATTTGTTTGGTGGAATTAAGGAAACAGATGGGCAGAGCAGGTATTTAGGCCATTGGGCTATGGAGTCAAGTAGGAAAGGTTTATCAAGATTTGATTAATCACCGAGGTAAGAGTTCACAAGGCAAGCTAGCACAACAAGGACAAATCTGAAGGTCTCAATGGATGAAAATCTTAACCAGGGCCAAGGGCAATGAAGAATCCTTAACAAGGATTAAGATGAAGAAGGGAGGTTTGGCAAATAGCAAGGGAAATTAAGAATCCTGTACTAGGGGCCAATAGAGGGAATGAATTATAGAAGTAAGGGAGCAACTAAGAATTCCCAAACTTAAGCAATTTAGTAGAAAACATTAAATAAGAAAACAGTTAAAACAGAGAGCACTTAAGCTAATTCTGATGATATTACTCCTTGTTTGCTTTTAAGAATTATAAGAAACACATATGATATTTCATAACTTAAAGGAAAACAATAATCAAACTTAGAGAAGTTATACTTATTTGTTTCCCACAGTGCACATGAATCGAGTGAAATGTCCTCAACTTTATTTAATCCAATAAACTAGTCCAGCCTTGATTACAATAGATCCTTTAGCTCAAAACAAAAAGTCTACAGAAATGCTTTTTAATCGACGCTAATTACTTCAATTTGTGAATTATTTATACAAAAATTAATACAAAATATCTCATAATTATAAGAGATTTATTCTAGGAAACGAAAGTTATCTTCCACACAAAGATAGAGACAGATAGAAAACAGATGTTTGCTGTCCCTTTATTTGTGAAAGTGTTGGATACTAGAACTCGGATTTGGCTCTTGCAGTTGCCTCAGAAATTATATGTTGGAATTCACTCTTATCTTCACCTACTGTTACTCTTTGCCTACTGATACTCTTTACCTGTGCTGTTTCATCCTTTCATCCTATATTACCAGAATTTACCATGGTAAACATATTTTACTCCACAGATTTACTATAGTAACCTTATAGTAAATCAGTCAAACTGGTCCACCATTCATTATCCGGTAATTTCATCCTAATCATCTTCCTGTAAACTTCATCAGCTTCTGTGTACTTATCAAAATTGGGTTTGCTGGTGAATAGATGTTTTACTTCATGTTCTATGTAAAATAGATTCTCCAAGCCATCATAAAGTACCTTTCCTGTAGGTAATGCTTTTACTCCTAAAGAACTTGCTTGGCTCCTGGCCTGTTTATTTAATCTCTTGATATAGTCTTCCTGTGTCATTAACTTGTCATGTATAACCAGTGGGCTAGGAAGGCCTTTCTCTCTCAAAATGCCATATTTCAACATGAAGATATCTATGTCTGCCTGAATACTCTGACACCTTTTCTCTAAATTAAGCATTAAGTTCATTTTAGTAAGAACTTTATTTATTTCAATAATAGTAGTTGTTCTATCCTCAATCTCTAACTCGTCCAGCTGGTACCTGTTTCTACTTTTCAAAAAATCAATCAATTCATTTTCCTCTTCAGGTTTATCTCCCAGTTCTTCTTTAGTCTTCTGTATATCTTCCATAGCTACTTTAATTAATTCATTCTGTTAAAAAATTACCTGGATAGAAGACCAAATATCATTGATGGAATCAATGATATTGGCCCACAATATATTTTTCATGTCTCCCAATGGTTTTTCTAATGTCAAATCCTTCTCCAGGACTCTGATTCTTTCCTCCATCCTTCGATTTTTTTGTTCTTCTTCTTTATTCTGAATTTGTGCAAGCTCGTAGTTTGTTTCCAAACTTGTCATTTGTTCTCTGAGCTTTTTCAATTCTATGGCCTGGATACTCATTTGTTCCATGGCTTTAATCAATTCATCTGTTTTTTCTGTTGATGTCCCTACACTGGTTGATGTACCTGTGGTTGAAATAGTCCCTGCTACTGGAAATGCTGTCACTGGTGGAAGTGTTGGCGCCAAGGAAGTTGCTAGAGTGGAGGGTACTACTATAGAAATTGTAGGTATGACAGTCTGAGGAGCGATGGTCAGCTCACTTTGCTTAGATTGTATTGCTTTCTCCAATTCTTTCTCAGTTTCTTTTAACTGATCATTTAACTTAAGGACTAAGTCCATAAGTTCTTCCTCCTTTTTCCTCTCTATAACTTCTGCAGTTTGAGGATGGTGGAGAGGAGGGATCTTGAGCTGCTTCTTCAGTGCAACTATATCATCATTTTTCTTTTTAATCAACTGCTCCGCTGCTTTGACATCCTTGGGATCATGTCCCAACTCTATCACCAAGTCTTCTAAAGTTTTTATCCTGGTGTCTTTAGCCTGAGAGGAGGCCTTTTCTAGTTGAAGTTGTGCAGAGGTATTGTTCAATGAGTTTTGCAATTGATGTGCTGTGATGGCCTTATTAGTCAATGTAGAATATACCATCTCACCAGTTTGTTTGTGCAGTTCTATTTGGTCAATATGGTGAATATCCTTTGCCAAAACTTCAAAATCAGTCTTTAAATAATCAGCCATGGATCTTGGCTATTGCACAGTTGGCTTGAGGAAGCTCATCTCCATCTTTCCTTCCTTTAATTTCTTTATATTTTCCTTTTATGTCCTAGCTTTGTCCTGAAGGAGCTCTGAATGAAGACACCTCTGTGCTCTGTTGTCTTTCCAATGCTTGTATCTGTGAAGTAGATGGTGTCCCTCCTGTTGGAATGGTTTGCATGCTATCACTCCTTTCAGCCACTATGTCACTTTCTGTTTCTTCAAGAAATTCCTGTTCAGACAGGGGATTCAACCTTTGCCTTTTTGCATAGGTTTGGTCAATGGGCATAGTAGAAGGAGTGGCCTCTTCTTGGCTTCTCTTTGGATTTTTCTCCTCATTTAGAGGAGTCTGCAAAATGGGAGGATTTCTCATGTTTGGTTCTATTTGATCTAGCTCCTTCGAAATTTCTGGTTGCTCTGAATCTTCTACCTGTTCTGATGACTTTTGTTGCTTTGATGGTTGTGTGTTTTGTTTCTGTGACTGCTTTTGTGATGAAGTTTCTTCAGAAACCTGTACAAACGAATCTTCATCAAGCCTTCTTTCTAAATCCACTAATACATTGTCAACTGCAACTTGTGTGCTATCTTGATCTACCAGAGTACCTTCCACCCATCTAGATTGATTGGCATATTGTTCAATTCATGGGATCCTATGGTGGACATAAGGAGATAGCTTATTTTTCTGCCTTCTGTTACAAATGAAGCTTTGGGGGTCATAGGTCCAAATAAAACTCTGTGTTAATCTCAATCTTTGGAGGATTTCATCTGCCTCCTTTCCTGCTTCTCTATTATTGCAAATAAATGGGCCTAGATGATCTTTTATTCTTAGCTAGGCCTTCTTCTTGGTTTTGACAAAGTGAATCTCATCAGAATTGATCATTTGCCCGTAGTACTCTAGAGCAAATAATCACATGGGGAGATATCTAGGTAATTTGTAAGGAGGCAACTCACATCCATAAGTTCTGATTTCAGTATGGTTTTGGTACAAGTACCAATCCCATACTTTGTATTGTTTGGATAGCTGAAGAACCCTCTTAATATCTGCACTGATTCTAGGATGGGGACTTCTTAATAACATTGTAATCACTGGATGAACAAATAGGTCAATAAAATCTGTGTATGGATAGTGAGAAGAACTAAACCTGTGGAATAGAGAGGTCCAAAAGATGACAGATCTAGGATTCCCTCTAGTATCAAGTTTTTGGACAGAGAAGGGAAACTTATCAGTTTGGTAGTAGAGAAACAAATGATACAGGATTGATGAATATTTGAACACTCTTTCATTTTCTAATCTCATAAACTAATCATGCATTTTATCTGCGATGAATTTTTCATAATCAAACTTGACTGCAGGAGGTTGACCAGGGGTAAAAATAGACATGTAGGCAAAAATAATCTCATCTACATATTCATTAGTGGTAAAACCTAAAATGCATGATATCATTGTTGTGATATCTTTGCCCAGATCAGAAAAGATGACTGACATGTAAGGAGGGGGGTCTTTTGGCATGAGTCTTTCTTCAGCAATGAAAGTCTGGAGGATTTGGGTACTTCTGGAACTAGATAGCTTAGAGAATCTTTCAAGCAAATCAGCAATGGTAAGGGGGGTGAGGTCTTGACCAGGTTGTAACTGTAACATTTCATTTATGGATTCAATAGTGATAGTAAACAGGACTTTCTGGTCTGGGGACATTACAGCTCTCATGATAGGGTCATAGTTTGCATGACAGTAGTGAATAATTTTCGGAAAGACATGAACACTGGGGAATTGATATTTGGGTAGGTTTGATTCCCAGAGGCCTATCTTATCTGCATGGTTCAAATAGTTGTCTCGATGTCTACAATACAATTTCAAAGGGGATTCTTCAAAGGTGAGGTCTTTAATCTGAAAATCTTTGTCAGCCAAGGGAAGATGGTCTAAATCTCTATGGGGAGTGGTAACTGGCATGACATTTAAGGCAACTGGGGCGTCCATCCTTGGTTCTTGTGGATTCAAGGACGATAGTAGGGGGTTTCAGGGAACTATGGAAAACTGGGTCATCTCAAAGAGTCTCAAGACTGTCAAACAACTTAATTGCACTAAATTACTTAATTTTTAAAGCAATTTAGCTCAGGTTCAGTATGAAAATAGGGTTTCTCAGTTGAAAACGGGGTAAATACCTGGTGTTGGTTGTAAGAATGGATTAATGGCACTGGTGCAATGTTCATAGGGAGAGCACAGTTTCGCAATGGTAATCTGGAGTTCAGCGGATTTTGGGGTTGACAGTTGGAGCAAGTTGACAGTTCGAACGTACTCTGTGTGTGCATGGAGAACAGAAGGCTCTTTTCTTGGTAAAACAAAGATAATGAGTATTTTTTTTATTTGCAAATTCAATGATTTTGGCGGGTATAATGGAAAAGCGACAGTTGGCCAACTAACAGAGGTGACATTTTTTCGTTTAGTGAGGGTGGTAAGCGGGGGCGGTAAGTGGAATCTATCACACCGCTTTTGAGGGCTAGGCAGTATTGGGAGAGGTTCGCCCGATGCCTTTCATCGGGCAACACGTAGCGGCGGGGTGAATAGTAAAATAGCTCACATCGGGCGGGTAAAGGTTGGCATCGGAGGCCGCCCAATATGAGCGTCAGTCGTTAGATCTGAAGGGGTCAGATCGTATGGTAATTGGGGCAATGATTTAATCGGGAGTTAATGGAGGGGCCCGATGGGATAATAATTATGAAATAGGGAGATTTAATGACGTCAGGGATGATTTGATTGGAGGACAGTTATTAATTAATCACAATTTGATTAATTAATCCCTTTTAACACGGCGGAGGGTTATGGTTCTTAATTAATCGCAGATCGATTAATTAATCCATCTAATTATTTTATTATGGTTTATATTTCAAACCATCGGGGCGGGATATTAACATATGGAATTTTAATAATATATATGGGAAAGGGGTGTATTTTTGGGATTTAAATACATAAATAAAATTAGACGTTAATATGAAAATGGAAATGGAAACGAGCTAAGTAAAATGCTTTTGAAATATATTGACATTTCCGCATTTGAACATCATAACTTAGGCTTAAGTGCATTTGTGGGTTTTTATATGGGGGTAATTACTTTTCCTAGGCAAATAGTGATTTTACCTTAGGAAAAGGGGGTTTTTAGGAAAATGAATGAATGATGGAGGGGGTGAATGTTGATAAGGGGGTTTTAGTACTTAGACCTTATAAGTTATTGGGCCGAGGGTCCGGTCCCTCCAGAAGTCAGAGAAATGCTCTGAGCCCCTTTAACTTAAGGTTTTAGGTACTTTGATTGTTATTTGTGGGAAATTAGTGAAATAAGGGGTAAAATGAATGAGGAAATTAAACACTTGACTTTGTAAATGTTTCCTTTTTATCCATACTTTTAAAACAATATGATGATGAAAGTAAATGATATAAGTTTTGACTAATCATTCATCATACATAATCCTACAACCATTCATCTACTTACCCACGTACACATCCTACCATTTTTTCTACTTTTTATTAGGGTGCACTTAAACTGGCAAACCCTTATCAAACTTTTCTTTTCTTTACAATAAAAAATCTATCTAAGTCTATCCTTATTACATCCAAGGGCTCAAATTAAACTGTTGAACTCCTCTTATTCACTCTACCTATCTACTTATCTGCCAAGATTAAACAGTTTGGTCAGATTTTATTCTCTATCTATGGACATAGAAATTGAAAACATGAAATAGCCAAGTTTACACTATTTGACCATTCATGGATTGTGGCATAAGTGACAAGCTGCACACAACCTTTTATTTTTCATCAAAGTAAATGGTAGTGGCATTTAGACTTGCACACTTTCATGATATTTTCTTTTTTCTTGGGGTTCATTTTCTTTCATTTCTTTTTTTTTTTAATTTTTGAATATGGAAAACATTTGCAGAAAGCAAAGGTATGTACATATTACAGAGATAAACTAAGTCAATCATAAATTATGACACCTATTGGTATATGAACATAACAGTTTCCACAACTCGTAATTGATTTTTGATATCCCCCCAAGAAGAACCAATTGTCTTGTAAACCATACACCGTATCGACCAAGAAAGGTTGCCTTGCTAAGGTAATTATTTTTAGTAGTTACAACTGAATCATAACTAATCATTTGTTAAACATATAATTTTAATAATATTTTATGATCATTGTATTGGGATATTACATGGACTGTAGAATGTGGCCCTTTGTGCAAATAATGGACTATAAAATGCACCTCAAAAAGAAACTACAACAAAATTATATAGAATGCTTCATCTCATTAACCACATGAGTAGAATTTTTTATAAAAGAATGTTTATGTTTCATATTAAAATGATTTAACTTTTTTGTTTTCTTTTTTTTTCTAACCAAAGAATACATAGGTGATTCAATGGTAATAACAATGACCTTTAAAGGTGAATTTTCCTTGTGAATCTTAAGAAAATCATATATAACAATACATCATTTTGGTATTAGTTTTTTCTTCACGTCATCACACACCATCAACTCATTCTAATCATCTTTATAAAAGTGAAGATATGAATTTTTGATAGTAAAATTAAAAAGTATTTTTTAATATTTCATATGAAATATTTTGAAAAGTAAAAGTATGAATTTATAATAGTAAAAGCTCTAAGGGTTAGCTCAATTGGTCAAGTTCTTATCATTAAAGCACCTTGCTAATGGGAGATCGCAGGGTCAATTCTCCTCAATTCTCTTAGGGTTAGGCTTTGCTAATAAGATGGTAAGAAGAAATCCCTTTAGGTAAATTTTCCCAGATAATTTCCATGAAAGTAGCAACCACTGATCTTCAATGTTTATGAACCACACATTAAAAAAGAAAAAAAAATCTTTTATACTCCTTATTACATATTTTACGATCTAAACGCTAACATAATTATTCAACTTCCTTAAATGCTTAGGATTTGGAAAATTACAACTAAATTTGTTATCGAATCATATTTAATTTCCTTAGGATTTGGAGATGTTACCACCAGTGTTGTCATAACTCACTCTTTACAAAAATCCAATATGATTTTCATAAAGTTGATTACATAAGTTATGACAAGGTTTCATCCAATATCCTTTCATGTTATGTATTATGTTTTGTCCTACCTCAATATTTATAAAACCCCATTATAAATGTTTATTTTCTATACGTGTTATTAAAAGTGAAAAATTTAACTAATTGCTTTTGGTATTGGCCAAATTATATGTATAATAATTGGTTCAAATATACCTAATATTATAACCATTGGATTTTTTTCCAATCATTAGTAAATTATTAGCAAAATCATTTTTATTCAACTAATTTATTTTTAAAAAATGTTATTTTGTTAAAGTTATTTAAATCTCTGGAGGCATCACCTATACGTTCGTAGTATAGGAGGATACAAGCAATATGAAAGAAAGTCCCATTCAACTCCGGCCTCTGGAGTTTTGTTGTTTGGAATCAATTTGCAAATAGTCTCACTTGTGTTTAACATTTATATTTAATTTTATTTATAAAAAATTAAAAATTTTATATATATATATATATATACATATATTCAAAGTACGAACATGGTTTTGAATCAAACTTAAATCTATATAAAAAAATTAATAATACTTTATTTTCATTATCTTAAATTCGTGCCCGCCTAACTTTTTACCAATTTTATTTATTTATAATTATAAACCCTGGAAAATTCCCAACCAAAAAAATCCTAAATCGAACTCCATCGAATTTCCCACGAATTTGATTGAATTTAATCAATTTTTTGGACATTCATCACGGGTTCGTGTTTAGCATGAAGTTCTGTGAAAAAAAATTGTTCTAATTTCTTTGGATTAGGCGAATTTCGAATCTGAAGATTTAAATTTGTAAAACCCAGTGACTATGTATACGAGTCTAAGAAGAGAGTTGTAATACAAAAATAGAAAAATGTATGACACACATATGTTGAATGTGCTCTCTTAAATGAAGGTATAAGGTGGGATAACCCGAGGTCTCAACTGGTGGTGGTTTAAGGATGACCACCAACACTGGAATTCTTAGTACAATTCTTGAAATTCTTCCAAATCTGGCTAGAAGTTGAAGTCTTCTTCCAAAGGAAGTGCTCCCAATTTTTTTTTGAAAAGGAAGAACTTTGGATCTCATCCTGGAATGCTTTATGCAGTTCCCATAACTCTTCCAAATATGGTAAGAAGTTGAAGTCTTCTGCTAGAGGAAGTGTCCCTAATGCTTTGAAAAGGGAGGCCATCAAACTACAGAAAAAGGGAGAACCTTAACTTTAAAAGGGAGGTATCAACCTGCGATGTTTTAAGGAAGGCCACCAATCATAGGCAATCTCATGGGCTTATTTGTCTCTGGATACAAATCTGAACCTGGGTATGTTTGTCTCTAGTTGTAGGCTTAAACAACAAGTTCAAGCTATGGCTCAGGCTCACCTGATTTATCTTTGAAACTTATCGATGACCATCAATGATCTGAACTTAAATAGGAACGCAACAAATTACAGATATAAACATAAATATAGAGATCCAGCAAAAATAACACTTCATTTCATTAATATCAAATACTGAAATAAGCTTACAAACGAAATGGACAAAAACTAGCTTGGGCGATGTGGCAGCTACATGCCTCTAAACTGTGTTACAATGAGGCTCGGAGGTCTATTTATTATTGAGAAACAATGGAAAACTATAAACTTCCAAAAAACTAATCCTAGGAGATGAAGCGCTAAAACTATGGGCCCCATTTGGGTAAATTGGTACATCAACTTCCCGGGGTCGTAAATTTGGCATATTATCTATGTTTGATGCGCGCACTACCCCATTAGAAATATCTATCTGAGAAATAAAACTTTTGAGAAACAAACATGATTCTATGATTCTTGTTTGCCCTGGTTTTCCAAAAAACGTCATTTAGGGCCTAAAAATGACTCTGGAAGTTCAGGACCCAAAAAACTGCCAAAAATAGTAAACGGTGCTACAATTAAGGACACTGAAAAACTGAAAGAGATAGTGGTGGGGGTCCAAGTGGAATAGACGGGTTGCCACCAACAACCACCTGGATCAGTCCTCCCCCTTAGGAAGCATTGGTCCTCATTGCCTTGAGTGCCTCCATGAGATGGGGAAACTTCTGTTGAACTTGGTCCCTAGTGAGCCACTTGCCTTGGTGCAAGAGTTGGTCAGCTTTGACAACCTAATATAGTTGGATCTTCTGCTGGCATAGTGTTCTTGATCTATGTGTCCATAATCCAATCAGTTGTGGCATGTTCCATGTAGTTTGGGTTTAACTCTATTGGTGAGATTTGTTCTGCAATGTCTGATGTGTCTAGTAATGGTGGGGAGTATGGTCGAATGTGGTCCACATTGAACACTGTGTGCAAGAAAAGGAATGGGGGAATTTTGAGCTCAAAATAATTGTCTCCACAACCTTGGTAATGGTGTAAGGACCATATCGAACTGGTTTGAGATTTCGATGGGCTCCAGTAAGGCATTATTTCTACAAATGCAACCAAACTATGTCGCCCATCTGAAACTTATGTGGCACCTGATGTTGATCATGTTGTTTTATGTACTTGGAATTTGACTTCTCCAAGATGTTGTTGTAGCTTTTTAACCCCGTACAGAAGTTACCTACATACGAATTCTAAAACACATAAAATAAACAATGCAAGAGCATAACACATAAAACACATATACATAGAGATTTTCCCCTGGATCCCAAAACTGGGACTACCAGATTGATATTTCATTATGTTCCTTTCAATGTTACAATACATATATATATACATGCCGAAGCATCCAATACCATGGATTCAAAACCATCACACCCAAAACCATGTGTGAAAACCATGCACAAAACCATAGGTAGGTTTGGCCCACCTAATATAGGGTCCAAAAAAAATTCCCTGTGCCGCTACCCCAGATCCCGTAGAGGGGGGCTACCCATCCCCCTTAAACCCCCTGTGACCCCCCTACTGTGCAATCAACGCAACAAAGGGGGGCCTCTACCCACCTTCTAACCCCGGATTAACTAGGGAGGCTAGTCATGGAAAGAATATAACACAACCCAACATTCTCCCACTTGTTGTTTCCTTTCCACAAGGGGCCACAGGAGAGCTTAGTTATTTATTCAGCCTTACAACACCCATTGTTTCTCTACACCAAGAGAACTTCTCAGAGCTCACAAATTTTTTCAATGCATCTGCAGTATTCTTCAAAGTGTCCACCTTTACTAGTATCCCTCACAAAGTGATACTGAACATCAATGTGATTTTTCTTTGAATGGTAAGCAGGGTTCTTTTCCAAGAAAATAGCACTTTGGCTGTCACAGTCTATCCTTATAGCTCCCTGTACTAACCCCATACTTAAACACAATCTCTACAACCAAACTACTTCCTTGCTTGCATGAGTGGATGCCATGTATTTTGCCTCTGTAGTTGATAGTGCCACTATAGATTGTTTCTTACTCATCCAACTCACTGCACCTCCAAATAGGTTAAACACATACCCACTTGTAGATCTTCTCTAATCTAAATCTCCAGCCCAGTTTGCATCAACAAAGCCACGAATATCCAAAACTCTGTCCAATCCTGGTCTTCCTTGGTAGCACAAACCATAATCACTAGTGCCACGCAAATACCTGAAAACCCGTTTCACTGCTTTCTAATGCTCCTTCCTTGGTTTTGACATAAACCTGCTCAATACTCCCACTACATGTGCAATGTCTGGTCTAGTATAGACCATCGCATACATCAGGCTACTGACTGCACTTGCATATGGAACAGGGGACATGTCCTCTTCCTCTTCTTGTGTCTTGGGACATTGTTCAACAAATAACTTTACACCTACAGGAATAAGAACCTTCACCGGTTTACTATCCTGCATATTAAACCTCTATAATATTGTCTCAACATACTTCCTCTAGTTTAACCAAAGCTTCCTCTTTGCCTGATACCTTTTAATTTCCATGCCCAAAATATAGTTTGTAGCACCAAGATATTTCATGTTTAATTTCGAGGACAATTGGGTCTTCAAATCTTGGATAATTTATTTATCATTTCCAACCATCAACATGTCATCCAGATACAAGAACAGATAAATAACACGGTCACCAATTAATTTAAAATACACAAAGTGATCTACTTTGCTTCTGGTAAAGCCAAGTCCCCGTATAAATGTATCAAATTTTTGATACCACATCCTTGGTGACTCTTTTAACCCATACCGAGACTTTTTTAACTTGCATACCAGTTCTTTCTTACGCTTCACTGCAAATCCTTCAGGTTGCTTCATGTAGATCTCCTATTCCAGATCCCTGTGGAGAAATTCTGTCTTCACATCCATCTGTTGTACCTCAAAATCAAAAGCAACAACAACAGATAAAAGTAATCTTATAGAATCTACCTTGGCAATAGGAGAAAAAATATCACCAAAATCAATTCCCGGCACCTGGGAATAACATTTTGCTACCAACCGAGCTTTGTATTTCTCCACCTTTCCTTCTGCATTTGTCTTCTTCTTGAACACCCATTTTCTGCCAATGGGTTTCCTTCTAGGTGACAACTCCACCAGATCAAAAGCCTCATTTTTGTGCAAAGGTTCCATTTCATCAACCATGACCTCTTTCCAAAGTTTTCCATCCTCTGAATCTACTTCTTCCTTCATAGTTCTGGGATCATCACTAGTAATAGATAAAGCAAAATTTGAACAGAAAGCAGATGGACTATACCTTTCTGGATGACTCCTTTCTAGAACTGATCTTCTCACAACTAGAGTTTGAGGCTCTTCATCTTTTGATTCCTCTTCTGCCATAGAGTCTGATTCTTCCTCCTTTAGCTCAAACTCTATCTTCTCAGGTCCCTTTGATGGGACTTCATGTTTAATAACATTTTTCACCTCTCTAAACACCACATCTCGGCTATACACAACCTTCCTTGTTACTAGGTTACAAAGCTTATAACCCTTTAAACCATCCTTATACCCAATAAAGATGCACTTTTCAGATTTCCTATCCAACTTTTTTCTTTTCTCCTTTGGAACATGTACATATGCATCACAACCAAATGCGCTCATATGTGAAAGAGAGGGTTTCTTACCAGTCCATACCTTTTGTGGAGTCTTATCCTCCAACACTGATGAAGGTGATTTGTTGACTAGGTAACATGTTGTCTCGCCCACCTCTGCCCAGAATTCTTGTCCTAACCCGGCACCACTGAGCATGCTTCTTGCCCTTTCCATTAACGTCTTATTTATTCTTTCTGCAACTCCATTTTTCTCAAGTGTGTATGGAGTATTCTTCTATCATGCTATACCACACTTCTTACATAATTCTTCAAATTCCTTCTTGCAAAACTCTCCACCATTATCTGTCCTTAGCACCTTTATCTTCTTCTCTATTTGATTTTCCACCAGAGCCTTAAATTCTTTAAACTTGTCAAAGACTTCATATTTCTTCTTGAGGAAATATATCCATGTATTCCTTGAGAATTCATCTATAAATGATTCAGAGTACACAGACTTACCCAGTGATGGAACCTTCACAGGTCCAAACACATCACCGTGCACAAGCTCTAATATCTGTTTCGCCCTCTTACCACCAAAGGGGAAACTCACCCGATTCTGCTTCCCACATGCACAATTTTCACAAAAATCAAAATCCAAATAGCTATTAGTCATACCTTCTACCATACCTTTACCATGAAGTATTTGAAGGCCCTTCTCTCTAATATGTCCAAGCCTTTGATGCCATAGCATGGTATTTTCTCTAGACACCACCAGATTTTCTGCTCCACTTTCAAGAACTGCAGAACTATTGCACCCATCAATAACAGTGCTACCTTGCAGCTTGTACAGAGTTCCAATCCCAACTCCTTGCATCAATACCAGTGCTCCTCTAACCATCTTGTAGATATCTTTCTCGAACATTGTTTTTACACCTACATCATCCAGCTTGCTTCCAAAAATCAGATTTCTGGCCAATGCACGAATATGCAGAACACCTGAAAGTGTTCTAACCCTTCCACCTTGCAACTTCAACTTTACTTTTCTGCGACCAACGATTCTAGCCTTCCTATCATCCCCTAAGAAGACATCACCACCATCATATTTCTCATACTTGCAGAACCACTCTCTATGGGGAGTGAAGTGAAAGGATGCACCTGAGTGAATCAACCATGCCTCATGATCTACATGTGTACTTCAAGAAGCCAAGTATACATCCCCACCTTCATCTGAGGTGGTTTTTGCCTCTATAGAAGGATCATTATTAGATCCATTTCCTTTGTCAGGAGCTTTAGATTTACAGTCCCTTTTGTAGTGCCCTTCCTTTCTGCATTTCTAGCACACCTTTACAAGTTTTCCTGGAGATTTAGATCTCCCACTCGATGACTTATTTTTGTTTTTGTTCTGGGACCGTCGTCATACAGACAAGGCATCACCATTCTGGCTCTCCATATTTTTCCATCTCATCTCCTCCGTCAACAAGGATGAGACTATTTCATCAAATTGCAAGGCAGTTTCAATGCTACCTATTGCAATAACCTGACTATACCACAAATCAAGTAGAGAACACAACAAACTGATGCACTTATCTTCATCTAAAATTTTAATATCAATAGATAATTACTGACTTACCACAGTATTAAATGCATTCAGATGCTATGTCACCGAGTCTCCATCTTTCATCTTCAGGTTATACAGTTTTTTCCGTTGGAACAGTTTATTCACCAGAGACTTAGATTGTTACAAAGTCCCTAACTTGACCCACAAAGCCTTAGTTGTAGCTTCCCCTGATACTTTCAGCAATACTGAATCTGAGACACACAATCATATTGTGCTCTTTGCCTTCCTATCCAACTTCTTCCATTATTCATCAGACACTGCCGTTGGTTTAGTACCCAGATCTACCGCGATCCACTAATCTTTATCTACCAACAGATCCTCCATCTTGAGTTTCCATAACTCAAAACTCGGACCATTAAATTTCTCGATCTCTATATTTCCACTTCTTGCCATCTTCTTTCACCACTAGAATCGGTCTCACAGATCTCCCACCGAACTGGGTCTACCACAGGCCCGAGTGAAACCCCTCAGCAACAAAGGCGTCTCCTTGAAGCCAAAACACCTCTGATACCAAATTTAGGTTTTAACCTCGTACAAAAATTACCTGCATACGAATTCTAAAACATAGAAAATAAACAATGCAAGAGAATAACACATAAAACACATATACACAGAGATTTTCCCCTACCAAATTGATTTTTCATTATGTTCCTTTCAATGTTACAATACATATATATACATGCCGAAGCATCCAATATCGTGGACCAAAAACCATCATGCCCAAAATCATGTGCGAAAACCATGCACAAAACCATAGGTAGGTTCGCCCCACCTAATATAAGGTCCAAAAAAAATTTCCCTGCGACGCTGCCCCAGACCCCGTAGAGGGGGGCTATCTGCCCACCCTGTGACTGCCCCACTGTGCAATCAACACAACAAAGAGGGGCACTCTTCCCCCCTTCTAACCCACTGGTTAACTAGGGAGGCTAGTCGTGGAAATAATATAACACAACCTAACAGTCGTGAACCTACTGGTGAATGTGTTGGATGCGTTCAAGAAATCTGGTCGTTTTATCAGCCTCAGAAAATACATGTCTGGATTATGTCTGTGTATTCACATGAGGCATTGCAACATCAATATGACACAATGGTTGAAATTGTAGACCCACTTGAAAGGCACTGCGACCAATCGAGCTATGGAGAGCTCTGTTATAATTGTGTTGCACATAGGGAAGACTCTCATCCCAGGTTCGTGGATGCTTGGAGTTGTACGTGCAGAGTATGTTCACTATCATCCTATTGACGACCTCCATATGGCCATCATTCTGGGGATGGAAGGTAGTCAACTTGGTGAGATTGGTGTCCAATAGTGTCCAGAGGCTTGACTAGAATTTTCTCAGGAACTTGCTATCCCTATCTAATATAATGGTCTGTGGGATCCAAAAATGTACCCACACTTGCTCAAAGAATATTTTGGCAGTATACTTTGTTGTGATACTCTTATTGTAGGCCACAAATATAGCCATCTTAGAAAATATATCCACAACCACAAAGACATAGTCATTACAATTCTTAGTAGAAGGGAGTCCAGAAATATAGTCCCTGGATATGGATTCCCACAACTGGTTGGGAGTATTCAGAGGAGTGTACAGGTCTTGATTTTTGATGGTTTGCTTGTAAATGACATAAGTAGTGAAGGACTTGATATATTTCTCGAAATCCAATCTTAGTTTCGGCCAATAAAAGTAATTTTGTAGTACAACCACAATTTTCTCCACACCGAAGTGTTCTACGACTTGACAATAGTGCACCTACCAAATCAACTTGGCACACTCTCTTGAAGGAACACAAAGTTGGCCCAAGTAGCATAATAATGTGTCCTAGAGGTGGAAATCAAGAATTTGCTTTCCATCTACTAGCATTTGGTATGTGGAGGAAAACTCTGGATCATTCTTGTATAGTTGCGGCCATCCAAAGGTCTCGTGGCCACAAGAGTTGAGAACAGTAGTCAGTGCTGCAACTAGGGGTCGGCTGAGGTAGCCTACAACATGATTGGTTCTGCCCTTTTTGTATTTAATTTTCAAGTGGAATTGTTGCAGATATGTAGACCACTTTTGATGGTGATCATTTTACAACTTCCCTTGTGTCTGTATAAACTTAAGAGGTTGGTGATCAGTGTGGATGACCGTCTCCTTCCCCTGAATTTAATGCTTCCATTGTCGATAATCCTACACAATGGAATACATCTCTTTATCATAGGTGGGGTACTTCCAAATTGTATTGGAAAGTGTCTCACTATGATAGGCCACTGAATTCCCGTGTTGGGTGAGGACTGCACCAATAGAATAGTCATAGGCGTCTGTATCAATTTCAAATGGCTGCTATGTTGGAAATAATATTGAGAGGGGGGGTGAATCAATATTTACAAATCAATAACTTTTTCTTTCTCATAATCATATTTATATGCACTACTTCAGTGAAGGGAACTCACATATGCACGAAAATATTCTTAAGGAAACCAACATATATCTAGTGAACTTATGATTTAGTTAATTCATCATATGTTGATCTTTAATCAGTGCATCAGTACTTTATTAAACATTAAACAGTAACCATGTGCAGTAATAACAGAATAAACCATCACACATAAGAAACACACATGAACACCAAGATTTAAGGTGGAAACCCAATGCGGGAGAAAAACCACCTACTGTTGTTGTCTCTGTCTTATTTTAATATAAAGAATAATATGTTTACAATCTTGTACTGGTGCAGAGTCATACCAGTACGTAGGCACCCACCTGCAAAAGGCTACAACCTTCTCTCGTTCTCCAGCTTCTACTGGAAGGGAGCTACAATCCCCTATCTTTTGTACTAGCTGATATGTTTACTAGTATGTAGGCACCAGCCTAGAGAAGGCTCCAACCTTCACTTGTTTTCCGGCTGCTACTGGAAGGGAGCTCCAACTCCCTAACCAAATCACCAGCCACTACTGGCAGGAAGCTTTGACTTCCTCACTGAAGGTTCCAACCCTCAACATCCTCCAGGGACCACGTTTCATGAATTTTCAGACTGGATACTCCTGGTACACAACACTACAATATAAAGGCCACATTTAGTCAAATTTTCATACTAGACCCATTAGTAACATTGAAGCTCAAAATCAATCACCATTGCAATACAACCATCAAATACATTTGCATCAACCAATCACTAAAACCCAATCATCAATCTCTGATATAACTGAAACAATCAATCACTGAAGCCTTTGAACCTCTGACACAATTGAATCAAAAAATAACTAAACCTCTGACACAAATGAATCAACCATTCATTCAAACTTAATCAAATTCAACCAATCAACTAGAACAGATAGCTCACTGTAGCTAGTACACAAATCTGAACCCAAAACACTGCATCAACAACCAAAACTAATTGTAACCTCAAAAGGCATGTGTCAGAATGTATACGCTCCTTCAGTGAAGAAATTGCATGTATACGCTACTTCCTTTTGCCCAACCTGCATATACCTCTAAAGATATTGAATCATAAAACCTCTTAGCCACAAACTGTACCAGTCAGTGACATTCTAAAGATCTACTATCATATTACAGAGTTCTAAATAGATAGCAACAAGGATAACTCTTCTTTCTCAATCAATCAATCAACCAAACTCAATCTCCTTATACAATTAATTTCATTTTCAGATCTAATGAAGACATCATTGACAAACAACAATAAAACAATATCATTGATCTGATAGATTAATCATCCCTGAACATCAAGCTTTTCTTTTGCATACGCTACTTGGAAGAGTCAAACCAGTGTGTATATGCACCTTCACCAAAGCGAACCAGCGTATAGATCTGCAAATACTTACTTATAACTTCGTTGCAATTCTCGATTTCAGGCATACCCAGATCATCACATATAAAGGATAAAATGTGTGCTAGCAATCAAATCTATCCTATCCATTATCAGATCACATAATGATAAGTCAGTATGATCCTGATCCATCATTAGATCTCATCCATCATCAAACATTTAGGTGCATACTTAGTCTAGATCAAGCAAAGCATCAGAAACCCATAACATGCATATTTTCTTTTGATCTAACACTTCATAAGATATTCATTACTTGTGCCCTTATCCCTTTGATCTTCTCCTCCTTATATAGTTTTTGGCCTTTCTCAATACCTCAGACCAAAACCACTTAGGACCCGTGGTATTCTTGGATGGGATCAAATAGTCATTAGTGCGCTCAATATTGTGGGCTAATACCACGGTATTGACCCCTGGTATTGTATCCTCTTGAATTTCCTTGATTTTCCAACATATACGTGCTTTCCTTCTTGTGAAAGTGCGTTTATACGTATACACTCTTTTTACTATGAGTGAACTAGCGTGTATACGTTGTTTTGACTAAGTGGACCTGCGTATACATCTTAAACTGCTTTACACCATCATTTTCCTTCAACTTCTTCATTCTCATCAGTAGACCTTAGTTCCATCTTCCTGTTCTTCTGTGCCAATGCCATGTTACCTCTGAATATACCTGTTACACTGAGATGTGCCATATTACTTCTGAAATGATTCTTCTGAACTGCCATACATTTTTTCACATCTATGAACACAACTGCCAATCATTCTGTCACATCTGATATCTCTCTTGTAGATTCATCTAGTTACGTAGATTCATCTAGTTACCATATCCAAGTGAGTTGTTCTACTACAAGTGGGTTGCCATCAAGTACAACACATGCATCATAATGCCAACAATCTCCCCCTTTGGGTTTGATCGCAACCATGTTGGTGTTGATTACTGCAAGCTATAGAATCTGTTAGAGATAACAAGACACACAAAAATACTCTCCCTCTTTGACATCAAGGGAAAAGGGTGAACCAAGATATTCTTCCCCTTTGATATCAAGGGCAAAGGGCTAACAAAAATGAAGACTTTCATATCTGAAGAGCTGAATATGAACATTGGTCATGCTCCCCCTAAGCACATGCCGAATTCTCTGATTAAACTCCCCCTTTGTACATGCTGAGATGCACTATACCGTCCATGCTCCCCTTGAGCACATGCAGAGTCTACAAAAAATATTTTCCAAAAGAATAACATGACTCTATAACTCAACTATGTGAGTATGACCTTCCTATCTCCAATGGCTCATACATACATCAATCTCCCAACCAAGTGGGGATATACCAAATTTGACTCATCTTCCCAACCAAGTGGGGATATACCAATTGTTTATACATGACTTAAATATAGCAATTATTACATCGTCCTTCCCATGCATAGTGGGTGTAAAAATTACATCATATGACCAAAAAAGACTTATTAAAAGACTATGACAGAAAAAGACATATTATGGGCCTTTATATGACATTTATAACAAAGACCAAAGATCTAAACAAGACCACGATAGTCATCAACAACTATCATACACCATATATGATCTGCTCCATAAGCATTTGTTAGTAACATCCATACCAACAACCTGTATATGTCCATCATCAGTTCCCAAGATATGACAATTTAAATATCATCAACCTGTGACAAAGTATGCCTCATATCGATATCAACTCATCCTCTTGATCTCATCAAGATCAACTTGCTCTGTTTCCTTAATAGAAAGAGCCTTATCATAACCTTCCATGAATCAACTAAGCATATGTCATATCTCCAAGCAGTAACACAAAATCATATCATATGTATGTGAAAACGCCATAGTCATCATATATGATCATAGCATCATCATCAAGAGCTGCATGTTTTTTCCACAAGAGCCCTCAATATATCAACCATGTATCATCACTAGGGCACATCCCACATATTATAAGAATTAATCAACATACTTAAGTATCAAACCTATCATCATAAAGTAATAAGGCATCATCATTATGTGACTAAGCAAGCCATGTCTCCGAATACCCATGTCTTCAAATTGTTATGTATTCATGAGACCTGCAATGACACCATTCTCTTGGCCAACCAACAATATTTAACAATATGCAATTTCAGTAATCATCCATGTATCCAGCATAATGTATATCCATCAAAGAGATAGCAATATGTATCTAGCAAACCATGAGCTCATAGTAATTTGTTAAGATTTCTTGATACCATCAACAACAACAATCCTCAACCATGTGAGAGCCAAGAATTATAGGAATCCTGCATCATAACTGCACCATATGAACTTTATGCATCTTTGAAGGCATGATGACAACAACATAAAAGAAATGAGTGGCTCATCATCAAATGATGAAGTTGGTTACTCAAGATTTGTACTTCTCCTTGTCCTTATGAAGATCACTATGTAAGAAACATATATCTATTGTTTTCATCATCAAAAAGTCATCCACAATCATCCATAAATCTTATCTCAATAACAACTATGTAACCCCAAGCAATACAAGTATCATCTGAGACTTCATCATAGGCAACTCATAACCACAACATAGCATGATGTATTATTTAATCACTTTAGCTACATAAGCATTATCACCATTGATAAGGACCACTAGGTACAAAATACTTCTAAACATAATTCCAACAATGCATTATTGGAAGCATAACATATTATCCCCCTGAACCTGTGCCACCTGTTCACTGTCAGATCTAATCATTGCATATATCAGTAAGAAATATCAAGGCATCATCATCAATCAGATATACATCAAATCATTAACAAATGAGGATTAAAATAACTTCTAAATAACATCCACAGACTGTAGTCATTAATCATTAAGACAAAAAAGATAATTGATAATTGTCTGAACCATATCAGATCATTTTTCTGAGTCTGTCCCAATGCTTCTTCATAAAACCAACATATACGCGACTGTGTAGCGTCTAACTCGCGTATATACATGACCTGTCTTCATGATAACTGCATATGAGAAATAGAGCACTGAAATTTCATACCTTCAGTTCCTCCTGAGTCTGTTCTACTTGCATACTGAGCTATGCCACATATTTTTGGATGTACTTCCTTCTTCTTCCATACCTTGGAGTGTGATGATGTTTTCTCCTTTTGGTATGTTGGCCAAAATTTTCTCCTCCATTCTTTTGCTATATGCCCAAACTTTTTACAAGCATAAAATCTTATATGTTTCATATTCCATCTATAACAGTTAATGGCTTTGTGACCAAACATATTGCGAGAAAAACAATATCCCTTGAAGTACCTGGAAGCTGATGATCTTTCTGTGTGACGGTTATTAGCTTGAATCATTCTACTTCTGCATCTGGCTGCAACATGTCCAAAATTATGACTTATAAAACATTCAACATTATTAATCAGAGGAAAGAACCGATTAACACTTCCATAGTTAGGATTAAATGATTTTCTTTGAATACTTTCTTTCCTTGGTTTTTGATGGGGTTGACCTCTTATCTCCTTATTGAGCATTTCAGATTTTGCACTAGAGTTCCTTGCTTCAGTTTGTGAGCTAGATTCACCTTTAACAGTGTCATGAAAAGCAAGACCAAATTTGATGGCAGGCGACCTTTGACTACTAAGAATATCATCCAAAACCTTAGTACTATCTTGAAATCGTAAAATTTTATCCTTTTCTTCTAATTTACATTTTAGGATATTTACCTCAACCTGATATTGCTCTTCCTTTTCAAGATATTGCTTTTTCATGATTTCTTCAACTTTTCTTCCTTCTTCCACTTGTTTCCTTAATTCGAGAACTTCATTTTCTTGTTCTTCAAATGCTTGGAGTAGTTCTTCATTCTGCTTATTTGAATTTTTGAGATCTTCTTTTAGAGAAACGACCACAGCTTCAAGACCTTCACAATAGCTAGTTCTTTCTATAAGTTCCTTGTTTGTTGTGTCTTTTTCATTCACTTCATTTCTCAATGATGTCACTTCATCTTGCAGCCTTTAACATTGATCTTCATTTTCCTTATACTGCTTCCTTACTTTGTTTCCTTCCTCCAACTAAGATTTTAATATGGCAACTTCTTCTTTATAGGTACATTCCCTTTTATCAATTAGATCTTTTTTATCCCTAACTATGTCTGTGAGATTTTTAAATTATACCTCTATTTGATTTCTTTCTCTTTCACCCATAAGAGAAAATTCAGTTGTTTTATTGTCACATTCATTATCTTCAAATGAATTGAGAAATGTATCACCAGAGGAAAACAAATTCGTACCTGATAATTCTTTTGCTTGTTCATATTCATTCTGACGTGATTCTGAATCTGAAGAGTTGCTTCCACATAATGGTCAATCGTCTCTCCCACTGTCACAGGTCCTTTGAGATGTCTTCTTCTTTTGAGGTGCTTTCTTCTTTTGCTTATTTCCCATTGTTACTACAGATCTCCTTCAAGCGATCAAGCTTTTGTCAAAGGACCTGCTATGATACCAATTGTTGGAAATAATACTAGGGGGGGTGAATCAGTGTTTACAAATCATTAATTTTTTCTTTTTCATAATCAGATTTATATATGCTACTTTAGTGAAGGGAACTCGCGTGTGCACGCAACTATTTTTAAGGAAACCAATGTACATCTAGTGAACTTCTGATTCAGTTAGTTCATCATATGTTGATTTTTAATCAGTGCATCATTACTTTATTAAACATTAAATAGTAACCATGTGCAGTAATAACAAAATAAACCATCACACATAAGAAACACACATGAACACCAATATTTAAGGTGGAAACCCAATGCAGGAGAAAAACCACATGCTGTTGTTGTCTCTGTATTCTTTTAATATAAAGAATAATATGTTTACAATCTTGTACTGGTGCACGCTCATAGCAGTATGCAGGCACCCACTCGTAGAAGGCTACAACTTTCTCTCTTTCTCCAGCTTCTACTGGAAGGGAGATACAACCCCTTATCTCTTGTATTAGCTGATATGTTTACTAGTACGTAGGTCTTGGCCTACAGAAGGCTCCAACCTTCACTCGTTTTCCAGCTGCTACTAGAAGGGAGCTCCAACCCCTGACCAAATCACCAGCCACTATTGGCAGGAAGCTTCGACCCTCATCATCCTCCAGGGACCATGTTTCATGAATTTCCAGACTGGATACTCCTGGTACACAACACTACAATATGAAGGCCACGTTTCATCAAATTTTCATACTGGACCCATTATTAACATTGAAGCTCAAAATCAATCACCATTGCAATAAAACCATAAAATAAATATGCATCTACCAATCACTGAAACCCAATCATCAATCTCTGATATAACTGAAACAATCAATCACTGAAACCTCTGAACCTCTGAGACAATTGAATCAAAAAATCACTGAACCTATGACACAACCGAATCAACCATTCATTCAAACCTAATCAAATTCAACCAATCAACTGGAACAAACAAATCACTGTAACAAGTACACAAATCTGAACCCAAAACATTGCATCAACAACCAAAACTAACTGTAACCTCAAAAGGCATGTGTTAGAATGTATACGCTCCTTCAATGAAGAAAACTTGTGTGTATACACTACTTCCTTTTGCCCAACTTGCGTATACCTATAAAGATACTGAATCATAAAACCTCTTAACCACAAATTGTACCAATCAGTGACATTCTGAAGATCTATTGTCATATTACAGAGTTCTAAACGGATAGCAACAAGGATCACTATTCTTTCACAATCAATCAACCAGACTCAATCTCCTTATACAATCAATTGTATTTTCAGATCTAATGAAGACATCATTGAAAAAAACAATAAAACAATAGCACTGATCTGATAGATTAGTCATCCCTGAACATCAAGATTTTCTTGTGCATACGATACTTGGAAGAGCCGAACCAACGTGTATACACAACTTCATCGGGGCGAACCAACGTATAGATCTGCAAATACTTACTTATAACTTCGTTGCAATTCCTGACTTCAGACATACCCAGATCTAGCCAATCCATTATCAAATCACATAATGATTAGTCATTATGATCCTGATCCATCATTATATCTCATCCATCATCAAACACTCATGTGCATACTTAGTCTAGATTGAGCAAAGCATCAGAAACCCATAACATGCATATTTTCCTTTGATCTAACACTTCATAAGATATTCATTACTTGTGCCCTTATCCCTTTGATCTTCTCCTCCTTATATATTTTTTGGCCTTTCTCAATACCTCAGACCAAAATCACTTAGGACCCATGGTATTCTAGGATGGTATCAAATAGTTATTATTGTGCTCAATATTGTAGGCTAATACCATGGTATTGACCCCTGGTATTGTCTCGTCCTAGATTTCCTTGATTTTCCAACATATACGAGCTTTCCTTCTTGTGAAAGTGTGTGTATACATATACACCCTTTTGACTACACGTGAACCAACATGTATATGCTTTTTTGACTAAGTGGACCTGCGTATACATCTTAAACTACTTTACACCATCATTTTCCTTCAACTTCTTCATTCTGATCAGTAGACCTTAGTTCCATCTTCCCGTTCTTTTGTGTTAATGCCATGCTACCTCTGAATAGACTTGTTACACTGAGATGTGCCATATTACTTCTGAAATGATTCTTTTGAACTGCCCTACATTTTTTCACATTTGTGAACACAACTGTCATGCATTCTGTCACATCTGATATCTCTCTCGTAGATTCATCTAGTTACCATATCCAAGTGAGTTGCTATGCTACAAGTGGGTTTCCATCAAGTACAACACATGCATGATAATGCCAACATGTTGCAGGTCTGTCAATGTGAGTATTGGTGTAAAGCATAGGTGGTGCTTCAATTCAACGAACGTCTTCTGTTGGGACTCAGACCAGGAAAACTTTTCTTTCGCCCTGATCTTGGTAATCTGACTCAAAGGCTAAGTGATATGGGAGAATCCCAACATGATCTCCAATAAAAATTTGCAAGACCCAAAAATTTGTGAAGCTCTGTTAAAGTGGTTGGGGCTGGCCACTCCCAAATGACTTGGATCTTATTCAAATCCACATGCACACCATGCTCATATATGATGTAACCCAGATATTGGACCTAGCTCATTCCAAAGGTGCATTCTCCAATTTGGCACATAGTTTGTGTTGTCGAAGGGTTTGAAGGACCTATCGAATGTGTTGCAAGTGTTCTTCCAAACTCTTGCTAAAGATGAGGATGTCATCCAAATAAACAACCATAAATGAGTTGTTAAAGGGTCGAAAGATGTCATCCATTAGCCTCATAAAAGTAGCAGGGGAATTTGTCAACCCAAAGGGCATAACCAACCATTCAAAAAGGCCTTCCTTGGATTTGAAGGTAGTCTTCTAGACATCCATCGGCTCCATTGGAACCTAGTGATAGCCAGACTTTCGATTGATCTTGATGAAATAATTGGCCCCCTTGAGTTGGTCCATAAGGTCATCAATCTATGGGATTGGATACCTATTCCTAGTAGTGATTTTGTTTATTGCCCGCTAATCAATGCAAAGCCTCTAGGTCCCATCCTTCTTTGTACAAGTACAATTAGACTCCCACAAGGAGAGGAACTTGGTCGGATGTGCCCTTTTTACAAAAACTCCTGGATTTACCGCTTGATCTCTTCATTTTCTCGAATGGGGAAACGATATATCGGCTCGTTAGGTAGAGGTTCTCTGGGAGTCAGATCAATCGAATTATTGACCTAATAATGAAATGTTACCCCTGTTGGTGAGGAGAAGATGTCCCTATATTCTTCCAAGACCGTATCCACCTGATTCTGCTACGTGGAGGAACCCTTCTAAGGGGCCATGGATGTGGCTATGATGTTCCCCATAATTTGAGAAAGAATTAGAAAGAAAACAAATTTCTTAGTCTGGGATATGATCTTACTACATTGCTTAGCAGAGATCCAAGAGATGGCAGTATGCGGGGCTACCTCTGGTATCCTGTATAACTTATTACCCATATAAATAATAATAGAGTGAGGTCTAAACTCATATACAACATGTTTCTTCCACAAGTATGGTTGTTCTAATAATACATCACAAACATCAAGAGGAGAAATATCACACAGTACCTCATCTGTGAAGGGCTTGATGTTGTAGGGAAGGAGGCATTGTTGGCTGACGCAGAGATATCCTCCTTAGTGAAGCTACTCAATGGTCTACGACTGTGGATGTGTTGTAGTTGGTAGGCCTAGTTGCTCCGGACCTCTACTGAAATGAGGTTCTTTTGGCTTCCGTTGTCGATCATGAACTGCAACGGAGAACCCTTCACCCGCATCTCTGAGTGGAAGAGGAATTCCCCCTCCACTGGATCTTCAAGCTCAATGTTTTGGATCTTGGTGGTGGCCATGGTGGCAATGGGCTCCGCGTCAATGATCTGCTTCCCCTTATCATTCCCCTTTCCAGGTTCTGACTCAGAGTCAGAACATGCGTCTGATTCGAAATCCTTCAGCTCAGCCACCAGTGGTTGCTTGTCTCAACACTCACTTGTGTTGTGAGTGGAGTGCTTATAGAACTCACACCACTTTCCCATGTCCTTCTTTGTCTTCTTGGTGTTTTTCTTTGCTTGCGACTTCAAAGGGTTATCCTGCGTTGCCCCCCTTGGCTTTGTCCTTTGCTTTGTGGTTTGGGGGAATCTTTCCATTGCTTTAGATTCACAGATCCAAAGTCTCGATTTTTCTGTTTAAACTTATGCTCAATCTTAACAGTGTATCGGTATGTTGTGCCGAGCAAGGAGATATCCAAGAACTCCATCTCGTCCTGGATGTACCTGTGTAGACAGTCACAGTATTTGAGTACCAAATGTCACTCAGAATCCTTGACACCCAACTTCATGTGAAGGGTATGAAAAAAATTGGTAAACTCTGACATGTCTTAGTCCCTTCCCTATTGCGTCGTGGTCCACTTTATGTATTTATCCTCATAGCTCTCGACAAGGTAATACTGCTCCTTGATGGTGTCCTGGAATGAATTCCAAGTGGGTGCGACTCAAAATAGTGAGGGTTTAATTTTGTCTTTCTTCTCACAATAGTTTTCCCCCCAGTCCTTAATGTGGGGGATGACTTTGAGAAGTGGAAAAGTAATCTTTTCCCAGCTAGAAAAATTATGAACAGAAAAATATCCTTCTAGTGGATTTAACCATTTATCTACGACGTCTGCATCTATCTGATCTTCAAATACGGGGATGTCAAAGTTAACTTGTACCTTGAAGGGTGTGGCGCTTCCATAGTAGCTACTAGAAGGAGATGCATCACTTTTGGGTAGTTGCTGAAGGATTTGGGAAAAGTTAGCCATCATCACATTCCTTTTCTGCTCTAAGTCTCCTTCCAGTAACATTTTGAAAGGATATCCTGTCCCCTCATCTTTATTTTCTTCCGCCATGGGAGGCCACCAGGGTTTACAGAGCTGGTCTTTCAAAGGTTCGACCAATTTGAGCCCTGACTCCTTATATCCCGACCTTATTGGGGACACACAAAGAAAAATCGAGAAAGAGAAGACCACTATGATACCACTAATCTGAACTTAAAAAAGAACAAAAAAAATTACATATATAACCATAAATACAGAGATACAACAGAAATAACACTTCATTTCATTAATACCAAATACTGAAATACGCTTACAAACAGAATGGACATAAACTAGCTCAAGCGATGGTAGCTTATCTCTAAGAAGAGATGGTGTGGCTACATTCCTCTGGACTGTGTTACAATCAAGATTGAAGGCCTATTTATTATTGAGAAACAATCGAAAACCCTAAACATACAAAAACCTAACCCTAGGAGATGAAGCGCCAAAACTATGAGCCCCATTTGGGTAAATTGGTACATCAATTTCTCGGGGTCGTAACATTGGCATACAATCTTTGTTTGACGTGCATAATACCTATTTATAAATACCTATCCAAGGAATACAACTTTCAAGCAACTACCTACATGGTTTTCCCAAAAAAACGTTGTTTAGGGCTTTAAAATGGGTGTGGAAGTGTTTGGTCAATTTAATGTGTTCTAAATTGTTGATTAAAATGTCAATCCGGGATTCGTAAACTGACGAAGTGAAGTGTACTATATGTACTAGATAACCATTTTCTTAGCCTTTTGTCGTTTTTGAGTTTTTTAGTTTGTTTTTGGATTTATCTCTTATGGATTTCCTAGTGTGTGATGGCGAAAATGAAAATTAAGTATGGATGGTAATGGTGATTTCTACTGTGAATTTCCAAACTTAAAAGTGTTCAACAAGAAAGCTCTAAAATAACTGTAATGAAATCAATTCTTAAGAGGAAGTAAATGTATCAAACATTGAACTAATGACAATGGCCCAGTATCCTTGCTGCTGCATGAAAAAGAAAGTAAAAACTGAACTTAAAGCAACTCAAAAACTAAAAGCAAAGCAACTAATTCACACTACTTCAACTCTTTTGATCCTTTACCCTTCAGCTCAATCTACCTTATGGGAAGCAATCATGAACAAGTTAAGCAATATGATATCTAAATTACAGGAAATTAAATTGGATAAAAGAAACTAATCACACTACTTCAACTCTTCTGATCCTTTACCCTTCAGCTCAATCTACCTTATGGGAAGCAAACATGAACAAGTTAAGCAATATGATATCTAAATTGCAAGAAAGCAAACTAAATCACACTACAATAAGTAATATTTTGATTTCTTACTAATAGAGTCACTTGACTATAGAAAGAAACCATAAACAAATGAGTAGTATGATGTCTAAGAAGCAGAAAAATAAATAAGCAAAACACAATTTGAAAAAATGACAGTGCTGGAATTAAACTTCAGAAAATGAAAATTAGCAGGAATGACAAGATGATCTCATATGTTAGTAGTTATCAAAAAGATGAAAATTTGCCCGGGCTGCCTAAGAAAACCTGTAGAAAAGCACTGATCAGTTGACAGCTATAAGAAAAGATAAATGAAAATGTAAACGTCAGTGAATTAAAAACATCAAAACAACATGTTATATACAAGCTACTAATTATGAAGGCAGAAACATAATGAAATCAAATGAGAACTATACAGGGCTTTAGTGCACAAGAGCCCTCTGCCACCTCAGCCAGTCAACAAACAGTCACAAAAACGAGCTCAGGAAAGTAGTCTTCTCATGTATTAAAGCAACAATAAAATACGTAAAACAGAGTGCAGTGGGGTGATAATAACAACAGTTCAAAAATTACATCTCCAAAAGCTTCTACACAGCATTTATCAACGCGTTATTTATAATGAAAAAGTGTTGTAACTAACTCCTAAATCCTATGCTGTTAACTGCGTTGCCAGAGACACGTAGATCTCCTCAGCCCGAGATCTAGCGTAATGGTCATTATGTCCATTAAATCTTCAAAGTGGTAGCTGCTAGATTCAGGTTATGGGGTTGATCTCTAGGTGTGCCGATATCTCCGTGAGCTGAGAACTGTGCCACGTAAACCTTCACGTGCTCAAAACAGAGACGTGCCACCGCTAAATTCCTTGGTTGGCTTTGCCTTTGACCCTTGTTGACCGTGACCTTTTATGGATGATTTGGCTGATCTAAAGGGACAAGTTCCTTGTACACATCACCTGTAGCTTGCCCATGTGGCTCGTTTCTTCATAGGACACCTGTAGCATAGCCTTTAACAAAATGGCTGCGGAAACCTGTGCTGGCTGCGGAAACTCACAAGTTTCTGCAGCTGCCTGAACAAAAATCTAAACCAAACAACAACCATAAGCATAGTTAGAAAACCATGTCAGAAGCTCTTTTTAGACTATAATGCAATGATTTAACAGCTTGATGGATGAAGTAAGTGGAAAAAGAAGGCTGAGAGGGCGTATAGGAAGGTGCAGGTTTGAGGCTCAACATACCCTCACTGTGAAGGTGTTTCAAGTCCTCATGCAACCAAAATTTAGTCACCCCTTTCTAATCCATATGTTCTGAGGCTTCTGCTAGAACATCTAGCCCTCTTTTCTTCTTCTTTGATGCTAACATCATCCTGGGTTTCCTGACTAGACATTTGAACTTGAGATTAATCAATGCCCTGCTTAACTTTTTGCACTTTTTCTTCAGTTTCTTGTTTTTCTTTTGCCACAGTCCTAAATGGAGCATAGTGTTATCATGGATAATCTTATCTACCTTGCTCTGCTCTTTGAGTGCTTCATTTTCCTGCTTGATATGCCTATTTAGGACTTCTAATTCAAATACCTCCTATTTCAAGGACTGAACTTGTGCATCTAGTGGCAGAGTGGCACTCGGACCTGCAGCTGATTGTTCTAAGGATTCCAGGTAGTTATATACCTCTTGCTGATTGGGATCTACCTCAGGTGTCTTTCTCAGACTAAGCTCAAAATCTGGTGGAGGAGGAGGATTGTTCTCTATTTCTGGCCGAAAAGGGCTTTCATCGTGTGGAGGACCTGATTCAATGCTTGGCTGAGCTAGCAATTTCTCAAGTGTTTCTTCACCTAAATCGATAAAGTGAGGCTGTTTTTCTTGGGTTTTACTCACCTTTCCTCTCAGCCTAGTGCTCCTCCTTAAGTATGGACTAGTACTCTTTTCTTGTGTACTCTGTTTTCCTTTTTGCTTTTTCTTTGCTATGGCAGCAGCCTGAAGATGTACTAATCTTTATGACAATGGTTGATAATCCTCCTCTATGGATTGCTCAGGGGATGGATAGACTTCTTGGATGGTTCTTTTGCCTTTTTCTTTCTTCTATTTATTGTCTTTAGCTCTATCTTCTTCTTCTTTTTGGTCAGTTTCTTGAGTTTCTATAGTAGGGGAGTCTTGGACTGTAGTGTTCTTTTCTTTCCTCCTACTTTTTCTTGGAATCTTCCAGAGGCCTCAGATGGCTCTTGGAAGTAGTTTCTTATCAATAATTGCTCCCAAGTATCTTTAGTTTTCTTCAGCTGATCCTCAATAAGAATTTTTATGAATCCATGATGGTAGAGATGAGGTCCAATGTTGCCTATGTGTTTTTGAACTGTAATACTCATCTTTTTCAAACTCAATAGCAGAAAATGAGGTAAATTAAGAGTGTGACCTTCTAAGAAATTCATCATCAGTCTAGCATGATACATATACATAGAACCAAAATGTCCTTCACATGTGATAAATTTCTGGATAACTAACAGTAGACTAGACCATTCCTCTTTTAGTGCATGAACAGGGATGCCTCTTGTAAACACGGTGGTATCCATACCTTGGTTTTGTAGCATGATTCTCCATATTTGATCGTCCACACTTCTATTTTTAAACCACCTTTCACCTTCCTGAGGTAGGCCTGTGGCAGCTGCTACTGTGGCCTCAGTCACCGTGAATTTCAAGTCTCCAATCTCCACTGTTTGACCATCAAAAGACCGTGCAAAAGCTTTGGTCACCTCCTTGTTATGGCCTTTAAAATTTTGGATAAATCGTAGCCATCTGGCTTCTTCAGCAATTCTTTAGTTTGAGGATAACCTTCCAAGTATTTCGGTCCTTCTGGCTCTGCTCTCAGTAATTTTCCCATCCTCTATTTTAAATTTCAACTGAGAGCTCTTCTGCGTGTGAGGGGACAGAGAAAAAAATGGCTCGATTATAGGGTTTAGGATAGAGTGTAGTGGCTACAATCGAAAATGGAGAACAGGGAACGGAAATACCTGAATTACAGGAGGAACAGAGGGTGAGCAGCAGTAGACGAGTTCAAAAAATGCAGATGCATGTGAGGAGTATGGTATTAATGGAGTGGTAAACGAATGGAGTAACGTCGGGATTATTTTGAATCAGATGACTGTGTATGAAATGTTACACGTCTCAATAGACGGCTGCGGAAAATACGGCTAAGAAGAACCATAACAAAATAGGTCACGTCTCAAGAGTACGGGTAATAAATGAAAGTGCAGTCAGTCTTGAGTTTAAACTCGAAATAATCATGAGACCGTTGGAGAAATGAATGCAAGGTATATGGAGTGATGTCGTGGGATAGGAGTGGTTTAATGGAGCCATCGTATCAAATCATTGCATGTAGTAGAACTTTTTATGGTTTGATAACTATGCGTAATTATGACTTGAATTGTTATTTGATAAAAAAATTTGATCATACCTTTGGAAACTTTGTCATTTCTTGCTCAAGGCTTCTAACCAATTGCTCTTCCTTGATGTCTTGGAGATGCCCCATGTCTTTAGCTCAATTACACCTGCATTTCATGATTATTGCACTAACAGTTGACTGTAAATTTGAAAACAGAGTGATGCTGGCTGCGGAAATCATTTCTGGCTGCGGAAACGGCTTCCAGCTGCGGAAACTGAGACAACACCCACTTAACTGAACAAAGATAGTTAGAGAAGAACTAACTGAATGAAAATAGTCCTGAAAGGGACTTTTATTGATGAAATGAAA
This sequence comes from Pinus tabuliformis, assembly GCA_031772625.1. NCBI lineage: Eukaryota > Viridiplantae > Streptophyta > Pinopsida > Pinales > Pinaceae > Pinus > Pinus tabuliformis. The sequence goes on along the minus strand of CM062816.1, from coordinate 750,390,810 downwards.
TGGAATGAGTGGAAGGAAATAAAAATGAAGTGGAGTGAAGTGAAATGGAAATGAGAATGAGATGGAGGTGAAGTGAAATGGCAAATGAGATGGAGTGAAGATGGAAAGAGAAGGAGAGGGGATTTTCTTTTTAGAAAATATAGAGTGTCAAGTGTCCTTGATTTTCACTCCATATTTTCTGTATAAGACTACCAATCTATGATTGGTTTTCAGGCTTATACAATTTTTTTATTTTTATTTTTAACTGAAAGAATAAAAAGGCTAGGCTGGTGGCGGAGAAGGATTCTTCTCCACCAGCCTTATTGCAGAATTCTCTTGGAACATTTTGACAAATTCCTCTTTTGAGAGTGGCTTATGATAAATTTTCAATCGGTGGCCATTCACAATGAGAGGAGTTCAAAATTCATCAATGGTCTTGATTCTTACCGCTCCATTGTTAAAGACTTTGTCAATCTCATATGGCCCAAGCCAATGAGTCTGAAATTTTCCTTTGAAGTCTTGAAACTTGGAATCAAACAGTAACGCCCAATCTCCCTCTTGAAACTTTCTCTCTTTGATGTATCTGTCATGCCACTTAGCTCTTTGATGTTGAACTAGATCAGTCCTTAAAATTGCTTCTTGTCTAATCTCATCTAGCTTATTCAGCTGCTCCATTATGTGATTTTGGGCTTCTGATAGATTCATCCCCAACTGGACTGCCATCTTGAAAGTCTTGACTTGAAACTCAATGGGGAGCAGGACTTCTTTCCCATAAATAAGTTCATAGGGAGAATGTCTTGTTGTGTTCCTCCATGTAGTTCTGTAGGCCCATAAGGCTTCAGGAAGCCTTTCTGCCCAATCTTTTCTGTGTAGATGAACAGTTTTGGTGATGATTCTTTCAAGAACTTTGTTTGTAGACTCCACTTGGCCATTTGCTTGCAGATGGTAAGGAGTAGATTTTCTGTGCTTGATTTTGTATTCTTCCATTAGCTTCTTCATCAAGTTAGATGTAAATTGACTTCCCTGATCTGTCACAATTTCTCTTGGGACACCAAAACGAGTAAAAATATCCTCAAAAATAAATTGAACAACTGAATTTTCAGTGGCAGAAGACAATGCTTTGGCTTCTACCCTTTTAGTGACATAATCAGTGCATACCAATATATACTTCTTTTGCCTAGATGGTGGATTAATGGGTCCAATGAAATCTAAAGCCAATTTTTCAAAGGGTTCGATGAGTACCTATGGTTGTAATGGCATTTCATTTGAAAGAGTCGGTCTCCCAACTCTTTGGCAGCTGTCACACCTTCTGACATATTGTTTTGCATCTTTGAAAAGGGAAGGCCAATAATATCCTAAAGAAAGGATTTTATAAGCCGTCCTTTTGTCAGCAAAGTGTCCACCGCATGGTTCATCATGACATGCCTTGAGGATGTCAGGCATTTCATCTTCCCGAACACATCTTCTGATCACACAATCTAGCCCTATTTTAAACAATTCATTAGAAATCCATGAATAACTTGAACTTTCCTGAATAATTTTTCTTTTTTCACCAGGAAATAGATGTGGAGGTAGCTTCCCTGTAACCAAATAGTTAGAAATATCTGCATACCAAGGAGTCTTAGTAGTTATTGCAAACAAATATTCATCTGGAAACTTATCCTCTATAGGAGAATCTTCGTTAGTATTTTGGATTCTAGACAAGAAATCAGCTACTGTATTTTGTTTCCCTGGTCTATCCAACACAGTAATATTGAATTCTTTTAAAAGTAAGAGCCATCTTGTAACTCTGCCATTAGTAACAGGTTTATTCATAAGATATCTAATTGCATAATGATCAGTATGGACAAAAGTTTCATAGCCAGTTATATAGTGTCTAAACTTATTGATTGCATGAACAATAGCTAAGAACTCTTTCTCAGTCACAGTATAGTTTAACTCAGTGGGAGTCAAATTTTTACTGGTGTAGTAAATGGCATAAAGAACTAAATCCTTTTGTCCCAACACAGCTCCTAGAGCTGTATCTGAAGCATATGTGGAAATATGGAAAGGAAGTTTCCAATTCAGACCTCTCAAAATGGGTGCTTCAGATATTCTTGTTTTCAAAGTTTCAAATGCAGATTGACAATCAGGATCCCATTTGAATTCACAGTCTTTTGTAAGTAATTTGAAGAGTGGAGATGCTATTTTTGTGAAGTTTTCAATAAACCTTCTATAGGATCCAGTAAATCCAAGAAAACTTCTAACATCTTTTTGGAATAGACAACTTGGAGATGACTTCAACTTTTGATCTATCAACTTTAATCCCATCCCCTGAAATATGATGTCCTAAAACAACCCCTTCAGTAAACATCATAAAGCATTTTTCATGACTTAATATTAGGTTTGTTTCTTTACATCTTATAAGGAATTTTTCCAAATTCTCTAATGCCTCTTCAAACGAATTACCATAAACTGTAAAATCATCCATATAAACCTCTACACAATCATGAATTAGATCGGAAAAGATTCCTAGTTCTACCCTTTGAAATGTTGCGGGTGCATTACATAATCCAAAAGGAAGTACTCGGTAAGCAAAAGTTCCCCATGGAAAGGTAAATGTGGTCTTGTCCTGATCTTCAGGTGCTACCTGAATCTGATTGTAACCACTAAAACCATCCAAAAATGAAAAATACTTTTTGCCTGCTAAAGTATCTAATACCTGATCGATAAAGGGTAAAGGAAAGTGATCCTTCAGAGTTGCTTTGTTCAATTCCCTGTAATCAATGCATACCCTCCATTTACCATTCTTTTTAGCTACTATAACCAAAGGAGAAACCCATCAGCTATCTGAAATTGGATAAATGAAGTTTACATTAAGTAACTTTTGGAGCTCTTCTTTCACTATCTCCCTAAGGTTTGGATTCATCCTTCTCTGAGGTTGTCTGATTGGTCTACTGTTTTCCTCAATGTAGATGTGATGAATGCAAGTCTTAGGGTCAATACCTTTCATATCAGTATATTCCCATGCAAATGCAGTAGAATGTTTTTGCAAGATTTTGGTTAGTTCTTCCTGTTGTGATCTTTCCAAATTTTTGTTGATATTAAATGTTTTTCCTGGAAAGATCTCAATGGCGGAACTACCAAACTCTTCCATAGAGAAAAGAGACATTTGTCTAGATGATAGATACTCAATGTCAGAATCTAACTGAAATTGTGTGTGGTCATATTCTGAAGATGTTTCAAAGTTTTCTAATGTATTCAGAATTTGACTATCTTCACTAACTTCAAAAATGGTAAAGACAGGTTGTATAGGATCTTCATCATCAATCCACTCATTATCTCCTATTTCTGTAATTACTTTTGCTGGAGGATATAGATTGAATTTCTTTGTCAAATTACCATCAGAAATATACATATCCCCAGACCTACAACTGATGAAAGCATCGGCTGTGGCTAGCCAAGGTCTTCCTAAGATGAGAGGGTGTCCTCCTAAATTACTCTTGGGGGTTAAAATGATAAAATCTACTGGATATTCCCAAGAGTCTAAGGAGACTGAAATGTCTTCTGATACACCATCTGGTTTAATAATTGATCGATCTGCAAGTTGCAGTAAAGTAGGTGTAAAGAGAAGATTAGGAAGTTTCATTTGTTCCATAGTCTGTCTACTCATAATGTTGATAGCAGCCCCTAAATCAATCAAAGTATTTGGAATTTCCACCCCATTGATATGTGTTTTGACAATTGGACTACCGGGATCTACATACTTCTGCATAGTAATTTTTCCCATCATGATGTCTGCAATTTTCCCTACTAGGTGGATTCTTCTTATGTCTCTAGGTTTCCTTCCTGGTCTTTTAAGACTCAACTCCTTTATTGTTTTTGCTAGAATAGGAATCTCTCTAATGGCTTGTAACAAGAGAATCTTGATACAGACATTCTTCAATTCATCTAGAAAATCATAGTCAGGCAACAAGATTTGTTTTTCCACCCCTTTGTCAATTTGTAATCTTTCAGGAAAAGGAGGTGTGGATGAAGATGCAGGTTGCTCAACTATAGGAGTTGTGGGGGTTAGCTATTTTTCTTTTTCTTTCTGAGTGTTTGGGTTTTGAAGAGATGCTTCAGAACCCTTATTGGCTTCAAGAGATTCTTCCTCAGAAATGCTTTGATTTTGGGCATCTATAGAAGGTTTATCTATAACTCTACCAGATCTGAGTTGTACATCATTGAGAGGAACAATCATATAGGCAGAAAATTGTTGACCTTCTACCATGTAAGCATTTTGAGGGTTTTTATTATTGGGGTTTGGCAATGGCTGAGAAGGAAGTTTATTTGACTTCTGTTGGAATGGGAGCAAGAGTTGAGAATTTGGGTTCTGTTGAGAGGGTTGTTGTTGTTGAAATGGCAATGATAGTTGTGAGTTTTGATTTGGAAGTTGTGGAGCTTGCTGGTTTTGAAAAGATGGAAGATATTGATAAAATTGAGCAAATCTCCCATAAGGATTTTGCATACCTTGTACCCATGATTGAAAAGGATTTTGAGGTTGGGACCAAGGTTGTTGCCAAGGATTCCAATTTGGTGGGGGTTGAAAGTTCATAGAGTTGTTAAACCCTTGATTTTGTTGCCCCTGCCAAGGTCTCCTTGCAACAAAACAGAGAGACTCAATTGTATTTGGATCTTCTTGAAAGACAGCTTTGAGCCCAGGAATTGAAGGACAATCCTTGGTCTCATGATTCTCTGAACAAATCGCACATGTTTCTACAACTTTTTCATCCAAGGGACATTCCCTGAGAGCATGTTTTTTTCTACATTTTGGGCAAAAGATGGCTAAAGCTTCAGCTTCTGCTTTCTGCTTATTGTGGATCTTAAGAGTGTCTAGTTGCTCACTAAAACTCCCTAAGATATCAGTTTTGAATTCATCAAGCATATTGCCAATCTCAGCCCTACTTACTGATCCAGTTGCAGATTTGTTTGCTCTGATGAGAGAAGGATCTCTAGGCCCTTTTCCAGTTTTAGATTTTCCTCTTGAGAGATGGACACACAGTTCTGCTATATCATGAAGTGGAAGTTGAGATATGTCTCATTTTCCATCATGTTCAAAATATCTATCCATTCATCTCTAATGGCTTTTAATAGAAGGGCTTTCAAGGTTTCCTCATCTAAGTTACTCATTTTTTCTCTTTTCAGATTGTATTGGAATCTTTCAAGTAAATCCTCCAAGTTTTCATCTTCTCTTTGTACCATTTTAAATACTTCATCCTTGTGGTTGGTAGGCATAAAATAATCCATGTATCTATCCAGAAATGTTTGTTTCATATCATTCCAAGTCCTAATGGATTGAGTGAGTAATCCCATGAACCATTTCAAAGCAGCTCCTTTCAATGTTGAAGGAAATAGTCTGAGTTTTTGAGAGTCTTCCAGATAATCATAGGTTCGACACATGACCTCAAACTCAAATAGAAATGTTTCAAGATCTTCATTTCTTAACCCATGAAAGTTTGGGAGGACAGATGGTGAAATATTTTTCATTGTTGCTTGAGAATCCTCATCAACTATAGGAAATCCAAATGAGTTATCTCCATCCCTATTTCCCCCATTGTTATCTCTACCTCCTCCATTATTTCCTCCTCCCCCTCTACCTCTACCTCTACCAAATCCGTTAACTCCCTCTTCTGTCATGGTAGTTTTCTCAGAGATTTCAGAGTCCTCTGGTTCCTCTACTAATGGCGAACGAGGAGGAATTTCTCCCTCTTCTTCCTCAGATGATTCTACTTCTTCAATTACAATGTGTCTCCTTGTAGAAGAAAAGAAAGGCTCTTTTCCTAATTCAGATTCGATGGATGGTGTGGGAGAGTCAACTATTGCCTCTTCAATTCCAGGAATCCTAAGGCTAGGAGTGTAGGTTGGAGATGATGGAGGTGTCTCTTGTCTATTCCTTGAAGTAGATGGAGTTGTGAAAATCGAACTCTTTGCTCTAGCTAAAAACCTTGCCCTAGAATCTCTTGCTCTATGCATGTCATTTTTTTTTATTTTTCTTCAAGTCGGGCTAATAATTCTCTTTCTGATCTTCCAGGTCACTCTAGGTGCAAGAAGAGAGCATACTCAAGAAACTATTAAACTAATAACTTTCTTTTTTCTGATCCTCCAGATCACACTAAGTGCAAGGGGAGAGCATACTTTGAGAGGTTATCAATTTTCCTTCCTTGAAATTTTCTTATTTTTTTTAAGAAATTGGCTACCTAATTTCACTTCCCCGGCAACGGCGCCAAAATGTTTGGTCAATTTAGTGTGTTCTAAATTGCTGATTAAAATGTCAATCCGGGATTCGTAAACTGACGAAGTGAAGTGTACTATATGTACTAGATAACCATTTTCCTAGATTTTTGTCGTTTTTGAGTTTTTTAGTTTGTTTTTTGATTTATCTCTTATGGATTTCCTAGTGTGTGATGGCGAAAATGAAAGTTAAGTATGGATGGTAATGGTGATTTCTACAGTGAATTTCCAAACTTAAAAGTGTTCAACAAGAAAGCTCTAAAATAACTGTAATGAAATCAATTCTTAAGAGGAAGTAAATGTATCAAATAGTGAACTAATAACAATGGCCCAGTATCCTTGCTGCTGCATGAAAAAGAAAGTAAAAACTAAACTTAAAGAAACTCAAAAACTAAAAGCAAAGCAACTAATTCATACTACTTCAACTCTTCTGATCCTTTACCCTTCAGCTCAATCTACCTTATGGGAAGCAATCATGAACAAGTTAAGCAATATGATATCTAAATTGCAGGAAATTAAATTGCATAAAGGAAACTAATCACACTACTTCAACTCTTCTGATCCTTTACCCTTCAGCTCAATCTACCTTATGGGAAACAATCATGAACAAGTTAAGCAATATGATATCTAAATTGCAAGAAAGCAAACTAAATCACACTACAATAAGTAATATTCTGATTTATTACTAATAGAGTCACTTGACTATAGAAAGAAACCATAAACAAATGAGTAGTATGATGTCTAAGTAGCAGAAAAAATAAATAAGCAAAACACAATTTGAAAAATGACAGTGCTGGAATTAAACTTTAGAAAATGAAAATTAGCAGGAATGACAAGATGATCTCATATGTCAATAGTTATCAAAAAGATGAAAATTTGCCCGGGCTGCCTAAGAAAACCTGTAAAAAAGCACTGATCAGTTGACAGCTATAAGAAAAGATAAATGAAAATGTAAACAACAGTGAATTAAAAACATCAAAACAACATGTTATATACAAGCTACTAATTATGAAGGCAGAAACATAATGAAATCAAATGAGTACTATACAGGGCTTTAGTGCGCAGGGGCCCTCTGCCACCTCAGCCAGTCAACGAACAGTCACAAAAACGAGCTCAGGAAAGTAGTCTTCTCATGTATTAAAGCAACAGCAAAATACATAAAACAGAGTGCAGTGGGGTGATAATAACAACAGTTCAAAAATTACATCTCCAAAAGCTTCTACACAGCGTTTATCAACACGTTATTTATAATGAAAAAGTGTTGTAACTAACTCCTAAATCCTATGCTGTTAACTGCGTTGCCAGAGACACGTAGATCTCCTCAGCCCGAGATCTAGCGTAATGGTCATTATGTCCATTAAATCTTCAAAGTGGTAGCCGTTGGATTCAGGTTACGGGGTTGATCTCCAGGTGTGTCGATATCTCCATGAGCTGAGAACTATGCCACGTAAACCTTCACGTGCTCAAAACAGAGACGTGCCACCACTAAATTCCTTGGTTCGCTTTGCCTTTGACCCTTGTTGACCGTGACCTTTTATGGATGATTTGGCTGATCTGAAGGGACACGTTCCTTGTACACGTCACCTGTAGCTTGCCCATGTGGCTCGTTTCTTCATAGGACACTTGTAGCATAGCCTTTAACAAAATGGCTGCGGAAACCTGTGCTGGCTGCGGAAACTGACAAGTTTCTGCAGCTGCCTGAACAAAAATCTAAACCAAACAACAGTCATAAGCATAGTTAGAAACCATGTCAGAAGCTCTTTTTAGACTATAATGCAATGATTTAACAGCTTGATGGATGAAGTAAGTGGAAAAAGAAGGTTGAGAGGGTGTATAGGAAGGTGCAGGTCTGAGGCTCAACAGGAAGTCCACGACCCGAAAAACTGCCAAAAATAGTAAATTGTGCTACAATTAAGGAAGTTGAAAAACTGAAAGAGGTAGTGGTGGGGGTCCAAGTGGAATAGGGGAATTTCCACCAACATCCACCTAGATCAATCAATTCCACCCCTATCAGATATAAGGTGAGAATATGAAGAGAACTCAACTATAAGACTTTTTAATACTCTATAAGAAATTCTAACATATGAATGAAATATCTTCTTGGTTGTTGAAGCCCATTGCAAAGAAGTGATCCATCCAAGGTGAATTGTTGTTCTTGTAGGAGGATTGTTTCTAAGGCATCTGTTTAAATGATAAGTGTGTTGATCATAATGTTCACATAGGTGAATATCAAAACAATTATCTTTCATATGGCCAACTCTATCACAATGTTGGCATTTGGTATTCTGTGGATGTGGAGGAAAAGTAATTGAAGATGAGTTGTCTTGAAGAAAAGCAAAACTATGAAATTTGATGGGTTTGGAGTAGTATGAAGTGTGAAAGGAGACCTCCTTGTCATACCCAAGACCAATTTTGTTTATATTGTTGACAAGCTCTTCCCAAGGTCTGATGATGGGCTCAGGAAGTGGAACCTGAACTCTACCTCTTTATGTAAAACTACTCCCAAAATTGGTACTGACTTGATCACTTGTTGGTTATTGATGGATGTATGTTGCAACCTCAAATAAAGGATTTTTTGAACTAAAACAAGTTTAGAATGATGTCTTTTTGTTGTAACTCATCTTATTAAAGTTGTGACTCAAGGTGAAAAAAATCAATCTTATCTTGTGCATTTTATAGACAAATTTTAATATCAACAAGAGTGGTTTTGCTAATTTTTACCATCCCATGAATAGTAGAATGAATTGGGGTATTCATCAACTCTAATATGTCTTCAAGTCTAACCATTTTCTCCAACCTTACAATTAATACCTTTAGCTAGAAATTACACAAAACTTGTTGAAATATAGCTACAACACTAAATCTTAATAAAAAAAAACATAAATATGACACAAAATTCAACGCATCAACCAACACAATTGACTAAAATATATACTAGTCCTCAAATATGAACCAACTCAATTAATATACCATGTCATATATACAACCAATGCCAATCTGAACCGATGCATTCACTAACGCATATCAATCACAAAACTACGCATAAGACACTTCACATATAAACTCAATGCACCAAATATATGATATATATGCACGGTATTCAATTCATGCACATATGATACAGGGTCTTCAAAATATATCAACGCATACCATAGGGTTCATTGTACAACATTTATCAACGCTTTCAAGAGCCTTTAAATTCTATATATATATATAAAGAGCAGTCACTATATAAAGTGCCGAACTCACATGACTCACATCACTTCATTGTATGCATTTACAACCTTTAAAATAAAATACATAAGTCATCATTCAAGCATTATATGCCATCACCGATGGTTTTCAAAACTATTCAATACACAATGGTTTTCAAGAACTATTCAATGGATAAGGGGCATACCATGACATGCACAAATTTCGAAGAGAGTGATTATGCACGACATTTAAGCAATCAAAAGCCTCGCACAACAGAAAAAACTAAGAGTCAATATATCTCTTCCAAACTCAGCGCCCTCCTCTAGTTAATTCCAACACATCCCTCTGGTCTCTTAGAATAATGTAGTTGAAAAGAATGCAGAATTCATAGCTTTGAGTGCCTTTCGGTTTTGCAACAATGAATAATCAAATCTTCAAAGTTATTCTCCATTGCCTCATCGTAACAACCAACTTATTCCACCAAATTCAACGGAGAGCCCTTATGGTCCGGGGTTTATAACATTAAGCACGAACTCAATGGTTCACAGTTCATCGCAAATGCATCAATGAACGACCCAGAGTTAATGCTATATCGCTCAGGGAAGCAGGGGAGCATGGCATTCATCATACACATAAGTGGCTCAATTCAGCGCATCATACCAACCCATCAACTTCTCAGCGCACAGAGATCTATGGGATACCTATAATAAGTTTTTTTTGGGAGAGTATTCAATGCACATATAGCCATGTGGACCTGGGTATGAGGAAAAAAAAAACAAATTCTAATAAAGGGCATAGGTGCGGGATTGACCACGGCCACAAAAACTAGTTGCTCAAGTTGGAGCAGGGCCATATTTTGCCTTTTGTGATACCATGTTAAGCACATATATGAAATGGATAACATATAAGATAATTGTAAATTATATTTTATTAACAAGATTTACATATAAATACAATTTTTTATGACCATTAGTTTTCACATTTTAAGTCGTCTCTTACACTTTAATGACTTTTCACATTCCACACACTAACTCTTAACGGATTAGATGTCCAACAATTATAACATTAAAGTATAATAACGTTAATTCATACCATATAATAATATTAATTAAGTTTAAAATACACAAATAAGTTTTATAATATTAAAACATAATGGTAGGTTATAATGTTAAAGTATAATAATATTCATTCATACTTGAGTTGATTTGATTGGCATGTTCTATACAAAGCCAATTATATTTTTTTTTTAACAATTTAGGAAATGCATGTTAATTTCTACACAATTTAATGAAGGTTTGTTTGCAAAATATTTATAAAAATTAAATTGATGAGCATATTCTAAATTGAACAATGTATATAAAATATAAAAACCAAGTATGTGCATTTTGAAACATTAAAAATAGTGTTAATGTTAATAACACTTAAATTAGTATTAGAAAATAGAAAATATGTTATAAAGTAGAAAGTGATGTATCATTAGAATTTATTAACTTACTTTAATTTTTAAATAGATAATTAAGATTTAATTGTAATATAAACCAAATATGAGTAGGTATGATAATTTATGATAATTGTGGGAATTGTTATTATAGATTTTAAAGGGAATAATATAATTAATTATGGTTGAGAAATTGGGCTGGCTATAAAAAATAAAGTAGGGGTCTTGACTATGTATTGAGGAATTAAGTTTCTAAAAAAACGCATTCTCCTCAATAATGTTAGGAGACTAATTTTTATATTGTAGAAAAAATATCTCTTTTTTATGTTAGGTTATGTCTAAATTCCATGAAATTAAGTCTTTTTTCCAAAGCTAAGAGATATCTAAATTTCAAAGCTAACAAAATGGCTAATAAATAGATAATTAAGATTTAATTGTAATATAAACCAAATATGAGTAGGTATGATAATTTATGATAATTGTGGGAATTGTTATTATAGATTTTAAAGGGAATAATATAATTAATTATGGTTGAGAAATTGGGCTGGCTATAAAAAATAAAGTAGGGGTCTTGACTATGTATCGAGGAATTAAGTTTCTAAAAAAACGCATTCTCCTAAATAATGTTAGAAGACTAATTTTTATATTGAAGAAAAAATATCTCTTTTTTATGTTAGGTTATGTCTAAATTCCATGAAATTAAGTCTTTTTTCCAAAGCTAAGAGATATCTAAATTTCAAAGCTAACAAAATGGCTAATAAAGGCATGCCTAAATGTAAAGGGTGGTTATGGTTTTGGTTGAAGGATAAGCAACAAAGACATAATGCTCCAAACTCAGTGAAATCTAAATATACAAGGAGGAAGAGAGCTCAAACCCTAAGTATAACCCATCCATGTTTCATTTATCGGGATAGGAAGTGATCATTTCATCACCTATTAGTAACTCTTTGTTTTTGAAGAATCCTCTCATCCATAAATACATTGTCATGTGCTTTCATTATTTAACTCAATGTGTGGGAGCCATGGCATATTGGACATTGAACCTTATTATCCAAAATATAATTAATATTGATAGAGAAAACCTCTACTTGAACTTACTTTAATGTCTTTCTTTCTAACACTTCATAATTTTATCTCTTTTCTCTTTTTGAGAATTTGTTATTTCCATTTGAATATGATTACAAACAAAACATTTTACTTGAACTTCAATGTCTTTCTCTCTAGCACTTCATAAATTTATGATTCCTCTCTTTTTGAACATTTGTTATTTCCATTTAAAAGTTTTGGAAGGGGTTGGGGATCTATAGCATAGTGATTATGATAGATAGACATTATGGTCATTTCATTGTTGGGATGTATGTGAAGTTAGTGGCATTGTTAAGAGCCTTAAAAATTCTATAAAGGGTTGGACCTTGTAAGGGGTTGGGGATCCATAACAGAGTGATTAGGATAGATAGACATTATGGTCATTTCATTGTTGGGATGTATGTGAAGTTAGTGGCATTGTTGAGAGTCTTAAAAGTTCTGTAAGGGATTGGAAATTCTAAGGGGTTGGGGATAGATTGACATTATGGTCGTTTCATTGTTGGGATGTATGTGAATTTAGTGACATTGTTAAGAGTTGCTGGAAAGAAATTAAAATTGTCAAAGAAAACTGATCCATAACCTTTGAAACAAATAGAACACTACAAGAAATTAAAATTCTCAAAACAAGTTGATCCATAACCTCTTAAACAAATAAAACACCGGAAAACTTAGGTCAATCTTAAACTTATAGATTAAGTAGCAAAACCAAAAAGTGTCTCCCCATTGAATCAACCAAGCATATATTAGAACTGAGGGACTCGGAGTAAGAGTTTAAAAGTACTCTTTCCATGAATCTTATGATGCAATTCATTAAGCTAAAGGCGACCCTCTCCACAATGGAGATCTGATCATTCAAATATAAAGTTGCCATCTTAACTTCCTCAAGGAATGTTCGCAAAAAACCAAGCGTGTCATGAGATGTTGTATGACTTTTAAAAGGTTCAATAGTAACTTGTCCCCTAAGGGAATGTTGGCAAAAGGCTCAGCGTGTCATGAGACGTTGGAGGACTATTAAAATATTAAAAAGGGCTAATTAGATAGAATGGCCAAAGCGAGAAGGTGAGAAAGCGAGAAAGCTAATAAAGGGATGCCTAAATGTATAAACGGAAGCGAGAAGCTGAGAAAGCGAGAAAGCTAATAAAGGGATGCCTAAATGTATAAACGGAAGCGAGAAGGCGAGAAAGCGCACGCATCAAAGGAGCACTGACTCGCAGTGCAGAACCGACCGCACTGCAGAGGATTTTCATCACAAGCGAAAGCTAGAAGGCGAGAAATCGCACGCATCAGAGGAGAACCGATGGCACTGCAAAGGATTTTCATCAAAATCGAAAGTGAGAAGGTGAGAAATTGCACACATCAATCAAATCACGGCGTTTGACTGTTGCAAACATCTTTACATTTACACCTACAACAAAACCGAACCGATCCTGCTTCAACTTTGGTCAAGTCATCCATCCCGTGCGTTAGACCTCAAACACACCAAAAAGGGAGAGCTTAACGAACTGCCAGGAAATAGAGAGACGTGGTAAATTGACGGCACCTTAGCCCTTGCGAAGTTGCGATCAGTAATCTCTAACTCGGAGGGAAGGAACTAAGGGTGTCAAAATTCGGGGTGAAATTCGAATGACATGCTAGCAGCACTTTGAAGAGTTTGGAATCAATCAGTGCGTTCTAAATGCTTAGAACATAGAAAATGCTCAAAACAACCAAGGTGTAAAGAGTAAGAAAATTTCAGATTTTGTGGAAACAAATTATTTGGGCCAAGTTAAAATTACTTCAACAAACAAAACAGGGAAGTGGATTTGGATAAACGCAAAGCAATATGAGGCCATTTTAAAGCATAGACTTGCTCGCCTTAAATGGGGACAAGTGAGAACAAAATCGATCAAGAAAAAGAAAATAAATAAGAGAAACAAAAATAAAGAAGAATAAATCATTTATAGTTCCACATCTACACCTCTTACTTGGTCATTAGATCTATATGTCCAAGAATTGATGAAGGCCAGTGCAAGGCTAGAGATTTTGGAAGCCAGAGAACAGGGAAGGGACCACAAAATTTCAGAGATCACAGTTGCAAAGCAATGTCTAATGGAAGGTAATAAATTTTTAAAATAACAAGTAACAATGTTACAAGAGGATTTAGAGATAGGACAACAAGAATGACAAAGCATGAAGATAGTGTGGCAAAGCATGAAAGGATTAATAACAACAAATAGGGATGTGATAATTTCTAAACAAACTTAGATAGATACATAGGAATTTTAGCAAACAGAGATTTTCAAAGAGAAGGCAAAAGTGAACAATGGGAAAGATAGTCCAAAAGAAATCAAAGCTAGAGCTAAAGATGCTAATGGTTACATAAGGATAGAGGGAGAAGAAGATGCGAGTGCTCGTATAGCACACAAAATAGAACACAAAGAAAGACAAGACAAGAAAACAAACTTTATTATCAGGGGAATAAGAGATGATTATGGGAAGTATGAAAGTACTCTCAATTTGACAAGAGACTTTCTGAAAGAGAAACTACATTGGAAAGGGAGAATTTGCCAAGCAAGAAGGGTTGGGAGGATATGTGAAGAGAGGCCTCAACCCATAAAAGTCACCATGGAAAGCGTATAAGAGAAACGACATATTTTGGGCAAAAAGAAACTCTTGAAAGGCTCACACTTCTTCCTCGATGAAGATTTAACCAAAAAACAACCAGAGGAGAGAAGGGATGAAGTGCAGAAAATTAGAATAGCAAGAAATGAAGGGAAAAGGACATGGTTGTACAATGGGAAAGCCATTTTTGCAGTGTTTGGGCCTTCAGGCAAATCAGGGTAGCAAGCTGGCAGTAAGAAAAAACAAATAATTCAATAATAGAGACAAAAACAACAAGAGCAGCATGGACAAAAAAGGGTGAAGATCCAAATTTGAGTCTTATGTGCCAAACTGCGTAGTAGTCAAATCCTACCCAGGTCTACCTAATTTTAATTTGTTGAAATTGTAGAGGTTACCCTTGGAGGAGGGGGCCTAGGTTAGGGCCTATTGCAGAAGGTAGAGACATAATTTATCTCACGAAAACTCATGAGCATGATGATTACAAAACTCCTGTGTTTGACGGTTATTTGAAGTTGGCAGTTCGGAACAAGGTAGCAGAAAAATGCAAAGGGTATGGGGAATACTAGTTTTAGTGAAAGAAAAAGAACACTGTCACATTCAGTTAATTAAAGAAGATGAAAATAAACATGTTTGAAAATATCAGAGAATGAGAATCACATAAGAATTGTAGCATGCTATTTTTCCCCTCAAGTCTCAAAAACTTACAAAAATAAGGGGCTTGACAACAAGGATCCATATGTAGCTTTAAAACAAGATATTGTCATCTACTCTCAGCAGGGAGAAGTTCTTCTAGTGGGAGATTTCAATGCTAGAACAACAACAAATCAATCTAACATTCTTTGTTCCAAAGAGGATAACAATCCTATTTGGCTCACTGAAGAGGAGAATCCCCAATGGGTGAGGTGTTCAAAAAATGACAAAGTTAGCAATCATTTTGGAGAAGAGTTTCTTACAGTGTGTGGGGCTTTCAACTTAATTATTTGCAATGGTCTAGGAATATCACTTGCAACACATACAATGGGGCAAGTGTTGTTGACTATGTCATGTGTTCACAAAGCTTAATAGAAAAGATAGACGAAGTTAGTATTGGAGAAGTACAAAAGAGAAAAATTTCACTTAAGAAGTACAAAAGCGCAAAAAATAGGAAATCAGAATCAAATTGTTTTCCCGTAAATGTTTGGTTTGATGAGGAATGAAAAATGGCAAGGAGAACCTTGAAAAAGGCAGGAAATGAGAAGATGAATGTAAAGTTATATAAGCAAATATTAAAAAGGAAAAAAGATGAGTTCATGAAAACAACGAGAGAAGAGTTAATATATTTAAGTAAGAATAATCCAAAGCTTTTCTGGCAGGATCTGCAGCCAAGGAAGAAGCAAATTGAAAATAATATTACAGTCAATCAATGGTTTGAATATGCAAGACAACTCTATAAGAAAGAATCTGAGGCGGAGTCCCCCATAGGATCAACACAAATTCAAAACTCTTCACATTACAGGAGGTGGAGAATGGAATTAAGACGCTGAAAACAGGAAAGGCAAAGGACATGGTTGAACTTCAAGCAGAGTATCTAAAATGGGGAATGAACGTTCTTGCACCAAACATCATGGAAATATTCAACAACATTATTCAATAAGGATTCCCAAGAGACTGGACAACTAGCCTAGCAATACCCCTTTTTAAAAGTGGAGACATTAATAATCCATCCAACTGTAGAACAATTATGGTCAATCCTTTGTTTGCAAAGCTTTTCGGCAACATGGTAGAAGACAAAATTAGTAAGTGGGCAGAAGTAAAAGAAAAGTGGGCAAGAGGACAAGCGGGTTTTAGGCCGAAACATTCTACAGTAGATCATGGCATCACGTTGAGACACATTATTGAAAAGGGTTTGGGAGGACAAAGAAGAAGTATTTTGCTACTTTGTTGACGTCAAAAGATCATTTGACACAGTCCCTAGGGATAAGTTGTGGCGTAGAATGGAAGAACTTGAAATTCTTGTGCATTATAGAGCCGTTGTCCATAGACTTTATGAAGAAGTGAAAATAAAAATTAGAACCTCAACAAGTATTTCAAAAATCTTTAGAAGTGACATTGGATTCAAGCAAGGTTTCCCTCTATCCCCTACTCTTTTTGTCTATATATTGATAAATTGGAAGAGTGGCTAAATCTGCAAAGTGGAGATGGTGTTCGGTTGGGGGAGTTTGTGATAAAGATTATTTTGTACGCTGATGATATTGTATTGATTTCTAAATCGGCCTATGGATTGCAAATGCACTTATATGTCCTTGAGCATTTTTGTACAGTAGGGGGCATGCAAGTCAATACTAGCAAGACCAAAATAATAATTTTTTATAATAAAAGGAAGCAGAGCCATCATACTTTCTTCTTTGAAAACAACATTCTTGAAGAAGTAAATGAGTACAAGTACCTTGGGATTGATTTCAACAACAAACTCAATTGGGAGGACCGCAGAAAGAAAAGAATTTTAGGAGGGTGGAAAGCATTATATGCTCTTCAAAACAGATGTAGAGAGGCAGAGTTATGGGATTGGAAAACGATTAAAGTGTTTTTTGGACTCATACTTTGTCCAATGATGTTATATGGGTGTGAATTGTGGGCTAGCAACACTCCTGTCTCAAAATGGAAACAAATTGAGCAACTCCAAAAACGCTCTATCATGAGCAAGTTCAAAATAAAAAGTTCAATACCTTATGAGATAATGTTGAGTGAAATAAGAGAAAATCTCATTGAAGTAATTGCTATGGTGCGACTCATAAGATATCTAAAAATAATTGAGCAAATTAGAGTAGGTAAATGGCCTAATGTTATCTTCAATGAAGGCATGAATGAAAGAAAAAAAACATGGATGAAACAAAACTACGCATGGATGCAAAAAATGAAATATCTACCTCAATGCATGTTCCACAAATAGCAAGGAGCTAAAGGATTTTGTTATGGAAAACTTTTGTAAAAAGATATGGGGAAAAAAATTGGGTAGAAAAAATAAATATTACATTGAGGAATTCAACCCTACGTGTGATCTACAACAAAAAGAGTTCATTGCAGCTAGCGTTTCATGGAGGGAAAAGGTTCTTATTGCTCGATTAAGGACCAACTCACATAAACTTCGGTGTGAAATAGGACAGTGGAAAAGGCCTAAAGAAGCTTGGGAAGAACACGTGTTTCCTTTTTGCACGTCTAGGGTTGTGAAATCGGAAAAACATTTCATTTTGGAATGTGATGCATTCAAAGACATCAGAGATAGTTATGAGAACAAGTTAGAATCAGTTTCTTGGCATTGTCTTTTTAGCAAGGGGATTGTTGGAAGGTTGGGCCAGCTCATCATCAATTTGAATTAGAAAAGGATTGAATTGCAGAAAGCGAAAAACAGGAAACAAATGGTCTCATAGACTATTTTTAGTCTCATGGACCTTAAAATATCATTTCATTTCATTTCATATGCCCAAATATTTGCAAATGCATCTTTTATTCTCAATTTAATTTGTTTTCTATGTTTGTTTCTTTATGGAAACCAATTATAAAATTATATCTTTCACAAGTTTTGAAGTAGGAAGATATTATTGTTTTTTAATTTTTTATACATTTATAATTTTAAATAACATGTGTAATATGTGGTGTTACCCCTTAGTACCTGTTTTTAAGTAAAAAGTAGAGAATTTTTATGGGGTGAATGTGATCATATAATTTCGATATATTAAGTGTATGATTTAAGCACCACAACCTTGATGGAGAGGGAATCAAATTGTTAATTATCTATTGGTATATGGTAACATAGTTTTATGAAAAGAAGGTCGGAAACAATTAAACTATTAAATTATTAAAAAAAAGTATTATTAATAAAATATATTAATGGAAAAGGATGAAAATACATTATTATTGGAAAAAAAAAAAAATTGCTTTTAGAAAGAATACAACAATTAATATAAAGCAAGCAAAGAATTATTATAGGTTAATAAATATTTATGGTTAAAAATAAGTATGATAATGAATGGAAAGAAAATATTAATTATGAAAAAATCCATATATTTAAATTCTTTTTGGATAATACAACAATAATAGAAAGCAAGCAAATAATTATTATAGGTTAATAAATATTTATGGTTAAAAATAAGTATGATAATGAATGGAAAGAAAATATTAATTATGAAAAAATCCATATATATATATATATATATATATATATTGGATAATTAAATTTATAAGGGCACTTGGCCATTAGAGTTTTTTTTTTTAACAATTTTTAATTTTGACAAATTAATTTTAAATAACATAAAATTAGTCATGCACCAATAAAAAAAATAGAAATTCAAATTTTAAAAATTCAAAAATTGATTTTCAATTCCTAAAAAAATAAATTTAATATTTAATTTTACCAAACCTTTAACTTTGCAAATAGTTTCTAAAAAATTGCAAATTAATTAAGAGTCAAAGTTTTTTGACCCAAACTGATTAAGATATTCAAAGAATAGTAAGTTAATTTTAAGAATATAGTGAAGGTAGAATATAGTGAAGGTAAACACAAAATTGGTATATAAAACTCCTTTGTTTATAGGAGGGGCCCACCTTTGCATTGCATACCGATGTGATTATTAAAGTTTATGAATGTGAATATACTCTACCCATGGGAGCTTCAAGTAGTTGACCAATATCTTATCACATTCATTCATAAAGGAAGTTTTGAAATTGTGAAAAATTGAGTCAATATATTGTAAGTATTGGAAGAAGGAGGGGATGTGGGGTAGGGAAGTTTACGATATTGGGTGGTATAAAAAATTGCATTTGATAAAAGTAGGAAATATCCTTTTAAAATAGGGTTTTTTAATTAGAAAAATGTATTAGAAGGGGGTTAAGCAAAAAGATTTTAAGATTTTTTTTAATCAAGATCTAGTGAAATTAAACGTATTATTGTGCTAAGAGACACTCCATCACCCAATATGGGGGAGATGTAATATCCATAAAATGAAGCATTATATCAAAAAAGTAATAAAATAAAACATAATGTCAACTCAATTAAAAAATAAAATTAAAAATTAAAAAACAATAACAAATAATAAATCAATTCAATTCAATTTGTTATATTGGAATTTTGTTTTTATTAATAAAATTGCAAACAACTTTTTTCATTAAAAAATCATAATATGTATATCATATTTAAATAAATTTAAATATTAATGATCTATATTTGTAACCATGATATTTCATAACATATAATTAATAAACATATATTCAAAAAATGGTCAAAAACAAGATATTGTCGTCTCACCTAGCCACATGCTAATGGAACATAGAAACATGCATCATAATAAGTTTAGTGATAACATACAATGATCACATGAGAGTCTCTCTATCTACCTCCCAACGATCTGCACATAATATTTCCTCAAACCTTGTAATTGTCAAGTGATTGTTTATCGTACAGTCAAGTCTGTGAACAAATCTCAAGTGGATAACTTGCTTTCCAAAAGAAGCCATCATTCAAACCCAACTCATCAATCCTACATTCAAAGGTGGTCTTGTGGTGAGGTTATGTCTTAATTTATGGCTCAATGAAATCATTTTACACCATTTCATATGTGGTCTCCAACCCAAAATCTCAAGTGGATACTTTCTTTCTAGGAGAGCCCATCATTCAAACCCAACTCATCAATCCTACATTCAAAGGTTGTCTTGCGGTGAGATTTTCTTAATTTATGGCTCAATGGAATCATTTTACACCCTTTCATATGTGGTATCCAACCCAAAATCGACCCTCGGGGCAAGCCCCTGAGAAAGAAGACTCCTAAGCTCGACCAAGCTAAGCACTTCCTATATATTATGCAGTTGTGGGTTAACTTTATTCCTCTCTGGTGCCAAAAAGGCGTACTATTTTGGGCCTATGCATGCATTGGATTTTCCCTGGGGGGTTAGGAAAAAAAAATCGAGCTTGTAGATGTTGTTTCCCTACCCAATCTATTTATTTTCCAGACCTTTGTCAATATTTCGAGCATTTTAGTTGGGTTTAGGAAGGAAAAACCCACGTCAGTATCTTCAGACATATTAAATCTCGCCATGATTTCAAGCCATGGAAGGCTTCTAAGACATGACGTGAAATTTTGCATACATTTCCACTAGGAATATTTCTATAATTCTTATTTTTTTGGTTTTTGTGTTGTTTATTGTTTCAACCCAAGGTGAGGGAGATGGGTTCGCCTCTAAGAGAGGGTATTCTTACTCTCAAGAAACCACGAATAATTGTTTAGTGTTTCATGTCTCAAACCTGCTCCAGCGGAAGATAACACCCTCATTGGTTACTCTTCACAAAAGTCTAATTTTTCCTTAGAAATCTGCTCCTAGCCAATGGGATACATAGTCTGTTTTGGGTCCATGCTACTTCTATGGAGGACATCATATCGTTTCAGAGAGCCCGAGTGTGACAAGGCACATCACACTATCAAGAAATAGGGTGCACTCGAGCCCAATTGTGAGCTGAAAGCTAAACAACTTAGTGTTGAGAACTTACTCCACAACCAGTCCAAGAGGAATTAGTCCATGTCAAAAGGGAATTTGTTGATGAGTGACACATCCTCGCAGACATTAAAGTGATGGCAGAGGTTACTAATTGGGTTGCATTTTCCAAATGCAAGGCATATTCAAGTGAAATGTAATCAATATAGGTATATTATGGACATATATTAGAATGTTAAGTTTCTCAACCAGTCCAAGAGGAATTAGCCCATGTGAAAAGGGAATTTGTTGATGAGTGACACATCCTCGCAGACACTAAAGTGATGGTAGAGGTTACTAATTGGGTTCCAAATGCAAGTCATATTTAAGGGAAATATAATCAATATATGTATATTATAGATATATATTAGAATTTTAAGTTTCTCTTTGGTAGAGTGTTAGTAGACCTAAATGAAAGTGGAAAAGACATTCTTATCTTTCCAGATCATATGTAACAGCAATTAGTAGCAATGGATCAAAGGGTTGTCCATATAGAATATGGAATGGACATCTCTTCGTCACCAGATTTCTTCCCAAAAACAACAAGATTTCTTCCAAAAAAAAACCAGAAGGAGCCCATCGCAATGGAAGCCAGAAATTCAGATAAGTCAACTTAGTTACCCTTAGCCTTCTAGTATTTTACTTTCATGTTTCAATTTCATGATCCTCAGTTTAAAACTAGCCCAGGTGGACCAACAACTTTTTTTGGTATTTTGGTTTCAGAAGACAAGGTCAACATTTTGTCTTTTGCCTTTTTGAAGAGACCAAAGTTTTGTTTCTGGTCAGGTCTTCCTTGTGTCCAACCAAACCAGACTTCAGGAAATTAGAATATAACTCATTGTTTTAAATCAATACAAATCATTTTATGAATACCTAAGAGATATTTAGTTGAACTGGAGAGTTTTCAGGATGAGAAGCGTTAGGGTTTTCGCATGCATAGCATCTCCTGCCACCATTGTCAAGCTTCAACTTGTCTCTGAGCCTCCTAGTTATTATGCTTCTGGAGAACCATTGTTCTAGTGTGAATCTAGTCATGGCAATGGTTGTGCTAGATTTATCTTGAAGCGTTTCCAGCCTCTTGGAAGATCTCTGATAACCAAGGTCTCTTTTTATGTGGGAAGGGTTGCGAGTTGTTTGAGGATCACAAAGGAAGGGCAGCTTGAACCTTTTTCCGTAGAATTAAGCGTCGTTTGAATTTACCTTGTGGAGCTACGAAGGTAGAGATTCACTCAACTGATCCAACATTTCATGAATGAAGCCACCCTGTTCATAGATCTACTCTATATCCCCACAGATATGGTAGAGAAACATTATAAAACCACTCATTTGGAGAATTTTTTTCAGATCTCCATTAAAACTCTGAAGAATATCTTTCTCGCCATCTTGGATTTGCAACTATATGTCTGGCGTTACGTAGATCTGGCATTTGACATGGATGGAGGGTTTGTAGAGTTTTTTATTCATGCTTCTGAAGATCTGGATCTAGATTGTTATATTTCACAATTGTATTATGGACCTGGCTGAAGGAATTTGTCCTAGATTCGGTCCAGATATTAGATCTAGACTCTTCGCCCTTTTTGTTTCTTAGAGGCATGTTCTTTAGAATACAATTTTGTATCGAGAGGAGTTTTGTTTTTTTAATTGAAAAGCCTAAATGGGAAATTGTTTCTCTTAGGGGTTCGAATCTAAGAAGGTCAAGAATAATTTGGGGATATCTGGAAATCTATATAATTTGAGTTATGAAGGAAAATTGTTACAAGATGTCAACTAATTAAAATACCATGATATTGAATATAATTCCATCGTTATCATAAATTTGAGGCTACAAGGTGGAGCTTTAGGAATGAGTAACCCAATTGGACCAACTTCGTCTGCTAGAACTCCTAAGGGTCCAGCGTTGTTCAAAGATGTTGTGAAAGGGAAGGTTGTCATACCAAATGGACATAAACCAAATCTGTCAATGCCAAGTCCATACATTGTTGAACAAATAGAAAAAGTTCCAAATACGTTGATAAATTTTCTAAAGGTAAGTGGTCTTTTCACAACCCTCCAAACTAGAGCTCTTATCTATAGATTCAATGGTTTTTGGCCCAAGTTAGAAGATCTACATCAGTGGGTGTTCACCAATTGGACCTATAAGTGTGATATTTACTTGTGTTCAGAGGGGTTTTTGTGGTACAATTCGATAATCAAGAAGATCTCAATTATTTTTTAAATGAGGGATCATCGTTTTGGGGTAGGGTGGGCCTATTCATAACTCCATGGTTTCTAGATTTTGATGCTACAAAATATAAGTGTGATATTTACTTGTGTTCAAAGGGGATTTGTGGTACAATTCGATAATCAAGAAGATCTAAATTATTTTTTAAATGAGGGACCATGGTTTTGGGGTAGGGTGGGCCTATTCATAACTCTATGGTTTCTAGATTTTGATGCTACAAAATTGGTGGTTACAAAGATGTCAGTATGGGTGAGACTACACAATCTCCCTCTCCCTTTTTGGCACCACCAAGTTTTAGAAGGTATTGGAAACACATTGGGGAGATTTCTAATGATAGATCAAGAAAGAATTGAAAAATGCATTTTTTACTTTTGTCAGGATCTGTGTAGAGATAGATCTTAATAAAGGTCTATCATATCACATCCATTAGGCTCATAAATATTTTAAGTGGACTCAAATATTAGTGTTTGAAAATACGACATTCAGGTGAATTTGTCTCCAAATAAGGCATCTGTAGAATACTTGTCCACAAGTAAAATAAAAGACAAAGAAAAGACCTCAAAATTCAAAGGAGTGGAACTTTCCATATTTGCATCTTTCAAAAGAAGAAGACAAAGAAATGGATGAGAATCATCAAAAAGTGGAAGAATAAAATCGACAAGGCTCTCAAGTGGAGAAGGGCAAAGAGAAGCATAATGATTCTGAAAGTCACGCTAAAAAGGCATCGATTTAATAGTAATCCAAGTTCCAGAAAAGTAACATGAGGAAACATGCAACACTCAAGGAGTGGGCAGAACAAAATGAACACCTGCATCTGAGAGTTTTGACTCAGAAAAAGAAGTGGGCAGAACAAAACGAACACCTGCATCTGAGAGTTTTGACTTAGAAGTGTCTCTGAATATGGAAGGAGAAGAAATGACAAGAGTAATTTCCAACTAATTTATGGGGGTTTGCAAAATGTTCAAAAGAGCAAAACTAGAAAAGAGAAGCTCAGTTTTTCTAGGTAAATGTAAATGTGGTTTGGACAATTTTTTGCATGTTATGAGTGCATGTAGTTATACAACTATGTGTGCCTTATGCACATACAAAATGTAATTTTATTTTGCTTTAATAAAATTACAACTTTTCTCTTCTAAAAAAACAAAGAATTTGCGTGTGTATATATATATATATATATATATATGTGTGTGTGTGTATTGAATTTTTATGTGTTTATTGATAAAATTTAATGGTTATATATATATATATATATATCACATTAAAAAATAAATTAAAGAAACTATAAACCATGTCAAAGAAAAATGCTATAAATATATGTAGTGCGTTATCAGGGTTTAAGAGAGATGATGCGAAATTTATATAAATATAAATAATATTATTAAGAACTAATATAGATTTATGTTAACCATGGATCTAATATGGATCGGGAGGAATCAAATCTCGAGATGATGCGAAATTTATATAAGTATAAATAATATTATTAAAAATAATATAGATTTATTTTAACCATGGATCTAATAAGGATAGGGAAGAATCAAATCTCTTAAGGTATAGACATTTCTTCAAGTTTTACAGTGAAAAAAAAAATCATTTTAAAAAAAGTAATCCCATTTAATACTTAATAAATCAAAAATTAAAATAAATCTATACTAATTTAATATTTCAAAAATATAAATATTATGATACAAGTTAACTAAAAAACCCATAACTCAACCTCTTTAAATTTAAAGAATAACCATAAATATAATTTATCTTAAAAATTATTTAAAATTTTACACTTTAACCTACACTATTTCAATAAATTTTACAATTAAAACTAAGTTAGAAATTTCCCAAAAGAATGCAAATTATATATATATATATATATTTTATAAGATTAAAATAAAACTATCTTATTTTAAAAAGATATGATATAGCACTAACACACCCACTCAACGCATAAGCTGATGCAGAATATCCCAAAGCGCGATTTAAAAAACGTGGGTGCGCGAAACACGCAAGTGTAGCGCCCAAATTCCTTCTTTCTTTTCTGATCCCAACGATGATATACTTTTTCATGGCATACCACACATTTATACTTTGTGCCACTCCTTTTTTTCCATTACATCTATTCCCACCCACTTTAATGTATTGAAATATTGATATTATATCTTTCATATCATTGTGATGCAATGTAGGGACATTTAAAAAAATAATTATTATATATAATTAATGTGTAAAAAAAATATAATTTAAAAGATAATGAATTTTGTATTTATAATCTTTTATATATCATGATATAATATATTACACTAATAAAATTTATTTATTAACTTAATAAAAAAATAACATTTAGTGTCTTTTGTTTTGAGATGTCATTATTGAATACAAGACAAGGTGGGATTTCCTTGCTCAATAAGGAAATAAGCATAGACCTTCTCCTCAGCAAGGAAATAGGTTGTTGAATGTTTTTTTTGGGGAAGTATTGACGGTTTAAAGAAGCTTTTAAAATAGTGCTTTCTCAAAATGTTAAAGTATTGAGAAATGAAAAAGAAATTTAAGAAATTTTTTGTATTTATAAATTTGTAATTTCTTTTTTTTAAAGGGGAATTTTAAAAGATTTTGTTGGCCTGATGGTTAAAATAAAGGAGTTAAAGATTATATTAACAAAGCATTAATTAAATTTACTCAAAGTTTGTATTTAGAAATTAGATGTTTTACATTCAGTAATTTATATGTATGTTTTTAGTTAACTGAAATTATATAGTCTTTCTTAATTATACAAGAATGTATTGAAGATATAGCTCCATACAAGTTGCTATAGATCAAACAATATAAAAAAACAAGAAAAAACTAATTTTCTGAATAGATTAATCTCAACTGATAGCTTAAAAACATCAACATATTGGAAAGGATACTTCATCTATATCTCGCCATTTAAGAAAAAATCAAGAAAAAAATTACTCAAATCTTGTAATTAGGTAGAGGAATATAATTTTATTAAATGCCTCTCATAACATTACAACCATAGTCCCAACTTTCTACATCAAGCATCTTGTTCTAAATAGTGTATTTGACATAAATGAGCTTCATTTTGGATAATATCATTATTACCCGAGAACAAATGGAAAGAGACCAATTTTTTTGGTCTTTATGTCCTCTTTATTAAGATCAATTTCAAAAAATCCCATAATAGAATTGAGTGATCGTTTATTTTAGCCATGTTTAAGACATTATAGTTTGGTAAGTCTTATTGAAGCCTATTGAAATTTTATTTGTAGATGTTGTTGATCTCTTTTCCTATTAGAGGCAAGAGTCAACCTCTTAGGGGCTTATTAAGGTTCCCTATGTGTTTTTATAGAGGAGATACTTCTCTTTTGCACTCAAATTTTCTAATTAACTCAAAATAATAATTGAAGTGTTTATCACATTTAAATGTGAGTGGACCAAGTTGTAAAGAATAAGAAGTAATGAAAAAAAGATTATAATAACAATCTCACAAATGATTCATTCCACAACATTCATCCATTCACATTTCACGAGGAAAACACATTTGAAGCAAATATACATAGAAAAAAGTAAAAGAGATGTTCCAAGTATTTTAGAGAGATTTAAATGATTTCATTCATTTACAATCATATTAAGAATCATAGGAGATCATTCATGAGATATCATGCTTAACGTTTATGAAACCATAAATGTCGTGCACTCATGGAACAACTCTCTGAGAGAGACAAAAAATAGTATTACATATATGGATTTTAGCTTGGATAAGGTGCATGCCTAAAGAACTCGATAAAATTCCTAATATAGAACTTGAATGCATTTGTCCCTAAGGGAGTGGTATGAGGCTTTCTTGGACCACTAAGTAATATAATAACCTAGAAGAAAGAAAAGAAATGCATTTAAGGAACAACTTTATAATTGAAAATTACAATTCATAATGTTAGGTGATCTAAGTTTGGGATGAAAATAATGAGAAATTGCTTCAAACTAAATACAAGGCACTCACAAAATACTAGAAGGATGTCCAACGTAATGAATCCTCTCCTTGAAACATCAGATGTTGGAGTACATATATTAGCTTCATATTTATGTTAATGTAACTATTGGGGAAGTCAGTTTGAATTAACAATATCATTTAGCAATGTTTTAAGCCATTCATTAAAATACTCTTTCGTAGGCGATACAATTATATGTTGTTTTACTCTCAATGCAAATTATTGAGATTGCAACAAGATGATGGAGCTTAGTGAAAAGAGTCGCCTTCACTAAGTGGGCCCGCAGGCTATTTTTGGCGCAAGTCTATTTTTAGACTATGTCTATTTTTAGACATATGGATCATGTTTATGGATTGCAGGTTGCTGTTTATGGATGATTGATCAAGTTGGGAAAAAATAGATGGACTTCTGTTTTTTATGAAAGTGTGAGTGATCACAGTGTGAGTGATCAAAGTCAAAAATAGAAAAGTCAAATATTATTATCTCACAATAATATTTGGACTATAAACTTAATCTTATTCTCTTGGAGCACTTCAGTTTGAGCTACAGAGGTGGCACATGCAGCTGTCAGAAGGAAATACGCTTTTCTTATGAGTCAGTTGAGTTGTTGCATGCATGACTTCAGTTAGAACTCAATCAGTTGAGTTTGGTGGAGTTGATTGTGGAGTTGATGGAGTTGTGTTCAGTTTAGCTTTGTTAAACTGGTTGTATTTAGTCTAACTGGCAAATAGACTAGAGATGAGTTGGGTGAATTAGTTATTAATTAATTCACAAGTTATTAACTCATAATACAACTAATGAATACATCAGTTAACTCAGTTGCATGTCAGTGCATGTTCAGTTCAACAGGGACAGGTGGTAGAGAATCAGATTGCTATCAGTTGTGACTATAGTTGTGCACCAGATCTTGCACAATAAAGGGATTGAGTATGCCAATGAGTTTGCTCACGTATTTGCCCACATTATAGCTTGTGCTCACGTCCAACAAGAGTGAGTGACTATTTTGCAGGTGAAAAACAAGTTTGGTAAGCCATTCTCATCAGTTCTTGAGCAGGTATTGAGCAGTGGAGGCAGGCAAGCAGTGGAAGAGATTTGGAGATCAGATCTGAGTTGTATTGTGTGTAACAGAGGTGGAGATACTTGTGAGAAGTATTATGCTGTGTAATGTTACATGACTCAATCATTAATATACAGATAGTTGGGGTTTTTAGCGAGATGCTTTCCCCGGGATACATACTGTGTTAATGTGTGAATGCTCTTGATGTTTTATTGTTATTGATGCTGCTATATTGTTGATCAACGTAGAGGAGCTTATGTATTGTGTATGTATTCCGCAATAGTACATGATCAGGATAATCTCTGTTGAATATGTGTTAAATTATTCAAAATTTCTACACAAATGTTTGTTCTTCAATTTTTTTTTTATTCTGAACTTAATTGTTCAATGATCAACATTTGGTCTCCATTATTATGACAAATGTAACTAACCATTTCTTGATATCTTCTTCAAGGAAATCCCTTAGACTATCGAACTCATTACCCATGATGTCTTAATGATGGTCAATTCCTCCTCTAGCTAGTGCTTTGGAATTAACATGGAATCTATAATTATTCTTTCTTTTTGATGAAGTAACAACATGAAATTTTTCCAAATCGACACGAGGGAGAGGTTCTTCACCATCATATCCTCCAAAATGTCATTCATTACTCTCTCCTCTAGCTATAGTTGTCCCTTGTCTTTTGTGTGTTAAGGAGGAACTCCAATGAGTTGGTTGAGCTTATGAAGATTGTACATTTGTAGGATTCTTCCCTCTTTGTCTAGGTTTGCTCCACTCTTTTGAATTGGCACTAACTTGTGTAACTATATCATCATTCTCCATAAGCTTTCCTTCTATTTTTTTAGATGTCGCCAACTCTTTTTGTGATTCTAGTAAAACACATTTCCATATCATACTAATGATAAATGTTGAGAAAATCACCCTTTAAGGTCAAAGCCTTTGATTAGTTCAACTTCTTTCAAATTAATGAGCTTTAGTGTCTTGGATATCTCGACTAAGTGTGAAAAGTTCTTCACAACACCTTATGTTATCTTGAATGGTAATGAAAAATAATATTTCTTTTTCCTCCTGTCAAACAAAATTAACTAGGAATAATATTATATCCATACCTCTACAACAAAATATCTGTCACAATTAAACACAAAGAGTAAAATGGGAACTCCTTGATACGCATAAAGTCTTATATATGTATAACTCTATTCCTACACATATACCACGTTTCCCTTCAAGAAATATTATGCTTGTTGAGTAAACCTTTGTGGTTTAAATCCAATTAATATATGTCTAAATTCCCTATTGAAATAAAATTGGAAGAGGCAAAAGTGAAAAGGTGTTTTATGCATCCATAAAATGGGATACCAAAATTTCACTAGTTATGTCTCAGGGTTCACATTACTCCTCAAAGGTAGTTCACTAAAAAAAATACAATAAGCTATTGCTAGTACCAAATGAGTTGTCATACAAAATTTTTGAGTCTTCAAATAATTAGCCAATTAAAAGAAAATCTCATTGGAAATTACCTCTACCTAGTTAAAGATAGCCTCCTTCTTGAAAGAAAAATATAGAATATATAAAGCTAACCTGAGTATATGGGATGTTAAATCTCACCCCATTATATGCATGAATAACCAAGAGAAATATATGCAAGGCTTTGCTAACACCTAAATATCAATGGATTAAATGTTTCATGGCATGTTAGGAAAGGTTGTGAATGTTATCGGACCATGAATTCCTTGAGAACATTCACAAGATTTCCTTGATAATTGAGAAAAAATATGCTTTAGGTGGCTTAAGTTTCCTATTTGGGTTCGATAGCTTTTGTATTCTCCTGAAATTGTTTGGAGTCAACAATACCATGTTCTTTCCTTGAAGAGAAACTTGTCTAGTTTTTGTGTTAGAATAAAAGCAGTGAGCGCATCAAGAAATGATTTCTTTGAAATGAAATACATCAAGAACACATCTAGCAATAGCAAGACCATTGGGCTAAATTTTATTGTTGCGCTTATGTTCACATGTCAAATTCAAATACCATTGGTGCATCACCAACCAATAGAATATTTTTATCTTGTCTTACAAGTGAATTAGTTGTATCCCCACAATGAACTCCTTCTTCTATTTATTCACAATATTTCTTTATTTATTCAAGGAACTTTTATATTCGAGACAAGCCAAGTGTTGTATTAGAAATATCTTAGTGCTTTAAATTTAGCTCAATTCATAAATAATATTTACTAAGACATCCCTTCATTACATACCTCCTTCAATGAGACATGTAAGAAGCATAATTGGGAGTTAATAATCAAGGGCATGTCTTTTACAATAATATAGAATATTTTATTTGCATAATTCCATGTCACCACATTTTACCTTGAGTATTAGGCTTTCTTAAATGATATTTGAATTAGCCTCGAAAGGATCAAAAGAGTCATTTTCATGAATTTCACTAATTATAACTTATAAGGGAAGAAATTGCTTTTATAAGAATAAATGGTATTATAGTGGGGAACATTCATACGTGTGGAGATGTAGGAGTGTGGAAGGATGGGAAGTGTGTATTTTTAAGTGTGTGAAGGAATGTTTGTGTGGAGAAATGGGGTTGCAACATCTTCCACACACAAATGAAAATTGGCTAAGGATAAGAGTGGTGTGGATATAGCTATGTGTGATAGTGTGGAGCAGAAAATGTGTAGAGTATAGGTTCTTGTTTGGGATGAAAGTTGTGCTTAAGGATTAAAAATGTGAATAAGTATGTAATGTTCAAAGGGGAAAATAGAATACTTGTGGATTAAGGATTAAAAATGTGAATAAGTATGTAATGTTCAAAGGGGAAAATAGAATACTTGTGGATGTTAATGAAAATTGATGATGGGCCATGCCTAGTTAAAGTAATACAAAAAACATGTCAATAGATGTTACAACTTATTTATATATCAATTAATATAATTCTAAGTAAATCATTTTATATAGGTAAATCTACTAGGCTTGTACACTTTTTTTTTTGTTATATAGTTATGGTTTTTAAGGCTTTGGTGTAGCTACTACAAAATATAATGGCTCATGGTATTATCAAAGGTACCCCCCTCCTTAAACCACATGTTGGGAAGATGGTGAATGGACACTTTATTAATGGTATGCTTGGCTATAATGATTCAATGAAAAATACTATGTATTTCCTTAAATAAAATTGATAATTTAAAACTTAAGATATAGTGGGCCAAAACTCGATGTTATAATTTAAAGTGAAGTACTAGAATGGTTTTCTTCACAAGGTTGGTCTTGGATCCATCATGATAAATTTTCAAATCTTTGGGGACCCCATTTTCATTCTAGGTCTCTCCAAAGCTATGAGATGTGGTCATACAAAATATAGTAAAAAATGACAAATGCATTAGCAAACCCACGAGTTTTCCCATAAAAATTTAGTTTTTCACCAAATATTTGTCTTTAACACTTGTATAGTTTTCCTCTTTGTTGGACATAACTCTTTGGTTTTTTTGTCTTGTAAATATATTTATAAATAAGTAAAATAGGACAAGATGAATATGAAGAGACTCTCGGACATTGAAATGAAGGGTCACTCCATTGTATAAATCTAATTGCAGATTCATGAAATTAAGAAATTTGGGAGTTACCCATCTTGGCTTGACATTGTGTGAAAACCAAGTTTAATCCCCTCTTCCCCACTCAGTGTAAGTACTCTACCATATCTTCCCACCAACCATTCAAAAGCGTGTGCCTCCATTGAATAAAAAAAATGACTATTTCCCTCAAATTTTAGAAATATTTCCTTATTTCTCTTCCATTTTCCATTCTAAAAAATCCTCATGAGCTCACTCTCATTCTCGACCTAGATTTTCTCTGTGCATAGCTCATCCCATTTTTCTCTATGTTTATCATTCTAAATTTTCACCTCCATGCCATTAGAAACACGAGTCTCTCTTGGTTCCATATTTGGAAATTCCTATGCTTGACCTAGTATCATTTGTTCGTGAAATTCCAATTCCTCAACCCTATCTTATCGTTTACAATCCATTGATACTCTTCAAGTACAATTTGAGTTGAGATTTTCTATTTGTCTTCTCTGGGACTTAGAAATTTTGCAACCACTGGAAAAATATTTCAAATTAAACTAATTATATTTATTATCTGGTCCATTTGGCTAGAGGCTATTTTCCCCTCATTCATTTGATATTTTAAAAGAGTCATCACTCAAGGCTTGGGAAGGTTTTTCATAGCATGTGCTTTGGTTTCCATTCAACACCTTGTAAATAATATGCACACCATTTTTCTTGGGAAATGATAAGCACCCTCACCTTTTTGGCCATATGCATACCTATTGGAAAAAGATACTACAAATATTTGCAATTCCATGTTGATGGTGTCATTTTGAGTCTATGAGTTCAAGCTCTCCCTATTCACACTGCTCTAGTCTCATGATTTTCTACCAACAAAACATTTCAGACTATAGTACCTTGAATTTCTCTATCAGAGGTCCCTGAGGTGGGAACAATATATGCTATTTGGATTTTATTTGGAAGGGATATATCTTGGCACTGTAGAATATATTTTTCTATTGGTATTGTCCTAGTTTTGATTACATGCATGTGGTACTTTGCATATACATCGTTAGAATGACAATTATAAGTGGTCATTTAGTGGCATTTTAAAGTTTTGTTTGATAAAAATTTCCATTGGATTATATACCTTATGAGAATAATGGTGCATGCCCATTCAATATTAGAGGGTTGATAATAGTTTAAATATCCTTATTGTCTATAAAGATATATTAATTTACTTACTAGATATTATTATAGAGACTTTTTTTATGTTTGAAGATGTATTTCCTCATCTTTATTGTCAATGTAATGCTCACTGAAAAGGAGAACTATCAATAATCATATGGAAATATCAAGCACACCCTCATTTTTAATGACTTGTGGAAATGCATCTATGTGGGAGAGGAGGACGATGTACCTACTAAGACCACATATGAAAAGGAGCTATCCATTTAGGAGAATAAGGAAAACAAAGCCTATGCCTTAATCGTTGCTTTTGCAAGTGAATAAGTAAGCCATCATATAGTTTCAATTAAAAAAAAATATGTTGTATTAAAGAAGTTGAAACAGTTAAATGACTCATACTTTGAATTATAGCTTGTTCCACCAATTGTGAAACTCTTCAACGATGAGTTGAAATATGGTGATCCCTTGGTGATGGCCTCTAAAATTAGATCCATCATGCACGATGAAGATGTCACTGGAGTGAATATGGACATTCCTCTTATAGGCTTTGTCAAGGCCCTCTACCCTACATACTCTCATTATCTTTAATCCTTGCAAGCTAATGACCAACTTAAGTGCATTAATTTTGACTCTTTAATGGAGAAGATTGTAGAAGGAGAGAAGATTTTCAAGAAGAGGAAATTAACAATTCAGTCCCTTGAAGTACTAGTGTGCCTTACTTAGAAAGGGAAGAATCAATCACATGATTATCCTAAGGAAGTAGCAACAGAAAAGGATGTGGATGAAAGAATTTCATAGGTTGAGGCGAGGGGGATAAACACCATCAAGGATAAAGATATTATCTTTGTTGCATTCATTGCATAAGAGATGGTCATTATGCAACAACATGTAGAATCCCTTGGGAGATAATCAAAGGCAATAGAAACTAGAAAGGAGACAAAGGTAGAACACTAGATCCAACTGGAGACAAAGCACCTGGATCTTCTCATTATATTATTGCTCATTGCGATATTGGAGTAATTGAATACGTGTTTCAAACTTCATTTGCTTACTAGAGAGATGCATGGCTACTTGATATAGATGCAACATGCAACATTACCTTCCAAATATACCTCTTTGAAGACTTAAGTGACAATTTACATGGAACAATGTATTTTGCAAATAAATCAAGTATGAATCCTTTGAGACTTGGCACCATCAAGCTTAAATTGTATGTATTTCTAGATTTTATTCTGCATGATGTACTTCATTTTCCATAGTTGCAAAGAATTTTGTCATTCCTTATTCACACTTTCCAACAAGGCCACTTTATTCATATTTTTGATGTAAAAGTAGAAATAAAGAAAGCATCTGACAACATGGTTATCATGATTAGAGTGGAATATGAAATATTATTTAATCTGAAAGGGAAATCTAGTCATACAAAAAATTATGCATGCATCTCCCATCACGATGAAGGCACATTGCAATCCAGTCTTCTATGGCATGCTATATTTGGGCATATTAATTGACAACCTTTGTTTATTGAAAAAGAATGGTTTTTTTGGTTTCCCTACTATTCCTAGGAAACTAAAGCAATATGATGATTGTATACTTGTAAAGCATAACAAACAACCCTTTTGTGATTCTACTTCTAGAGCATGTAGAAAACTTGGATTAACACATTATGATTTTTGTGGCCCTAAGCATATTCCTTTCGCTAATGGAAACAAATATATATGATTACTTTTATTGGTGATTACACTAGAATGTGTTGGGTGTACTTGTTGAAAAAAATTCTCAAAATTTTGAAAATTTCAAATATTTTCATATATGAATTGAAAATGGAGCTCAATCACTTATTGGCTCTCTTCATACTAATAATGGAAGATACTACACCTCTAATGAATTTGAAAACTATCTTTTCCAACATGGTGTTAAACATGACATCATAGTTCCATGCAATGATCCAGGTGGATATTGGTGTCCACCCACCTATTCCACTTGGACCCCCACCATGTATTTCAGTTTTTTAGTTTCCTTAATTGTAGCACAATTTACATTTTTGGCAATTTTTTGGGTCTTAGACTTCTGGAGCCGTTTTGAGGCCCTAAATGATGTTTTTTTGGAAAACAAACAAAAATTCGTCTTTAATTGATGTTTGCAATCAAAAGTTGTAGTCGTCGGATAGATATTTCTAATGAGGTATTGTTCGTGTCAAGTAGAGATCGTATGCCAAATTTATGACCCCGGGAAGTTGATGTACCAATTTACCCAAGCGGGGCCCATAGTTTTGGCGCTTCATCTCCTAGGGTTAGGTTTTTGGATGTTTAGGGTTTTCAATTGTTTCTCATTAATAAATAGGCCTTCGAGCCTCATTGTAACATAGTTCACATGCATGTAGCTGCCACATCTCTTCTCAGATTTAAGCTATCATCGCCCGAGCTAGTTTATTTTCCATTTTTTTTGTAATCATATTTCAGTTCTTTGATATTAATGAAATGAAGTTTTATTTCTGTTGCATCTTGTATTTGTCGTTATATATGTATTTTTTTGCGTTCTTGTTTAAATTTGGATCATGCAATCTCAACAAAATGTTATAGTTGAAAGAATGAACAAGATTATCTTGAATATGGTTTGCTCAAATTAATGATGTTTGTAAAAAATGTAAAGTTGATGTTTCAGGATGACATGGTTCTATGTGCAGTGTATGTGAAAAATAGATGTCCAACTCATGGTCTCAAAAATAAGACTCATGAAATGTGTTATTTCTAGATTCCTACTATAAGGCATCTCAAGGTCTTTGGTTCCACCTTCTATTCCCAAGGAACAAAGAAGCAAGTATGATGCAAGTGTTCAAATATGTCACTAAGTTAGATTTTCATAATGGCATATGTAATCATGATTTTATGTATTTAATGAAAAGAAAAAAAATATTATTTGTGTTCTTGAGGCATGGGTTTCATGCTCAAGGGAGATTTATTTTTAGGTCAAGCACTGATTGAATGCTTCTAGGTTTGTCATAAAGTCAATTGAGTCATTGTCATGTATTAAAGACCCATTTGGGCATGTTACATATTGTAAAGAAAAAAATATTGAGTCAAAATAGAGTCAAAAGACCCTCCAAGACGTCATCATGGCACAAAGATCAAATCAACCTACATGAAGGGATAAGTCAGCCTCAAGATAGCAATTTGTCCCTCTCACAAGCCTATAAATGAGAAGGAATTCGACCTCATTTTCACACTCATTCAAGAAAGTTCGATCTCCTCGATATAGAAGCTAGAAAAGGACGAAGAAGAATAAAAGGATCACGATTGAATTTTTTGGGCCTCTCTCTCTCTATTTCATTAGGTTTTCTACAGTTTATGGGCTAAACTAAATTATGAAGCTGCATCGAGGTTGTGAAACTGCAAGGTCGAAAATGTCAAGATGCCTCTAGATCAAAGCTGTGAAGCTACTACGTTGAAGTTGTTGAAGCTCAATTAAGGTCGAAGTTGCTAAAGATGTTGGCCAAATTTGCATAAATTGTTGTTGCAGTTGAAGTTGCTTGTTAGGGTCCCACCCTAACCCCCTTATTTATGTAATGGGATCACGTCATAGTCAAGAGTCAATAAAGCCCATATTAATAATTGTAAGTGGTTAATCCGCAATTAATGATGGAACCACAGTTAGTTGCAAATGGGCCGTAGTATTAGATAGATGGTATTAATAAAACCCATGGTATTGGCCCGTGGTATTGCATGTATGAGTCATATATAAAGGATAGAGACTCCCTGCGAGGAGCATCGTGTCTTATTTTTGTAGTCAAGCTCTGCTCTATTGGAGGTTGCCCCCTCGAAGAGGCAAGTGAACATTACTCTCTGAATAATAAAATCATTGCTATTCTGTGTTCTGGGTATCTTTTCTTCGCATATTCTGTATTTGGGTTTCATTTTGCAGGTTAAGAGCATAACAAGTGGTATCAGAGCACTTTCTAGGGCCGGTGGGATCTCCATTTCTTAGCAAATTTTTTTTTTGGCTAGAGACGTGTTCTGGCGTCTTTAAACCACGGGATCTGTCGTTGAGCACATAAACTTGCGGATTTGGGGAGGTATGCACGCAGGAAATACAAGAGGTGGTCACGTCTGTTGGAATCCCTTGTAACCCCTGTGGGTACCCCTTCGAGTAGTAGCACATTAGACAGAACCGCGCACGGATTGTCTTCCACGTACCCTCTGGGTATATTGGAAGCCCCCTAGGCTCCCTTGAAACCTCGCCATAGATAAACCGTCGGCCGTCTTGCGGCTACAGTACACCGAGAACAGCACTCGGGGAGATTACTCGCCCATACGATAGGGTAGTCGGGTTGTACGGCTAAGGGTACGGTCGATACTCCTTAGTTAGAGCCCTGAAACATTGGGCCAAGTACTACTGCCAGACCCTTATGTATATTGCGATCTGTAGCGCCTGACACTCCTCAAGACCATAGTTCCCTTTTTCTATTAGGGGATCACACAGCATCTCTTCCAGACCCGCTTGTGCAAAAGGGTGCAGCAGCAGCAGACATCAGCTCGCAGTCTCGAGTTTGCAGATCAGCCATTCCGATCTATTAGATCCATCAGATCCGCAGAAGCAGTCTGTTTTGCCATCAGATCCGCCATTCAGATCTCTCAGATCCACCAGATCGGAGTCGTTGTGAAGGGTTCCTATACCGGGGTATAATTCTCGCAGGACTTTTGGCCGCATTGACATTTTGAGGATTTGGCCACTGTAGTATTGATCAGGAAGGAGTAAAACTCTGTTAGGAGTTTTCAGAAAAAAAAAAAAAAAAGTCAGAGATCTTCCGGGGTGCTTATTGGTGATCTAGCCCATTAGAATCGGGACGACGAGCTGAGCACGGTGGTACCATTCAATTATTAGTGAAAATTTTTAGGCGATCCCAAATTTTCATCAGGTTGGTGTATGGTAGAAACTAGAGCTCAAGCGATGGCCAATGAAAGGATCGACAAACTTGAAGAATCCATGCAAGCCCTCACCCTTCAGCTTAACGGACTAAGTAGCCAGGTCGCGTAACTCATCCCGAAGGACAAGGAGTCAGCCCATGAGGAGGCGTATAATGGCAATGGATACAATGAGGGTGAGTCTAGCCACTCTCCTCACGTCTGGCACACCCACCAACCACCCAGTCAGCGACCTACCAAGTTGGATATGCATAAATTTGACGGTTCTCACTCGTCGGCATGGATAGCACAAATGGACCAGTATTTCAAATTGAATCGTATCTTAGATGATGCGACTCAGCTTATGTTGGGGAGCATGTACTTGGACAATGAAAGGTGGAAATGGTGGGAATGGCATCAACGTTGCAATGGACCTTTTAGGACTTGGACCCAATTTACAAAAGCTCTTCAAAGCCGCTTTGAACAGGAGGACTCTTTTTTGGGTCATCTTACTAAGCTCCGACAGACTGGTACAGTGGATGAATATATTACAGCTTTTGAAGCCTTAGCCTTCCGCACTTGGGATCTCTCAGATGCGTTCTACACGGAATGTTTTATCAGCGGTCTTAAAGAAGCCATCAAAGCTCAATTCCTACTGCACCACCCTCCCACATGGACGGAGGCTTGCAAGGTAGCTCGTAACGTGGAACGTGCATTAGCAGCCCAATACAGTCGCCCAAATTTCTCCGCTAAAGCTCGCCCCCCACAGGCTCACCACACGACTCAAACACTTAAGGTCCAAAAGGTGTCACCTGCGGAAATGGCCGAACGAAGAAAGCAAGGACTATGTTACTACTGTGATGAAAAATACTCCCCAGGTCATAAATGCAAGGAGCCCAAATTTTTTCAAATAGATGCCACTGACTACAGCTCAACAGAGGAAGATCCACCACTTGAGGACCATGAGGCGCTAGAAGAATACAACCAACAGGACAATGTCCCTGACGAACCAGTTATTTCGCTGCATGCATTGGCAGGGATTTCTTCCCCTCAAACTCTCAAAATCAGAGGTTTTATTAAACATCGCCCAGTAGTAGTTTTTGATTGATAGTGGAAGTACACATAATTTCATCCATCAAAAAGTCGCAGAAGCAGTGCATTGTTTTGTACACGCAGTTTTTAACTTCCAAGTTCAAATTGCGGATGGAGGCACAATGAAATGTGAAGGCTGCTGTGAAAATGTCAAACTTCAAATGGGGGATTATCAGTTGAAAACCCACATGTTTGCCATACACATGGGGGGTTGTGACATTGTCCTCGGCACTGAATGGCTCCGCACTCTTGGGCCAATCAAAATGGATTTCCAGGAATTATATATGAGTTTTAAGCAGAACAACTACACACATACCCTCCATGGACTCCAGGCGGGAGCCCCCTCTATCATTAGCTCGCATAGAATGGAAAAATTGTTAAAAAAGGGCAATCATGGAGTTGTAGCTCAATTTAATGCCATCCAGGCAGTAGAAACAAAGCCTCTGCCAATTCATCCTGAGATGCAACAGATTTTAAATAACCATCTGCCAGTCTTTGACAAGCCTCATGAGCTTCCACCCTCGCGAGGGGAACATGATCATAGCATCACCTTGGTTCCAGGGGCCCAACCCCCAAATGTGCGCCCATACAGATATCCGTTCACCCAAAAGAATGAAATAGAAAAAATCATCAAGGAACTTTTGGAAGCAGGTGTCATTCGTCCCAGCATTAGTCCTTATTCATCCCCAGTGGTCATGGTGCTCAAGAAAGATGGGGAGTGGCGGATGTGTCCTGACTTCAGGGCTCTCAATAAGTTGACAGTCAAAGATAAATTTCCCATCCCGGTGGTTGATGATTTGCTGGATGAACTCAATGGGGCTCAATTCTTCACTAAGTTGGATCTTCGCTCAGGCTACCACCAAATTCGCATGAAGGAAGTCGACATCCCCAAGACTGCTTTTAGAACTCATGAAGGCCATTATGAATTCCTGGTAATGCCATTTGGTTTTTGTAATGCCCCCTCTACTTTTCAGAGCCTTATGAACCACATTCTCAAACCATATCTCAGGAAATTTGTCCTTGTCTTCTTCGATGACATCCTCATCTATAGTTGCACTTGGGCCGCACATCTTCAGCATGTAGATCTACTCTTGCAACTGCTCCGCAAGCATAAATTATTTGTCAAGATGTCCAAGTGTTCGTTTGGCATGGCAGAAGTAGAGTATTTGGGCCACATTGTGGGGCGTGAAGGTGTCAAGGTGGACCCCAAAAAGATCCAGGCAATGCAGGAATGGCCTCAACCTAAGACCTTGAAGAGCTTGAGAGGATTTTTGGGTCTCACAGGCTATTATCGTAAATTTGTCCGCAACTATGGTCACATAGCGAAGCCCCTCACCCAACTCCTAAAGAAAAATTCATTCTTCTGGAATGAGGAAGCACAACAAGCCTTTACAGCTCTAAAAAATGCCATGTGTTCCACTCCAGTCTTAGCACTCCCTGACTTCACCAAATCTTTTGTCATTGAATATGATGCTTCGGGTACAGGTATTGGGGCGATCTTAATGCAGGAAGGGTGACTGTTGGCCTTCACAAGCCAACAAATCCGTGGGAGGAATCTAGGCCAATCTACCTACGAGAAGGAAATGATGGCCATCTTACATGCAGTCGAGACCTGGCGACCTTACTTATTGGGGCGACGTTTCCAAATCCGCACAGATCATCACAGTCTTAAATATTTTTTGGAGCAACGCCTATCCTCCCCACAACAAAATAAATGGCTAGCCAAAATGCTGGGATATGATTATGAGATCATTTACAAGGAAGGGAAAGACAATAGTGTAGCAGATGCATTATCTCGCCAATTTGAGGAGGAAAGTACTCTGCTAGCAATTTCCCTCCCCATTCCAGAATGGATTGGAGAGGCTTGCAGGGAATGGTTTTCACACCCCGGGCTCTCCCAACTCATTTCTCAATTGCAGGTAGATCCAAATTCCACCAAGGGCTACTTGTGGCAGGATGATATTCTTCGCTACAAGGACAGAGTCGTAATATCACCAACATCCACCCTCAAAAGTCGCATTTTGGCAGAATTGCACTCATCTCCCATTGCAGGACATTCGGGCTTTTAGAAGACGTATGCTCGCACCGGAAGATCATTTTTTTGGACAGGCATGAAAAAGGACATCTTTACTTTTGTAGCAGAATGTGATGTCTGTCAACGCCACAAAGGGGAAACCGTTAACACACCAGGCACATTACAACCATTACCCATTCCAGCATCAATTTGGACGGAGGTTTCTATGGATTTCATTACAGGTCTTCCAAAGTCAGGGAACAAGTCAGTCATCATGGTGGTTGTGGACCGACTGTCAAAGTATGCTCATTTCTGCGCCCTACCCCACCTATTTACACCAACTTTGGTGGCTCAATTTTTCATGGATCAGATCTTCAAATTGCATGGCATGCCCACTTCTATTGTGTCCGATCGCGACCCGATCTTCACCAGTAATTTTTGGCAAGAACTCTTCAGAATACAAGGCACTCAACTCAAACTCAGTACTTCCTATCATCCGCAAACATATGGTCAAACCGAAGCCGTCAACAAATTTCTAGAAACCTACCTTAGGTGTTTCACTTCAGAAAAGCAACACCTTTGGGTACAGTGGTTACCTCTGGCAGAATGGTGGTATAACACCAAGTATCATGCCACCACCAAAATGACTCCCTATGAAGCAGTATATGGTCAACTCCCACCTTCACCTACTTCGTATCTCAAGGGATTCTCAAAAGTACAAGCAGTGGATCAACTCCTACAACACCACGCAACCATGCTCGCCCATCTTTGAGAGAATCTTCATCAAGCTCAGAACCGCATGAAGCAACAGGTAGACCAACATTGCTAAGAGCGCCAATTTCAAGAAGGGGATCATGTCTTTTTACGGCTACAACCATATAAGCAAACATCACTCAAGGACAAGGGGTGTCAGAAACTCTCTCCCAAATTCTACAGACCATATCAAGTACTTCAGCGCATTGGAGAAGTGGCCTACAAGTTGGCCTTGCCACCTACTGCAAAAATCCATCCAGTTTTCCATGTCTCATGCCTCAAGAAAGTGATTGGGAACAATTATAAAATTCAGACCAGTCTACCTGAATTGGATGAAGAAGGGTCCATCTGGCTTCAACTCGAACAGGTCCTAGACACACGAGACAAGCAACTGCGCGGCCGCATGATTAAGGAAGTCCTCGTCAAATGGGAAGACACCTCTCCAGAAGATGCAACTTGGGAAGCAGCCACTATTCTTCAACAGTTTCCGCAACTTTAGCCTTGAGGACAAGGCTCGTCTTAAGGGGGAGGGCATGTTAGGGTCCCACCCTAACCCCCTTATTTATGTAATGGGATCACGTCATAGTCAAGAGTCAATAAATCCCATATTAATAATTGCAAGTGGTTAATCCACAATTAATGACGGAACCACAGTTAGTTGCAAATGGGCCGTAGTATTAGATAGGTGGTATTAATAAAACCCATGGTATTGGCCCATGGTATTGCATGTATGAGTCATATATAAAGGATAGAGACTCCCTGCGAGGAGCATCGTGTCTTATTTTTGTAGTCGAGCTCTGCTCTATTGGAGGTTGCCCCCTCAAAGAGGCAAGTGAACATTACTCTCTGAATAATAAAATCATTGCTATTCTGTGTTCTGGGTATCTTTTCTTCGCATATTCTGTATTTGGGTATCATTTTGCAGGTTAAGAGCATAACATTGCTCAAAAGTTGAAGTTTGTTGTTGGAAGTTGTGTAAGGAAAGCTCATCAAAAGTAAGGATGACTTGGTCTTGGAGGGTCTTGGGCAAGGGTCATAGGTCTTGGAATTCATCAATTGAATTTCTATAAGAAGAGAAGGGTTCTGGTGGGTTTTCCTCTTCGTTGGAGAGGTTTTGGCCTTGGTTTATGGCCTATATGTTATGTCCTATTGTCATTGTTCATTATGATTTGGTAGTTGTTTGATGATAAAGAACACTAATAATAATAAAGGAAAGAAGAATTTAATAAAGTAATTAAAAATACATCACAAGTAGTTGTCAAAGTAAGAGAAATCACCTACACTTGTTGCCCCCTAGATTTCTCAAAATGGTATCGAAGCTAAGGTGACTACATCAAGGAAGGGAAACACAAAGAAGGATACTCTAGGGCCGAAGTATAAAGAGACCATATTGGAAACATCAAGAGAATAAATCATCAAGAAGGAATAACCTCTCATCATATTGAAGGGGAATAATTAAGAGCATCAAAGAAGACCTCAAAACCCTAGCTCATCCAAAGAAGGTTTCCACACTTAATGTGTTCTTGGGAAACTCACACATTCTACAATCATTAACACGAGGAAGGAAGAGTGAAGCACTTTTGGGTCTATTTTTTTGGGCTATATTCTCTACACGTGCGAAGTATTAAGACATCCTTCTGCAACAATAAGTATCGAACTGCAACCACTGTCATGGATCAAGTTTTGTGCCAAGAAAGGTCTCCTTTGCAAGATGAAATAACAAGAAAAATAAGTAAAGTCAAGCGAAGTAGAAAGGAGGAAAATTTTTCCATATTGTAGCCACACGTGTGAACTAGGGATATTGTAGGAAGGGATGAAATTGTCAAACTGCTAAAACAAGCTGAAATTATAAAGAAGGTGTTGATTTTGGATAGTATCAGATGTGATCTAGCCATGAAATTTGGTGGAGAGGCTAAGGAACATGAGATCTCCAAGACCCAGAAATCGTTTGGAGAAATTTCACCCAGATGAAGAGATATTAAAATAATTAATATTTTTAAAGGGTCCCTAAGTCTAAACTTAGGAAAATAAAAATATTGATGTGTATTAATAGAAAATGGGTGAGAAAGTTCTAAGTTACGAGTATCAAGCCAGTTCTAATCTTTGCCATTGATTAGGGACTTAATCTCAGTCATTGAATCTTCAACAGGAAAAGTATAAGAGGAGGCTTGAGGGTCAGTTGGAGATGCACCAAGAGAGATCAAGAATTCAATTTTCTAGGGCGAGTTTTGCTAAGGAAATCATGATAGTGATCAGAGTTGTAGTGAGGGGTAGTTCAGCAAGGGATTTTCATTCGAGGCTGAAGAATACATAGTAGAGAGGCAACACAATGTTGAAGAGACACCGCAGGCCCTAGAAGGGTTGACGCAGTGGACGCAACAGGTCGCAAAGGCTGACATAGAAGCCATAGAGGGACGCAAGCAGTGCAGAGGGTTGTAGAGGCTGACACTGGGATTTAGAGGTAGTGCTGGGGAGATTCTGTGGGGTAGAATGAGAGCAGATCAACCAGGAGAGGGTGATGCAGTTCCAGAGAAGTGCTTGTGTTGGCATTATGATACAGGTATGACTCAAGTGTTGTCCTTGATGGTAACTCACTCAGATGACAGATCATAGTTCAGACTCACAGAATGAAGAAAGAAAGGTATACACAGGTTCACTATATACCATGTCGTGTATATACGCAGGTTCACTATATACCAAGTAGTGTATACACATAGGTTCAGGGGGAGCATATGCTTCAAATAATGCATTGTTGGCATTATGGTTAGAAGTCTTTGGTGATAATGCTTATGTGGCTAAATGATACATCTTGCTGGTTGGTCAAGAGAATGGTATTTCAGGTTACAGGTTGTTGATATTGATGAGAGATTCTTATGGTGCATATCATATGATGTATGATAGTTGATGATGACTATCATGGTCTTGTTTAGGTCGTTGGTCTTTGTTAAAAATGTCATGCATTTATT
The DNA here is from genome assembly GCA_031772625.1 of Pinus tabuliformis. NCBI lineage: Eukaryota > Viridiplantae > Streptophyta > Pinopsida > Pinales > Pinaceae > Pinus > Pinus tabuliformis. The sequence goes on along the minus strand of CM062816.1, from coordinate 750,346,031 downwards.
TTAAAGACACATGAGTCATATGATGTAATTTGTACCCCCACTATGCATGGGAAGGATGATGTAATAATGCCTATCTCAGTCATGTATAAACATTTGGGTATATTCCCACTTGGTTGGGTGGATGAGTCAAAATGGTGTATCCCCACTTGGTTGGGAGATTGATGTATGTATGAGTCATTGGTGATAGGAAGGTCATACTCACTTAGTTGAGTTGTAGAGTCATGTTATTCTTTAATATCTTTGCAGACTCTGCATGTGCTTAGGGGGAGCATGAACAGATTGGTACATCTTGGCATGTACGAAAAGGGGGAGCTTAATCAGAGATTTTAGCATGTACTCAGGGGGAGTATGGACAACAGAATGTATATCAAGGGAGAAAATATCTTGGTCCGCCCTTTGCCCTTGATGTCAAAGGGGGAGAGTGACTTGGTGTGGTTGTTGCCATCAAGTCCAAAGGGGGAGATTGTTGGCATTATGATACAAGTATGACTCAAGTGTTGTCCTTGATGGCAACTCACTCAGATGACAGATCATAGTTCAGACTCATAGAATGAAGAAAGAAAGGTATACACAGGTTCACTATATACCAAGTCGCGTATATACGTAGGTTCACTATATACCAAGTAGTGTATACATGCAGGTTCACTATATACAAAGGCATGTATAACGTACACACGCACTTTCACAGAAGGAAAGGTGCGTACATGTCGGAAAACTAAGTTTTGGTCCGTAATATTTGGTCCATGGTATTTTGGTATTTGGTCCAAGGTATTGACCCCGGGTATTGGGTCCAAGGTATTGGTCCTACATGGTTTTGGACCATGGTATTGAGAGAGGCCTAAACCTATATAAGGAGAAGAAGATCATTAGGCCAATGTGAAAGTGTGCAAGATTTGAATATCTAATGAAGTGTGAGATCTAGTATGTTGGTTATGGGTTTGTGATGCTTTGCTTGATCTGAACCAAGGATGCACCTATGCAGTTGATGATGGATGATGGATCGAGATCATAAGGCTTGGAATGTATTATCATTATGTGGTTTGATCATGGATAGACTAGATCTGAATTATTGACGCATGTTTTATTGTATAAATGTTATGATCTGGGTATGACTGATGTCTGGTATAGTTGCAAAGTTCTGAGTTAATATTTGCAGATGTGTACGCAGGTTCGCTTTGGTAAAAGCACGTATACACGCAGGTTCGGCTCATCAGAGTCACGTATATTGTTTGAAGTATGATATTTGAAGTTGCAGATTGGATATGGTTGTTGTTGTAGAGTTCTGGGTTCTGCTCTGTTTTGGTGACTGTGTTTTGATGACAGGGTTTCAATGATTTAGTGTTGGGTGATTGGTTTATGCAATAGTTGTATTGCAGTGGTGATTGATTTTGAGCTTCAGTGTTGTTGATGGTTCCAGTATGAAAATTGGATGAAACGTGGCCTTCATATTATGGTGTTGTGATGAAACAAGAAGGTCGTAGCCTTCAGTAGGCTGGCACCTATGTACTAGTAAACGGATTGGCTAGTACAAGAGCCAGGGGGTTGTAGCTCCCTTCCAGTAGAAGTTGGAGAATGAGGGAAGGTTTAGCCTTCTGCAGGTGGGTGCCTGCATACTGGTATGAGTCTGTGCCAGTACAAGATTGTAAACAGGTTTTTCTTATCTTAAAGAAAACAGCAGCAGGTGGTTTTTGTCCTGCATTGGGTTTCTGCTTTATATCATGGTGTTCATGTGTGCTTCTTATGTGTGATGATTTGCTCTATTCTACTGCACCTATTTACTGTTCATATGGTTAATGAAGTTCCGATGCATTGATTAAAGATCAACATATAATGGATTAACTGAATCATAAGTTTACTGGATATATGCTAGTTGCATTAAACACAATAGTGTATACACGCGGGTTCCCTTAACTAAAGTAGCATATATGAATTTGTTTATGGAAATGAAATATTGTTAAATTGCTAATACTGATTCACCCCCCCCCCCCTCTCAGTATTATTTCCAATAGCTTGGAGCAACTTTTGTCGTCCATCACAAGGAATAGTCAAAGTCACTGTGGGGTTGATCATTCGGTTGTTGATTTTCCAAAATATCTGTCTCTGAATAGAGGTACTACTACCAAGGATATTCTCGTTTGGGTGAGCCATTTCTAACACCCTAGTTGTATTCATGAAACCAGCTTAATAATAAAACCCTCATATCTATTGCACTGGTTTTCCCACATTAGTTTTTCCTGGGGATGACTGTCCAAAAATAACAATGTCCCTTGTGCTATTGTTTCTATTTACTTCAATGCATGATTTGTATATTTGTGAAGGTTTCATTTGTGGTTACTTCGATGTTTATGCAATTACATAACTTGTTAATGTAAACCATAAATTGCAGTGTCGGTTTCTGATGTGTTAGATTCAAGAATTTTCACATGGTATAAAAGCGATTGTAGATCAGAGGTGACTAAAGACACCAGCCATGAAAAGCTGAGAATTTGCAGGGGAGAAGCGGTTGTCCCAAGAGACAACATTGTTCCAGAGCTTAAAAGGAAATAGGAGGAGTGACGCAGTGCAGAGAGTGTGACGCAGAGGCTCACACAGTGCCTACATCATCATTCTAAGCTAGGAGAGGAATACGCAGTAGCCACGTCAGCTGTCCAGGCTAGCGCAGAGGTAGAGGGATGAAAATCAAGCTTACACGGTGCCAAGTCATCTTTTTGAGCCAGGAAGGATTGACGCAGTGGCTAGGAGGAGTTGATCCAACTCTCACTATGATTGCGCAGAGCTTGAAGGGCTCATATTCTTCAGTTGTCGGGGCTAAGGGAGTTGTGCATATTTTGATTTGTTGAGGTGGTGGGATGTTGTGTCTGTCAGTGCAAAACAGTTTCTAAGGAGACTGAAATAAGGTAGAGGGAAGCACGACCTTGATAGATTTCTACCCATGAAATCTAGATCTGGGTTGCAGAAGCAAAGGAGGATTGGAGAGGAGTGATTCAGCAGTTGGTCGGGGGATTTCCGAGAGGGAAATCAGGACTCAGAGGGAGCCTAGAAAAGAGGAGCAGAGATGGAAGTGAACGGATTGAAGGGTTAGGATAGATTGAACGAGGCTTCCAATTTTTTCATTTGGAAGGTCAGGATCATAACAATCATGATAAACATCGCATCAAGGAGTATTCTTTGAGAACCGTAGCTATCCCAGTTAACCCTGATGCTAATGAGAAGTATGAGGAGGCTCGGGTGAAGGTGAAATGCATGATCCTAGATGGGGTCAAGGATCATGTAATACCACATATTGTTGAGAAGAACACAATAAGAAAGATGTGGCATACCCTGACCACCTTATACCAGGGCCCTTCTGTGCAGCGGAAGATGTTATTGGAAAATCAGCTGAGGTCATATCAAATGGAGAAAGGAGAGGAGATAGATCACTTCCTTCTCATGTTACAAGGGATTCGAGACCAGCTTACTTTCGTGGGGTCTACACCAAATCCAAAGTTCATGGTCAGGACTGCCCTGAATGCAGTCTCCGAGAAGTGGGAGACATTTGTCCAAAGCATTTTGGGCATAGTGACTCTCCCTAGTTGGGAGGAGATGTAGGAAGCTCTTCAACAGGAAGAGCTCAGGAGAATTACCAAGGCAGGGAGTAGCGGTAGGGGAATTTGAATCAAGAATGAGGAGGAGGAGGATGCATCTCTCGCATCAGCGGGACAACAAGGGGTTTAGAAGAGGAAGAAGAAAGACATCTCCAAGGTCAAGTGCTTCAACTATGGGTAGCTGGGACATTATGCATCTCAGTGCACTAGGAAGAAAGGAAAGGGAGAATATTCTGACTCAAAGGTTGCTCAAGTAAAGGCGAAGAAGGATTTTAAAACTGATGATGATTATGCCATGAGTGCTCATGCGCCTCTAGAGAAGAGGTGGGGAGACTTGGAGCTGTAGTCGAGAGGACTACAAAAGAGGGGCAGGATTCTTGAGGTACCCAAACTCTTGGATCACATCCAGTTATGTGATCCCTTAATGACAATAGCATGATGACAGGTGTTGGGTGGAGAAAGATGTGTTGGAGCAACAATGGCAATGTTAATGTGCCAAAGTTTGTAGCAGTGCAATGGAGGTTGCAGTAGTGCGAGAGGCACAGAGGTGTTTGTAGCAGCGCAGGGGTAGCAGAGGGAGTATAGGATAACAACAGAGGTGGCTTCAGCATCACGAGGCTTCTAGACTGGCTAGGATGTCAGTGTTTGGGTGAAGTCAGTTACTTACTTCTTAGTAACAGAGTTGCAGTGCAAACGTTAACATTGGCAGTGCTATGGACAGCATGATGCAACATGTTGAGAGGGAGCTGCAGTACAGATGTAGCAGTGGTAGTGGAAGTGTCATGGGTAGTAGTATAGGAAGCAACAATGTAGTGGATGTGGGGCAGAAGGCCAAGCATCAACACAAAGGACCAATGCAGAGGATCAACATGATGCTTCTATGGTGAAGCATTGTTAGAGAACATTCCTCGCTACGAGGGAGTGTTGATTTTGGGTAGCATCAGATGTGCTCTAGAAATGAAATTTGGTGGAGATGCTCAGGCACATGAGATCTCCAAGACCTATAAATCATTTAGAGAAATTCCACCCAGATGAAGAGATATTAAAATAATTAATATTTTTAATGGGTCCCTAAGTATAAACATAGGAAAATAAAAATATTAATGTGTATTAATACAAAATGGGTGAGAAAGTTCTAAGTGATGAGGATCAAGCCAGTTATAATCTTAGTCGTTGATTAGGGACTTAATATCAGTCATTAAATCGTCAATAGGAAAACTATAAGAGGAGGTTTGAGGGTCAGTTGGAGATACACCAAGAGAGATGAAGAATTTGAATTTTTGGGGCAATGTTTGCTAAGGAAATTGAGTTAGTGATCAGAATTGCAGCGAGGGGAAGTTCAGCAAGGGATTTTCATCCGAGGCTGAAGAATACATAACAGAGAGGCAGCGTAGTGCCAAAGAGATAGTGCAGGCCCTAGAAGGGTTGATGTAGAGGCAGCAGCAGCTGATGCAGAGGATGTAGAAGGTTGTAGAGGTTGACGCAAAAGTCGTATAGGTTGACGAATGTAGTGCGGAGAGCTATAGAGGTTGACACATGTAGTGCAGAGATTCGTAGAGGCTGACACTGGGCTTCAGAGGCATCGTTGGGGATATTCGGTGGGGTAGACTGAGAGCAGATCAACCAGGAGAGGGTGATGCAGTTCCTGAAGGGTGACGTAGTTCCAAAGAAGTGCTTGGAGAAAATTTTGTTGTCTAGCACAAGGAACATTCACAGTCACTGCGGGGTTGATCATCCATTCACTGATTTTCCGAAATATCTGTCTCTGAATAGAGGTACTATTGCCGAGCATATTCTCTATTGGGTGAGCCATTTCTAGCACCCTAGTTGTATTCGTGAAATATGCTTAATAATAAAACCCTCATGTCTTCTGCATCGATTTTCCTGCATTGGGTTTTTCCAAGGACGATTGTCCAAAAATAACGGTGTCCCTTGTGTTATTGTTTTTGTTTACTTCAGTGCATGATCTATATATCTGTGAAGGCTACATTTGTGGTTACTTCGATGTTTATGCAATTAAATAACTTGTTAATGTAAAGAACAAGTAGGAGATAATAAACCAGAAATTGTAGTAGGGGTTTCTGATGTGTTAGATTAAGGAATTTTCACAGAAGAGACAAAATTTGAGGTTGTGAAACAAGTTTAACTAACATTGTCTTAAAGGAAGAAATAGAGGAAAAAACATGGTCATCATCATCAAGGAATCAATGTGACCCCACTTGGATCCAAGGATCACTTCTGAAGAAATACATCTTCACTAAGAAGACATCTTCTACTATCTACATCATCATCAAAATCAAGAAGACATCAAGTTGAATATTTCATCATCTAGAAGTACCTTCACTTGACAAGTAGGTATTTTTATATCTATATTTGAATATGTCAAAATGACTTCATATCGCAAGGATAACAACAAATTGTTGGTTCGTCAAACTTTCCTGCATGGAAGAAGAGGATAGGTTTGATCCTCATACAAAATGAAGTTGTTGGTCATGTTAAGGGTTTAATTGTCGAACCTGCAAAAGAAGAAGCTCAAGCTCTACAAGATGAATTTATCAAAAGAAGAAGGAATAGCCTCATACTTTATGAGGGTGTCAAAAATAATATACCAACTCCAAGAGTTGGTAGAAATAATGTCAGGCAAGGAAATGAATACCATAGTGCTCAATGCACTACCAGAGGAATGGGGAAACTTGACATCAAGTATCTATGGGAAGAAGGAATATACTCCATTCATAGAACTATGGTCATTATGAAAAATCAAATAAACTAGGTTGAAGGCAAAAATCAATGTAGGATCAAGCAAGCAAACTCAAGCATTTGTTTCCATGGCTAGAAGAAAAGGGAAGTTTGGGAAACTTGGTCCTCAGAAAAAGAAGAAGAGCATGTCTAGGGTTCAATGCTATGGATGTCATGAATATGGACACTATAAGAGAGATTGTCCAAAGCTCAAGAAGGAAAAAAATAAAAGAGGAAGGGAAGAATCCAATATCATTGATGAAGTGGAAGAAGCTAAAAGGAAGAAATCCAAGGAGGAAGTAAAAAATATCTACTATGATTGAGATAGTCTTCCTCACCTAGTTATTTTCAAGTTTTTATTTCAAGTTTTTTGTTGTAAAGTATAACTATCATGGTAGGAATCATTAGAAGCATGATAAGATGCATCATGTTAGGAGATGGAATTATAGAAGCATACGACTGAAAGCAAGAACTCATGACATCATCATAAAGAAGCATGAAAGATAGTTGAAATATAAGTCTGTGATTGTCACCTATAGAAGCATGTAGCTCTTGGTAACCTCATAAGTAGTACTTATGGGAAAAATAAAGTCATCTAGCATAGAGCTCATCATACATCATTAAAAAAGGATCATTTGCGAGATGAGGATGATCATGATCCTCTATTGGAACCTTCATCAGAAGGTTCACCTACTCGAAGAAGCAAGTGTCTCGCCGATAATTCCACCTTGTATGAGATTCATGGAATGATGGTATGATGTCCAAAGAAGTGAAGTAGTTCAAGGTGATTAAGGTTCTTTCAATCAAGGAAGTTGTCGAAGGAAGTCTAGATGACCAAAAGGAAGAGATGAGGCATGTATGTTTGTATTTTATAAAATTGAGTCATGTCATATAGTTGCAGATACCATGGATAAATCCTACACCTCATGAGCATGATCAAGAGAAAGGGATCTCCTCCTTTTGAAGGATGCATAAAGGCATAGTTCATATATTGACTAGACAAAACCAACATAATAAGTCCTCATATGGAATACGAGGTGGTTGATAAAAATGAAGGAACTATGAATGGAAGTTCCTGAGAAGCAATATGTGAAGAAAGTAAGGAGAGATCGTGAAAGATGCAACTACTGTCACATAGAAAAAGAAATTAGCATTTGATAACTATAAGAATTAACGGTGACATCTCCATGGAAAAGGTATGAAGACTCTAAAGAAGTCTGGAGAGGAAGATGAACCTTGAAATTTAATATTTTTTTGGAGATGTGTCAATATGAATGAAAGATGTTGATACAACAAGAAGATGTCATGATGTAATACCATTAGAAAGGTACTTTGATGTTCATTTTTTTATTTTTGAGCAATATCTGGATGGGGTAACGCAGGGCTACCTAAGGAAGAGTTGTAGATGTCATCTACAACTAATACTCATGTGGTGGGATGATAAGATCTTGAAACAAAACATGATGTGGAGAAGGTAGTTGTATGAAGAAAATCCAAATATGAATTAGTGAATCAATTTTTGATGAAAGAAAGGATGAGATGACTAACATGATTCATGAATGAAATTGATGGATGGTTGATTCCCTACGAAGAATTCCCAAAATACATAGGCTTAATAACAAAGAATAAATTCATGACATCAAAATAGGGAGTCCTATGAGCATCTGGTTGTCCCATGATCTCCACCTAGAGAGCTTCTAGAAGCAAGTCCCTGGTTAAGAGGGGGCTTGGGTACATTCCTTTTATAGGAATGGGTGCATTCCTTCATTGGAATGGGTATATCCTTCCTAGTTGAGAGAGAGAGGTGGACTTGTCTTCACCTGGGAAGAAAGATTGGGTAAGCATATGGCATCTAATACTCTTTCTGTATGTGGTAGGGAATCCAAGATAAGAGTAGTTGTAGAGGACTAATATTCTTTGAGGAATGGGAATCCTATATAAGAATAGTCCTGGTGGAACTTACTCTAAGAGAAACCGAGTGGGGTATGCTCTGAGAGAGACAATGATGAGGGTGCCTATAAATCATTGGTCTCTCCAGTATTGTGCTCTGATCTTGTGGAGAGATAGAGCTTTTATTCAAGGTCTTGATATGTAACAATGTTTGATGATATGATGCTATACAGATGGGTTACCAATCTGACTCTTTTTATTATAATTATTTAGATTGAGAATGTCTAAGTACCTTGTATGGATTATGAATACCTCCCTAGTTAAGAGGGAGTGTTGAAATATATAACTAGGTTCAGTATTCATAATGGCATATGTAATCGTGATTTTATGTATTTAATGAAAAGAGAAAAATAAATTTATTATTTTTGTTCTTTAGGCATGGGTTTCATGCTCAAGGGAAATTTATTTTTAGGTCAAGCACCCATTAAGTGCTTCTAGGTTTTTCATAAAGTAAATTGAGTTATTGTCATGTATTAAAGACCCATTTCGGCATGTTACATATTGTAAATAAAAATTTATTGAGTCAAAATAGCCTTAAAAGACCCTCCAAGACCTCGTCATGGCACAAAAATCAAGTCAGTCTACATGAAGGGACAAGTCAACCTCAAGATAACAATTTGTACATGTCACAAGCCTATAAATAAGAAGGAATTATACCTCATTTGCACACTCACTCAAACAAGTTCAATATCCTCAAGATAGAAGCTGGAAAAGGATGACGAAGAAGAAAAAGATCAAGATGAAAGTTTTTGGATCTCTCTCTCTCTCTTTCATTGGGGTTTCTACAATTTCTGGGCTAGACGAAATTTTGAAACTTCATTGAATTTGTGAAGCTACAAGGTCAAAGTTGTGAAGTTGTTGTAACACCCTCCTCCCATATCTACCCAAGTAACCAGCCAACCATGGTAAACATGTGACAAAGAGTTACTATGATATGATTCAACTCCCTATGTATCGGTTAAGGAAGTGGAACCGATGGAACACAGACAACCTAACCTTCTACACCTACAACATAACCCCCAGGAGCTATCCATGACATCCAGGTGACTAGCCCCAAAGACAAACTAGAATTTTGTTGCATTAAAGCTTTAGCTGCCCCCTTAACATGGGAATGCATGTGACTGGGACCCTCCATTCACTCCCACAACAAGGCATGTGTGTGACTCAGGACTTTTCCAGGTAGTTTTGTGCCGACAACTCTAAATTACGTGCCTATTTTTTAGGGACATGACTCAGGCCACTTCCCGAGACTCCATGAAACTTCCAGAAATGAAAAATAACACTGAAACAATGATACAAATGAAAATACTTGAACAAGGACTAGACTGGACCCCTACTATCCATAACATGCATTTCATCAAACATGTCACAAATATGCATTCTACAGGTTTAAAAAACATATCTAAGCATATGGGTCTCATACTTATCTAAGAATCTCTAAGAAGAATTTATGTCTCATCACAATAACTTCATTACCATCTATTAAGCCATATACTCATTATACATTTAGTGACTAAACAAAACATGATGAAAGCCATACATTTTCACTATCATAAAACTCATTCATAACCAACATATAGCCAACATAAATATCAAGGATATAACAACCATATAGGCGACATATAAAAAAAATTATTTACCCATAAAATACTAGGGAGAAAGAGAGCTCTTATTGATGAATTCAAAGGCCAACTAGGTTCAAGACTTCCATGTTCCACCTGACCATAGATTGGCTAAACCAAAGCTCTCTTCATCCAGTCACCCTCGTGCCATATTCCAAGCATGAATGTGGGATCCCATAGAAAAAATCCATCAAAATAAAACTAGGGCTTCCAGAGGCAAAACCACCTCAACCCTCAACCAATGATTCCACCTCATGGTCATACATCACTACCCATCACCAGATTGGTCTCTACCCAAGCTGTCAAGGGCTCCATAACATTTGTTCCAACCAAGGCTCTAAGACTAGTAACTCAACCCACAACTATTATCAGGCTCTAGTGTGTTTGTCCATCCAAGGCTTGATGGCTAGTAACTCAACCCTCCAAGGGCTTCAAAGCACTTGTCCAACTAAGGCTCTAGGACTAATAACTCAACCCAAGTTGTTATAAGGCTCTAGAGCATTTTTCCAACCAAGGCTCCAAGAACTAATAACTCAACCCACAACCAAAGGAACATGAGAACCATCCATAAAGAAAAAAGGGAAACACTCCCACAACTCCATGGCTATCTAGGAAATGGAAAGGCTAGGAAAAACCACTATCAATCTGGGCAATCCTCCATGCCAATGACATATAATAACCAATAAATCACATGCATATGTCATGCATGCCAAAACTAGTAAGGAAATCATACATGCAACTTGGTACCTGCTCTTCCTTCGCCTTCTTGCTCCAAATCCAAAGTATGTAACACTCCTCCAAAAGTGCTCCAAGAAAACTCTAAGTATTCAAGAGTATGAGAGAGAGAGAGAAAGAGAGTAGAATGAGTGCTCCAAAAATGAACTGACAAAAGTCTATGAACTGATCCTCATAAACCATTTTATTAATGAGGCCTATATTTTCTTCAATTTTCCCTTTATTTTTCTTCACTTTCCTCCTCACATGCAACCTATGACCTTTCACCTTCATTTTATCTTAATTTTCATTATTTTCATATATAAATGCCATTTTTCCTTTCCAAAGCCTTAGACATTGCCTTTGCCAATTTCCATAGCCATAATAAACTAAATGAACAGCCACACTAGGATGTTTTACCCATCATTCAGTTTGGAATAAGTGTCATGTGACCATGGTTGTTATTTTTCCTTTATTAACTTTTATTACATGGATTTTGACTAGGGTTGTTACAGTTGTGAAGTTGCAGAGTTGAAGCTATGAAGTTGCAAGGTTGAAGTTGTGAAGTTGCCTCTAGATCGAAGATGTGAAACTACTAGGTCGAAGTTGTTGAAGCTTCATTAAGTTCGAATTTGTTGAAGCTTCTAGGTCAAATTTGCAGAAATTGTTGTTGGGGTTGAAGTTATTGGAAGGTCAAAGTTTGTTGATGGAAGTTGTGTAGGGAAAAAACATCAAGAAGGAAGGATGACTTGGTCTTGGAGGGTCTTGGTCAAGGGTCATGGGTCTTAGAAGTCATCAATTAAGTTCTATAAGAAGAGAAGGATTCTGGTGGGTTTTCCTCTTAGTTGGAGAGGTTTTGGCCCTAGTTGATCACATATATATTGTTTCCTATTGTCTTAGTGTTCTTTATGAATTAGTAGTTGTTTGATGATAGAGAACACTAATAATAATAAAGGAAAGAAGAATTTAATAAAGTAAAGTAAAAACAAATCATAAGCAGTTAACAAATTAAGAGGAATCACCTACACTTGTTGCCCCCTAGATTTCTCAACAACGAGTCAGAAGTGCATCTTCTTGCGATATTCATATACCACCTAGTAATATCATCTTTACAATGAGGTAAATAAGAATTATATTCTTTCTAGAGATGTATTTTTCCTTGAATATTCTAGGACTAACAACATATTGAGCGATGGTCTGATTATTTGGATAGATTCAACCATGCAAAGATATATCGTGAATTTGATAATGAGATTCAATGTATTGAAGGGAGGATCCATACCTTGGATCAATCTATGGAATCTCCTTCTAAATAATTGTCTCCCCCTCATGAAGTTTCAACCACTTCTTTAGATCAGGAAGACCCTTTGAGGGATGTCATAGTATTAGAAGGATAAATCTTAATTCAATCCCATCTCAATCAATGGAGCAACTTGAACCATTTCAAAAAGGTCCCCAAAATTGTTTCACCAAAACACTTGAAATTGTTCATCTTGATGAAATTGGACAAAAAGGAATAAGAGGTTCCACCAGACAAGATGAAGGTGATGTAGATAATTTTGACTATGTTGATGTAGATGATATGGATTTTTCATATGATTTTGAATTAAATTTGTCTACTAAATTATAACCAGCTTCCTTTAAAGAAGTTTCTTCTCATGATGAATGGAAAGAAGAAACGAAATAAGAATATGATGCTCTCATAAAGGATAGAACATGGAAGTTGGTTGGCCCTCCATTTGGAATGAAACTAATTAGATTTAAGTGGGTCAATAAGAACAAGTAAAAATCACCCATGGGGCTTTGGATTGACAGTGAATGTGTGCGCTGTTAAGCCACTCCTTGCGATAGGTCACCGGTTCAAATCCCCCGTGGGTACTTAGGTTAGTCTAAACATATAAAAAAAAAAAGAACAAGTACAATTCAAATTTATCACTTGATAATCACAAAGCACGACTCATGGAAAAATAATTTGCATAGAAAGAAGGTGTTGATGATGAAGATAATTCCCCCCCATAGAAAAATGGGCCACCATCTAGACTCTCTTTGCCTTGGTAGCTCAAAATGGATGGAAAGTTCATCAAATGGATGTGAATACTACGTTATCGAATTGAGACTTGAAAGAGAATGACTTCATGGTAATCGAAAGGTTTTATTGTCAAGGGAAAAGAATGGAAAGTATGTAGACTTAAAAAATCATTATATGGCCTAAAATAAGCATCATGAACTTGGTATGAAAAGTTAACAAAGTATCTTCCAAAATTAAATTCAATGGCTTAAATATTAATAATGTAGCTCTACTTGTCAAGAATGTTAGAAAAATTGTTGTATATCTCATGATATATTTAGATGATCTATTGATAATAGGGAACACTAAAAACTATATTGCATCCATAAAGAATGAATTAAATAAGAGCTTTGAGATGACATATTTGGGACACCACAACTACTTGGGAATTGAAGTGACTCAACATCCAAAGTATATATTCCTTGTAACAACCCTGCCTTTACATTGTTTTTGTAATTTTAAAATCATGACTAGCATGCCAACATGGAGGCATGGTTAGCTAATACAACTGAATCTCGAACTCACAAAATTAAATGTAATTTTATGATTGGAATGGAGTGGATGAAACAAATCCATTATTTGAGTGAGGGTGAAATCTCACTCGTTCGACAAGCCATGAGACATCCTAAGAATTGTTTCTAAAGTTGATTATGACTCAATTGAACAACCATCACCTGAAAAAGGTTATGAGATTATATTGTAGTGGTGGATGGAAAAGGAAAATTCCCATTCCTCTCATATATCAAGGAGATATTAGGGAGTGATGACTTTGTAGGAAGAGAAGAGTTGGACACAACATAGGAGACAACACTTTTCCAAAAATGAAGGGATGTATAGGAAGTATAATTATGTGAAACAAGGAAGGGGGAGGGGTTCCTCTTCTCCTTCTTCTTCCTTAGTTTTCTGATGAGCCTTGAACGAAAATGACTAGCGAAAATAATGTGGATTTGTAGAGGATGACAAAATGAAGCCAAGGAAATCATGGAGTAAAATGTTAAGCTTAGTTCTTTGTGAATATTGGGTGTTATTCCATATATTTTGTGCTTGAGGTCACTAGTTTGTGCATTTATACTTGAGTGGTTAGTGAGAAGCAGAAGCTCAATGGATGATCGAATCATTGTGGTGATTGAAGTATTGTTGATGAACCACTTGGATAGGGAAATATAAACCATTGTGGTTCTTGTTGAAAGAATTGTTAAACCACCTATGCAATGGAATATAAACCCCTATGGTGCTTGCTACAAAAATATAGTTGTGAAATCTCCTAAATAATGAATTAAACCTCCTAGAATTGAGTATTATCCCATATATATCTCGGTTAAGCCGTGTGATTAAACTCATATGGTGAGTGAGTCATTATGCTGCTTATTGCCAGAGTCTTTATTAAACCACTATGACAATGAAATCCAACCCATGGTAGTCTACCAAGCTTTGGTGTGAATTTTCCTTGAGAAATCATCCCATCAAACTTTGGCTCTATATTGGGAATGGTTAGCTACAAGTAAGTTTTTTGTGTAGCTAGCCCATGGTTGGGTGGATGGTTGAAATGCCTCCTTCAATTTCTAGCCATTATATAATATTCAGATAAGTACAAAAGTTGTGCATATTTTGACTATAGATTGTGATAGCCTTTTTATGTTAATGTTTGTTAATGTGATCTTATATTCATGTGTGAATGCTTGAAAATCACTATTATGCTAATAATAGAGCAATTGGCTTATGTGTTTATGAATGTCGAGTGTATGCCTGAACTACGTAGTTAACTACCAGATGCATGATTGCAGGTTATATTAAAATTTTATTGTTGATTGCATAAATTTCACTTTCACTCTTGAGATTGATAGGCTACCTTATAGGTTTATAATTGTTTGAATGCTAGAATTATGTAGATTTCTTCCATACTTGTGAATCTTAGTTATCTTGTTTTTTATAGTTAATGTTATGTTCATTATGGAAGTGAAAAACTATGTGTTCATGATTCCTTGTATTTACATGATAATCTTGATTTACAAGGAAATATCTAATTTTGCTAAACAGTTATGTCAATGCACCTCACTATCTTCATTCATATGGCTCAAACCCCCACTATTATCCTATATTCAAAATGCCTCATGTTTCCTGGTGGGGGAACCCAACAATTCCTATAATAGATCAAGACTATGGTTTGATGTTCAATTGCATACAGTACCATTGGCACTTACTCAACTCTCAAAAGCCACCACTACTTCTAATAGTCCCACTTGTCACCAAATTACAAACACCTGGTTCTATGTGAGACAGTCCATAGGACTAACCTCGTAACCGGGCCTAAAGACAAAAGGTGCTAGCTTGATGGAACTGCCTTGTGCTTGTAGGTGCTCACATTTCCTCAGAACTGTCTCGGTTAGGTAGTGGTGGTAAACAAAGTATATTTTTCATAGATATGTTTTTTCTATCAGGTTTGGTAACTAACGGGACTGCCCTGAACTCATTGATGCTCACAACCCTTCAAAACCTTCCCAACCAATAGGTGGTGGTAAATGGATTGCAATTGTCATAAATAAGTGTTATATTTTGAGTCCAATAATGGATAGGAACACCCATTGCAAAAATTATTGTAACTCGTTAACTCAACCAGCAGGTGGGTCAATAACAGATCAGGCAATTCAACCATGGTTCTAATGTGAGAACCATGCCCGTTGAGGAGACCACATACCACTAAGTTGAATAAATTGTTAACCAGCAATGGGAATCATGATAAGGACCTTTCATCTCATCATAATGACATGGTTATGCTACTAAGCCTAGGTGGGGGCCACATGGGTGCCATGTGGTGTTGATGTGGCCGATGATGTGGTAAGTGGTACCATCCTGGTGGCTTTTCCCCTCCCTTGAAGTAGGTTATAACTCTTTTTAGATAAGGTGAAATTGCTTTAATTGGCCCATATCTATGGAGAGTGGTATCGCCCTTTCACCCAAATAGTGGGTGTTAAACCTCGTGCACATTAACTAGATGAAATCACAACCTAGTCAAGATGAGTGATAGAGAGAGATTGAGGGTTCACCCTCATCGTTGATGTTTAACAAGGAGTGGGGGGGGGTGTAGTTGGGATTAGAGCCAAATTTCCCAAATTCAACAGATGTCTATGATCAATTGTGAGGTCCCCCTTCCACTAATTCAACTCCACCATTAAAGGGGAGGGGTCCACGATACTAGTTGTTTGGTCAAGGTGGTTTCATACCCCAATGTAGCATGCACGAGGCAAGTGAACAATGGACGAGTGAGAAATTGAAGTGCCACCACATGGGCTAGGAAAGGGCTATGTGGAGATCCATATATTGATGTGGACCCATCTTATTGGAAAAAAATTCTAATAAGCATAAATTTCAATCCAAGAATCAAATTGAGATAAAACTTATATTATCAGAAAGCTATCAACGAGTTGATTATGATGGTGAAGTCAGAATTTAATTTTGCAAACTTTGAGAAATTGAGATGGTATGACCCCACCTTCATAATAGACCTTGGAGGTTGGGTAAAAACAAATAGGTAACACCTCCCACAACCAAGATAAGCTAAGGCAGTGGATAGGAGTGTTACAGAGTGCTATACAAGCAAAGGTTCAATGCTAGACCTTCGGGAATACAAAGTGAGGTTCTATTACAAAGTGATATTAAAGTAGAGGTTCAATAATGAACCTTTGGTAATAAAATTGAGATTAGAGATGTGGACAAAATTTAAATTTCTATTTTAATTACAAGTTGTGTGTTGATTTTAGACTTACAATTGATATAGAATGTTAATATGTCATTTTTTCTAACTTATATATTGACATGGAATTTTATTTGGAAACTAATTTTAGATCAACATGCTTAGTGCATATATTCCAAGATGATGAGTGAATATATTTATTTATATCTAACTTAGCTAAAATTCATGTGCGTGTATAACAACACATAAGTAGATACACATTCCAGCAAGAACTAAAGGAATCAGCAACAAAATGGTAGAGTACAACATGCCTAGAACCTATCATGATTAAGAAGAGGACCCAATGGGAACAAGTTAAAAGAAAAATTCCCATAATTGGATGGAGACCCTTATGGGTTTGAGAGCTAAATTGAGAAGTTGTAAAGTAGATAATGAAAATATTGTCGAAGCTCAAGAAAGGTAAGCAGAAGTAAATGTAGTAATTTTACGAAGCTTATAAAAATTAAAAAGGAACAATAAGCATGAAATTGGTTCCAACTATCTAGGTAGGCATAGATCCAAGAAAATCCCATCTAATATATGGAAGAAGGGATTGGAAACCAATAGGGTAGAAGACAACAAGTCAAGAAAAAGGCATATGTAAGAAAGTGAGGATGCCATGAGGGGAAAAATCCCACTCATCAATACATAAAGGGAGTTAAGCAACCATCGTCATTTGTCTAGTGCTACAACTAGAGGACATCACCAATAAAGGAGAAAGGAGAAGAGATCAATTATAGAGGAGTTAATGAAAATAAAACCCATACAGTTGATGGAGAAATAAATAAGGTTGAATATGTAGAGGCCTAGATATTAGGAATGATGAAATACTTCAAATTCCATGACTACTCTAAAAACATGAAGGTCGGAGTGGCCATTTTCATCTTGAAAGGAAAGGTTGATATATCATGGGAAGGTTTGAGAAATATCAAGGGAATTAGAGAAAAGTAACTATCATGGATGAAGTTTGAAAAATATTTATTTGAGAGTTTGATAAATGGATTGTCATTTTGCAAGAGTTTGATCTTGAGTTTATGTTAGCTAAGTTAAAGAAATATTTGGTCTTTGCAGAATTGATCTCGTAATTGCCTTGTGAAGGAGATGTTGTTTATGAAGAATCATTTCTTGATGAGCATCTTTTTCTCATCTCTTCACAAGATCCTTGGTATGGATATATCATTATATATCTCCAGACTTTGAAGTTCCCTCAGTATTTTTCTAAGGATGAACGTCGAAAGTTGCATCACCTAGCTAAAAATTATCTTATCATTGGTGATACTCTATATCATCGAGGTTTTGACTCAATCCTTAGACATTTTTTAACCTTATAAGAAGTTGAGTTGGTTTTGAATGATTGCCATACTGGAGCTTGTGGACGTCATATATCTGGGCATTCTACAACCCAAAAAATCTTGTGTGCATGTTATTTCTGGCTCTCGATTTTCAAATATTTTATTGAAGTGGTCAAAAAATTCCATCCTTGTCAAGTTTATACTCGAAAAATGAACGCACATCCAGCTCTGCTTTTTCCTGTTATCACTGTCAGTACATTTACCAAGTGGAGTATTGATTTTGCTACCTATAACCTGGCTTCAGCAAAGGGCCACAAGTATATCATTATAGAAGTAGACTACTTTGCCAAATGGGTTGAAGCTATGCCTACTTTCAACAACAATTGTGAAACAACAACACTTTTCATGTTCAATCAATTCATTTCATGGTTTGGTATTCCTAAATATATTTTCATTGATCATGGTAGTCACTTCCATAATAAGATGATGTCTGAGTTGGCTTTGAAGTTGGGATTTTGGGAGGAGCATTTGTCTCCTTATTATCCTCAAGAAAATTGACAAGTAGAAGCCGTCAATAAATATCTTAAGACCATCCTGCAAAGGATGATCAAACAGGCTAAGTACAATGGGCACATCATGCTATATCCTACACTTTCAGCATACCAAATATTTGTTAAGGCCGCTACAGGTTTTATTCCTTTTCAGCTCATTTATGGGTTGGAATAAATTTTCCCTGTAGAATGTGAAATTCCATCTCGCCTCGCATCTTCCAGACACTTCAAGTCTTGAGTAATTCCTCATTCATTTGGAACATCCCGATGAGTAGCGTCGGGATGCAACCATAATGAACAAAGCTCATAAGAAAAGAGTAAAAGTCCAATATGACAAGACTGTATGACCTAGGGTTTTCTCTGAAGGTGACCTTGTTTTGGTCTATAACCAAGACAAAGACACCTTGGGGGCAGGAAAGTTTAAACCTATGTGGTATGGTCCTTATATCGTTAAAAAGGTCTTGAAGAAGGGTGTGTATGAATTGGTTGACTTTGAGGGAAATGTGTTGTCAGAGCCTAGAAATGGGCTTTATCTCAAGAAGTATTATGCTTAGGCTCTTGCCTAACATTTGCTTTGTTTTGTAAATATTGTACATAGTCTTTTATTTCTGTCTATGGGTCTCGTGGTGATGATGATATTTTTTATCTACTTTGGCAGGTTTCGATGGGTGATTTGGTGTATTTAGGATTCACTGATGGTGCTAGTAGACATACATGGAATTTAGCTTCCACCACTTGGGTAATATATTATCCATCTGGTCAGTTGTTAGTCTCAAGAGGCATATGTATTGGTCTTGCTTCTAATAATATGGTTGAATACAATGTCGTTATTAATTTACTATCTGAAGTAATATCTTATGGTATTGAATATTTAGTGGTTTATTAGGATTCACAACTGGTGTGTCGCAATTAAAAAACATTTATCACGTGATGGATCTTTTATTAAATCGCCAATTTTTGAGAGTGATATTATTGCAAAGGTAATTTACTTTTATTAGTTTCATTCATATTCCACAATCAGATAATACATTTTCTTATTTTATAGCTAACCAAGCATTGGATTGGCATATTAATCATTCATCACATTAAAATAAAAAATATAGCAAAATCATTTGTATATATGATCGAATCATCACAAAATATCTATATATAGATAGATAGAGTATGTCAAAATAGTACAAAATGTGGACAAATTTCCTACAAAATTAGGGCTTAAGCTCGATCATGTCCATATATCAAAAATATCAGTCATCTAAAAATCTAAGGTTGTGGGCCCTACCCTAGATGAGCATCTCGGAAGAAGACGATGGCATTTTCCACTCGTCAGAAGAGCCACACCCACTCTCATGGTACTCCAACCACTCGTCTTTGTATAGCCTTAGGGAGATCCTTTGCTACTACCATGGGAACCTGGTGAGTCAAACTCTCCAAGTTCCTCTAAACAGTGTGACGAACTCTTTCAGGCTCAGTTGCTGCTCTCTGCGCATCTCTGTCGCAACACCTATGCCTCGGTAGACCATCATATCTCACTAGTCCAATATCTATATCATGATCATTTAATCTTGTAATATTTTTGTTTCATGGAAAATCATTTTGAGATTACTTTTAAAAATCCAAAAAAAATTGAATAAGTTAAAATATTTTTTTTACCAATGTCTCCCCATGTAGATCCTGCTGAAAGTGCTAGTTCCTAGTCCTCTCGGAAGTCCACACCTACATAGGGGTAGTCATCTATGGCCATAACGTGTTGCTCCCACCAGTAGAAGTACTCGTCATCAAATTTCACCTAAGTGACTTATCCTCCTCCAAGTAGCTTCATCATATCTACCCATCTGGCCATCCTGGGATCAACAGGACTACCGATGGCAATGGATACTCTAGGTCGTAGCACTAGAATCCACTCAAAGAAAAATGTGCAAAGGATGCTACCATATCCAAATTTATCTGTCTTACCCCATCTGGTTGAAGTCAATTGTTTCTTCAAGTTGATCAAGAGCGTTGTCCACCAATCATAGACAACTAGTCTTAGGCATTCTAATATCAAGAACATAGCAGGCCGTGAAACTTGATGCAGTGAGGCTGAACCTACTAACCTGGAAATAGTAAAAAGGATTATTTTTATTGGCAAGTTTGTGATTGCTTTGATCAAAACCTATGATCCAACCTTGTTGGTATCTGGTGCACAGTATACGAAAATATAATCTTCAATGTTAAGGCCTCCACGAGACCTTCCTTTCAGATCAACTACTTCACCCCTTCGGGAAAGACTTGTTATGAAGTAAATATTCTCTACTTCGATTTGTAAAGGCATATGATCTATGATGAACAATTTCTGCGTTGGGTCCCAATAATGAACTAACATCTCTAGCAATTGAGTCTGTGTTTTCATGTTTGGCATCATGAAGAATTTAAGCAACCCACAATTTTTAATGCTTCCAACAATTCTTGATCCTCGAAAATTGCATTATCAACACCTGTATTCTCTCTCTCTCTCTCTCCAAATGATCGACATCCTACAAAATTGAAATATTTTATCCATTATAAATTATGATTTTCATTTTTCTCTGCGTGTATGCTACTTTTGTAAAGAACAATCGCATACATACATAGATTTTCCTTTGAAAGCTCACATATAGGGCTTTCTATATGCGGTTTTCAAGATGTCGACCCGCGTACACGTCGAGCATCATTTAAAAATTAAAATATCTCCCTAGAATTGATTTGAAATCTTGAAATTTTGGATCAAATGAATGAGTTTAAGGATTTGAATTACCTGGAGACTATATGAGATGAATTCGTTGGTGGATTTGATCGATGTGGTTTGCCCAAATTTACTCCAAAAGCCAACTTCTCAAGACTTGGATGGTAAAAATGAGTTTGAGTGAGTCTAGAAAGTTATTTTATAACCAAATTTTGAAAACCCACTTTTCTAAAGTTCAATATTTTTAATTTTTATAATTTTATGAACTTTTGACTTTTTTCTTGAAGTGTTGGGAAAGGTTATTTTTTCAGGGTAATGAGACTTAGTGATGTTTTTTTGCCACTTCAACTCCACGATCACTGACCTATCATGGCAGGTATCATTTTATAAACTGGCATATAGGTTAAGACATATCACTTTTCCATTGCATTATGCATCTTGACCTCATACTGCGATATTTTTCCATAGGGTCGACCCCATTATGTTGCGATTTTTAACCACTTTCACTCATTGTCTTATAAAGTCATAACATAGTGGTAGAGCCTTTCCTTCCATGGGCTTCCTAGTTAGATCCTCATTGACATATGTCGCCCATGCTGCAAGTATTGTGTAGGCTCGGGAGTCCTCTTTAGTCCCACCATGACTTTGCATTGAAGCCTCATTCTTCTTCTTCTTCTTCGCTATTTTTTGGCCTTATACCCTAGAGGCTCCCATGTGTTAAGTTGTACTATTGCATTTCATTTTGACTACTTGTACCTCTTTTGGCCTTAAGTTGGCTTCATTTGGACTCATGTATAAGCCACTTTTGACCATGACCTTTTGCAAGTTCAAACCATGCATTCATTAGCCTTTATGACTTGACACCTATTTTTCCATGGAGAGAACATCCCCCGAGTGTTGATGACCAACATCTACCACCTTGCATTGAGCATAGGATTGTTCTAGTCCCAGGAACTAGTGCACTTGCCCTTGACACTCATTCTCTCCACTATACTATAGGCATTCTTTTATTCTTTTTCAGGCTTTAAATATGAAAAAGACAAAAAAATCAAATATTCCAAAAAGAGTGGGAACGAGACAGTTTCTTCATCATTTGATGGTAGCTAGAGTTAGTTATGTCACACTTGAATAAAGCATTTAAAATGAGTATTTCCTCCATTGGGATGGGATTTAGTCTTGCTTTAGGGAAGCCATAACCTTGTTTGTGAGTCAGTCCTCCTCCAGTTGGTTATCTCTTCCAGTCATATGGATATTTTGTTAATGACTCATGTATTGCAAACTTATACAAAGTTATTTTATGCTACCATAAAGTCACATTGAGTCATGCTTTTGTTCAAGGGAATTAAACTTGTTGTCGGCCATTTTGTAATGTCTCTTGACTCATTTCTATCGGCCATACTGAGTCTATTAAGTTATCTTTAGTATCAACTCAACTATTTGGTCCTTCACTCGTGTTGGTTAAGGAGGTCCCCATTGACTTCTTACTGGCAAGTTTACTATTATCGACTTCGAAAGATTTCTCTGAGAGTAAACCTAGAGTCGCACCCTGGCCCTATTTACATAATTGATAGGTGACCTTGTGCTCAACATCGATTAGTATCATGGGTCTTTGATTGAATGGTTTCCCTTGTGTTGAACATCAACTTGCATTATCACACATTGGGATTCGTGCAATACCTTTTTTTCCATTTGACCCTATTGGTGGATTCCTCACCTCTATGTCATATTTCATTATTGGTTGGTTCAGAGGATTTCTGTCGTGCACTAGCCACATATTGTGTACGTCGGAAATGTACTTCAGAATGATTATTTCATCTCCCTTCATCCGATTTCTTCCAAATTATTGGTCTGCGGGTTACACTCGCGCTAGGTTATGTGGGATGCCTTAATGCCTTCTTTCCAACGGATATTTTCCCATCGAATCTTACTCATTGTTCTGGGAATAAGGTCTAGAGTCCTTTTTTCAGTACCTTAGGTTTTTAATTCTTTAGTGGAAAACTCCTTCGCTATCGACAATGAGAATACATCAATGTCTCCTGATTGATATAAGATTCTTTCAAGTGTTCGACTTCAACACATTTATTCACACTTGTTAGACTGTACTGTGTACCTTGACAATCATTATCATTATTGGTGATTTGTCTTGTGTTTGTTAACGGTATGCATCAATGACCAGTAATCAATTGATTTCTCACATGGTCGACTTTAGCTCATTTATTCCAATAGTGTAGAAATGCACCATTTGTGGTCAGTGAAGACCTCGGGTTGTGTCATCATTTTGGCTCACTTGACAAATCCTTAAGTTTTTTTCTAGTGACACCTTCCACCCTTATATGTTGTAGTCCTTCACAACAACATCCTATTTGTTGGCACTTGAGTTTATGCAGCACCACTATTCGACCTTAATTTCTTGGTACTATTATGAGGATTAGTTATGCAGCATCATTGATTAGAAAATCTTCTTGCATCATTGATCATATATTATTCTATATGTGGTATTGAGACATAGCTCTGTTGTGTCCTTTTGCAGCTATGATATGGTGATCCATTATTTATTCTACAACTCCTTCTGTTCACTTATGTATACATTATGGATCCATTTTATACTTGATCAACGAACACGATTTATTAATTTTGAGCATGGGTATGCCTACTTGAGACATGAGTTTTCTTTCTGACTCCTTCCACAGGTATTCGATGAGATGGAATCTGGTGATCTCCTCCCGGGTTTTCATATGACTCCTATCTATATACTTAATATATTTCGTCCATCATGTACCTCTTCTGACCTCATATATTAGGGGGCATATATTATAGCATCA
Organism: Pinus tabuliformis; assembly: GCA_031772625.1. NCBI lineage: Eukaryota > Viridiplantae > Streptophyta > Pinopsida > Pinales > Pinaceae > Pinus > Pinus tabuliformis. The sequence continues at coordinate 750,322,258 of CM062816.1, read as the reverse complement.
TTTAGCACTCCTGTAGACTTGATGCTCTTGTATGGCCTTTGAAAACCTTTTCCCATGTAGATTTGATCTTACATTAAAAAACAATATTTTAAATTCCATACGCAACTCTTCCCATACAAAATCATGTACATACTCAGGTTCTATAACTATATACCCACGCATACCTTTTAAAATATGAAAAAATAAAATAACATGCTATTTTTTTTGTCGGGGTTAACGGGTTTTACCAAGATCCCAGCTACAGGAGCTCGTAGCACAACTGAATTAACTAATTTTAGATGGTATATATGCACCCCTTGGGTAGGCCTAAAGGAGATAAGAGAAGGGCTATCAAAATTATACCCATTTTTATCCCAGATCAAGTTTTCTCGTGCCTCCTGCACTCCTAGTCTCTATGGAAACCCTGGTTTCCTTTGTAGAGATGTTCATCATTTGTATAGCATCTCCTTGCCTTTATTAGAGAGGTTGTCTTCATGGCTCGAGCTGGATGAATACGGGGGAAGTTTTTGTCGGTGCTTTGGATTGGATCAGGTTGTACCTTTCCTGTACCTATTGTTTTTTAATCAATAAAGAATATCATGTATTGTTCTTGATATGTTATTTCCTCATGAATAGCAATTGGTATTTTTATATATGATGATCTAACATATCTTTTATGTATGCACATTGAATTATCTATCATGTATATGCTTCTCTGAATTGAATTGCACGACTTCTCGATTATGGAGGAAGCATAGGGTTTGGACCCTACGGGAACATCATCAAACGTAGGACCTTCGGGTATGTTTCCAAGTCCACCTTTAGTAACTCACATGTTTGGAATGCTTTCTTGACTACTCTTTGTATATTATATTGTTATTCTTTCTTGAGGTTGTCAACCTTTACCTTAGAGAACTTTTCCCACCAACAAGTACATGTTTCAGAGGTACTATGATAGAAAAACTAAGAATTTATATGAACATAAGCTAGGGAAGCTCACTTTGGATGCTTATACTAACATATTTTTGGAGTTATTGAGGTAAGTTTAACACCCTCCTCCCACATCTACCAATGTAATTGACCAATCGGGGTAAACGTGTGACAAGAAGTTACTATGATATGATTCAACGCCCTAGGTCACATTAAGGAAGTAGAACCAGCAAACACACACCATACAGATCTTCAACATCTACAATAGGACCCCTAGGAACCATCCCAACTTTTCTTCTAACCAGCCCCTGGGTCCCATTGATATTTTAGACCACTAAACCCTTGGATGCTCCCATGCTATGGGCCTGACAATGTCCAGGAGGCTTTGGACGCTCTCATGAAAAGGCATGCCAACGTCCAGGGACTATTTTTCTCAATGTTGTGCTAGCATCCCCGAGATTCGAGCCACTTTTTCAGGCCCAGAGGCTATGTCACTAACTAGAATTGAATGATAGCTTCATAACAGAAAGATAATAAGGAAATAATGAGGAAAATGCAAAAACTTGAACAAGCCCTTGCCATGACAAGATTTCGTCAAACATATCACAAATATGCAATCTACATGTGTAAATAACATATCTAAGCATAAGGGTGTCATACTCATCTGAGAATCGCTAAGAAGCATTGATGCCTTAAGACATTAGCTACCATTCCATCCATTAGGTCATAGATACATTGTTCATTCATTTACAATTGAAAACATGATGAGAGCCATACATAGCCACCCCCATAATACATATTCATAACCAACATAGTAGGGACATAAATACCAAAGAAAAAACAACCATATAATCCACATATAAACTAGTAAAATACTCATAAAATAATCAAGGAGAACTAACCTCATGTTAATGATGAAAATGCCAACTAGTTGTGGAACTTCCACGTACCACCTGACTGCAAACATGACTGAGCTAAAAAAATCTTTAGCTAGTCACCCCATGCCATATTCCAAGCTTGAATGTGGGATCTCATAAAACACATCAATCTAAAACATCCAGGGCTTGCAGAAGCCAAACACCTCAACCCATCAAATAATGATTCCACCTCATAGACGGACATCACCAAACCATCCTCAAATTGGTCTCTACCCAAGCCTTGCAGGACTCTAGAGCTTTTATTCCAACCAAGACTTCCAGGACTAGTAACTCAACCCACAACTTATTCTGCACTTCCAGGGCGTTTTTCCAACCAGGACTTCTAGGACTAGTAACTCAACCCACCAAGGGATTCTAGAGCGTTTGTCCGACCAGAGCATCCAGGAACTATTAACTCAACCCAAGATAAAGGAAACACAAGAACCAACCATAAAAACAAAGAAATAAACCCACAACACCATGGCTATCTAGGAAACGACAAGGCTATAAAAATCTATTGTCAGTCCAAGCAATCCTCCATGCCAATGACATATCATGACCAATAAACCACATGCACGCACCATGCATGCCAAAAATAGTGAGGAAAACATGCATGCAACTTGGTACATGCAAGCAAAAACTTTTGTAGTTGTTGATCTCGACGTCCTCTTGCACTTTCCTACTCTTCTTTTGCCTTCTTGCTCCAAAACTCCATGTATGCCACACTCTCCAAGAGTGCTCCAAGAAACTCTAAGTATCCAAGTGTATGAGAGAGAGAGAATAGAAGAGAGCTCCACCAAATCTGAACTAACCAATCTTACACTGACCAAGCCAGTGTGCTAATCCTCAGAAGCCTTTTTATTAATGAGGCCTCTATATTCTTCATTTTCTATTATTTTTCTTCATTTTCCTCCTCACATGCAACCTGTGACCTTTCACCTCCCTTTTCTCCTAGTTTCCTTTATTTTCATAAATAAATGTGCCAAAATGCCATTTTGCCTTTCCCAAGCATTTTTCGTTGCCTTTTCCAATTTCCTTAGCTGTAATAAACTGAAGTGACACCCCACACTAGGATGTATTTCCCATCATCCAGCTTGGAATATTTGCCCCATGATTGTGGCCTTATATATTTTTACATGAATTTTTAACCACAGTTGTTATAGAACCCTCCCCCTTGGGGGAACACTGTCCTTGGTGTTCAATGACACCTATAACCAACAAGACTGCTGAAAATAAAACATATTGACCATGGAGATTTATAACACAACTCATTGCAGTATTTACAATGACCACTATTGAATCATGACAAACATACCATTTACTGGAGCTTTATAACACAACTCATTATGATATTTACATTAATAACCACATATACTCACATACATAGTTTCTTCACGCAGAAATCATACTGTCTATGGAGCTCTATAAATCCATCTCGATACAATATTTACAATAATACACACATATACACATATGCACATTTTCTCAACCAACAAATAAAAGGATACGATGCTTGCATCCGCAACAAGGGAATCCAAAGGCTCACACTTCCACCCTAAAAGTAATATCAGGATTCACCTCCTTCCCAAGAAGTCCAGAATCCACTACCAAATAAAAACTGCATCAATGTCTAAGCGTTGCAATCTTGTATCACTTGTCCTCTCAGTGAACAATTACAGTCTCATTGCTCCAGGGCGCACTCCCAATGTGCACTTGATTCCATCTGGAAATGCTAATGACTAAAACAAATATATCCCCGGCCTTCCCTTCTCTGCTTCACAGTCCCTCGGGCAATCCGGTCACCCCTTTCCATGCAATCACACAGCTTCCAAGTTTTGTTGGCACCCGCATCCCGGGAAATCCATCCCTTGGAAAGTATTCCTCGCATTGGAAGATACAAAAACCAAGGCATATACCTGCCTCAAAACCATCATACCAGTCATAGATTTCTCATGGAAATCAAAGGACACTATTGGGTACCAGTGTGTTATAGATCTGACCTGCAAATATATGATAAAATAAATATACCCAAGAAATAACAAGATCTGAATATCGAAATGCTTCTATTTATTGATCAAACCCTTAAGGTAGGGCAACACCATATCATCACTCCTTAAGGAAGGAGAACACTCCACAAGCCATATGCTTGTTCATACAATATTCCTTGACATATCTCAGTGGGGAGTTTCTAGCTTCTATATAGGCCTCATACACACAATACCATGGGTCATTACCATGGTTATCTAAAAAACATCTATCTAATACCATGGGCTTACAAATTAACTATGGCCCATCCCATTATTACATTATTCCCTTGGGTACCTCCCTCTGTAGCCCATAATATCCCCCCTAGGTATACTACATTCCACCCCCCTTAAACATGTTTCGTCCCCGAAACATAAGAAGAACAAAAATAATAAGATATACTCAAAAGAGTAGTCCATTGGTACCATGCATGTGCATCTAGCCATCTAAGAGAAAGGTGAACCATCGATCTAGATGGTGCCTTGCTCACTTGAGATGGAAGTTGACCCTGACGACTCTTCTTTGTTGGTGTGTTGTGGGTGGATTGTCGCCCATCTCTATCTGTCGTGTGGGGGTTGTTGTCCTTGTTTCTAATTCGTTGCCATCTTGTAGGTTGTTGTCTCATTGGGTGATGTGGGTGGTGATATGTTGAAGCTTTAACTGATGGAATATATTTCTTGAATTCCTCTACCATTGGTGCATGAGTGGTGTCTGGTTTTTTTCTGATACCTGATTTGATGTTTGTGTTTGGTTGTCGACCATCAAAGGATCATCATCTAATGTGTTAGTGTCATTAGACCTTGGTGCATCTGCCTCCATAGCCTTTGCTTCATCCTCCTTGGACTCTACCCGTTTATTGATGGAAATACCCTGTAATGTAATTTTCTTCTTTTTATACTAGAGCTTCAGGAATTTCTTCTACACATTAATATTGATAGTACTAACAGATTCCATCCAAGGGTATCCAAAAACAACATCCACATTAGCCATATCTGAAGCATAAAAATCATAATACAATACATACTTGTCCATAGAAATCTTCAAATCTTTATAAACTTGCACCTCCTCATTATTAACCTGTGTGTGCTCCATTTGTTTGGCCGGTACTTGCAATCTTTTAGCCAAATGAACATTAATAAAATTATATTTGCAACTAGGATTAATAGACACAGTGATCTTCTCCTTCTGAATACATCCATGAACCGGTAATGAGGCGATACGAGTAGAAAATAACCCCTTACATGTCTCATTCTCCTATTTTCTAGCATGAGACCATTTGTCTAAAAAGATTTTTTCAAACTCTTCATCTGAAAGTTTGTACAACTTCTCACTGGTAAGTGATCTAAACCATTTGGTAGCCTCATCCTCCAAACCGAGCCATACTAAATTTTTTCACCTTTTCCCATATAGTTCCTTTCCACTGCTTATGAATTCTTCAATAGTAGGACCATCATATTTGCCTAAAAAATCATCTTTCTAGAAGCCACAAAGAGGATTTTGAAAAAATATTACTTACTTGGCGAAAAGTTAAATTGGCCACAATTCGGTCAATATTGCTCAGAATATTTATTATGACCTGTTTTCGGAAATGGAATGACCATTCTGCATCTTCCCATGTGATAGAAATCTCGATCTAGGTACTAGAATTTCAGATTCGTGCTGCAACTGTCTTGCCGTCACAATTTTTTTTGAAAAAGCGCTAATTTTAAATTAGCGATATCTCCCTCATCTAGACTCTGATTCGACCGATTTTTTTTTGAAATTGAGTAATTTTTCAAGGGAATCCCAAATCTTCAATTAATTTCTAAAAATTCCCCTCAAAGACTACAAAAATTAACTGGATATCCGCCGTTCATGAATTTTCATAAAAAATTTTCTGCAACACAGCTGATTTTTAAATTAGCGATATCTCCCTCATCCAAACACTGATTTGGCCAATTTTATTTTGAAATTGGGTATTTTTTCACAAAGAATCTAGATCTGCAATTATATTTTTCAAAATTTTCACCTGAACTTACAGATCTAATCTGCAAACTCGCCGTCCCAAAAATTTCCTGCAAAAAATAAAAAAAATATCTCTCTGTTTGCCCAAGAAAGTGCTTTGATACCACTTGTTATAGATTTGACCTGCAAATATATGATAAAGAAAATATACCCAAGAAATAACAAGATCTGAATATAGAAATGCTTCTCTTTATTGATAAAACCCTTAAGGTAGGGCAACACCATACAATCACTCCTTAAGGAAGGAGAACACTCCACAAGCCATATGCTTGTTCATACAATATTCATTGACATATCTCAATGGGGAGTCTCTAGCCTCTATATAGGTCTCATACATACAATACCTTGGGTCATTACCATGGTTATCTCAATACCATCTATCTAATACCAAGGGCTTACGAATTAACTATGGCCCATCCTATTATTACATTATTCCCTTGAGTACCTCCCCCTGTACCCCATAATATCCCCCCTAGGTATACTACACAGTGTCCCACAATGGCCCTACTCCTGAAGTGATTTACCATCCTATTGTTGCATGTTCCAATTTCTTTCACCATTGTTGCTAATTCTTGTAGTATATTTCAACCATCCAACCCGGGCACTTCATGCTTTCCTGTACTAAGCACATAATTTCCATTAGATTCAAAATAAATTCAAATCGTACCGAATTGGTGGCCTGTCAACAAGGTACTCTTGCAATTCTGTTCACTTCTTGTCACAATAGGTTAAACTAACATCTTTGACCAAATCATCATATATAAATATATCACATCAGATTAGCTCAAAACACAACTATCATAGATCAAAAATATAACTCACATGTAACCATCATAAACCAAAATCATAGACCACATGTAATCATCATATTTCCTAATCATAAATCACATGCATAATAAAACTGAATGACATATTGATACTTATCCTTCAATCAATCCTTTGCTTCTACCTCTTTCCTTATTCTGTGTGCACTCTCGATCGGTTTCCACACCCAAAAAACACCTAATGCCTTCTTCTTTTCTTCAATCACATACACATCCACAATGTTATGAAACCATCTCACAAAAAGATAGAAAAGATAGATAAATGCCTTAGAAATAAGCCTCTTCGAGGGGGAAACCTCCTTTACATTACAAAAACGAACAATTCTTGGATGATACAAATGACAAGACTTCCTTTCTATATATAGGAGTCTAAGGGGTCATAATATAATCAGAGCCGACATAACAAGAATAATTTAAGGGCACAATAATAACAATAGTGAGCTTCTATGGGGCACAATAATAATAATATGGGGACTACATGGGCACAACAATATAATAAGGGGGTTGTACTAATAACAATAAGAGGTTACGCTAGTAGTATAGGGACCTAACATGCCCCTCTCCTTCAAAAAGTGTTGTCCTCAATGCTTGAGTAGTTCTTGATGCTTCTATATAAATTTTTGTCCTCCCATGTGGAAACTTCAGGGGGTAAGTTCTTCCACGTGATGAGATACTCTAAAATTGATCTATTTCGTAGCTGTTTATTTCTCACTTCTATGACTGCTTCAAGTTCCAATATTATTTGTCCTTCCTTGTCAAGTTCTTGCAATACTGTTTGAACTGGGATCTTCTGCAACTTTTGAATGATTTCCCACTCCTTTAGGCATATGGATATCTGTAAGGCCTGATGTTTGGGGAACACTTCCTGGAATCAAATGAATAGCATGATCATGATCATGAATAGGTGGGAGGCCTTTGGGAGTCTCAAATACCTTGGAATGATTGTCCAAAACGTTTTGGAGATCTGGAGAAATACATGATTTCGATGTGGGATCCTCTAGTGAACATAATTGTGCAATTACTCCCCGTTGTTATTTATTTAGAAGCTCTATCATGCTGTTAGAGTTGATTATCTTTCCTGGTTTCCCTTCGATACCCATTAATTCAACTTCCTTTCCTTTCCAAAAAAAATTCAAGAAAAGTTCTTGAAAATTAAAATCTATCATACCCAAAGATTGTAGCCATTGGACTCCCAGTAAAACATCAACACTGCCTATTGGAATTGAAAGCATTGGGCTATTCAATACATATTCTCCCATGGATAGCTTGATGTTATGGCACTTTCCAGAGCAATTTATGGTTCCTCCACTTGCAACCATTGCTTGACACTCTGGTGCTGGAAATAGGAAGCAATTCAATTCCTTGGCTATCTTACAATGAATAAAATGTTATGCTCTGATACCAAATGTTATGAAACTAGCTCAAAAAAATATAGAAAAGATAGATAAACGCCTTAGAAATAAGCCTCTTCAAGGGGGAAACCTCCTTTACATTACACAAATGAACAATTCTTGGATGATACAAATGGAAATACCTCCTTTCTATATATAGGAGTCTAAGGGGTCATAATATAATCAGAGCTGACATAACAAGAATAATGTAAGGGCACAATAATAACAATAGTGGGCTTCTATGGGGCACAATAATAACAATATGGGGACTACATGGGCACAACAATATAATAAGGGGCTTGTACTAATAACAATAAGGGGTTACACTAGTAGTATAGGGACCTAACACACAATGTAGATCACAACACATACATCCACACACAACGTGTGACCCCAAACAATGCCTACACCTACACCTGAAATACAACACAACACATACATCTATACCCTATTTACAATGCCACACAATAGATGTACCTACACCTGGCATACAATAAAACATAATACATGTACTACATAGAATACAACACAACGAGTACACATCTCACGATACCATGACTACACAATGCACATACATAGTTTTGCATGCCTACAACACAACATGTATCACATGCACACAATACCACATGTACATCAGTACCTTATGTATAAAATGTACACCGTACCACCTGTATAAAGCACCACCTACATAATGTGTGCACAACATCACATGTACATGGAACCACCTACAAAACGCATACACAATGCCATTTGTACATCGTACCACCTATACATAATGCTAGACATACACAACACCACACACACGATATGTACATGACACCACATGTACACAACAACATATGAACGACATGTACACAACACCACATGCACAAAACATCATATGTAACACATGTACATGGCACCACATGCTCACAACACCTCTTGTAAAATCATGCACACAACACCATATGTATATAGCACCACATGTACAATATGCATAGATCACCATATGTACATAGCATTGCATATACAACATGTACATAACACCCTATGTATGCGACACTGCATATCCAACATGCGCACAACACCATATGCACACAACATTGCATATCCATCATGTGCACAGTGCAATATGTACATATCATTGCATATCCAACATGTACATAGCACTGTCTAGACCTAGCACTACATATACAATATTCACACAACACTATCTGTACAACCCTATACATAACATTGCATGATCAACATGTACACACACTATATATACACAATATTGTATGCACACAACATCACAGATGCAACATGTACAATATATACAACATATGCACAATAATAGTACCACACATCCAAAACCACACAATATCTACCAAGAAACCTTGCTTCCAGTGTCTTATCCATGCTTGTCCCAACATGCCACAAACCACACTACTTTCATTTCATTGATGTATCCCTTGGTATAACCTTCCCATAACATAGACATAATATAATCACATAATATCTACTCATAACCACATGATACTGACCTTGTAGGTTTTTCAGGGCTACTCTTCCCAATTGATTCTTCATAAGACTAGGAACCTCTTCATGCCATTCACCTACATAAGAAATCATTCTTCCACAAGAATGATCCCTAATGACCCTGTCAGACAGTGACATAGATACATACATATATATAAACATTAGCATAAACAATCATGATCCCGTCAGACAACAACATACATGCATATATATATATATATACATATAAACATTAGCATTAAACAGCTATGATCCATGATGACCCTATTAGACACGGCATACATATATACATACATACTGTTAGAAAATTATATATTATAGAGAAATGAAACACAAAATATATTGTAGAAATATAAACATAGAAAACACATAAAACAAGAGAGACATAGATATATGTGGTTCACCCAATTTGGGCTACATCCACGGAGAAACAACCAATCTTTCCTTTTATATTATCCAACAAACTGAAGAGATACAACCTACAGTAGATCTGATGTAATTCCCTCTTCTCTCTCACACAATCTCCTCTCTCTTTCTCACTCAGAATACAGATATACATAGACGCAATACAATTCCATCATATATAGTGAGGGGTTTCCTTATAGGGAAAAAAACCCTAAATTAAACATAACTTCTTTCGTCAGATCTCTGCCTAATGAACTTCCCAGATTGACTACGAAATTACAACATTTTATAAGGCAATTTGACATCTATTTTTAGCTTCAGGGGCGTTGCCCCGATCCCCCACCAGGTGGGGGGGGGGGGGGGGGGTGGGGCGGGAGGCGCTCACAAATATCGCAACTGCCCCTTTGGACCCCCCTTGTAGCACAAATATTATGGGCGGTGTTTTTGCCACATTACGAACTGGGGTCCAATGCAGTGATACCTCTAAATAAAGAAGATAATCAGGCTCCACATCCAACAATCTCCCACTTGGAGACTAATTATAACAACTCCACCGTTGCTTCATTTGCTGGAGAATGACTCCACTTTGGACCTATCCATTTCTCATCTTCTTTATCATACTTGAAGACCAATTGAAACTGAGCAGGATCTCAGTTTCTCCCTAGTTACAACTTTTGTTAACATATCTGTAGGATTTTGGCTAGTGTGTATCTTTTCCAGCTTCAACTGACCATCTTCCAATGTTGACCGTATGAAATGGTACTTGAGCTGTATATGTTTAGTCTTGGAATGAAATGCAGAGTTCTTTGCAAGATGTATGGCACTTTGGCTATCATTGTATAACCTGCCCAACTCTTGCTTCTTACCCAATTCATCTAGAAATCTTTGTAACCAAATCATTTCTTTACTAGCCTCTGTAGCAGCAACATACTCTGCTTCCATTGTTGAGAGTGCAACAACACTTTACAACTTTGAGACCCAACGGATAGCTATTCCACCTACAGTAAACAAATACCTTGTGGTGCTCCTCCAGTTATCTCTAACACCTGCCATATCTGCATCAACATATCCTTGCAGAGCAATGTTTGAACCACCAAAGCATAATGCTTGATTTGTGGTACCTCTCAAATACCCGAGAATCCACTTCACTACCATCCAATTTTCTTTTCCTGGATTGTTCATGTACCTGCTTACAACTCCCACTGCATGTGAAATATTAGGCCTTGTGTAGACCTTTGCATACATTAATCTTTCAACTGCTGATGCATATGGAACTTTAAACATATAATCCATTTCTTCCTGAGTCTTGGGACACATTTCCTTACTTAGTTTGAAATGGGTAACCAAAGGTATACTAACTAGTTTTGCATTCTGCATATTAAACCTTTTCAACACCTTTTGCATGTACTCACTCTGAGACAATGTTAATTTGCGATTCTTCGTGTCTCTAGTTATTCTCATACCAAGGATTTGTTTTGCAGCACCCAAATCCTTCATTGCAAATGAGTTTGTCAATTTTCTTTTGAGCACATTTATTTCATGCATGTTAGAACCTGCAACAAGTATGTCATCTACATACAATATAAATATAAATATATTGCCATCATTTTTCCTTTTGATATAAACACAATGATCAGAGTGACATCTAGTATAACCTTGTTCAGACATAAACCTGTCAAATTTTAGATACCACTACCTTGGAGCCTGTTTTAAGCCATACAAGCTCTTCTTCAACCTACACACTAGTTTCTCCTTCCCTTTTACCTCATATCCTTGTGGCTGTTGCATATATATCTCTTCCTCCAAATCCCCATGGAGAAATGTTGTCTTTACATCTAACTTCTCAAGATGAAAATCTTCAGCTACTACTAGACTTAAAATAGTCATGATTGAAGTCATTTTAACAACAGAAGAAAATACCTCATCAAAGTCTATACCCTTTTTTTGTACAAACCCCTTCACCACAACTCTAGCTTTAGACCTTTTTCTACCTCCATCTTCTTCCATCAACTTGGAAATCCGTTTATTCTGCAATGTTGTTTTACCTACAGGCAACCTGACTAAGTCCCAAGTTTGGTTATGTGCTAAGGAGTCCATCTCTTCTTTTATGGTTTGCTCCCACTTCTTCCTGGTTTCTACCTGCACTACTTCTTCATAAATTCTAGTTCACCAGAATCAATCAACAATACATAATATAATGAAGGAGAGTATCGTTTAGGGGGTCTACTCATCCTGGTAGATCTTCTAACACCACTTTCAGCCATTTGAGATGCTTGTTGCTATTGTGGTTTTGTTGTTGTTTTGGCTGTTGATCATTATGATTTTCAAGCACCTTCACTTTTTCTATGATCTCATCAAGCACTGTGTATTCTTTGTTTCCTTTTTCCTATTGTTTTTCCTGCAGTTGATCCTTATACAAAACCTTTTCATTGAATATGACATCTCTGCTCCTAATGATTTTGTGTTTTTCATAATCATAAAAGCGATAACCAAAATCCTTAACACCATATCCAATAAAGGTACATTTCTTTGATTTTTCCTCAAGCTTTGTTCTATTTTATTTATTAATGTGGACAAAGGCTTCACAACCAAAAGTCTTTAAAAATGAGTAGTTTACCTTTTTACCTGTCCATGCCTCCTATGGAATAACACCATCCAAGGAACTTTAAGGACCTCTATTTATTATATAAACAACAATATCTACAACATCTGCCCAAAAATGTAAAGGAAATCCTGCATGCAATCTCATTTACCTTGCACGCTCCATGATTGTCCTGTTCATCCTTTCTGACACACCATTTCCTTATGGTGTTCCTGGAACTATCTTCTATCTGTGAATTCCATTCTCTGAACAATACCTATCAAACTCGTTGCTGCAATATTTACCTCCATTGTCTGATCTGAGACACTTCAACCTTTTTCCTGTCTAATTTTCAACCAAAGCTTTCCATTTCTTAAAAGTATCAAATACATTAGATTTATTTTGAATACAATAAATCTAGGTCTTTCTGGTTGCATCATCAATAAAAGTAAAATAATAATGAGAGCCACCAAGAGATGATACTTGAGCAGGTCCCCATACATCTGTATGCACAAGCTCCAATTTTTCGCTCTTCTTTTCTTTCCCAACTCTGAGGAATCGGACTCTCTTTTGTTTTTGATAAACACATTTCTCATAGAATTTTAAATCAACAAGCTTAAAACTTGGCGAAAAATTTCTTGATTGAAGAATCTACATCCCCTTCTTAGTCATGTGCCCAAGCTTTTGATGCCACAATTCCATATCTGCTCCTATAGAGATTAAAGCACTAAAAGAATTAGAAATACCATTTCATAAGTACAATGTACCAACCTTTTCTCCTTTTGCTATTACCAAGGCTCCTTTAGTGACCTTCCAAGTTTTATATGTAAAAGTAGTTACATAGCCTTCACCTCCCAACTGCCCTGTTGAAATTAGATTTATTTAGATCTGGAACATGCCTTACCTCCTTCAATAGTCATTGATTTCAACTCTGCTTTTTTATGAAAACTGTATCCATTCCAATGATTTTACAGGGTTTATCATCACCCAATCAAACCTATCCAAAATCTCCTTGAACATAGTCATGAAAATATTTACTATCAGGTGTGGCATGGAATGAGGTCCCTGAATCTACCACGGAGGCATCAATAATATTTTGTAATGAAAGAATTAAAACATCTTGCAACACATCACCTGTCACATTCACTTCATGATTGTTTTCTTGTTGCATGTCTCCTTCGTTTCCCTTCCGATATTTGCAGTATTTCTTTAGGTGTCCTTTCTTCCCACATTTCCAGTACACTATCGCTGATCTGGACTTGAATCTACCTTTCCTTGACTTACTGTGATATCCTAGGCTCTTTCCTCTTTTCATTTTTCTTCCCCTAGTCTCTGTAGTCAAATCATTACCTGATGTCTCATCGGAGCTTTTCCATTGCATTTCCTCACTAAGGATTGCACCAACAACATCATCAAACTTTAAAGTATTAGATCTAGAGACAGAGTTACTAATGGCCATAACTAAACCATTCCAACTTTCTGGCAATGAGCATAGAAATAATAGAGCCCTAACTTCATCATCAAAAGTTACCCCTATAGAAATGAACTGACTAGTAACTGTATTAAATTCATTTAAATGATCAGCAACAGATCCACCTTCTGACATCTTCATATTAAATAATTTCTTCATAAGAAATACCTTATTTGAGGCCGAAGGTTTTTCATATAGTTTGGCCAATGCCTCCATTAAACCCTCTGTTGTGTTTTCCTTTGAAATATTAAAGGCTCCAGACACCGCTAGGAATAGCCATATTGTTCCATCTGCCTTTCTGTGGAGAATACCCCATTCTGTGTCTGTCATACTCATCGGCTTCTTTGTCTTTCCGCTCAATGGTAGGTACATATCTTTCTGATACAAATAATCTTCCATCTGCATCTTCCACAGCTGGTAGTTTTGGCTGTTAAACTTTTCGACCCTAAACCTACCATCTTCTGCCATTGCTCCCACTCAAACCAGGAACCCTTCTCTCCTGTGATTTTATCAACTGAATAGACCTTCAGCTCTGATACCAGTTGTTAGAAAATTATATATTACAAAGCAATGAAACACATAAAATATATTGTAGAAATATAAACATAGAAAACATATAAAACGAGAGAGACACAGATATACGTGTTTCACCCAATTTGGGCTACGTCCATGGAGAATAGCCAATCCTTCCTTTTATATTATCCAGCACACTAAAGAGATACAACCTACAGAATATCCACTGTAATTCCCTCTTCGCTCTCACACAATTTTCTCTCTCTTTCTCACTCAAAATACAGATATACATAGACGTAATACAATTCCCTCATATATAGTGAGGGGTTTCCTTCTAGGGCAAGAAACCCTAAATTAAACATAACTTCTACCATCATATCTTCGCCTAATGAACAACCCAGATTGACACCCAAAGATCGCAACCTCCCCCCCTTGGACCCCCCTTGCAGCACAAATATTACGGGTAGCGTTTCCGTCACATTACGAACTGGGGTCCAATGTCGTGATACCTCTAAATAAAGAAGATAATTAGGCTCCACACCCAACACATACATACATGTATACATATAAAATCATCAGCATAATCCTCATCATAACATAATTATTAGATAACATAAGGTCAAGGTTAAGAGAACTCCCTTTATGTGTGCAACACATGCACAACATTGAAAACAACAGTTCCCAACATAGCGAAGGCATATGACACCTCAAATCCATTCACCTTACCTTTCTTGATTACCTTTCCCACAACTGTCCTGTCATCGTTTATTTACACCAATGGACCCAACCAGTCCAATTGGTTGTCATACTCTTGCCTTTAACTTCCTTTATACATGCATTGGCTTCATCTGAGTCTTACATTGCCTACTGGATTTCATTCATCTCTCCCTGATCTCTACTAATTTTCCTTTTTCCCAACCAATTCCCAAGGCTCAAAACTTAAAAGGAAATACCAAGAAGAAAACCATGGCAAACCAACAACAATATGACACCACAACCAAAGTGGCATGGCCATGCACAAGAAACAAACAAAACCGAAATCAAGCACAACAAATCACCAAAAGAAAAAAATCACAAGACTAACAACATACACCATGACTCAATCCCCATGGTTCCCAGTGCTTACAAGGGAAATCTCAACTTGAGCCTTCTTTAATATTCCATGGAAATTTCTTTCCCATGCAATCTCTTACGTCATACTACCATCAACACATAATTTTCAGTGCTTAAATAAACGTAACAATACAATGGTTACCTTACCTTGTTGTGTCAAGCAAGTTTCTTGCAACTGAACACATTCACGCCATCTCTCAAGGGACCCCAATTCCCTTGACATATCCACATGTGACTAGAGACTAGCTAATATACTTGTCATTGAGTACATGTTCATGAATCTAGCACATATCCACATAATGTCAGACAAGATTAAGGTTAAGAATATTTCATGTATGAAAATCACACATTCATTTGGAATTAGGGTTTCCAAACATAGCCAAAAGAATTCTTTCCCAATTCCTTTCTTTTAACTTTTTACCTTGTTGCAATAGAGTCTTACTATGCATTGTCACTTCACCCAACCGTTATTTATATAACACATCAACTATTACCTTGTCATGCTAATACCAAGCATGTTTTCTGCAACTTATCACACATGTCAACCATGTGTTCCAAATATCAAGATAATCATATCTATCAATTTGAAATCAACCTTTACCAAGAATAACAATCATGTCATAATCCATAGTCAACTCATAGTCGTTAGAAATAATTCTACAACTTTCACCTATTACACTCAAGTAGATGTCAGCTAATATGTGTTAATACAATCATCTTAATGTATCTCAGGGGAGGCTATCTTGTCTGCACAATCAACCTAGTTAGCATGATATAACTTCACAACACATTAGCTCAAACACAAATAATATCATGATATTCATAATAGTAACTAACTAACATGTTTACATCATAAGCTCGTAAACATTTCTCATTCATGCATAACAATCACATATGTACGATCAATATAGATTAGTATGACATAATATCACAACATAAGTCGACTCATACCTGAATTTCATAACCCTAACCATCTGCATAGGCCAATCCAATTTAGTATGATACATATAACATCAAGATATTAATACTATAACCTAATCATCAAGTTAACTAACATATAACAACAATAAGTTATCATATAACATGCTCATCAACAACATATAACATAATCATTGAGCTAACTACAGGTTAACATATTACATATTCATCAATGACATATAACACAATCATCCAGCTAACTAAAATAAAACAACAACAATGTGTACAACCACAGGTTACTACGATTCATGACTATCTGACACATATGTATATGACTACACTGGTCAACTAGCATTTATCATACATGTAACCATAATAATAATAGAATGACAAACATGTATATAACCCTAATGCATATAACAATCCATTAACTAACATACATGCATGTGAAACATACAATAAATGTATGAAGATCTTCTCTTGCCTCGAGGTCCAATGTTGCAACTTCACTTTAGTGGTCTGCATCTCCTGCTCTATCTCAGCTGACACATTGGCATCATAACAACCAACAACATCATGATGACCTAAAATGCATACAATGACGTCACAATGCATATCTAACATATTATGCATGTATAACCATAACCATAACAATGCATGCACAACTACCTATAGAAATTGACATGCATAACAAATGCATATACAACCATACACTCATGACGACACACTCGACAACAACACTGTCAACCTTCACATGGCAACATCACTATAATGATGATCAACATTATGCAATTGCAATAAGCACATGGACTACAAGCATAAGAAACACATATGCAAACTAAATGAATTCATGACCAACACACAATCCATCCAATACGAGGGGTGAACCATGCTCTAATACCACTCTGTAACACCCTCCTCCCGCATCTACCCAAGTAACCGGCCAACTGGGGTAAACATGTGATGAGAAGTTACTATGATATTATTCAACCTCCTAAGTCACGTTAAGGAAGTGGAACCGGCAAACACACACCATACGAACCTTCAACATCAGCAATAGGACCCATAGGAACCATCCCAACCTTTTTGTTAACCATCCCTTAGGTCCCACTGATATTTTAGACCACTCAACCCCCAGACGCCCCCATGTTATGGGCCTGACAACATCCAAGAGGCTTTGGACTCTCTCATGACAAGGCATGCCAATGTCCAGTGATAATTTTGCTCAGTGTTGTGCCAACATCCTTGGGATTGAGCCACGTTTCAGGCTCAGAGCCAAGGTCACTACCTAGAATTGAATGACACCTTTAGAACAGAAAGATAATAAGGAAACAATGAGGCAAATGCAAAAACTTGAACAAGCCCTTGACTGGATCCCTACTAGTCATGATGGCCATTTCGTAAAACATATCACAAATATGTAATCTACGGGTGTAAATAACACATATAAGAATAGCTCATATGAGAATCACAAAGAAGCATTGATGCCTCAAGACATTAGCTGTCATTCTATCCATTAGGTCATAGATACACTGTTTATTCATTTACAAGTGAAAACATGATGAGAGCATACATAGCCACTGTCATAATACATATTCATAACCAGCATAATAGGGACAAAAATATCAAAGAAACAACAACCATATAATCCACATATAAATCAGTACAATACTCATAAAATAATAAAGGAGAAATAACCTCATATTAATGATTCAAAGGCCAACCATTTGTGGGACTTCCACGAACCACCTGACCATAGACATGGTTGAGCCAAAACTCTCTTCAGCCAGTCACCCCCATGCCATATTTCAAGCATGAATGTGGGATCTCATAAAACACGTCAATCTAAAACCATGCAGGGCTTCAAGAGGCCAACCACCTCAACCCATCAAACAATGATTCGACCTCACAGTCAGACATCAAAAAACCATCCTCATATTGGTCTCTATCTAAGCCTTCCAGGGCTCCAGAGCATTTGTTCCAACCAAGGCTTCCAGGACAAGTAACTCAACCCACATCTTATTTTGGGATTCTAGATTGTTTGTCCAACTAGGGTTTCCAGGAATAATAACTCAGCCCACCTAGGGCTTCTAGAGCGTTTGCTCAACCAAGACTTCTAGGACTAGTAACTCAAACCAAATTGTTACAGGGCTTCCAGAGCATTTTTCCAACCAGGGCTTCCAGGAACTATTAACTCAACCCACGCTAAAGGAAACATGAGAACCAACCAAAAAAAAACCCACAACAACATGGCTATCTAGGCAATGGCAAGGCTAGGAAAATCCATTGTCAATCTGGGAAGTCCTCCATGCCAATGACAGATCACGACCAATAAACCACATGCATCCCAAAAATAGTGAGGAAAACATACATGCAACTCAGTACATGCAAGAAAAACCTGTTGTAGCTGCTGATCCCAATGTCCTCTTGCACTTTCCTGCTCTTCCTTTTCCTTCTCGCTCCAAAACTCTAAGTATGCTAGAGTCTCCAAGAGTGCTCCAAGAAACTCTAAGTATCCAAGAGTATGAGAGAGAGAGAATAAACGAGAGCTCCACCAAAACTGAAATGAACTGACCAACCTGTGTACTGATCCTCAAAAGCCTATTTATTAATGAGGCCTCTATTTTCTTCATTTTCCATTATTTTCCTTCATTTTCCTCCTCACATGCAACCTGTGACCTTTCACCTCCCTTTTCTCCTAATTTCCTTTATTTTCATAAATAAATGGGCCAAAATGCCATTTTGCCTTTCCCAATCCTTTGTCGTTGCCTTTGCCAATTTCCTTAGCTATAATAAATCAAAGTGACATCCCACACTAGGATTTATTGCCCACCATTCAGCTTCCCATGACGTGGCATTATATATTTTTACATGAATTTTTAACTAGTGTTATTACAGTAAGTTCCATATATTGAGGATGAGAAGGTAAAGATTCAAAGGTACCTTAGTGGGTTACCACAATCCTTCCAAGATAGAATTGAATTTGATGAACCAAGGACAATGGAGAACACCATTTGGAAGGTCAAGCATTGCTATGATTAGTGTAAACATAGGGATGAATTCCAAATAGATTGGAATAAAGGAAAAGACCAATTTTAAGGGAAAAGGAAAAAATCCCAATGGGAACAGGTAGTTGGGGAAGGATATCAAGTTCACCATTCCTTCTAAGTGTGATTTCCAACACACCTTCCCTGTTGTTAATAGAGATCAACCTATCAAAACAACAACAGAAGAGGCAAAGGATCCCAAGATAGGATCATTCCAATGTTGGAGATGTGGAGAGAACCACCTACAAAAGGAATGTCCCCACTAACAACAAGGAAACACAAGGTGGAGTATCCAAGAGGTACTGAAAGTGGGCGATGTAGCTTAAAGTGTGCCCCAAATTTATATAGTATTGGATAGCAAACAAGCATATCATCAAGCCTCAATGATAGAAATGAAATGTATGGTTACCAACTATTGAAGGCTCGAAATTTCGCCCTCAACCTGGGGGAAAACCACCCGGTTGGGACCTTACAGAAGATCCTTTTCTGTGTGAGATGGTGGCTCTGACTAGGATAATGGGACTGGTTTCCCTTAAAAGAAATTATAAAAATGGATGGAGTATATAAGTATGATTCTATGACTTATTTAAAACTTAAAATAAAGAGTACTTAAACTAAATATCTCTCCTGGGAAATCTTATCTGTATATAAGCAACATGACAATATAGATTATCTTGTTATTATAACTTTAAAGTAGAGAATGATAACTAATTTAATTAAATAGTTAATTAAATTAGTTGATGAATTTGTTACACATATAAGATTTCATTGTTTATCCATATAATATATGATTTCAATCACACATATCAATAATTAAAAACGTATGATTGCTTACAACACATATATGCTAAACGTAATTAAATAAACCTTCAACTCTTAAGCAAACCAATAATGGACAAATAGTAGTACCCGATATATCATAACTCTACTCATGATAAAATAGTAGTGGTTTAGTGTTATATTAATAGGAACTTCAGTTACAATAGTGCAAACAAAATCCTTCTTTTCAAAATTCAAAACCTCTTCTCCATACAAACGAAGGGCATTTATAGTTTCAAAATGAAATACAAATATAGCAAATTAGAGTAAAAGCATGAATTAGTTTCAACAAACAGTGCTTAAAATAAACCAAAGAGACAACTTTAGAATTTGTTATAACAATTTGACTAAGCCTTTGAGGAGGACATCCCTCCCATTCGCTACTGAATTTTGTAAATTTCTATCATGGGCTTCAATTCAGGTGGAGTCTTTGGTTGAATCTACATTTGACTGGTAACTATACCATCCTTAAGGTTGGCAGCATGTGGGTGCTTCTGTTGGATAGGCACTTGAGCACTAACCATTGGTTGTGAGGATTGACTGAGAACTTCCAATAGCATGCCATGTTAATTTTAGATTGTTGTTCAACTATTTCGGCCCGTTTTTTGGATAATTCTTACCACGTTTTGGTTAGCTATTTGATACTTGGTAGAGTTCCCTCTGGGTAGTTTAAAATGAGATTCGCCTGAAAAAATTTATCGGTTATGGTTTTAATGAGGTTCTTAGAGATATCCCTTGCATTGAATATTATTGTCTTTGCATGCTTAAGGCGGATCTCCCATTCTTTGAAGACTATTTATTTATGTGACTCCTCTATCCTAGGGAGATAAGCTAATCTCCCATCAACGTTGTCTTGCGATGTTATGAAACTTGTAATCTTTTCTTCAATATCATAAAAATATATTCTGAGGTCGGATAATTGGTCCACTAGGGAACTAGCTGTGTGACACAAATCATGAATGATAGCTAATTTATGAAACAGTATAATTTGTTGTTGAGCAAGAAGAGTATTTAACTCTCCTCCTTCCTTCTTGAACTCTCTTAAATGAGGATTGACCTTAAGTTGTTTAATCCTTTTCTGTAATTCTTATATCTAAGTGTCGTGGGCCTACAAATCAGAGTCATGTTGGAATTTAAGAGCATTGAAACTATTTTGGAGCTCAAAAAGTTGTCTTTACCATTTATTATAAATATTTTGTTTCTCACTCTTAAGACTCTATTCTAACTGCATAATTTTCTCCTCCTTTTCCTTTAATAACTATTGTATTTCAGTGGCTTTTTCCATAGTTACAGAAGCATAAGCTCCCGTGAATTGGGTGATTCTTCCCAGTTCCTCTGAAGGAGTGGATACAAAACCCTTCCATACTACTTAGAAAGAAGCGTTTCTAGGAACTAAGGCCTGAGATTGCTCAATTTTCCTTTTCTTCCTTTTTCTTTTAACAACGGCCTTATGTTCAAGACTGTAGAATATATCAAGGGGAGGAATCTCTTCGACCCTCAATACAACCTCAAAGGTAGGGAAGGCTGGTATAAATTCAAAGTATTCAGTTTCTAAGGGCTTATCAAAGGCCTTTATTGTAATAAGAGTCTTCTATAAAATTCCATAAGTGTTTGAGACCTTCTCCTGTAATGGAGTCTTCAAAACTTGAGATTCCTTATCTTTCATAACCTGGCTTTACTATTCCCATATCTGCTCAAGCTTGGAACTTGGTAAAATACCTTCAGTCTAAGAAGAAGAAGAAGCCCCTATCTCTTTTGGTTGAGGCGTATCAGTAACCTGTGTGGAATGAACAACTATAACCTCATATTGACCTGTGATTTATTGAGTAAGCTTTAATGAATCTATAGGTAAATTTGATAGATGTGCTTCCCTATATTGAGTGAATTGATTAATTTCCTGTGGAGTTAAATTCTTTGTTGCTTGTCTAGTAACCATTGAATAGGTGGAATATTTTTCAAATAAGTCATCAAACTTCTCTGTTTTATGAAAGAATTTTCTGATGCTTGACTGTGCAGTAACTTTCTTGATAGTTTGATTGGGATCATACTGTCAGTTAGGGATAGTAGGAAAATTTAATTCTAAGATAAAATTAATCTCAATGGTATCATGTTTAAAATTATCCAAAGTATATATACCACAATGAAGGGTGAAAACAGGCCATACTTTCTTATTGGACTCTTTTAGGACTTTTGAAATGTCGTTATCTACGGTCTGGTATATCGGGGTTTTCAGCTGGCAGAGCAGCCAACTGTTGTTGAGTAACAAGTTTCTTCTTTTCTTTAACCACTTTAGACATTTCTTTTGAGTTGCTCTTATTGGGACTAGCCTATAATGAAAAAACACAAGACTGAGTGATAACTTCTTCACCTAAAAGACTTGGTGCAAATAACAATTTCACATAACAATTTCTGTCTTAAAGGGCGAATTACGATAAAATTAAACTGCAATGAATGAGGCTAATTATAATCTCAAAAACCATAAATTCACCACTTTCATATATTAAATGTAAAAATGTGAATTCACGTGGGTCTTCACACATCAACATATCAGAAGAAATATATCAGAGAAATCACTTGGATACACTTTAGAAAGTTATGATATAGGAAACTCCCAATGAATCATTTTAAAAGAAATAATGGATAATAAGTGAAAGTGGGAAGTGATATCAGAACTTCTATATTGACGACAGGATATCAGGGATATAATGAGCAAGAACCTGATATGAAAGTCTCGATATAGCTGAGGATGGGAATATCAGAAGTTTCATGATATCGGAGGGGACCAGTATTGCATGTATCAGATATCGGAGTTGGAAGGCATCGAGAATATTAAGATATCAGAAGTAGTGGATAGTAGAAGCACTGAGTATCAGAGTTTTGAGATATCGGGAGTTTTTGGCATGGCACACTTTTAAAGTTAAGATATTTGCAGATTCTGATATGCCAAGTGGTAGATGTGGTGCCCACAACTTTTAAAGTATTTTAATTTAAATAGGAAGTGCCCAACTTAACTTTACCTTTTAGAAAAAGCCCCTTTGATAATTATATTAATTATATGGAATGTTTGATCACAGAATGATTTTATCGTAACTTTCTTATGAGGAAAGTTATGATATTATAATGATCTGATATGAATCTTCTGATAATGCATTAATTTAATAACAAAAAGGCTTGTCATGATTTTCATTTATCGTAATATTTCTAAGGTTGGACCTCCGATATTTGGGTTCTGGTAAGAGAAAATTTCAAGTAAGAGGGTTTTTATTATAACTTCATAAATTCCTTATCCTTTTTGAACACTGAATAGTTTTATTAACATGAAAGAAGGGTATGTTATCCCCCACAATGTCCCAGGCTAAGAGGAATCGACAGAGGTAACCACAGACCAAGCTTTCAGTTTAGTATCTAGCCCTACCAAACTGGGGAGGGCTTTCTCTATGAAATCACAACCAAGAGATGACTAGATGGTAAAGGATTTTAGGCTAGATAGCTAGGCTCATGTAGGTTTTGGAAAATTTAGGGTTTTGTTGCTGGATAATGGAGAGAAACCAGGTAGCTAGGTCAGAGGGTCAAAGGGTTACAACAACAAAAATATGAAGGAGCAAGGTAGTAGTACTTTTGTGATGGATATTAGGTTTTTTCGGTGTCGTATGGTGTTCAAAAGAAGCATAAATGCCTTAATGATCATGAAACATGAAATCATTAAGAAAGAGGAAAAGTAACATATAATAATTTTTCATCAAAACAAAGCTTACTGAAAAGAATTATGTTTATAAAATGTAAGGAAAACCATTGAAGAGTTGATGAATGGAAATAAAACATGAATATATTTCATTAAAATGATAACAGGGGGAAATCAACACCACAAGCTTACCGCACATGAATTCCTAGATAATAGCTGCAAACTGTATCCTTTGATTTCCAGAAAATGTCCAAGTACAAGCTACAATAGTTCTCTCCTCTCCAGTCTAGCCCCTTGAAAATGACTCTTCCCCATATCATATAGGAAAATACAACATATGACATCTCATCAGGTTGAAAAATTCTATTCAAGGTTAATCATAAATGGATTTGATGAGTCCTCACCTAAAAACTAGGATAGTTGAGACAGTGTCCACAATTTAGGCTAAAGTTTAGGAGACCATATCTCCTCATTAATTACAAATTTCCTCACAAAGTGAGGCAAAAACCAACTAAGAAACCTAAAGTAAAACTAATAGATTAAAATATCTCAAATTTGCCACCATTCAGTGCTAAAAAAATTACTAGACTAGATTGGTCGCGCTAGGACCAGAAGCGTCACACTAACATGCACTAAATCATGAATTTTCAGAAGGGCCGCGTATATTGAGAGCTGATTTTGTAAGACACTCAGGAGTCCATTCTGCATTCTGAAAGATGGGTCAAGTAGCTCCACGCATCTACTTTCCATTGAGACATCAAGCTCCAAACAATACCCATGGGAAGGCCTCCAAAACTTGATTTTTCCAACCTTACTCAAAAGCATCGTGCCAGTCCAGATTTAATGGTAGAAGCATGAAAAAGGTGAGGTTTTTTGAGCTTCTGATAAAAATAGGAAGCTTTCATGCAAAACTAAACTGAGGTTTGGCATGTACTCATCATTATGCACTCATCCATGAATTAAATATTTCATTTGGATGTCCAGGGAAAAAGGGTCGTGCCTCTACGCTACGCTTTTGTGTGCCATTTCTTGCAAAATTTCAAAAAAAATTCAAATTGGTCCAAAATTTCCTCCTTTGCTACTATGGATGATAGGCTAAACATACAAGGGTGTTTTAGCCACCAATTTCACTCTTTTACCCCTTTTTGTTTACTCCCTTTGCTTGTCTCAAACTTCTTTCAGTATTTCTTTCAATTTGTCAATTTTGATTTGTGCAATCTGATTCCTTGTTTAATAGCGGGCAGCCATGAGTTTATGTATCTTGTTATCTCTGTTTTCATTTTAAAGGAGTTTCTCTAGATGATCATTGACCCTGCTTAGCCAATATTCCTTGTATTCATTAATTTCTTTGGAAATTCTTTCATCAAAAGTGAGCTCTTCATTTGTAGGGTTTTGCTCTTTTTCCTTCTGCAATACCTTCTTGAGATCCATGGCTCTTGGTCTTTTCCTTGTGATCTATCCTTCATGCTTCTCTAAGTCCTCAATGACAACCACTTTTTTACCTTTCACATCTTGCATACTAGATTTAAACACGTCCTTCTCTAAAAGTAGATGCCTTGCCTTCAACGACTCGTTTTCTTGTTCTAGAAAGGAAATGTTGAAATTAGCTCTTGCCAAATTATCCTTTAGGTTCTTGATTTTAGCATCCTTCTCTTTGATAACCTGTTTTAGAGATTTATGATCATATTGGGACTCCAAGTCCACTATGTGTATGTCATTATGGATGATCTCCTCATCCTACAAATGTGATCCTTGTTGTGATGATGTAGAAGGCTTTGCCCCCTTCCACAATCTGTGGAGAAAACACCAGCCTGTCCCCTCTTTGATATGTCTTGGTTACCTTAGGTCTAGGTGCCTTTGAAACCTCTGCTTGTTTGCTTGTTGAACCGTGCTCCATTTCCCATGTGGACCTTCACCCTGATGGTGTTGTTTTGGTAGGAGAAACGGTGGGCCTAATATCAGGAGCATTTCTTAGTTTATCCAGAAAGGTTTCCTAGGTTATTTGCTTGAATGAAAGCTGATGCACAACCACAATATTGATCAGGCTATGGTGAAAGAAATTGGTGATATGAAGTTGTCCCCTGGTGTGAATTTTTTTAGTCATCTTCACCACACTCCTAAACAGAAAGTTGCACAAATTAAGTATTCTTGTAGAGGTGAAGTGCATAAGTAACCTAACATGATACTTGTATAATTTGGAGAATCCGACTTCACATGTAAAATATTTCATAGTAAGCTTCATTAAAGGGAAATACTTGTTAAGCGGATGTCTAAAAGGAAAAACTTGTTTAGAAGTCTCTCTGACATTAGGTTTTAGGAGCATCTTATAATCATCAAGGTGTAATTCCATGCCTTTGAACCAAGTGTCACCATGATTGGGAATACCTGTGGCTGAAGAAATAATATATGCTGAAACACTGAACTCTATATCTGTTATGAAAACCTTGTCTATGTTGAAATTTTCGGCAAAAAGGCTTGTCAAAGGGACATGCGAACCAACCTCTGCAATATGCTCACAAAACTTCATACAACCAACATTTCTTAAACATCTTTGGAAAAATGGAGAAGAATTTATTTCTCTCAGCTTGGATGGCTCAAACCTTGAATGATGTCCTCCCTTGTGCACTTTATTTTCACTCTCTCGTTCACTCTCCATTAAATTTGTTGAAGGATAATAACCTAGCCATATGATGTTCATAAAAATGATGTGGGATTTTTCTCAAAGGTGAAAACATAGTGGATGGATAGGGTTTGATGAAATCGATGGCGAATGAGTAGTGAAATGATAGGATATCTTAAGTTAGGGTTTCATGGATGATAGATGATAGCGGTAAATCAGTAGAAGCTAGGTTTCATTCACCAAAATATTTGTTCGAGAAAACCTTGAGAAGAAATCAATTTATCTTGAAGAAATTATTTGAAATGATGGTGTAGATGATCACTTATTGTTTGCGGAGGCTTAGGAGTCCTTGAACAATCTTTGGAAGCTGGATGAAATCAAAGATTATCTTGAAACCGATAAGAAATCCAAACACTGTGAATTTCCCAGAAGGGTCGCGATGTGGGTCACTCCTTGGGTCGCATTTCCAAAAATGTCATGCAAAGAGTAGCAGTGCTCAGAAAGGTCATACCTCCTCATAAAGGTGACATGAAAGGTCGCACCTCCTGAGAAGGGTCGCACCTCTCCCAAAATGCAACAAAACCCTCAAATTTTCACAAATTTTTCTCCCTTTTCTGTTTGCACAATGATGACTGAGAGATATTCATATTTTTAAGAGTGCAAATAAGTTAAAAAAAAAAAAAACTCATCTTACCCTTTTAAACTCAAATTTGGAACCTTGACACTTTATAACCTTTTAAATTTGAACCTTTGTAACTTTATTGGCTTTTTTGAAACACTGGATCTTTTTGGAACTCTGAACTGCAGCCTTTGGAACTTTGAAGTACTTATTACATATAAAAACATAAAATTACATTTTAAATCAAAATTTATTGAAGATACTTGCTTATTACCACTCCTTTGTCGGATTTTATGCATGAAATGACAGTTTTAGTAACCTTGAAACCCTAATGACCTAATGGAGACACTGAACTGAATGAAATCGTGATGGTGATGACTAACATGATGATGATATTCTCTTAATGATGATACATTTAACTGAGTGATGAAAGTGACCAACATATGAAATTCTTGAGAGAGAATAAATAACCTTATACACACTAACCAGTGACCAAATTTTATTCTGAAAACCTAGTGACATGATAAAATTTGACTTTGAGACCCCTAAAAAAAATTGGTAAAAGCATGATCACTTTTGATAGGCATAACTGACTGAAACTAACATTGGCTCCAACTGGGGATGGCAGCTCCTTGGAGGTGTCAAGAACAATGTAGACCAAGTAGCCTTATCCATTGAGCATGGAGTCAAAAACAAAAAGACCAAACTCAAAACTCAAAACTAACTGAAAAACTGAACTGACTTAACTCTGAAACCAACTAGTGACTGAACTTACTTATGGCAACAAACCATCAATACCTTAGGGCCTTCACTCTAGGCTTCAAGTCCTGATGATAACTTCCCACCTGCTGAAGATATATATATATACAATCATGTGATATGATCCATCCAGTATAACCAATCCAGCAAATGGCTACTTACTTGAGTCCTACTCACACTCTCCATGAGTAGGCAGAAAAAACAAAAGCTAGGCCACTCCAAGTGTCCACTGAACATATGTACATGATCCATAAATACAATAAAATTCATCTCCTTTGATTATTGATGCAAATTAGCAAAAGGATCCGGAATAATCTGAAATGTTACCCTGTATTGAAAGTCAGCAGACATATAAGCACACCTTTCATTTTCCAATGCAAAAATTTTTTCAAGATGAAAATGTTCATTAAGTTTTTCATTCGCATTAGGAAAAAGGGAAGTTTTTTCTTCAAAATGTAACAACCCCGAAATAACAACACAATTAATTAGATTAATCAAGAGATTTATAATCAACAAGCACTTTATCAAATAGTTAACATTAAATTACAAAAATATGGGTGAAGAGAGACAACTTACCTGTGGAACGCTAGTTGAATTTTACTACCTTCAACAAAGTCTTGGGGACAACTCTCCAACCAACCGTAGGCTTAGTTGCACAAGATCTTGCTACAACTAGCCACCCCCAAGCCCTCAATCAATGTACTACTGCCAAGGAATCCTTTGTCTCACACCACTATTCTCCCAAGAGAATGGATGGTGGAATCATGGAATCATGGAATGCCTCTCATCTTCTTCACCATCTATTAAATAGAGCAACCATTGGAAGGGGAACCACATCCACACACTCCATGTGTCAACATGCAACTTTCTTTCTTGTTTTATTCTTATTTATATTTATTTAGAACATGTAATTAATTTATTATTATTTATTATTTATTTACTATTACTATTTTTTATTTATTTAATATTATATTATATTATATTATATACAACACATAATTAATTAGATTAATCAAGCGATTTATAATCAACAAGCACTTTATCAACTAGTTAACATTAAATTACAAAAATATGAGTGAAGAGAGACACCTTACCCGTGGAACGCTAGTTGAATTTTACTACTTGCAACAAAGTCTTGGGAACGAATCTCCACCCAACCGTAGGCTCAATTGCACAAAATCTTGCTATAACTAGCCACCCCCAAGCCCTCAATCAACGTACTACTGCTAGGGAATCCTTTATCTCACAACACTATTCTCCCAAGAGAATGGATGGTGGAATCATGGAATGATGGAATGCCTCTCATCTTCCTCACCATCTATTAAATAGAGTAACCATTGGAAGGGGAACCACATGCACACACTCCATGTGTCAACATGCAACTTTCTTTCTTGTTTTATTCTTTTGTTGATAGCTTTACTAATTTTTACTGCTTTCTTGTTTTATTCTTATTTATATTTATTTAGAGCATGCAATTAATTTATTATTATTTATTATTTATTTACTATTACTATTTTTTATTTATTTAATATTATATTATATTATTTATTATTTATTATTTATTATTAAAGGAC
This sequence comes from Pinus tabuliformis, assembly GCA_031772625.1. Lineage (NCBI taxonomy): Eukaryota > Viridiplantae > Streptophyta > Pinopsida > Pinales > Pinaceae > Pinus > Pinus tabuliformis. Next base: position 750,292,567 of record CM062816.1, on the reverse strand, counting down.
ATTACATACTCCCCCACTTTAAGGAACTTCGTCCCGAAGTTAAGTTTTTATTATTTATTATTTATTATTAAGGGACATTACATTTATTTTGTTATTTATTACTTCATGTAACAGTCTTGACACCCTCTTCTGAACTTGTATAACCAGCAGGCATCGAAATTTTCACAACACCTGGGAAATCCCAAGGAATCTCTGTCCTTTTTGCCCCTTTCAGAATCAGGCATAAGCCTCCTCGATCTGTATCCTAGTCCAAGGCTAGCCCCAAGGCTTGCGCCTGACTCAAACCTCATCTGCTCCCAAGGCCCCAAGGCAGGCATTTGGTACAGTGCTCAATGTCTTCGGGCATCTCGCAAGGTTGGCCCACTCCCTCCGCAACTCACTAAGGTGCACAACCCTAGGCATCAAAGTCCTTACACCCCTACTAGACTTCGGCATCCCAATACAATACTAGGCACCTAGCCTTCAATATCAGGCACTTGGCCTCCTCAAGATGGTCCCATAACCCTCAAGAGCTATCCATCAAGAGCTATACAAGACAAAGGAACCACTGGCATATGTAGTGTTGATTGAGTTTGTCCCCAACCCATATGGTGTTACATATTCTCCCTCGTAGGTATGGTCTCCTACGAGATCATCAAATAAACTAGCCCTCTCGGCCCATTTGTGATTTCCTGTCGATCACCACATCTCAACATGCAACCAATGCATTAGCTATACCATCACAGTATCATAGAAAATAATCCACATGCCAAGTCTTGCATGTTATAATGAGAACATTCATCATTGTTAATCACAACATTATGAATAATAATGAATTACATGCTTATGCATGTCATAAATTTGTATGCAACTATCACATGCTTCACCTCATGAATACCATCATAAGTTATAACATCAACATATTTGCATCAAAGACATATCATGACTTCACATAATAAATGAACCACATGTCCAATAAACCTCATATTATAACATCATAATTCCTATGCCATGTTATGCATATCATATCCATCATGAGTATTCAACATTAAATATCTATCATCACATTGTAAATGAATATGTCAATATACCTCGACATAACATCATAATGCCTATGCATATCATAATCATCATAATTATACATCATCACTATTGTAACAATTATATAAATATGAACCACATGTGCATGATTACCCTCATACCATCATATCATGAAACATCATCAATACAAGAACCATCAAATATAGAATAATACATTATAAGCATTCTTATCATGATTCATCAAAAAAATCAATTTCATTTGCTTGTATAAACATTGAATACCAACTATGAACTAAGATTATTCAACATCCATCCAGGATATATGTTATCTCATTAGTGCTATTAGTGTCATGTTTTCATCAAGATACCAATTACTTTTAGATAATCCTTTCTTGTTCTTTATATTAGGTAGCTGACTATTTACACTGTAGGTATATTCATCTAAGTACATCGTTAAATTTAACATGAGCCTCATCATCTTGAGTCTTAATCTCTCGTCATATATTCTTTCTTCCCCAAGGAAATTCTGGTGAAATTCATTGTTAAGATATTATTAGTTATACAATTCATTATTTAAATCATCTATCTCAAAATTAAAATCCCTTGGTTTTACATCCATTTACCCTTTGGCTTACCAATTCCAATATCGCTATATGCAATTGCATATAAACACTAGGTCATCATGATTTAATGTTATATCATGCGTAATTTACTTGCATGAGGGTTTGTTGATCCATCTTGACTTATACATACATCACTTAATAGTTATCATTTTCATCCACAAAAAATATTTTCTTATCTTGTCAAGTTCCTATCTCCATACCACTTGATTGCTTTATCGTAAATTCACCCTTCTTCAAGTTGGACAAGAGATTCTTGCTCATTAAATAGTATCTTTATTTTAAATTTTGAAACAGTTGGAAACACTACTACCATCATTGTCCATGAAAAATTTAAATGAGCAGTGTTCTGTGGAAACAACCTCTTTTAATGCTATGGGAACAAAACTTGATAAGTTTCTCTATGTGAAGTCCTACTCATGAAACAATGAGTGCAAATCAGTCAAGTACAACCTCTATTAATTGACTCTCACTTCTGTTGTCAATATGTACACAATCCTTCTCAAGGTATCCTTATAAAATTTCTAGCAACATTTCTTTCCTATACTTAACTTCTTCTTTTTTTTACGATTTAAACCTTTAAACGTCTTCCTCGTTTATCATCACTGGTCATTATGAAAATTCTCAACTTCATATCTTCACACTTTTAAACTATGTAGATCATCACTATGACCATTACCAATCATGTTTCTCGGTCCACTCATCAATACCCTTAAAAGAACTTTCTTCTTGATAGAACATCCCTTCATTTCCTCCTACCCGATATTCATAGATATATTTTTATTTTTCTCCTAGTCTTAATTTCCTAATATTCCATGTCTACTAGCTTCAAAAATGGAAACTTTTTCACTTCATTCTATTTTATTAAATTGACTTTAATTTCTCACCTCCAGTCATTGTGGTTTCTTTTCCTTATCTCTTAGAAGCATAGGATTGATACACTTTGGAAATGTTGTTACTATTCCCCAACTTGGGTAATACCCTATAAATAAATTCATTAAGATGGCTACCAAATGTAATCCGCTTATCATTTCCTATTTTAAGACATCAACATAATAAAATTTCCTAATCATACATCTTGTTATCCATAATTCATGCATATAGTTAGTCACCTATGGAAAACTTTACAATGTGGCTCTCCCATTAGAGGGAAAAACTATTATAGATGTTGTCATGCACACAACTTATCTCCTCCAATTGATCAATTTTATTATCGATTTACTTCTTTAATCTATGTCATCATACCTTCAAGGTTCCTTCAAAATGACCTTCATTATTACCATGATTATTCAACTTCATTAGTTGATTGCCAATATTTTCTTCTTTATGTGCATCATCCTTAGATAGACCTTATAGTGATACCTTTAGAGTACCAAGTTATGATTATACCAAACTCTTCCATTATGTTCTAAAATAGGTTGCCTCTTCTTATTGATTTCTTACCCTTGTTGTGACACTTCCTCTCAACCACCTTAAGTATCTATCTAGCACCTTTTTTTTTTGTTCATCTGATCCAAGTTGGCCATAATCACATGAGCTATCATTAGTTATCATCATTAGAAAATTTGCAAGTTTCTCCTTTCCATTTCTCCTTAGACAACTTTATCCAATATATGCAATTAACCTTGAATCATGAAACCTCATGTAAAATTATACTCAACATCATAACAATTAATTAAACTAAACTGAAATCATAGTGTACGATTTAGATGTATCATAAAGTTTAAACAATAAAACATGCTTTTAGATGCTCCATAAAAGTATATGTCTTAGCTAAGTAAGCAATCAATCTAATCATTAAAATCCATCAATGTAAATTTTGAAGAATATGATCTACCAGGCATAAGGTAGAGTAGTGTAGAGGCTAAAATAAAAGTAACGTAAAATTCATGCATATATTTCTATGATTGACCATTTTCAATTAAAAAAGTAACAAAATTATGAACATGCAACAGTCACAAAAACAAAAGACAACATATTAAAGAAAATAGACAGGGATATTAAATATATTAAAGAAAACCTACCAGTTTCCATCATAAACCCATTCTATAATGAAAAATCTCGTGCAACTCCAAGCATCCCTTATTAAACTCCAATTGTTGTCCACCTCATAATTAAACTCCAATTTGAGCCATTGTACACTGAGTGGATAATGATCAGATAAGATTTTATTGAGCCACCAAAACATGCTAGAATTGAACCCTTTCACTTAATAATTTGAAATAAAATTACTATATGCGATGAATGAAACAAAAATATAGAACTTTGAATGCTAATTATAGGAAAATTTAGTGACAACAATGTGAGTAACCGAACCTATGATTTTTAGGTTGGATAAATTTGATACACAATCATCATTTCGAACCTCAGAAATCATACTATTGCTGGACTGTGTACTTTCAGTGGTGTGTGCGCTTTTAAATTTAATGCAAGGTTTATATCAGTTGTTCTTGAATATCTCTTTTATGTATGCTTAGTACTGTGCATATTATTTTAATCACAATTTGGAAGAGAAACACCTACAATACACTATCTACCAACTGTTTTGATATAATACCACAGTGAACCAAACAAGTAAACTCAAATTTCTTTGTGGAAATTTCTAAGATATTCTAAGTGGGTATCTTATGACTATGACTGATATAAATGAGTATTTTTGGGGCCAAACCATTTCTGGGCACAATATATGTTTCATGCTTGTGATTTAAATACTCTACGTTGTTCCTATGGTCACTGTATAATTGTGTTAAAAAAAAATATACCTATAGCAATGCATCTATAAGATGTTTGACAAAACCTCTCATTGAAAAACTCAACAAAACTCAAAAATTATAGTGCATTTATTGAGCCATTTTCAAGAGGGAATAATATGAATGTAGATTCGAGTCAAGCTCTCCGGGAATGATCTCATCCGAGAAAATCATTTCATGGATGTGGATATGATAATGGGCCAAAATGATCTGAATATGATACAACACTGAATGATAAAGACAAGGCATCAAATAATGGTAGATAGGGTATCAAATAATGGTTAAAAGTACATAAAGAGAAAAGTCATTGGAACATTGTAAGTTAGTGCCATTATAGGTTGAACACTTTCTATGTGATTTACTGTGACAATAGTATTGAGAATAAACTCTTGTACGACAGGGTCCAGAATCAAACCTTGACTTTCCTTTCATATACAATATAATCAATCGAGATTCGAACACTTCACCTTTGGTTGCAGGGAAATACCCTGTTTTCGGCAGACGTAGGACAACTCTCAATGTAATATAGGTATAATGTACTGGAATCTCCTTCTTATGGATAGACAAATCCATAAACTAATGAGTTTGTTACTAATCATCAAACTATTGTTTCCATCATGCAAATGGAGCTATTATCAAAACGCAGCATGTATTTTCAGACATCAATAGAACAGAGGAAGCTCTGAAATTAGTGTGTTTACTAAATACATAGACAACATTCAAATAGGGCAGCAAGAAGACAGAGTCACAAATCTGAAACAAAATTGAGATGTATTTTCTTTGAATTTGGAGAAATAACCCAGGAATAAAAAAATGGTCCTAGTTCAAATTTTGGTTATTTATTTATGTAAACACTGATGCAACCAGATACATAATCCTTTGACAAGCGTTGATGGCAAGTATAATATTTGAGAAGTCAAATTCTGAGGCAATTTCAAAGTGGTTAAAGTGATTCAAGAATCAAAAAGGCAAAGCTTCCCACTTGCTATCTCAACTCTAAAATCATCATGCAGCTCAAAATTTTCGTTCATACATTTTATCAAAAAGTCTGTATGCATCCATCCTAACGGGATGGTCACGGTGATTTCACTAATCTGAAATAATGTCCAAATATAATCCAAATGAAGATATGCCCAGGGATTTGTTATGATTTGTCAATGTTAATGCCCATACCATGACTCATGCTACAGCTTGGCATATTCTTCAGATTTATTAAAATACTCTAAGAAATTCAAAAACTGTTGTGACACATAGTTATGGAACTATAAACTTTTAGGCACAGAAAATAGGTATTCCAGATTACAAATTTGAGTCTAAACCTGCATATAAAAGGGCATTCCAGCCTACAAATTTAAGCCGAGCTGTTAAGCAGATGCAAAGTTTTCAAGAACACATTTCGTCAAACGGTTAGAATGCAACGTCAAAATCAATAATTTTTCCAATTCACGATCAATTGATGTATGAATACAAGATCAAAATTAAGTGAAAGAGGAGATGTCCGCCAGAGAAACCTACAATTTTCTTTTGTAGAGTATGAAATGGAGGAGGTTGCTCAGTATGCTATAAAGTTGTTTTCGGGATTAGTTAGTCTATACAACAAATTTGTCCGCTTTGCGATTTCTGGTCAAGATAAATCACCACAATCTCAGGCTTCTATTAGTGCGTCTCCCTCTATAAATATATTTCATTATTTAAAAAAAAAATAGCAAAAAAATTGTGATATACTCATATTCAAAAACATGTAGATGCGGATTCTTAAACTAAAGATTATAGTGGACTTTTATTTTTATTTTTCTATGTTATACAACAATTGGAATTACTGTGGTGGTTCTACATGTCAAGTTTGATTGAATTTCATGCCTTCACGGCTCAAGATTCTTAAACCCATGAATAGGCCAATCTACAATGATAATCAACCAATCTCTAAGGGAATCCCCACGTTGTGAAAAAACAAAGAATTTATAATAACCACCACAGTAGAGAACAAGTTAGAAGATTCCGTTCCCTAGATTCCAACAATTTCCTTAATCCCAAATGAGATTTCCCAAAAATTCAGAAGATCTAGTTCCCTAGATTCCAATGATTACCTTAATCCCAGTTCAGATTTCCTAAAATTTCATGATTCATTCTCGTTGATTGAGAATTGGCTCCAAATTATTTAAGAACCATCGAGGCGCATGCATCTTTTCATCAGATCCGTTTGAAAATAGCGTAAGAATTCCTCCGAAGCACTGCTCAATTTATCGATTCAGCTTCAAAATCACACAGGCTACTCCAAGAGGAACCCAACGAGATAAATTTATATTGAAGTGGTTGAATATTATCTCAGGAACAGCAAACCAGAAGTACCATTATAGTGAAATTTTAATTTTGGGTATGATAGATATGATATTGTACGAGTCGAATGTTACAAAGTTGAAGTGTCACTTGTATCTCAGGGCTGGATTTTTATAGCTAATACTACCAAAATCAATGGGCTGTACCAAGAAAATTACCTATTATGGAGGCAGACCTTAAGTTAAGAAAAGCAAGTAAAAAAAATATCCCTTGGTCAAGATGGAAAACAATTTTTGCAAGAGATTTCAAACATTCATGTTATTTAACATATAAATATTTTTAATCTGAAATTATTATTATCCAAACTAATTTGATTCTTCAATCTTTATTTGCCCTAACCGTAGCTAAATGGATTTTGATTTTCCTTTTATGATGTCAATGTTAAAGGAACCTCAAGTCAAAAATCAAATGGAAAGGTTTACTCCCTAAAATAGATAAGGTCAACTGCAGAATATCGATTGACAATTATGAGATTAACATAGACATCATTGGGTTTTCCAGAGATGAAGTATAATTGACCGAGATTTTATTGTCACTAAAATTCAATGAAAATTGGATTTGGAGTTGATTCTAAGACTGGCATGCAGAGAGAAGCATCTTCATCTTAGGACATGTCAAATTTTCAGTATTCTTGTTTTAAGAGGACAGCATATTAGCAAAGCAACATCTTCTCTAAATACCCCTCAAAATATTAATGAGAAAAATTCTTTACATTGATTTTATAAAAATTAAAATGATAACCTTTCTCCCAAAGGAAATTGATTTTCCTCTAAAAAAAAAAAAAAAAAAACTCAAAGCAATTGACATCAAAGCTCAAAGATGAAAATTACGCACTAGGTAAAGTGAATATAGTCTCACAAATTAAATTATAGATTCCAAAGCTCTGAATAATTTATTTCTAAAAATCGACTTCAAATACTGTAGAGATTTTCACTCAGAAATGTTGACGGCTTCCCAAAAGAAATTGATAAATCATTTAGATCAAATTTTCTATATTAAAATGTCTATAGGCCCTAGGAGTTGAACCTAAGCTCTGATACCATATGTAACAGCCCCGAAATAACAACACATAATTAATTAGATTAATCAAGCGATTTATAATCAACAAGCACTTTATCAACTAGTTAACATTAAATTACAAAAATATGAGTGAAGAGAGACAACTTACCTGTGGAACGCTAGTTGAATTTTACTACCTGCAACAAAGTCTTGGGGACGACTCTCCACCCAATCATAGGCTTAGTTGCACAAAATCTTGCTACAACTGGCTAACCTCAAGCCCTCAATCAACATATTACTGCCAGGGAATCCTTTGTATCAAAACACTATTCTTCTAAGGTAATGGACAGTGGAATCATGGAATGATGGAATGCCTCTCATATTCCTCACCATTTATTAAATAGAGCAACCATTGGAAGGGGAACCACTTGCACACACTCCATGTGTCAACATGCAACTTTCTTTCTTGTTTTATTCTTTTGTTTTTAATTTTTGATAGCTTTACTGATTTTTACTGCTTTCTTGTTTTATTCTTATTTATATTTGTTTAGAGCATGTAATTAATTTATTATTATTTATTATTTATTTACTATTACTATTTATTATTTATTATATTTATTATTTATTATTAAGGGACATTACAGAAAATATGCATTTGATGCAATCATATCATCAATAGCAAAGATGTGCACATCCATAGGATCAAGGACAATCTCCTCTTCTTCAAAAGACTCCTCATTTTCTTTACCTAGAGGAACATCATCATGTGCATGAGGCTCTAAAAAAACCTCTCCTCTATCGTTGATCTCCTCTTCATCATTTGCTTGCAATGTTTGATGACTATTCCTTGCCATAATTAAATTGTTTGAAACCTCCACACATGCCAGTTGAAAATGATGATTTGCACAAATCTGCTCTTGGAATAGTGTTTCAGATCCTTGTTCATGCATTTCATCACAAATCTCATCTTGGTCTTCACAAACCTGATCTTGAAATAAAAACTCAGAGAAAGAACAATTTGAAAAAACAAGTGAATGACTATCTTCATATCTCTCATCAAAAAGACATGGTTTTGGATGCTCAAGTATATTTGATTCCTCATGTGTTTCAATGGGAAGGATATTAATTTGACTATCTCAAGAATCAAGGAAAGCAACTTCTTGCTCACTATTGCCTTGCAAAAGTAGATGATCATTGCCATAAGATGCTTCACTACTTAAATTTTTTGTACATGCAATTTCAGAATTCTGACTTGGACCAATTTCTTCTTGATTGTGAGGATGAAGATATATTTCATATTTAAGAAAGAAGAAGTTGATGTGTGTTGTGAATGATCTGTTGTATCATAGCAAGTAATATTTGTTATTTCCTATCGGGATAAAAATTCATAAAGGGTCTCTATGATCTCATAATCTAGACCTTCTTCATCACCAAAAGTCTCTTCAAGGTATTGAATGAAGTTTTTAGAGGATTCACAACCATCTTCGAACAACAAGAATGAATGATGAGATTTTCCATAAAACTCAAAGAATTTTGTGTGGAATTCTTTAAGAGAGAATAAGATACCTGGCTTCAATCCTTCATACCATGATCTTGCTTTTCCTTTGAGGGTAGCCATAAACATTTTCATCAGAATATCCTCATGAAACCTAATCGTGAGCTTATGTATATGCCAATGAAATTTTATTAGATGTAGAATAGCCTCATCCTCGTTTCCGTTTATGAATTTGGCAAATTTAGTTTACCAATCTATGGAAGGAATTCGATTAGGAAAATCAGGAATGTGAGCATGATTCATAGGAGCATACCTTTGAGCAATCGAATCCATATTGTAAACAGTTAAGTCACCAAGAAGTTATTCAAACTATCGGTTTTTGAACAATGGAGTTGCCATGAAAATTCTAAACCTTTGGATTCTTCGACACTTGAGTCGCCAAGTGAAAGATGCACAACCTTTCTTGTGTCTGATCATTGTTCACCATCAGCAATCAAATATGATCCTTTCCATTATTTCCCAGGGAAGATATATCACTCGTCTCCCCAGAAATGACACCAAAATGTTATCCCCCAGAATGTCCTAGGGTAAGAGGAATCGACAGAGGTAACCACAGACCAAGCTTTCAGTTTGGTAGCTAGCCCTACCAAACCAAAGAGGACTCTCTCTATTAAATCACAACCAAGAGATGACTGGATTATAAAGGATTTTAGGCTAGATAGCTAGGCTCGAGTAGGTTTTGTAAAATTTAGGGTTTTGTTGTTGGATAAGGGAGAAAAACCAGGTAGCTAGGTCAGAGGGTCAAAGGGTTACAACAACAAAAATATGAAGGAGAAAGGTAGCAATACTTTTGTGATGGATCTTAGGTTTTTTTGGTGTAGTATGGTGTTCAGAAGAAGCATAAATGTCTTAATGAGCATGAAACATGAATTCATTAAGCAAGAGAGAAAGTAACATATAATAATTTTCCATCAAAACGGAGCTTGGTGAAAAGAATTTTGCTTATAAACTGTAAGGAAAACCGTTGAAGAGTTGATGAATGGAAATAAAACATGAATATCTTTCATATAAAATGATAACAGAGGAAAAACAACACCACAAGCTTACTGCACATGAATTCCTAGATAATAGCTACAAACTATATCCTTTGATTTCCAGAAAATGTCCAAGTACAAGCTACAATAGTTCTCTCCTCTCAAGTCCAACCCCTGGAAAATGATTCTTCCCCATCTCATATAGGAAAATACAACATATGACATCTCATCGGGTCAAATTTTTTTATTCAAGGTTCATGATAAATGACTTTGATTATTCCTCACCTAAAAACTAGGATAGTTGAGATAGTTTCCACAATTTAGGCTAAAGTTTAGGAGAGCATATCTCCTTATTAATTACAAATTTCCCCATAAAGTGAGGCAAAAACCAACTAAAAAACCTAAAGTAAAATTAATAGATCACAATATCTCAAATTTTCCACCATTCAGTGCTAAAAAATTTACTAGACCAGATGGGTCGCACTAGCCAGCAAAAAGGTCACACCAGCATGCACCAAAACAGGAATTTTCAGAACAGTCGCTTCTGTTGAGATCTTATTTTGGTAGAGTTTTAGGAGTCCATTCTGTATTATGAAAGTTGGGTAAAGTATCCCCATGTGTCTAATTTTCAATGAGCCATCAAGCTCCAAAAAATACCCATGGGAAGGCCTCTAAAACTTGATTTTTCCAACCTTACTTAGGAGCGTCATGCCAGTCCAGATTTAATGGCAGAAGCATGAAAAAGGTGAGGTTTTTTGAGCTTCTGATCAAAATAGGAAGCTTTCATGAAAAATTAAGATGAGATTTGGCATGTACTTATCATTATGCACTCATACATGTATGAAATATTTCATTTAGATGTCTAGGGATAAAGGGTCGTGACGCTTCTGTGTGCCATTTCCTGCAAAATTTCAGAAAAAAAAAATCAAATTGCTCCAAAATTTTCAAAATTTTATCCTTGGCTGCTATGGATTATAGGCTAAACATCCAAGGGTGTTTTAGCCACCAATTTCACTATATTACCCTTTTTTCTTAACTCCCTTTGCTTTTCTTAGACTTCTTTCAATCTTGCTTTCAATTTCTCAATCTTGATTTGTTCAATATGATTCCTTGTTTGATAGCGGGCAGCCATGAGTTTATATGTCTTGTTATCTTTGTTTACCTTTTCAAGGAGTTTCTCCATATTATCATTGACCCTTCTTAGCCATTATCCCTTGTCTTCATTTATTTCTTTGGAAATTCTTTCATCAAAAGTGAGCTCTTCATTTGTAGGGTTTTGCTCTTTTTCCTTCTATAATGCCTTCTTGAGGCCCATGGTTCTTTTCCTTTTCCTTGTGATATGTCCTTCATGCTTCTTTGAGTCCTCAATTGCTGCAACTTTTTTACCTTTAATATCTTGCATACTAGCTTTAAACAAGTCCTTCTCTAAAAGTAGATGATTTTCCTTCAGTTGCTCATTATCTTGTTCTAGAAAGGAAATGATTGTTGGGTGGCGGATCCCCCACATAACGGTTTTGGGGCTTAAAGTCCACAATTTTGAGTAAAAGTATGGTAAAGGTTCCGTGAAGTGCGTGAAGCACGAATTGTAAGGAGTCAAGTCAAAGGGTTGTCCACCCGAAAATAATGTAAGAAAATAGAAAGTGAGTCGGCCTGCCCATGGTCCACGGACCATGGGAATGTATAAATAGAGCAAGGCTCTAAGGTTAGAGGTTAGTTTTTGGGTTTTGATCTTGAACGTTATGGGTTTATGAAGGAAATATTCTCTCTGTGTCTGTAAGTCCAAGTCAATGGTGTTAGTAGATAGATAGAGGCTCTGCAGTTGTGTGCACAAAGGCCTGGTAGAGTCCACAGCTGTGTGCGAGGACCCCTACAGCTGAGTGCGCAGGGCGGATCTGGTTGTATTGACAGAATATAAATAGAGATAAGAGTTTCTAAATCAATTGTTTGTTTTATCACGAATATATATGTTATCTTATGTTCTGAATTTATGCTTATTCATGATTGTGCGCACTGGTTAGTATTGTTAAATGCTTGCTTAAAGACTGTAGGAAGAAGATCAGATATGTAATAAACTCATTAATAATAAAACGCAACAACGCGGAAGCCTAACAAGCAGTGCAGAAGGGCGTGAGGGCACAGATCAGTTCACGAACCATCCAGACCACATCTAGACATCCCAAGGGTGCGGAAACCTGGTTAGCACACTCTCGTACTACCTCAAGTGAGACTTCAGTCCGCGCTTCATGAACTGTTGCCGAAAGGGCCAGTAGTGTGGGATTTGTTTGGCTAATAACTCTTCCGAACCTAGGTCAAGCCCCAACAAGCCAACAAATGGTTCCGTTGCCGGGACCGAGGTCTGATTAAGGGATGTCTGATGTCAGAACACTGGAACCGTACGAAGAAAGAACTTGAAGATTGATTGGATCAGAAGCTTCACGAGTTCATGGTACAAGAAAACATAAATCTGTGGATATCTGAGGAAAGGTGGCTAGATTGCTACATATACACAGAAATCCACAAGATCTTCTTTGCATCCTTCTCGACAGAACTGTATGAGTGGATCGTGAGACTAGCTGGCAGTCCGGGAAGGTGCATACTGGAACAACCCATCGTGTGGACTCCAGAGTTGGTGCATAGGCTAGAATCATCCGAAGATAAAATTGCACGGGCAGTAGATCACTGGTTGGATCAGATAATAGGAGGGTTTATCACTGAGTTTGCGATAGACACAACTGTGAGTTACAGCAGAGAGGCGCTTTCTCCAAGGACTGCGGGGTAAGTACATCAAATCATTGAATACCTGGATTAAAATGTTGTTATGTGAAAAATGGGTTATGTGCATCCATTGATGTCTGGGGTAACGCGGAGCGGAAGAGGCTACTGAGGGACCGAAGGATTAGAAAACAATCCCCTGATTTCACTTTCGCGAGAAAGCGAGGAGGAGCTCGCAGGGTTCTCTCCAAGAAGTGCAGTCCGATTGATAAAGCAGCGCATTCCACTGATACCACAGCCATCCATGCCATCTCCCACTTCACCTACATCAAACCCATCTTCACCTACCCCACCTCCGCCACCACCGAGGGTTGGAATGGCGAGTGTGATCAAGTTGCATGTATTTAGAGGCGTAGGAAATGAGGAACCAGATCAGTTCTGGTTTGTGGTAAAGGTAGTATGGGAAGCCCAAGGCATTACGGATGATAACATCAAAAATGCTACTTTGGTGAGCGCACTGCAGGATTGCACGTTGACGTGTTATATAAAGCACTCTAGCGATCATCCAAATGTGGGAGTAGCGAAGATTTAGGATGCATTGAACAAAGAATTTAGCCGGACAAAATTAGAGAGGCAGTCGATTATCAGGTTTAAGGAGATCGTGATGCTACCAGGTGAAAATCCGTGGGATCTAGATCAGAGATTGAAGAGTAAAATCTGCGAAGCTAACATGATGCTAACAAATGCGCAACACCGCGCGTGGTTTGTGGCGTCCTTGACACCACATCTGAGGACGGCGCTGTCACAACAAAAGATCTCAACCCAAGTTGAAGCATTAGAAATAGCGATGAGGTTGCATGAGACTCCAATCCAGGACCCAGGGTTGGGAGTGCAGCAAATCCATGGGAAACTACAAAACCTATGCTTAGAGATGCAAAGTTTGAAGCAAGATAGGGTGCCTAGGCTAAAGGCGCGTGAAGAAGTGTGGTGTATCAAATGCAAAGGCCAAGGTCACGACAAGGATCATTGCCCCGTATTTGCAAACTATCTGGTGGGAGGAGGGCCGATGCCATTAAGACTGGAGGTACAAGCAGGGCCAAGTGCAGCGCCTGCACTCTGGTGCGCGATTTGTCAAGTAGGAGGAAAGCACGCAACAGACAACTGTCACCTGTTGCAGAAGTATACCCAGACCCCACAGCAGCTATATTGCAACTTCTGTAGATCAATGGGTCACGATGAGTGAACGTGTTGAAGCTACGAGCTAATGATGGAGAGGACCCCAACCTATAGAATGCAGATTGAGACGCGGGATTTCAACCCTGTCGTTGGGCCACGCGGTGGATTCCAAGGACGCGGACGAGGGAGAGGAGGAATGGGACCTAGACAAGGGTGTGAACAGCTGATCTGTTATAATTACGGAGGGTCGGGGCACTATGCTCATGATTGTACTAACCCGATGAGAATATTTTGTCCGTACCGTGAGCAGTTTGACCATGAAATGGTGGATTGTCCGACATTGATTGCCCAAATGCATAAAAAGGGGGTACTACAGTCTACTCCAACTCAAAATATCCAAATGATGAGGTTTGAATAGCGCGAAGAGGACCCCAGCATAAACATGGTACTGAGGAGCGACGCAACTACAGGGGTAGATGCAAGGAAAAAACCCGAAGAAGACGTGAAGGGTCACGATGCTCCTACAAAGGAACCTGACTTTGAGATGGAACATGTGAAGGGGACATCTAAGGAAGCTAAGAAGGGCTTCACAGAAGCCTCTACTCCAGGTAGTAGGGATCCAATTGAGCCGGGGATGGATCCCTCTATGCTTACTACCTTTTTAGAGACATGTATGAAGCTACTACATGACAATAAGGCAGTTAAGGGACTACAAGAGCTGATCACTAGGTGCACAGGATCAGGGGAGCCACGCGTAGTCCGGAAACTTGGAAAACATGCTTTGCACACTGGGCGAGAAATTTGAATGACGACGTAAATTGGTGAGTATGAGATGGATCAGGTCATCCTGGATTTGGGGTTGGATGCAAATGTATTGCCCAAGCAAACGTGGGAATGCATGGGCAGGCCCGCACTACAGTGGTCTCCTATTCAACTATGGATGCCAACCAACAAAAGATCTTACCGATGGGAATATTTCAACGGATGAAAGTGGACATTGAAGGCGTAAGTACGCAGATAGACTTTGAGGTGATAGAAATTGTTGATGGTAGTAATCCATACCTTGCGCTGCTAGGAATAGATTGGGCCACGGACATGAATGGGGTCATCAACTTAAAAAGACGAAAGGTGACATTTGAGAGAAAGTCACTCCGTGTTATAGTTCTACTGGACCCAGTCGAAGGAGGCGCTACACCGAATCAGTGCAAGATGAGGACAGTGACGATGAACTAGACTCATGGAAAATTTTAGGGGCAAATTTTTGCCCTTGGGCTAAATTAAGGGGTTTTATATTTTTATTGGGTGAATATTATGTATCATAGTACATTGTTACAAATCGCCTCAAATTTATTTTATAAAAAAATTAGGTATGGAGGTTAGCCCACCTTATTTTAAGGGAGAGGGTAAAAAAAGTAAATTTAGCCCTTGAAATTAGGAGTTGCAATCTTCCATTCGCCCTTATTTTCAAGAAAATGTATTTATGATAGTTATAAATAAAAATATAAATACAGTGGAGGTATGGTAAATAAATAAAACCTCTTTTTATACCATGCAAAAAAATTTTATTAATCCTAATATTAGTATTAATAAAAATAAAGATGGCACATGGTACTGACCCATGGCATTCACATGGAATGCAACCTACTTAAAGGGGGAATTAAACTAGCATAGATCCATCTTTACTTTGGCTCAAATATCGTGATATGAAAACTAACATAAAGTGAAAAAATATTTGATCCCTCTCGGGGCTTCATAGATCAAGAGTAAAAATGGATCTTGTAATTTAATGTCACTTAAACATTTTAACTTGGTTAAAATAAAAAAATAAAATAAAAATCAATTATTAATTTTCTTAATTTTATAAATTACTACTAGTAGTTTTTAAGCTCCAGGTTTATGATAAGACCCATGGTAATACCATGGTATTCATGTGAGCATAGACTATTTAAAGGGGAAATTCTATCAGCTTAGATCCATCTTAATTCTGGGTCTACCAAGTGCTAGGAGGGATAAATAGATTTCATCCCTCTAAGAGTGGTAGATGTGGAGTTAAGATGGATATAGGTTGGTTTTTATGATAATGAAGATATTAAATAGACTTAGGAAATTATATTGTAAAAAAAATGTTAAGGTGAATGGTTAAAGCTACATTTAGTCACTTCACAAAATTTAGTAAAAAATATCGATATCTCCATTAATATTGGTTTTTCTAATTTAACAAAAAAAAAATTCAAAACAATGAAATCTTAACTCTTTTTGCATCACCGTCGCAGAAGAGAGATAGCCACTGCCCAGATTTCCCACCATTTTTCAAACATTCTCAATATGATATCTTCATGGAAAAGTTAAGGTACTGATCTTGGATTAGTTGTTTGAAAAATATGCTTGTTTGTACAACCTTTCATCTTCTCTGCTATTCTTAGTTTGTCGTAGGGGTTGGGTCACTGCACCATATTATCCTAAAAGGCGGAGATTGTGCACCAAAAAGGAAATTAATCCACATGTTACAACGCTGTTAAAAATGGTATGAAGGTAGTGAATTATGCTAATAAGAAATTTAGATTGGGAGAGACGTAATTAAATTTTATTATTTAATTGAAGATTTCCAATTAAAATAATAATAAATATACATTTATATATTTATATATTGATTGGAAGGATTTTGTCACTTCTTTCCATTAGATCCCCTTCAGGCCTTTGGGATACCTACTACTTCATTATATTATATAGTTGGGGCTTGCTACTTGTTGGCATGTTGGGGTAAACAAACTTGATGTGTTTTTTTTTATCTCGCAGTTGGAGTCTATGGAATAAGAAAGAAATTTGATAGTTTGGCAAAAGTGGTAGCTTAACAAAAGTGGTAGAGAAAACATTAATCTCTCCTACCATGACAAACATGGCCACTAAAACTTGCAACATTGTTTGTAGGAAGTGAAAATTATGTTTCTTTTTTCCAAACATGTATGTTAGTATATTACAGTTTAATGAATATGTTTTATTATTATCATATATGGTTTCATACTTTAACAAAACACTCGCCAAGACTTCAAATGTTTTATTATTCAGTGAAATATTTTCCAAGATCTTACAATATTTTATAATTCAGTGAAAGATTCGCCATGACTTTACAAGATAATATAATTTGGTGAGAGATTCGCCAAAAAATATATATACATATACATATTATATTAGTGATAAAATCACCTCCCATTTCTCCTATGTATCATGGGGATTCGCCCATTTATTATACATATAAATTTAGGGTGGTTCTTAAGATTTCCCCTGACTAGACTACATCTACCAGATAACAACGCAAGACCAGGATCGGGTGAATCCCATAGCGGACGGGAGAGTCTCATGGGAGCACGATAGTTCCTGCGCATTGGATTCAGATGAGGAGATAGAACGATGGCATAACTGATTGCATGAAGTCACACCGCTCAACTGTAACATGATGATTAGATCACTACGACACGTGACAATCAAGGTAAGGAATCTACCAGCGGATGACGGTGCAACAAATGGGGAGGACTTTGTCAACCACTGCAGAACTTCAATCGTAGATCGAAAGTGGTAGGGTGCACCGGAAGGAGCGATGCACGCGACAATCATGGTGCTACCATTTGGATCACAAACTCCCCTACCACATTTATGTGCATAATGAACAATGTCCTCAACCAGTATCTGGACAAATTTGTGCTATTTTTTGTGGATAATATCCTGATTTTTTCAAAGACCTAAGAAGAACATGAAGAGTGCTTGAAGGTAGTTTTGCAGCTACTAAGGGAACAAAAAATGCATGCCAAACATAGCAAATGTCAAATATTTAAATCACAAGTTCAATATCTGGGACATGTTATCTCAAAGGAAGGTGTAGTCGTGGATTCTAAAAAAAATAAGGCCATAATGGAGTGGCCCACTCCTCGAAATGACACAGAGGTTAGATCCTTCATGTGATTGGTCAGATATTACTGGTAGTTCATTTAATACTTTTCAAATATTGGGCATCCATTCACCTCCTTATAGAGTAAAGGAGTCAAATTTCAATGGACATTAGAGTGTGCAACCATTTTTGAACAACTCAATAAATTACTCAGGTATGCACCTATTTTGAGGATCGTAGACCCTGAAAAGGACTTTTGGTCTATACAAATGACTGTAAGGAAGGAATAGACAAAGTCTTGATGCAAGAATGGAATGTAATGAGCATGAGAATAATTTTCACTCATGAATTGGAGCTTTTAGTAATAGTGCATGCGCTGAAGATGTGGAGACACTACTTTCTTGGAAGAAAGTTTGTACTATTGTCATATAATGGAGGGTCGAGATACTTTTTTGATCAACCCAAATTAAATGTAAGACAAGCCATATGGTTATCTATATTCAATGAGTTTTATTTTGAGATCAATCATATTAAAGGTAAGGAGAATAAAGTGGAAAATGCAATTAGTATAAGTTTACAAGTGGCTCACTTGGCAGTCACAAACACTTGTGAAGTTGACATCAAAGAAAGAATCAAAGAAGCATTGACATATGATGAACATTTCCATCATGTGAATGTATTCTTATAAGAAGAATCAAAGGGAATAATCAATAAGGACTAAAATCTCACTAATGAAAATATGTTGTTGTTTGAAGATGGACAATATGTACCTTGTGTCACTGACCGGAAGAAGCTCATAATGGATGAGTTTCATAAAATATATTACTTTGGTCATCCTAGTTACCATAAAATGATTATAGCCATAAAGAAATCATACTATTGGCTAGGAATGAAGAAAAAAATTGCTAAGCACATTGAAAGGTGTCTGGAATGATAATGAATCAAAGTAGAATTATCAAGGACATCCAAACAGCATGATGCCATCATCATGGTGGTGAACAAGTCACGAGTACAAAAACTTACTTCATAGTTGTCAAGTCGACTCGCAAGGCCATTGATATAGCTCATTGTTGGCTTGATGGGCCCTGATCTAGGTTCATCGTTACGCAACCAAGAAAATCCCTATACTACTGGCCCTTTCGGCATCATTGCACGGAGCACGGACCGAAGTCTCACCCAAAGCAATATGGGGGGATGCAGGAACCAAGTTTTCACACCCTGAGATGGTTGTGATGTCATTTTTCTACCTCGATCACTACCTTCGAACAGACAGATAAGCCTTTAGGTCTTATCAATGTATTTCCTCTTCCGTCTTTCAGAACCTCTGCGAAGGTATTCGATTGTCCTTCACGCAACCCTAAACAATTATTTAGGCACTTACACACCTCTGTAACTATGTTACTGTCTCGTTTCCCTAATTATCTTAGTTGTTAGCCAACTTTATCATGCAATTAGGATTACCCTCGCGTAAACATACATTATTACTTGCATTCAAATAATAGATAGAAATAGATACATTCATGCATCAATTTATCATTATAATGTAAACCCAGAACTTAACATATCATAATCGGGTGCAATAATCATAGACAGAAAATACAGTGATTCCAGAATACTTCTCTTTATTTAGGATTCAAGTTCCCAATACAGACTCTATCTGCCCTGCGCACACAGCTACGGGAGTCCGCGCACTAAACTGCGGACTTCCACCCTAGGCCTCTATGCACTCAGCTGTAGAGCCTCTTCCTACACTAAGACTCTTGCTTTTAGCTCACCCAAACTTACTAATGACTCATGACGTCTAACTTACTTACTATACTTCTCTTCTTAGATCTTCTAATACTTCCCCTTTTATACAATCCCATGGTCCGCGGACCATGGGTAAATCTCCAAAACCAACACAAATTATCTAGACTAAGGGCGAAAAAGCTTTTTAACTTTAGACATATTCGTGCTTTGCGACCAAAAAATGCAGAGACTTTACATTTCTTTACACAAAATTCGGGCCTTCTGCCCAAAACTTGGGTGTTTAACCCCAAAATTGACCTCCAGGGGACCCGTTCCCAACAGCCCCCCAACACAAACATGGTGACTTGCCCTCGAGTCACTCGGATGGCATGGAGATCTTGTCGCGAAGACTCCTAGCTCGACCTAAACAACTGCTACCTCAGTGGCGCACTGCGTTGCTACCTGCTTCAGCTCCTCAACTAATTGTTCTGTCACTGGGCCTGCGCTAGCAGTCTGTAGCTTCTACTAAGTCTCCTGCAGACTAGCCAACTTTCTTTTAATGTTGGTCATGATCTCATAAGCCTCATCTAACCAAGGCTTCAAGCGAGCCTTTCGCACGACTTCCTTTTGTTGCGCTAAGTCTACCTGTTCCTTCAGTTCCTTGGCCTCCTGCGGCATCGCGAGCCTTTGCATGATGACAACAGTTCGCGTTGTTGCCTTAACCTCATCGTAGCATTGTTGCAATTCCCATGCTTCTGTCTCCAGCCTCTGTACATGGGGGTCCTCTTGTAGGTTGGTGAGGACCTTGAGCGACTACTCAAAAATTGTTGTGTAGTCCGTCACTGCACTTGCTATCGCATCTGCCACAGCATTCATGCATTGCTCCCTGACTTTGAGCGGATTCGAAGGCTGGGCCTTCAAATGCAACTCCACAATCTTGAGACTCAACTCCAGTTAAACCTTGGCTAACTCTATGTGTGCGTTGCGCACTCCCGTGGTGAGTTTTCGAACCCGCACATTGACTAGCTCAGCCTCAGGGATGTTGAGCTCTGAGACAATTTGACATGCTTCATCCAAAATCTTAGTGAGGTGTTAATTCTTATCTGTGAGGTCAAACACAAGGTTGATGGCGGAGTTGCGCTGTATAGCCATTTGAGCATTGTTGACCTTTGGCCATTTTTTCATCGTCAAATCATGAACAATGACTTTAACGGTCACTTTTCGGCTACTCTGCGCAGTTGCTTCCTTGGTAGCGCATCCCCCTGCGCGCTTCCATGGACATTGTGACATATCTTTATTCCACACAGTTCCCTGATCGCACAGCTCTCTGACTCGGGCAATGTAGTTTATAGTCCCGCACTTCCTTTCAGCTGCTTGGAGCGTTAAGACTATGCTTCCCTCATATAGTCACCTAGCTGGATCACTGGTGTATGGCTTCAATCGGCTTCCATTCACCTTCCCTGGGAAGGGTTTTCCATTCAATTTAACCAACTGAACTGCTCCACCATCGATAATCTCCTTGATAACATATGGCCCTAGCTAGTGCATCCGAAATTTCCCTCGAAATTTATCAAATTTACTATCATATAACAAGACCAGATCATTTACCTTGAAGGTGCGCAGTTTGATGTGCTGATCATGCCACGCCTTTTCATGCTCCTTTTGAACTTGTTGATGAAATCCATCTAGAAATTGGTCCTCCTCAAGCTATGCTATCTGTGCGAGCCTCTCTTCCAAGGCTCCGCGGTCTGCCATTCCTGTGAGTGCCACTATGCACAGACTAGGTATAATGTATTCCACTGGCATCATAGCTTCTACGCCATACACGAGTTTGAAAGGCATTTTCCTAGTCAACTTCTTGCAAGTCATTCTGTAGGCCCATAGTGTTATGAAACCATCTCACAAAAAGATAGAAAAGATAGATCAACACCTTAGAATTCAGCCTCTTCGAGGGGGCAACCTCCTTTACATGACATAAATGAACAATTCTTGGATGATACAAATGAAAAGACCTCCTTTCTATATGTAGGAGTCTAAGGGGTCATAATATAATCAGAGCCGACATAACAATAATAATGTAAGGGCACAATAATAACAATAGTGGACTTCTATGGGGCACAATAGTAACAATATGGGCACTACATGGGTACATCAATATAATAAGGGGGTTGTACTAATAACAATAAGGGGTTACACTAGTAGTATAGGGGCCTAACACATAGCACCATTGGTACGCGCACATCCCAGTCACTTCTCTGAGCATTGAAGACCTTCATCATCACATTCTCCAGTATCTTATTGAATGCTTCCACCCTCCCATTGGCCTTCGGGTGATAAGGCATGCTCTTCTGGTAATACACCTGAAATTATTCTGTCAATGAGCCAATTGTTTCATTAAGAAAGTGCATACCACGATCGCTCATCAAGATCTTTGGACAGCCAAATATTTTCAATACGTATTCAAAAAGAAACTTTGTTGTTATCATGCCTGTATAGTCCTTCACAGGCTGTGCCTCTGCCCACCTAGTCAAGTACTTAGTCGCGGTGATGATGTACCGCACATCTGTTTTCTTTCCTAGAGGGTGAATTGGGTCCACAAATTCGATCACTCATTTCTCTAATGGTTGTAACGTCACTTGCAGCATCAAAGGTAGTTCATCCTTCCGTGATGGCCTGCTACTCCTTTGACTTGCGTCATAGGCCCTATAATATGCTTTCGCATCCTTATGCAGTGTTGGCCACCACAACCCAACAAGTAGGACATTTTGTGTTGTTGCTTTTCTTGCATAATTTCCTCCTGCAGCTCCTCCATGACCCTCCGCGAGAATTCTACTTTGTTCAAAGTCAGGTACATAACGTCGCAATATTTCACCTGACCCCATTTTGTACAAGTGCCCTGAAATGACAGAGAACTCTGTTGCACGCACTACTAACTCCTTCTTCTACTCGCTGTGTACCCTTCTAAAGCAGTTCCCATCGTCAAGAAATGTATGATATCTTTAAACTAATTGTCCATGATGCGCACTGCAAAGAGCTATGTGTCAGGCAACCCTTCCTCTCAATTAGTAGGTTCCTCTCCCGTTTCAATGCATGACAGATGATCAAGTCCTACATTCAGTCATCTTGGCTTCACAATAACTTCAAAATCATACTCTTGGAACAACAAAAACCATCTGCATATCTTCCCCCCCAACACAGTCTTATTGACTAGGTATTTCAAGGTAGAATGATCTGTATACATCTTAAAATGTCCACCCAGCAAATAGTGCCTAAACTTTTGGAGCGTGTATACCATGACTAGTCCTTCGCGCTCTGTAGTGGAATAATTCTTCTCAGTCTTGGACAACTTCTTGCTCACGAATGTTATAGGATGGTCCAATTCCCCCTCTTCTGCCTGTGTCAGCACGGCCCCCAGCGTAATAAATGAGGCATCCACATGCACACGAATTTCCTTCTTCTAGTCTGAGAACACAGATTGGTGCAATGACCATTTTATCTTTCAACATGTCCAAGATCTTTTGGCATTCATCACTCTAGCAGAACATAGCATCCTTTTTCAACAATTTCTCAATGGGTGCGGTGATCTGGGCATAGCTCTTGATGAACTTCCTATAGTATCCAGTATGCCCTAGAGTTGCACGCAGTTTTTTCACATTCCTTGGCGCCTCCATGTTGATTATCACCGCGATCTTCGTGGGGTCTATCATCAATCCCTGTCTGCATACCACATGACCCAGCAAGATCTCGAAAGGGACACAAAACAGACACTTCTTTAGATTGAGCGTGATTTGGTATCTCTTACATGTATCTAACATCAAGCGTAGACTTGCCACATGACACTTGACCAATCCAAACACTGTCCAATCGTCGAATTATACCTCGAAAAACTTATGAATGAAGTCTTTGAAAACAACCCCATTCAATCACGAAGGTTGTCTTGCTTCTATTCTTAAGCGTGATTTTGATCTTATGGTCCCCAGAGAACTCATCAGTGAAAGAGTATGCTTCTTGGCTGCCCACATTATCCAGGACCTCGTTGGTGAACAGGTCAGGATCATGCATGCAAGCATCATTCAGCTTTCGGAGATCCATGCATATCATTATTTCTTCTTTCTGTTTCTTTTCTTGAACCACTATCGGGCTTACCCAATCGGATTCTTCCACTAATTCAATAATTCTTGCTGCAAGCACCTTATCTAACTCAGCACAAACCCTTTCCTTATACTTAGGATTAAGGTGGTAAGGTCTTTTTTTTATAGGCTTCGCATCCGGTTTCAAGGTGATCTTTATGATGCCTAGGTCTCCTATTATCCCTTTTAAATTAGAAAACTTCATGGGGAACAAATCTTGATATTCGTGGAGGAGCTTAGCGACCTTGTCTACTATTGCATCATCCCAATAGTCCCCAATCTTTGCAAATTTCGGTTCTGCCTCTCTGCCAATGTTGACCTACCTGGTTTTCAGCGGCGTGGTTATGTCAAGATCCTCTATTTGTAGACCTTCAACATCATGGTGACCTTCAGTTTCTGGAATATTAATCTTTTTGGGATCCTTGTCTTCTTCTTCAACAGTCACTTTATAGCATTCCAATGTGTGACTCAGCTGGGTAGTCCAATCAGGTTGGACCAGGTCCAAAGGATCTTGTGGTATCCTAAAGATGGATGCTTTAATCTCTTGTAGTGCCACATCAATATAGTCAAACCCATCCTCAAAGCTGAACGTCATTATAAATCCCTGGTGCAAGATGTCCCACTCTTCAGTGCCATGGCGGAGCTTGGTTTCCAAGTACCAATTCATTGGTATGACGCCCAGGGTATGACAAAATAGATGCACCCATTCAGGCTGGGGCTCCACTCCATAAGCCTTAGTCCATTTGGCCAGGTGATCATGCAGATCATCCCTTCCATCATACTTATCTGTCATCCACACTTTTGGTTGCCCAAAATGCATTCTCATCATCCTCCTATAGTCGCGCCAATCATAGAAATTATCCTTGTGCGTACCCCACCATCTTGTGGGTGTGGCACGCAGTACCCAGTCCAAGGCCTAGAAGTGATGTTTCTCTAGAACTTTTCTTTCAAATGCATCCAAAAATAAATTCACATCAGTTAGCCCATCATAATGAGGTAGATCCCTGACTTCGAATGACACACAACAAAATGACTTTGTCATCATATTACAATGCAGCATAGATACTTCATGCAGTCGATTCTGCTAGTGCTTTAATTCTTCATTCAAATCTGGCATGCAGGAGATTTCATGGTCCCATGAAATACATCTGACCGCTGTCAGATTCACCCAATCCTGGTCTTGCGCTGTTATCTTGTAAATTTGCTCCAGATCATCATCACTTTCATAATCTCAGACTAGTTATGTATAGCGCGGCCCTTTCGCGGGATCTAGTTGCACCACCACACGGAGCGAATTCTTTTCAAATATCATCTTTCACTTATTCAATTTTATTACCTCATTCATGTCGGTGGCCCAATCGATTCCAAGGAGCGCAAGGTAAGGATTTCTATCATCCACAATCTCTATTACTTCAAAATTCGCCAGTGAACTCGCATCCTCGATGTCAACTATTACCCCTTGTAGCCTCCCCATTGGGATAATCTTTTGTTGATTCGTAATTCTTAACTGGATCGGAGACCACTGGAGCACAGGTCTCCCCATTCTTTCCCAAGTATTTTTTGGCAAAACATTCACGTCGGACCCCAAATCTAGGATAACTTGGTCCATCTCATATTCCCCTATCTGTGCGGTGAGTCTCATTTCACGCCCGGTCCTTGCCTTGTGCTTTCCAAGCTTCCTAACCACACACGGTTTACCAGTAGCACCATCCTTACTAGCGCACCGATTAATCAGTTCTTGGAGGCCCTTCACAACCTTACTATCGCGGAGCAGTTTCATGCAGGTCTCTAAGAATGTGGTAATCATGGATGGGTCCATTTCTTCAACTGGTTTCTCCTAACTTCCTGAGGTAGAGGCCTCAACGAAGCTTTTCTTTACTTCCATAAATGTTTATTTTGCATGCTCCAGATCAAACCAGTCTCCTTTTTTGGTGCTTTGCGGACCCATTCGCCTTCTACAGGCTACTTTCCTTTATCCTCCCCCATCATAGTTCTGCTTCGCAGCATAATATTTACCTTAGGGTCTTCCTCACGAGGCTCAACCCTCATCATCTGGAGGTTCTGTGTCGGCTGCGGGGGCTGTGCCCCCTTTTCGTGAATCTTAGCCAACAATATTGGGCAATCCCCAATTGCATGATCAAACTGAGTACAGTAACGACATGAAAATTGCGTCGGGTTCAGACAGCCCCTTGCGTAGTGTCCTGGGGCTCCACAGTTGTAACAAATCAGTTGTCCTCAGCCTCTACCAGGCCCTCCTCCACCTCGAACTCAGTCGTGCCCCTGATACTCACCTGACGTTCCCCCAACACCTTGGTTTGGAGGCCATGTTTTTGCCTACACCCTGTATGCAGGTGTCATTTCCATCATCAATTTGTAACTTCGGCAATTGCACTCGTCATGACCTACTGAATGACAGAAATTTCAAAAGAGATGCTATGGTGTCTGCATGAATTTCTGCATTAAATGGAAATTGTCGGTTGCATGTTTCCCATCGACCTGGCATATAGTGACCTACCACAGCCTCCAGTCGTAGAGGCTTGGTCCCCCTGTTGCAACATAGTTCTCGAATATTGGGCAGTGATCCTTATCATGCCCCTAACCCTTGCATTTTAGGCACCAAACTTCTTTGCGCTCCTCTGGTCGAGCTATTCTATCCTGCTTCAAACTTTGCATTTCAAGACAAAGGTTTTGCAACTGCACATGAATCTGCTGAACCCCAAGATTAGCATCCTGCATTAATTTCTCATGTAGCCTCATCATGATTTCCAGAGCTTCCACTTGGGTTCCAATCTTCTGTTGTGATAGCATAACCCTTAGGTGGGGCTGGAGTGAAGCCACAAACCATTCGCGGTGCTGCACATCAGTTACGTTCATGTTGGCTTCACGAATCATACACTTCATTATTTGATCCAAATTCCAGGGCATCTCCCCTGACTTCATCATGATCTCCTTGAATCCCACAATTGACTGCACTTGAGACTTAGGTCTAGTGAATTCTTTATTCAGTGCGCCCTGGATATCTTCCAATGCAGACATTGGGTTATCAGTACTGTACTTAATGTACCATGTGCGGTCTTGCAAGGCACTAACTAGTGTGGCTTTCTTCATCTGGTCATCTGTGATACCCTGGGCTTCCCATACAACCTTCAAGACGAAACAAAACGGGTACGGATCTTCATTCCCTACACCCTTGAATACAAGTAGTTTTACAGAGTTCACCATATTGAACAACGGTGGAGGTGGGGGTGGTGTGGGAAATGGGGTGAGAGGTGGAGGTGAGGATGGAGGCGGTTTGGATGGATGGGGTGAGGACTGAGGTGGTGTAGGTATTCGTGGGAACCCTTATCTTATCAGCTACACAACACTCAGTGGAGAAAACTGTGCTGCTCCTTCGTGATCACTCAATGGAGGCCCAATCAATGGGCTATACTCGGGGCCTTTTCTTCCTTCATCCCTGAAAGACTTTCCGCTTCACGTAGCTCCAACATCAAGGTAACCGCATAACTCGCTATTCACACAAGAGCATCTTAATCCAAGTATTTAGTGATTTTAAGTACTTACCTGGTGGTCCTTTAAAGAAGCGGCGCTCTGCTTCACTGTAACTGAAAAAGGTATCAACCGCGAACTTTGTCACAAATCCTCCCAGGATGCGGTCGAGCCAATGGTTGATAGCGCACGCGATCTTATCTTCAAAAGCTTCTAATCTTCTTACTAACTCCAGTGTCCAAACAATCGGGTTGTCAAGCCTCAACCATCCTTGGTCGTTTGCCAACTTCGTGATCCACTCATATAACTCAACCAGGAAGGAACAAAAGAAGATTTCATGTATTTCTGTGTACAGGTATCTATCCAACCACTATTATTTCGTTGATCATGGGTTCTTGTTTTCTTGTGCCGCAAATTCGTGGATCTTTCTATCCAACTAGTTTTCGATCTCTTCCTTAGTTGGATACCAATGATACGACATCACACATCTCGTTATGCAGATCCTGGTTTCGGCAATGGAACCATTTGTTGGCTTAATGGACCCTGACCCAAGTTCAACGTTAGGCAGCCAAGCAAATCCCTACACTACTAGCCCTTTTGGCATCAGTCCGTGGAGTGCGGACCAAAGTCTCATCTGAAGCAGTATGGGGGGTTACAGTTGATGGGCCTCTAAATTAGACATAAATTAAGGTCCATGCCTCTAAATTAAAACATACATTAAGGCTTATGACCATCCTTCAGCACATTAAACCTATATTTTTGCATTAGATAATTTGTTTTTAACTTTAATATATTCATTAGGAAGGTTTATGAATAATTGAATATTTGTGCCTAATATTATTTATTTTTGTGGAATATTATGAGAATATTGGGCAGATTACGAAGAGTTGGAGGAGAAGATAATTTAGGGACTTGTTCCCTACTACTGGAGGATCAATAATAAATAATAAGTCAACAAGATATTATGGAATTATGGCACAAATTGTGGAACTCGAATGATTGAGAAAATATGGGAATGTGTTCCACTAATGAAGGGAGTAGATCCACTAATCAAGGGATTTTGGTGGGGAAAGCTTCCTTCATTCATGGGGAATGATTCCTAATCATTTTATATAAGTACCAAGTAGAATTTGCCTCTATGGATATATTTTCATTTAGTGTTATTATGGAGAGAGCTTGTATTTTTGCAGCTCCATTGTATTTTCTTGCAGGGATGTAATTCTACTGAGGAAAATAATGAAGATTGGTGTCATATTCAACTTCTAAATCTTGGTCTCCTCCATAGGTCTCTGAGTTTCCTTGGGCTTGGCCATCCCAGGAGCCTCAGAGCCCTTTTATATCATCTTCTTTCCTTCTTTTCACTTCTTATTCACAGGCATCTTTAGTTTTTATTTCTTTCTATTTCTGCATTTATTATTAATGATTTCTTGTTGTAGGATTGAGTTAAATGGTTGATGAAAGTTATTTTGTAGGATCACAAGCATTATTTAATCCTTGGAAAAGCTTTGGAAGTTCACAGTAATCATTGAGCTGCTTAGATTAATCTTATTCCCAAATCTAGATTGTTGGACCTCCTTTTTAGCAAAGAACAATAAATTTCTGCTATTTTTTAGAGCATGCTAACGAGCTTCAATCAAATTTACTCCACTTGCATTAGATCAAAAAAGCATACTAGTTCATAACAAAAATTTCCCCATTGCATTTTCACTTGATTTGGTTAGGCCTTTTTTAGATTTACTAGCTCACTAGTTCTCGAATTTCTAGATTTTCGACTAGTAATGTTTTTTTATTTTTGTTGCATCGGTTAACATAGGTATTTTTGAGTGATTCCAATTGGAATAGGGACCTAAGACATCATAGTTAATAAAAAAAAAAATCCCATCGAATTTCGATTTGATTTTCTTGGTCATTAAACCCTCACCAATTTCATCATTTCACAAGGAATCTTTTCCAAGATTTTTGAGCAAATTCATCCATTTCCCAACTTTGGTTTTGAGTTCTGAGTGATCCTAGGCATTTTCTCACTCCATTCCATCCACTAACCACCTTTCCTAAGCCTTCCATCACCTCCAGCACCCATTTTTTTTCTCTCGACTATATCTTGTAGGTTTTCAGGGGATCCTGTAGGTTTTTAGTACATCATGTAGGTTTTCTTGTAGTGGCCTATTTTGAGGCCGAATTGAGGGAAAACCTTCAGGAAGCCACACAAGGTCACCTAAGGGTCTCCCAAGTCTTCCAACCATCCACCATCATCTCCAAGCCATCTGCCACATCACCAAAATATATTAGCTTTCACACTCTCACATCAAAATAGACCAAAAGAAAAAAATAGATTTATTTTAGTCCTTTACATGCACAGTAGTGATGTTTGATGTTTTGAATATTCATGTTTAGGACAATAGGATTACATACATGTTAACTTAGCATTATTTTGAAGCAAAGCCTCTTAGCAGTTAGTTAGAAAATGGTGTGTTTTAACATTTGATTTCAATATCTTTCCTTGTACTTTCTTTCTTGCACTAGGTTAAGCTTCCATTTCGAACATTTCATTCTCTGCAATTAGTTTAGGATTTGGATTTAGTACATGCACTCCATTACATCATGACAGCAAAGGAAGGACACATTGTATGCCACACATATAGTGTTGATACCTCTTAAGTTTGTACGAACCCCAGGTTGATAATTAAAGTCGGTAGCCTTGGGAGTTGCAGCATTCTTGTTGCAATATCAAGGCTCATCACTTTTTGGCGCCGTTGTTGGGGAGGTGTCAAAGTATCCATTGTTTTCTTCCCTAGTGATTCATTTCTTTTTACTTTTTGAAAACAAATAATTATTTGAATTAGGGATATTTAATTTCAAAAGTAGGAAATTGCATTGCATTATAGTTTTCATTCAATCATAAAAACAAAAACAAAAAAATCTCCAACACCAACCCACGCCCCCCATTTGATCACGTGGTGCAGTAAGAGCCACATCACCATTCACTTTTGCAGGTAGAAGAAGAAGATGGCGAAGAATGTAGAAGAAATTGATGGAGATGATGACAATGAGGAAGATCCTCTCGGATTTCTCATTCAAGATATTGATGGAAGTATGCACATGAAGAACATCCCTCCATCTTTTCTTCCAAAATTTCATGGTCTAAGGTCAGAAGATCCGGAAACCTTTCTCTTTGAATTTTAAATTGCTTGTAGATCTTATGGTTACTTATTAAAAACTAAAAAACTGAGATTGTTTACGGAAACATTGAAGGATAGAACTCTTAAATGGTTCATGAGTTTAGGGATTAATTCAATAAGATCATGGAATGATATGCAAAAGATGTTTCTAGAAAAATATAAATATCATGATCTTAAGGAAGAAATATTTAGAATGAATCAAAGAGAAGGTGAGAGCCTTGAGGATCTAATAGAGAGGTTCATGTATAATGGTAATAGGGAAAAAATACATCATTTAGGATCCGACACACTAAAAACCCTCTTAGAACCGTTAGGGATGAATGGATTAATCTCCATGATCTCATGAGTAGAGGTGATGTATGCTAATTATCATTTGAAGAAATTTGTGAAACATGAAAACACATATCAAGAGGAAAAACAAGAGTAGGTAAGTCAGCATCAAGATCGGTAAGTCAAGCTAAACTTGGAAATTTGTTTGATGATTTTAAAACATAAATTCTTAGCAATCTAACAAAACAAGTAGAAATGTTAAGAATGAAAGATGAAGGAAAAGAAAATGCTGATATTTTTGTTGTAGAATCACATGATGTTAAACATTGTCCATCATTACCAAGGTTGAAGGAAGTTTACCAAGAGGACAATGGAACAAGTCAATTGCCAATGCAGCTATGTTATGTAACTCCAAGACAACCATGGCAGCCTATTCAGCCTGATATGATGCAAGAACCTAATTCACAATTTCAAGGTTATGCATATCCACCTCAAAGTAACTGGAAAACACACTTTCCTTGGAAACATTGGCCATATCAACCCCAAAACCAATCTTGGCAACAAGGTTGGAAAGGAACTTATGGGAGCCATCCACAATATCCTCAGTATTTTCCTCAATATCCTCCATACCCAACTCCATGTTATCCTTACCATTCACCTCCACCACAACCACAACCCCATCCATGCCCATCTCAAATATACACTCCCACCTAGCTACTTGTACTACCATTTTCAAACCCACACATTGAATTAGCTCAACCCACTTACAATGCTAAGGTACAACACTTCCAAACATCTCCTCTTGAGATCAATGGTATTCACCATAGCTTAGGAAGAATATTTCAAAAGAGAGATTATCTTGATATCATTGAAGGACCACATCCAGAAGAAGAATATTCAAATGAGAAGACCACAGAATCATGGGTTGCACTTGATGAAGAGCAGACATCAAAATCAGAGATCGAGAGAGCTCCTTCATGTATTCAAGAGAACAATCAGCAAAAAGAGGAAGATTTGAAGGTCATGGTAGAATAAGACATGAAGAATGATCCAGATCAGCAAAAGGACCAGGGACATCACCACTATATTGAAATATGGTTCTAGACATTCACTAAGTTGCAGCATCACTCTCTTCTTCAACTATGCTTGATTCTTTCAAAGTCAAATCATTTGGTCTCTGAAATCCAGGTACATGTCAAAGCATACATTTCAAGCCTACACATCATTTTTTCTGCCATCTTGATGTGCACATGGCTCCATTGGAAGTATTCTTATACTTGAAAGTCATTTTTTTTCAAGTAGGGTAGGGTAAAAAAAAAAATGAGAAAAAATAAAAATCTCAAGTGAAAACCTCCTTGGAGGCACCTGAGATTGTCTCATTGATTGAAAACCTCCATGATGCGGTCAATGGGTTGTAAAAAGGAAAGAAAAAAGAAAAAAAAAAGAAAAGATCCTAGGTGAAAACCTCCTTTGAGGCGCCTAGGCAGACCTACTAGTTGAAAATCTAATTGAGGCGGCTAGTAGGCCTAGAAGGAAAAAAAAAAAGAAAAAAAAAGAAATCTTTGCTCCATGCATCTCTTTGATGAAAATTGGTCAAGCCTAGTCAAAAGAAGTCAAATTTTGACTTTCTCCTCCTTTTCTCAAATTCTCTAACAAGGCCAAGGCCCTGCAAATCCATCACCCTCATCTATTTTCACCATCCACCCATCATTCTTAAGCTTCTACCATTCAATTTGCTTGCTATCCTAAAAAACTACAGGATGCTCTGTTTTACTATAGGATACAAAAATACATAGAGCAGAAATTTGTTTTAAACCATGCATCCATTTGCCAATCTATTCATGGGGAAATTCATATGGATGATTTTAACATGCTCAAGCAATTTCATCAAATTCCAGTGCACATTTTTTAAGAAATCAACCTGTTAGTGCCTAGATTTACCCCAGGCTAAAAAGGTAGGACCCAGGGCCAACATGAAACCACGCTCAGCCTCGTAGCTAGCCCTACAAGGACAGGAGAGTGCTCTCTCCGGGTAAATCTCAGCAAAAGATAATCAATGGGGCTTGAGATGACTGAAATATAAACTAATTTAGGCTAGGTATGAAGTACAAGGATTTGATGTGATTTTTTGGGGGTTTTGTTGGAATCAAGGGAAAGGCAGATTTTGGGGTGCGGGGATTGAGGCTCAGTTCTGCAGAGATCTCGATGGGGCAAGGTAGGCAATCGTTTTGGCACTCAAATTTCAGTGAGATGGATGGAAAAGATAGGCGAGGTGTTGAAGAGGGCAAGGGAAATCATGGATCCTCCCCAAACAGCTGAAAACATCAAACAACTAGAGAAAACTTCAAGTAGAGCATTGCAATTTCAATGAATTATACTTACACTCTTGTTTGTTTAGTTCAGAAGAAATAAGATAGATGATGGATACATAAAAAAAATTCACAATACAAAGAGAAGCACTGTATCAATACATGTTACCACATGAATTCCAAAGAGTGCTGCAAATCCTGGTCTCAATTCCTTAGCCAAAATACTGAAAATGAATATACAATGAAGCTCAAGGCTTTCTCAAGAGTCCAACCATGCTAATGACTGAAAAGCAACATAATATAGAAAAACATAGCTCATCCTTGCCTCTAGGGGTCGATCTCATGAGTTTAGGAGCTGATCCAACTAATTCTAAACTAAGAACTAGAAACTAGGCAAGATAACAGCATGCCTCTAAAAACAAGGGAACTGATTCATTCAATTTGAAACAACCTCTAAACTGATGAATCTACCTATACAAGTGAAAATCAAACATATTTACATCATAATCCATCAATGTTCATCAAATTACATCATAAATTTTCCATTAGGAAAGTGAAAAAGTCAAACTAGGAAAAGCTGGGCGAAAAACAGAGCAAAACTTGGTCAAACTGGCAATTTTTCCTCTATGCACCGCGCCTAATTCTCTATGCATAGTGCTTGTTTGGACCCACTTTTGTAGGCATTCCCGATGTCCAAATGAGCTCCAGGTGTGCTTGCTAGAAAGGTCTGCCTATCTACTTTCCAACCCAAGTGGAATTTTTCAATTTGGCCTCCATTTTCCCCTCCAAAGTCCATTCTCCCAACACTGCTTCCTGTGTGTCAAAATGGGGGCAGTGAGGTCACTTTTTTAGTGTTTTTTGACCTTTTGAGGGCCCAAAACTTGCCCAAATTTCTTGGCCATAGGTAGGCAAGCATAACTTTCCATGAGAAATCTAAAAATGCAAAGTTTTTGTGATTTAGAACCCTCTAGCAAAAGCGAGCACCACGTGGCGCAGCGTGTAGGGAGGAAAATTCTGTTTTTTGTGCCAAAAATTTACAAAAATACAAAAATTTCTCCAAATTTCTTGAAATTTGGGCTAAGTCATCTCTATCAAGTTCTTTGATGGGCCAAGGAAGCCTCAGCCAAGATTTGAAGTCCTTCATCCACTTTTTTCCTCTTTGATGCCCTCTTTAGCTTTGCTTTCAAATTTCTGATTTTCGCTTGGCACACCAAGTTTCAGGACAAGTAATGATATGACAAGTTTCTAAGCATATTCTTCTCATTTATTGCCTTCTCCAGCTTCCTCTCCAACTGGATATTGACTCTCTTGAGCCATGACTCCCTAT
This sequence comes from Pinus tabuliformis, assembly GCA_031772625.1. Taxonomy (NCBI): domain Eukaryota; kingdom Viridiplantae; phylum Streptophyta; class Pinopsida; order Pinales; family Pinaceae; genus Pinus; species Pinus tabuliformis. The sequence goes on along the minus strand of CM062816.1, from coordinate 750,258,112 downwards.
CGGCATTGATTTCTTGCTCCAAGGAAGTGAACTCCACCCTCCTCCTTCAGGCACTTTGGCGATTTTGCCGAATTTTCTTTAACTCAATCACCACCTGTTGATCCTCAAGCTGCTTGTTCCTCTGCTCCAAATACTGTATAGTCCACTGGGCTCTATCCAAGTTGGTGGACAAGGCATCAATGTCTGCATGCTTCTCCTGAATGATCTCTCTAAGATTTGCACTTTGTGAGCCCATGTCAATATCATCACCCTCAATGATGATGAAATCAATCTCTCACTCACCTGATGGTCCTTCCTCCTGTAGAGGCCTCTTGCCTTGATCCTGAACCTACTGTGATGATGGAGGAAATGAGACCCCTTCCACCCCGGGTGGAGATAACACTCGCTTCGCTGCTGCAAACAAATGTCTAGTGCCCCTCTGATATGTGATGAATACCGGCACACTAGCAGTCTCATGGCCCTCATACTGATGAGAAGGTCCACCTGTCTCATGCTTAACCTCTGATGGTCCCTGTGAAGCTCTAAAAAACTCATGTGAGATGAAGTCATCCCAAGTGATGCCCTGTAATCCAAGCTGATGAACAACCATAATCTTGATGAGAGCAAAATGATAAACATTGTTAAGCTACTGCTGAGGGGTCTTGTGCTGCACAAGGGTGGTCATCCTTTCTATGTTTCGGCATATGAAATAAGGAATGTTCATCATCCATACCTGAGTGAAATGCATCAGCAGCCTGATGTGATAAGCATACAAGCGGGAGAACCGGCCCTCACAGGTGAAATACTTCATGATGAGTTTCATTAAAGGAGCATACTCATCCTTGAGAAACCGAAAAGGAAACACTCTCTTAAGCTGCCTCAGAAAACTAGGTTTGATGTATGGTTCATAGTGTTGCCGATCAATCTTCTATCTCTTATTCCATGGTTCTCCAATGTTTGGTATGTCAGTTGCCAATGAAATGGTTTCTAGTGTTAATGTGAAAGCAACACCAGCAAGAGTGGCTTGATCACCATGCAAATGCAACACAAATAAGTGGGCCAACTCACGATGAAACTGAATATGAGCAACCTTCTCGCAAAATTCATAACATGACTGATGCTGGAAACAAAACATGGCAAGAGGACAGGCCTGCAATTCGGTAAGAGTGGTAGGTTCTTCTCTGATATGTCTGCCACCTCTATGACGCCTCCTGGGTGCATGTCCCTCCATGGGTGAATCACTTTGGGTCTCCTCTTCATAATCATATGAAGGATCTGATGCCATAACTGCTGGTAGACAAATTGGCTTGAAGATATAGGTGTTGATATGTCAAACTATCTTGGACTACCTTTGAAAATTGTTTGACCTCTGCTACCAAGGGAAAACAGTGAAACAAGGGACTGTTAGGAGAGGGAAAAATAATGGGAATTTAGGGACTGTTGGGATAGAGTTAGCTAGGGAAAAATGGGATATTATGGGAGGTTTTGTATAAGGTTAGGGTTTGGGATTTTATAATAGGAAATTTGGGAAAGGGAACTTGGGATAGGGGATTAGTGAATTTAGGGGGTAGGGGAACTTAGGGAACCATGAAAACAAGGAAAAATGGGGTAAGGAAATGATGGAGGGAAGATGAACTTGGTAGCAAAATAGATTTTCAAAACCCTAGGCAGCAATTTTTGTTTGAGGAATTTGAAATGGTAGGGTTTGATTGTTTTTAAACACTCACCACATCAACCATCATAACATCAACACCAAACTTGGATAAACAGCAGAGGTGAAGCTCAACCTACTTGGAACAAGGAGAACTCGAGCAATTTTGGCGATTGGAGGTTGTTCTGGTGCTTTTCGTGCTTCCTGGCTGTATGCGCTGCGCTCCACCAGTGCGTCGTGCCTGTGCAAAAATACACTGAGTTCTGAGGCCCAGTGTGTCGTGCCTCACCAATGCGCCGCGCCTCCTGCCCAGTGCACCGCGCCGGTCAATTTGGAGCAAATTTCACCCAAAACTCCCACAATCACTTTGCTTTGTTTTCTCTTGGCTCTTGGAGTGCAAATGAGTTTCATACACTTGGAGGAATGGTTTATATATGGAGCTTTTCAAATTTAATTTTCCAAAACCCACTTTCATAATTTTTTTCCATTAACTTTATTCACAAACTTTGTTTTTGAACTTTTCACTGCTTTTTTCACTTTTTGATGAATTTAATGACCTGAGCTTGCTTGTCTTTGTAGGTGTCGGAGCTTCTGGGCTAAGGAAAGAAACCAGGATGCGGATGAATGGATTTACAATGAGGAAAGCAAAAACTTTCATGATTTTGTACAATAAATGCTAAATATTATGTTTTTTACACATTTGCAAACACTTGGCGATGAAATTTATTGATGTTGAAACATCCTCATGGCCTGCTGGCAATTATTGAACACTCTGACACATTTTTTTACGAAACCCTAATAAAACCCTAGACCTAAGTGGCCATGAAACCCTAAAGACAACTTTTGCAATTTTCAAGATAAAAGGAAGACTGTAGATGTTTTTTAAATGAACAAACATGAGCCAGCAGGTAAATAACATGAGGGAAACTGGAGGAACGCCACTGCCATCAGATGATCTATGCGCCTAATGGAATGCAAATGACTGGGTGGGACACCTAACATGAAATGCAACAAGAGAATTTGATCTCTGATGGAGGGATGAAAATACCGACTCTAACACAACCTCCATCACCTATATCCATTTTTGCATTTGCTTAGTATTCGTGCATCCATTTAAAAAGTTGTTTCATGGGAAGATGCATATGAAAGATGGTAACATGCCCAAGAAATTTCAGCATATTCTAGTACATGGTTTCTAAGAAATAAGCCTCCATCACCTTCAGAAAATTTTAGTTTTTCTCAAGATCCGTGCATCCATTGACCGATTTTTTTTTTATGGGGACGTGCATAATGATGATGGCAATATGATCAGAAAGTTTCAACACAATCGAGTCCACCCTTAGGGAAATAAGGACAAAACAAGTCGATGTCCTGTAAACCTACAGGATTCCCTGAAATCCTATAGGATACAGAACAACACCTACAGGATTGACAGTGAGCAGTTTTAAAGGAAAAAAACAAAGGTTAGCTTCATCAGAATGTGATAAGGATGTAGGAGCTGAAATTTCCCACATTTTTCCAAGTGAAAAGGATATAAAAAAACCTTCTAGTTTGTTGAAAAAGATTGCAACATAAAGGAATTGTATACCAAGAATTTTCATTTAAAATTCCTCATTCATTAAATTTGGTAAGAGGACCTATACAACCATCCATACATCAGAGAAAATGACAAGGGGATTTGATAAAAGGAAACCCATCAGCACAATGAGGTTCATCAACATCACCATCCAGTACCTGCACATCAAGGACCAACATCAGAGAAGAAAGAGGAAAACACATGCAGCAAATACAAGCAAGGATTTCAATCTCCAACAAACATAATCTACAGGAAGGCCACCAGGTAGGTACAGGTATGCAATATTCTTGACCTCTTCTCTTGAGCATATTATAGTTAGAAATTTGTTGTCAATGCATGAGAGATGAGGTTTTATAAGTTAAGGATGGGTCAGCAGTCTCAACCACCTTCAACTAGTTAATTGCAGCTCACTCCTTCACTCATGCAATGTTGAAAAGTCAAATTATGAAGGGTGATGATTTCAAGGAATGGGGACAACAGTCAAAAGAATTATTTTCTGCTAAGGCCAATTCACCACAGCACTCCAAGCCCTCCATCCACTTCATATTCACTATCTATTCATCATTCATCCATCCCATTTCATTCTTGAAAAAAAAAAACAAAGAGAGCATCCTCTCCATTTTCACAAACCTACACTACTCCCTTTGAGCCCTAGCATCATCATCCAATCCCTCTTCATCATTTCTCATCACTCCCATACAGTTAGAAGACTCTGAAGGAAGAAGGAATGACTACTACAGGAAGGCAGATTGCTGCTACAAGAAGGAAGAAATAAAGAAAAAGGAAAATGTGCTAAAACCCAAAATGACAGTGCCTAAGAGAGACCTAATAAAAAAAAATAACTCCAATGCTATTAGGCAATCATCTAGGCCGCAAGAGAGAAGAAGAAGGCAACAAAAGGAAATGAGACATTCACCATGAAAACAAAACTCAAACTGCAGTGATAAAAGGAGGGTTTCCAAGTGGTATCTAATCTCTTTCTAGCTTTTGTCCAAGGCCTAAAAGATGTTATAAAAATGGGAGAAATGAATGGAAGTCAAGTAAGGGTCTATCCTAGGCTCAAACTATCATTTATGGTAAAAAATACTTTCCTGTAGGTTTAACAGGGTTTCCTGTAGGTTTCCTGTAGTTTTGACAAGAATTACTACAAGATGTCCTAGTTCTCATCTAAAGGTAGTTTGAAGGTTTTAGAGGTGTGAAAATGGTGGAACAAGGTAGTTGAATGTCGATAAGGGTGTGGAAGACCTTTCCAAACTGAAAAAAAAAATAAAAATAAATAAATAAATAAAAATAAAAATAATAATAATAATAATAATAATCAAGAACCATCTTGAATAAGGGGAAGAAGGCAAACTAATGGTCTCAAGAAACAAGGATTTTTCTTTGCACAAATATGTTTTGTGGCTTGTCCTTGTAGAACTTACAACCAAGATTCTTAATACACAAGAGAGAGGCCACCAGGGCCATGAATGAGGCACATTAAGGTCACTAAGTTGCTCAGAGGATGAGCAACACTTTCAGTAGGGGGGTATGATGGGCCTCTAAATTAGACATAAATTAAGGCCCATGCCTCTAAATTAAAACATAAATTAAGGCCTATGACCATCCTTCAACACATTAAACCTCTCTTTTTGCATTAGATAATTTATTTTTAACTTTAATATATTCATTAGTAAGGTTTATGAATAATTAAATATTTGTGCCTAATATTATTTATTTTTGTGGAATATTATGAGAATATTGGGCAGATTATGAAGAGTTGGAGGAGGAGATGATTTAGGGACTTGTTCCCTACTACTGGAGGATAAATAATAAATAATAAGTCAACAAGATATTATGGAATTATGGCACAAATTATGGAACTCCAATGATTGAGAAAATCTAGGAATGTGTTCCACTAATCAAGGGAGCAGATCCACTAATCAAGGGATTTTGGTGGGGAAATATTCCTCCATTCATGGGGTATGATTCCTAATCATTTTGTATAAGTACCAAGTCGAATTTTTCTCTAGGAATAGATTTTAATTTAGTGTTATGGTGAAGGAGCTTGTATTTTTGCAGTTCCATTGTATTTTCTTGCAGGGATGTAATTCTACTGATGAAAATAATGAAGGTTAGTGTCATATTCAGCTTCTAAATCTTGTTCTCCTCCATAGGTATTTGAGTTTCCTTGGGCTTGGCCTACCCAGGAGCCTCAAAGCCCTTTTGTATCATCTTCTTTCCTTCTTTTCACTTTTTATTCACATGCATCTCTAGTTTTTATTTCTTTCTATTTTTGCATTTAGTATTAATGATTCTTGTTGTAGGATTGAGTTAAATGGTTGATGAAAGTTCTTTTGCAGGATCACAAGCATTATTTCAGCCTTGAAAAAGCTTTGGAAGTTCATATTAATCATTAAGCTGCTTGGATTAGTCTTCTTATTCCCAAATCTAGATTGTTGGACCTCCTTTTTAGCAAAAAAAGTAAATTCTGATATTTTTTAGAGCATTCTAACGAGCTTCAATCGAATTGATTCCACTTGGATTAGATCAAAAAAACATTCTAGTTCATAACAAAAATTTCCCCATTTCATTTTCACTTGATTTGGTTAGCCATTTTTTAGATTTACTAGCTCACTAGTTCTCGAATTTCTAGATTTTCGACTAGTAATGTATTTTTTATTTTTTTGCATCAGTTAACATAGGTATTTTTGAGTGATTCCAATTGGAATAGGGACCTAAGACATCCTAGTTAATAAAAAAAAACTCTATCCAATTTTGATTTGATTTTCTTGGTCATTAAACCCTCACCAATTTCATCATTTCACAAAGAAACTTCTCCAAGCTTTTTGAGCAAATCCATCCATCTCCCAACTTTGGTTTTGGGTTCTGAGTGATCCTAGGAATTTTATCACTCCATTCTATGCACCAACCACCTTCCCTAAGCATTCCATCACGTCCAGCACCCATCGTTTTTCTCTCGGCTGTATCCTGTAGGTTTTCAGGGGATCTTGTAGGTTTTAGCACATCCTGTAGGTTTTCCTATAGTGGCTTGTTTTGAGGCCGAATTGAGGGAAAACCTCCAAGAAGCCACACAAGGTCACCTAAGGGTATCCCAAGTCTTCCAACCATCCACCATCATCTCCAAACCACCTGCCACATCACCAAAACATATTATCTTTCACACTCTCACATGAAAAAGACAAAAAGAAAAAATTTATTTCAGTTCTTTACATGCACAGTAGTGATGTTTGATGTTTTGAATCTGTATGCTTAGGACATTAGGATTTTATACATGTTAACTTAGCATTCTTTTGAAGCAAACCCTCTTAGCAATTAGTTAGAAAATGGTGTGTTTTAACATTTGATTTCAATATCTTTCCTTGTACTTTCTTTCTTACACTAGGTTAAGCTTCCATTTTGAACATTTCATTCTCTCCAATTAGTTTAGGATTTGGCTTCAGTGCATTCTCTCCATTACATCATGAAAGAAAAGGAATGACACATTGTATGCCACACATATAGTGTCGATACCTCTTAATTTTGTACGAACCCCGAATTGATAATTAAAGTCGGTAGCCTTGGGAGTTACGACATTCTTGTTGCAGTACCAAGGCTCATCAGTAGGAACCAAGTTTTTTCACCCTGAGATGGTTGTGATGTCAGTTTTCTACCTTGATCCCTGCCTTTGCATAGACCGATAATACTTTAGGGCTTATCGATTTATTTCCTCTTCCGTCTTTCAGAACCTCCGTAAAGGTATCTAACTGTCCTTCGCGTAACCCTAAACAATGATTTAGGCACTTACGTGCCTCTGTAACTATGTTACTATCTCGTTTCCCTAATTATCTTAGTGGTTAGCCAAATTTATCATGCAATTAGGATTACCCTCACATAAACATACATTATTAATTGCATTCAAATAACATATAGAAATAGATACGTTCGCGCATCAATTTATCATTATAATGTAAACCCAGAACTTAACATATCATAATCGGATGCAATAATCATAGACATAAAACACAGTGATTCCAGAATAATTCTCTTTATTTATGATTCAAGTTCCCAGTACAGACTCTATCTGCCCTGTGCACACAGCTGCAGGGGTCCACACACTCAGCTGCAGACTTCCACCCTAGGCCTCTACACACTCAGCTGTAGAGCCTCTTCCTATGCTAAGACTCTCGCTCTTAGCTCACCCAAACTTACCAATGACTCATGACTTCTAACTTACTTACTGTACTTCTCTTCTTAGATCTTCTAAGACTTCCCTTTTATACAATCCCATGGTCCACGGACCATGGGTAGATCTCCAAAACTGACACAACTTATCTAGACTAAGGGTGGAAAACCCTTTTAACTTTAAACATCTTTGCACTCCGCAATAAAAAAATGCAGAGACTTTACATTTCTTTACACAAAATTCGGGCCTTCTGCCCAAAACTTGGGGGTTTAACCCCAAAATTGACCCCTAGGGGACCCGTTCCCAACACTCATGTTTTCATGAAGGAAATATTAAAATTTCTTTCATACCCAAGAAGATCATCTCAGATCAAGATGCCAAGTTCACTTCCAATTTTTTGAAGGTATGGTTTGTTTTTTTTGGAAACAGTAAAAAATTTAGTACAACATAGCAACCTCATACAAATGGTAAAAATGAAAGAATGAAAAAAAAAAATAGAGGACATGGTGAGGATTTATGTCATGCATTAGCCAAAGAAGTGGTAGGAGTTCATACCATTGGTTGAATTTTCATACAATAATGGGTACTAAGAGTCACTAAAGATGATCCCTTGCAATGCATTGTATGGTAGGAAATGCAACACTCTCATTAATTGGGATGAACTAGTGAATGGAGAGGTTCTTCGACCTGACATGCTAACGAAAACAGAATAAGAAGTAATTAACATCAGGAAATAATTGAAAGAATCCAAGGATAGGAAAAATATTTATGCAAATCAGTAGAGAATTTGCAAAGAATTCCAAGTGAGAGATCATGTGTATCTCTGCATCAAACTTAGAAAGAGTTCACTGAGAGTGGGATCTTGTACTAAGTTAGCACCCAAAATTTGTCGACAATTTCAAATTTTGGAAAGGCAAGACTAGTAGCTTATAGACTGGCCTTACAACCCACCATGAAAGCACATGATGTATTTCACATTTCTTTTCTTAAAAGGTATGTACATGACACTAATCATGTCCTTGTTTATTCTATGATGCAGGTGGAACCTGAGGGATAATTCCAACCAAAACCACTATGGATCCTAGATTGATGGAAAACCATGCTCAAGAATGGAGTAATAGAGAAATTCAAGGTGAAATGGAAGAAATTTCTACTAGATGAAGCAACCTCAGAGATTGCATATCAAATAAGGGTACTTTACCCATTTTTGTTTAATAAATAATGGATTTAAGTGTTATAATTATAAAGCTCATATTTTTTGTTTTATTGCATTCTATATACCAAACGTTGAGGATGGTGTTCATTTAAACAGGAGGGGTTTGTAATATCTATTGGAAGTTTTTATATTGTCGTTGATGTCAAAGTTCAGCCATTGATGTTAAGTGATGTCAAGTTCGAGGGGAGACTACTGAGTTTAATAATAGTGTGCTTAGTGTATAATGTTATTAATTTCTTGGTTGCTAACTGAGGGTTGGATGTGTATCTTAGTATCTTATATTTTAAGGAATTTTTTCTACATGTACCTTATTAAAAATACCATGAAAAGTGCTTGGTTATAGCTCTATAAAAGAGCTTTCATTTGATATATGACACTTGGTCAGATTCCTAAGGAATTTGGAGACAAACCCTTTTTAAGCGAAGGTAGTATTAGCATGCAAATATGGCTTCAATGCATCCAGTGATCTAGGGCCTAGGATAGAAAAGGTACTCTTACTCAAGAGAAAGGCCAGATGGGTGGATTAGAGAAATTAATATGAGCCTTAAAATACTATCCGAGCAGTCAAGGTGTGGAAGGCTCAATGATGAGCCTTAGTATTGCAATAAGAATGCTGCAACTCCCAAGGCTACTGACTTTAATTATCAACTTGGGGTTCGTACAAACTTAAGAGGTGTCGACACTATGTGTGCGGCATACAATGTGTCATTCCTATGCTTTCGTGATGTAATGGAGTGCATGTACTGAAGTAAAATCCTAAACTAATTGTTGAAAATGAAATGTTTGAAATGTAACCTTAACCTATTGCAAGAAAGAAAGTACAAGGAAAGAGACGGAAATTCGATGTTAAATCACACCATTTCCTAATTAACTGCTAAGAAACTATGCTTTGCAATAATGCTAAATTATCATGAACCAAATGCTACTATCTAAGCATGGAAGTAAGAAGCATCAAACATCACTAATGTGCAAGTAAAGGGACTGATATAAATCTATTTTTGTCTTTTTATTTTTTCATCCAAAATCAAGTATGCAAACTAATCTCCTTTGGTGATGTGGCAGGTGAATTAAGGATGTTGGAGCTTGGATGGAAGGGTTAGGAGATGGTTGGATGTTGTGAGAGAGCCTTGGGAGTCTTTTGGTTACTTCGTATAGGTTTTTCATCAATTCGGCCTCAAAACAGGCCATTTCAGGAAAACCTATAGGATGTACTAGAAACCTACATGATGATCCTGTAGGAATTACAGTGAACCTACATGATACAGCCGAGAGAAAAATGTGACGTGTTGGAGGTGATAGGAGACCTAGTAAAGGTGTGCGATGGGTGGAATGGAGTGGGAAAATTCCTAGGATCACTTAGAACTCAAAACCAGAGTCAGGAGATGGATGGATTCGCTCAAAAATATTGGAGAAGTTTCCTTGTGAAATGATGAAATTGGTGAGGGTTTAATGACCAAGAAAATCAAATCCAAATTGGATGGGAAATTTTTTTTATTAACTAGGATGTCATAGGTTCCTATTCCAAGTGGAATCACTCAAAAATACCTATGTTAACCCATGCAAAAAAAATAAAAAACATTACTAGTTGAAAATCTAGAAATTTGAAAGCTAGTGAGCTAGTAAATTTAATAAATGCCTAACCCAATCAAGTGAAAATGAAATGGGATAATTTTTGTTATGAACTAGAATGTTTTTTCGATCTAATTCAAGTGGAATCAATTCATTTGAAGCTCGTTAGGATGCTCTAAAAAATAGCATAAATTTATTTTTCTTTGCTAAAAAGGAGGTCCAACAATCCAGATTTGGGAATAAGAAAACTAATCCAAGCAACTCAATGATTACTATGAACTTCCAAAGAATTTACAAGGATTAAATAATGATTTTGATCTTGCAAAATAACTTACATCAACATTGTTTAGGCAAATTAATTACCTATCATTTAATTGTCAACCCGGGGGTTTCGTAAAACTTGCAAAGCATGCGTGCACTATGTATGCTAGAAATTAAGTTTCAATTTAGATCAATCTAACTACAAAACCAAATAATGAAAAACTAAATTCACCTATTCTAATTCAGCACTCAATTCAAAAGAAATTATAGTACAATTATAGTACAACACGCGGAATTGGAATCATAACCTTTCAATCTTGCAGTAGCTGAAGAGCACACCACTCTTTGAGAAATGAAAGTAAAAAAAAAATCATTCTTAACCTCTCACACAAGAAAATATAAGAAAGAAAATAAAAACAAATTCTCTTAACTTCTAGGTAGAAAGCAAATAAAAACAAATGCTCTTAACTTCTAGGTAGAAAGAAAATAAAAACAATCACTCTTAACCTCTCACACAGGAAAAGATATGAAAGAAACAAATATTAATCTATGAAAAACATTAAATCTCACACATTATAGGTGGCCAATCCAAAAGCATGAGAGATGGCAAGTTGAGAGGCTCTCAGTGCAAGCATTAACAATCAAGGTGAACATCACTCATGAGTATGGTGCTAAATCTAAATTCCATTCATAAGTAATCTTAACTTTCCACCTGAGTATCTCAAACTTTACACATGCCTTTCAAAGGAGAAGGCTCTCCTATTTATACAAAAATATAAGAAGCTACTTCATTAATGGAGTTCCATTATTCTCTCTCTAGATCCCTAGAAAATCTCATAGAGTTACACCTTAAATAGGTAATGATAAGACACATATCCTCTTTGACCTTTATCCAAATTTTCTTCGATATCTTGAAGATAATTCGAATTTGAGTATTGGAGGCCACATAAGGGTGCCTTGGAAGCTTCCAAATGACTTACACATGTCATGAAACTCAAGCCACTTTTAAGTATTAGCAAGTATATGTCATTTTTCTAAGTTTTAACCTTTTAATTCACTTATAATACTAGAAATCATTAGCTTTTGGAAAACACAAAGGCAACCCATATAATTATGAAAATGGAGGCTAATGAAAGATTATATGGCTATGGAGTTGTGACATGTGAGTGAAATGGTGGTGATAAAGGTGAAAGTGGATGATATTTTGAATACATTTTGGAGGCTGTACATACCCCCCAATTGACGTTATTGCTATAGAATTTTCTCTACAAATCAGTTAGCTCACTGATATCATGTAGATATTTCACCTGCAGATCAAACTAATATATGCAATGTACTAAAGCATAATACTAGATCTACATCTACCATAAACTTTGCGAAAGCTTAATTGAACATGAGCAACATCAAGCATGAATAGATATAACTAAGAATGAGAAGTAATCAACCATAACACAAAAGATATAACCTGGGGAAAGCACCAGCCTAAAACCCCATCTCTATATCATCAATCAAGTGGAAATCCTCAAAAACATACAAAAAGAATCATCTCAAAAGCTATCCTGCTCTCTCTGTACTCTGATGATCAATCTCATGGACTACCTAGGCCTGAATATATAGGCTACACAAGTCCTCCAAGCTCCTACTTCCTTGCACAACTTTGATTGGGGTCCAATGTCATAACATGTGTGACTTAGCCACATCATACCTACTGTAACCTCAGGTTCAACTACGCAATCCATAAGGAATAATATTCCTTCCGCATGAAAGGAATATTCACAAGGAATATCCTAGCAATTGATAATGCATTGTCCCTCCATCTGATCTCAATTGGGTCTCTGTCTAAATTGACATGCATGAGTTATCCATGACTGAATCTTCAGTTATCTGAAAATACCAGTTGTTACATGCATGCAAGCATTAACAAACTGAATCTCATTAATTTAACAACTTGTTAAATTAATCTAACTGGACTTGACTCAGTTAACTGAGCCAACTAATTACAACTCATCCTCATCCTTTAACTGATGGTTAAATCCCTCAATCAAAGGAGAAATTGTTGCATGTCCTCACATAGACTTCAAGTTCATAATTCCTTAACTAATTAACTCAAACTGAATTAATTAATTAATTTACAAACTGTTGTTAATATCAAATTCGAATTTTACTTCCTATTTCTAGTCCAGGGACTGACTAAAATAGGAATCCACACTGAACTTCTAAAAATAGAACTTCTATTTTTATCACTTCCATTTTTCATTCCCTGTTTCCCAATCCAGCACTGGTACCCAAACTACTATTTTTAGCAGTGTTATTTTTAGCACTTCTATTTTTAGCAATTTCTTGTTTCCATTTTCAACACTCCCTCTCAACAAGAAAGGCTTCCTCTTGAACTCGATCTTGTACCTTCAAAATGTTCTGCATGCAACACTTCTACCAAGTGTGGTTTCTCTAGCAACTCTCGGAACAAAAAAAAAAACTCTCAACTGACTTCTCTGTTGGGCTAGAAATGTACTTTGATGCTGAAACTCTACCTGTTGCTGACAAGTGGTCTCTCTCTGACCTCTGCACTACTCCAACATCTCCATGCATCTCGCACCATTGCACACCTCTCTATGCTACCTTGCACTGGTTCAACACACTTGTGTCTCTCGCATTGTTGTAGCCTGCTAGCTCTGCGCTGTCCTGGGATTCCCTGCAATGTAGCTCTCTCTGCCACTCGATTTGCATCTGTCTCTACCCAATCAGTCAGTCCTACTACTCCTCATTGGGGCTCCTGTAGCAAGGTCGAATCAAAGAGGTTGGGTACCTCAAGGATCCTACCCCTCCTCCTTGGGATGATCACTCCACATCACCCCACCTCCTACCTAGAGGTATGGCTGCATGTGATCCCTCTGCCCACCTGGCTTGAAGTTTCCCCCTACTGGAGGTCTCTACATGAGTAGATGTCTCTACTCGATCTCCTCTCAGCTTCCCCTATTGTGGCTGCTCCACAACCTCCTGAAGCTGTTGCACCAATCGTGGCTCCTCCACAATCGTCTGAGACTTCTTCTGGCACTACATGTTGAGAGGTAATATACTCAACCACCAAGTCTCCATCAGTTTCCTTGCTGCTCAAGGCTTTGCATGCATCTTGAACCTCAAGAGCATACAGGTTCTTGACCCGTGAACCAATCTGCTTCACCTGTCTAGTGATGATGTGTCTAAGGAAAACCTTTCCCTTACTAAATACTACATCATAGCCTCTGTCTTCCAGCATTGTGATCGACACCCAGTTTCTCTTCAGTCCTGGTACATACTTGACATCGGTCAAGGTAAGGCGAGCTCCATTCTCCCTCTGAAAAATAATTGTGCCTTCACCTGAGACACTATACTTTTCATCATTACCCATCGCTATGAGTATCTGGAGATCTTTCTCCTCCAAAGTACTGAACAAACTCTTGTCGCTGGTCATGTCAAAAGAAGCTCCACTGTTAAGAAACCAACCAATTCCCACCATGGATGAAACAATGCATGCGAAGGTGTGAAATCCAGCTTGAACTATGAAGCAAGTGCCTCACCTTCAGATCCTTCCTCGAATCCCTTCTTGGATTTCCTCAGTGGACAATTTGTAACAAAATGGCCCACCTCATGACAACGAAAGCATCGTACTTTCAATTTGTCAAACTTCTTCCCACCATGGGAAGAACTAGATTCAAAAAGAGAAACCTTCTCCTTCCCCTTCTTCTCTTTACTCGCTATGGCACAGTTTTCTTCATTGTCCATGGATGAAGAACCATTGCTAGTGCTTCTTCTTATCTCCTCCTGCATCAAATCAAACCAAAGTTGTTCCGAATCTGGTAGTTTCTCTCTTCCATTAACCGAGTCCTGGTAGCTATGCCAGCTCTTAGGAAGACCAAGGAGTGTAAGACTCACCATGTCATCATCAGCTGACATGATCCCTACACTTCCAAGCTCATCCCTACATGAGGTGAACTTGTTCAGATACATAGAGATAGTGTCATCCTTTTCACACTTGATCTTTCGAAGTTTTTCCTTCAATGCTAGCTTCCTCTGATCACTGCTATTTTGATAAAGATATTTCAATGTTTTCCACATCGAAAATGGAGTCTCCTTCCCGTGGAGGCTTGAGACTATGTGATCTCGAACTCCCTCCAGAAGGATTCTGCTTGCTCTAGCCACACACTTCTTCCATTCCGCTAGTTGAGTAGCATCAATCGTCTTCGGGACTTCTTGATCAATGAAGTCCTTAAGGCCATTATCTTCTAATACTGCCTCCATGCGATCTTTCTAGGCTATATAATTCGAATTGCCATCAAGGGCATATTCGAGTCTCAAACCATAGAACGCCATCAGTGAAATAGATGTGATAAGAACTCAATTCAATATTCAGAAACCACAAACTTCAACTTCTCCCTTCTTGTATATTGTTCTTCCTTTATCACCTGTGCTTTGATACTATGTAGAATTTTCTCTACAAATCGGCTAGCTCATTGATATCATGTAGAAATTTCACCTGCAGATCAAACTGATATATGCAATGTACTAAAGCATAATACTAGATCTACATCTACCATAAACTTTGTGGAATCTTATTTGAACATGAGCAACATCAAGCATGAACAGATATAACTAAGAATGAGAAGTAATCAACCATAACACATAAGATATAACCTGGGGAAAGCACCAGCCTAAAACCCCATCTCTGTATTATCAATCAAGTGGAAATCCTCAAAAACATACAAAAAGAATCAGCTCAAATACTATCTTGCTCTCTCTGTACTCTAATGATCAAGCTCATGGACTACCTAGGCCTGAATATATAGGCTACACAAGTCCTCCAAGCTCCTACTTCCTTGTGCAGTTTTGATTGGGGTCCAATGTCATAACATGTGTGAATTGGCCACATCATACCTGCTGTAACCTCAAGTCCAACTACGCAATCCATAAGGAATAATATTCCTTCTGCATGCAAGGAATATTCACAAGGAATATCCTAGCAACTGATAGTACATTGTCCCTCCATCTAATCTCAACTGGGTCTTTGTCTGAATTGACATGAATGAGTTATCCATGAGTGAATCTTCAGTTATTTGAAAATACCAATTGTTACATGCATGCAAGCATTAACAAACTAAATTTCATTAATTTAACAACTTGTTGAATTAATCTAACTGGACTTGACTCAGTTAACTGAGCCAACTAATTACAACTGATAATTACAACTCGTCCTCATCCTTTAATTGATGGTTAAATCCCTCAATCAAAGGAGAAACTATTGCATGTCCTCACATAGACTTCAAGTTCATAATTCCTTAACTAATTAACTCAAACTGAATTAATTAATTAATTTACAAACTGCTGTTAATATCAAATTTGAATTTTACTTCCCATTTCTAGTCCAGGGACTGAGTAAAATTGGAATCCACACTGAATTGCTAAAAATAGAACTTGTATTTTTAGCACTTCCATTTTTCATTCCCTGTTGCCCAATCCATTACTGGAACCCAAACTGTTATTTTTAGCAGTGCTATTTTTAGCAATTTATTGTTGCCATTTTCAACAATTGCATGTCCTCTTGCAATCTACTACATTTCTTAATCATGATTTGCTTTTGAATGAGCCTGGCTTATATCAATTGCCCTTAAACTTTGCATTTGATAGTATTTGACAATTTTATTTCGTTTTGCAAAGTATTCCTTGTCATACATTGAATTGCAACATGTTTGGTTGGTTCTTGTGTGACAACAAAATCTTAATTGGTATTGGTTCTTGTGTTTGAATACCTTGTTTCTTTTTGTTGTAGCAAGATACATTGAACATGTTTAAGAATGCATAAATCAGCCATATAATATGCTCATCATTTAGGCATTTATTTGCAAATCACATAACTTTTGAACCATGATGCAATCATAATGATTAGGACAAGTATGTTAGGATGAAATGAAGTGAAATGGAACGAATTGATATGGATGTGATAATAAATGGATGTCCCTTCCCCCCAACTAAAGGTGTTTATGATTTTTTTCAAATGAGAAAGGAAATATGGTGAAGTCTTTTCCAAAAATTATAACTTCAGTATTCAAGGAATTCTATGATTAAAAGCTATAAAATAACATACCTTTACTTACCTAAGAAGTGGAAAAAATGTGCATATGTAGAGAATTTGTAGCTACTGCTGGATCATGGAATAGAATCTAGAATTTCATCTGCTTCTTGGTTGCATAAATCATGGATGAGGTGGTGAAAGTGGATATTTTATTGCTGCTACTAAATCTGTCGTATCTGCTACAAAATGTTGAATGATATAGTCTTCACTTGCTACAAAATGCAATGGTACAATTCTAATCGTGCGAATGAATGTGTTGTTGTCGAGCATGAAGAGAATTCATTGGATCACTGACCATTGATGAATTTCATTAACCAATGCGAGGCAAACTCACCACTAATGTCAACAAGTGCCAAGGTACCTAAGTACATCTTGCAAAGTGCGAATAAATGAGCTGATGTCGATCCACTTGCAAGATCCAATGATTAAGAGACATTGATGTATTCCCATGATTGTCAGTGAGAGAACTTGTCATTGGTGCATACAAGCCTCAAGGTACTAATAAGGACTCTGGCCCTGAACCTAGATAAGATTTTGATGTCGATAGGCCAGGACTTGTTAGAAGGGAGGCCTTAAGGAATCCTCCATCATCTAACACAAGTATGAAATGATGATTTTGGAAGGATTATAAATGAAAAATTTTGCAATGGATCAAGGTTTATTTAATGGAAAGGAAAATGACAAGAGGGTAAACAAGCGAACGGATAAAAAAAAAAATGACAAATCAGCATGTAAGTGAGTTGAATGTCTTTATTAATGGGTTAATGAATGGAAATTATGGAAAATGTGAATGGAAAATGTAAAGGAAACATACGACACTTGCAAGGAAAATGGTGATGACGATACTTAGTGAAAAATTCTTGGACAACTTGTGAGTTTGGAGAGGAAAAAATGATGGCATTTATGGATGATAGAAATGGATTTATTGATTCATCTCTGCTGAAATTGACCGTAGAAAACCAATCGTGCACAAATTGGCCTCCTTCAATTCTCTGATTGTCCTGGAACCTAAAAATAAACATGGAACTAACATTGCAATAAAACGTAAGTGTGTTCAAAGAGAAGTGACCAGTTTCTTTTTGATACATATGAAAAAAATTGCATAATTAATAGGTTCATGACGTGTCTTCGTTTCAAATGGTTAGTCCAATTTCACAATTGCGATAATAAATCCAATTACTAAAAAAAGGAATTTCCTCAATTTATGTTTGAATCATAGCACTTCATAAAGAAATATTATTTGCAAATGCTTAATGATTCCTGCAAAACAATCTTCGATAAAAAAAATTCATCAATCGACCCTGCAGATAAAAGGCCTTTAAAGTTCTTCTTTTTCCCTGCATTATGCTAAACATAACATTAGACAAATCCAATGATAAATTTTAAGCATGATTTTGACAAGGTAAAAACTCAACCTTAACAAAATTCGATTTGCAATTAAGTTTATTTAAGGTGAGTTTATTGCGCCTTTATTCGATCTATTTTTCTCTTCCTCTTTTTTTCTATTTCCTGCTTCGACGAGTGTGTTTAAGTGGATCATCACAACAATTTTTTTCAATTTTCTTCAATCACACAATGAATTTCACAAAAAAAAAAAAATCAAAATTTTTTTCGACAATTTTCCATGGAAATTTTCTTAAAAGCAATAAAACTAATAAAAATTTTACAAAATTAAAAAGTGAAATATACAAACAAAACATTAAACACACTAATAAGAAAACATAACATATCATAAACATAACATACATAACATCAAAATTAAAGCATATAAAAACATAACATTAAAATATATACTAAAAAAGACAACATTATACATAAAATATTAAAACAGATCAAACAAGAATAAATTGTAACATATAACATAAATATATACATTAAAAACAAAACAAAACATATAAATGACAAAGAGGAAATTTATAAACAAATAAAACAAATAATATTAAAAATCAAACACTCCATTATAAAACATAGCGTAAAAAAACAAAACATAACATATATTATAAAAACATTAAAAGGAACAACATTCAAACAAATTGACATCAAAATATGAATACATAAAGAAAACAACGTAACATCAAAACAATACATACACGACGCAATATAAAAATGAATTTTTCCATGTTTAAAATGAAAAGTCAAAACATGTGAAAGAAACAAAATGTGTGAAATGTTGAAGCATGTGAAAAAGCGTGGTCTGTGCAGCGTTGAAGAATGATGGAGGAAGCATTGTTGGAGTTCAATTCCTTTCGCGGTATAGCTTGGAGGTATTAAGGTGTTTGTGCATCGATGGAAGGAATTCACAGTTGGGCTCCTGGATGAAGTCTAGAAGTGTTCAACCATCAAACTTGTCAGCCTTTAAATCCTTTATTCTTTCAACGTTGGGATTCATTAACAACACACAGCCTTGGCATTCAAATATTTTCTTTCTATCAACTTAAGTTTTTAAAATTCATTGCAAATAAAGAACATTGAAATATGTTCTGGACAAGAACTCGAAAATCTAACTCTTTCTGCTTAATTTTTCGTCCAAACACATAGAAACCAAAAAAAAAAAATTGCAGAAGAGCATTTACCATGCAAAAAGTTGTTGCGCTAGACAAGAAAGGATCATGGATCGATGGATGGCTTCTTATTTAAAGATCGCAATGAAGCATACATTTATCCAACCACTATAGAGGATCTTTTCTGGCCTCTATCAACGTTGAAGTATACTTTCGAGTAGTGGATCCCTCTTCATCATCCAAAGATCTTGAAAATTCACAGTCCTCCATGCCTCAAACCAGGGAGTTTTCATCATCAAATTTATTGTGATCGACAAGGAAATTCCAGCCAAAAGGGATTGAACCGTGATTTCCGCCCCCATGATCTCAACAAATCGATAATGATGCCAACAAATTGCTAAAAAAAATTGTGGTGGTTGTTTTTTTATCCAAGTTTGTACCCTTGGATATTTAAAACAGTAGCCACACCAAGCTCCCATCGCCACCCAGATCTCCACAAGTTCTAGAGCTCTCGATAAACAGGTGTGATTTCCTTTGGCTTCCAGCAGTCTTGATGCTTCAATTCCTTGCCAAGTTGCAGGAATTGTTGGATAGCAAAGTTCACTCCCACTGCTATAGATTAAAGCATCAAATTCATAAGGTAGTATATTTCTAGAGTTTCATCAACTGTCAACGTAGTTGATAGCAAAAGACCCGCAAATCTTGTTTCTATTGCATCACAACACTCAACTTTGATTATCTTCTAAATGATTTCCAACATACAGGAAGATACATTACCACTGTCATCATAGCAGTACACAGCAAAAAGCCTCCTCTTCTCTTCAGATCAAGGCTGATTGTGATCATGCTAGGCCTAAAATCAAAGTTCTTTTTAATTAGCTCCAGATATCGGCTACGAAGTGCCCTGTGAATTACCCTCAGATGCACAGTCCCAGATTTAAAGATTGTTAAGTACACCTTTGGATTATAAATCCTTGAAGTGTGACTATATCATTGAAGTAAGAACTAAACGAATGTCCTCCTAACAAATACCCATCAATGAAGCGGATCTACCTCTTGTAGATCAGGGAGATCAGATCACGGTCGCAATTTCCTCTGTGCACTAATCAAAAACCATTTTTTCTCACACAATTTTCCAAAAAAGGCTCTAGAGAACCCCGAATATCTCCCAATCAGTTACGAATTCGAGAAAATCATTCCTGGGTTTTATAACTGACACTATTTAAAGAAAAACCCACGTTTTAATTTTTAGAAATTCGTTTTCATTTGGCCATAAATCATGTTTTAAAACTAACGTTTCTAAGCTGCTACGCATTTCCTCTATAAGTATTGCACTTGGGCTTTCTTCCATAACAACTACTAGATCTGGATATTTGGCATGAAATGAATACTCCTCAGCAGTTGAAAAAGGTGGCACCCCCAATATATTCCTTCCTAATCAATCTATCAGTAGGATGCCAACAATTGTGCCCAATGCATTCACACAACAACAACTAATGACAGCGATAAAGCTATCCTACGAGAGGCAAATCTTTCTAGTTCCATGATACATGGACTCGATAAGATGACAAAAATGTTCAATAGTCAAGGGCTTCCTTTTTGGTTGAGGTTCATGTTGAAGGATTTGATTGATCTAAGAAATAATGAATGGTGACAAAGGAGGAAAGTTGAGGGTCCAAGAAAATAGAGTAAGTGCATTGGAATGTTGTGCAAGAATAATGCACAAGGAGCCCACTCTTGAGGGACCAATATGGATCATTTGTGTTAGAGACTTATGATACCTGGATTTAAAAATTGGTCTATGCAAAGCCCTTCAACATAGAGGTTTTGATGGTGGATGCAGAATCAAATTAGGCTCAGCTACAAAAACGAGTTGTTTCTGCAGCTCCTCAACAAAAGAATAGATATGCAACAATTTGAAGCAAGATTTATATATGAATTTTTTTATATCTTTTTTATGTATTTGGATTTTGATTTTTAAGCTAATTCATTTGAATTTTTTTCTTTGCAAGTCACATGAGAGCTTAAGTTGTCAATTTGTCAATTCTCTTAAGAAAAAGAATTGATAATTTTTATTAAAAATTTACATTTCCCTTATTCAAAAACATGAATTTTTTTTTTTTAATTGAAAATCTAACACGATTTTTTTTATTATCAAAACATGCTTTTTTATTGAAAATTAAGAAATGCAAGAAAATAAATAAAAATCTAAATATTTTAAAGTCTAAAATGTAAAAAATAAAAAATAAATTGCAATCAAGAACTTAAAAAAAATGCAGTCAAACTTGATTTTATTTTTCCTATTTTATCCTACTTAAAAGATTTTTTTTATTGTTAAGTATATGAATGTTTTCAATGGAGCCATTTACGGATTAGACTTTCTAGAATGTTCATATCCAAATTTGCAAAATGTACTTGATTGTGCATGAGGACATGAAAAATCGTTTTAACCTTTAGATTTGTCACAAAGATCTCTTGAAGAACGGATGAATGTTGTGGCACAATTGTGTTTCGATATCATTCCTCAATGTAGTCTTTATGCTCCAAAATATTCATTCTAGATCCTTTGCCCATAAATGCTTAGTATCAATTTTTTTATATATATTTTTTATAAAAATGATATGCAACTAAATGATTTATGCGTCTACATGCTTTAATCATGCGCCTAGGAAAAAATTGAAAAAGAATATGAACTCTAGACTGAAAGCTAGTTCCTATGCACACTTCCCTGGCAACGGTGCGAAAATGTTGAGGCAAATTAAGTACCTATCATTTGATTGTCAACCAGGGGGTTTCGTAAAACTTGCGAAGCATGCGTGCACTATATATGCTAGAAATTAACTTTCAATTTAGACCAATCTAACTACGAAACCAAATAATGAAAAACCAAATTCAGCTATTCTAATTCAGCACTCAATTCAAAATAAATTATAGTACAACACACGAAATTGGAAGCATAGTCTTTCAATCTTGCAGGAACTGAAAAGCACACCACTCTTTTAGAAACGAAAGCAAAAAAAAAAAGCATTCTTAACCTCTCACATAGGAAAAGATATGAAAGAAAATAAAAACAAATGCTCTTAACTTCTAGGTAGAAAGCAAATAAAAACAAATACTCTTAACTTCTAGGTAGAAATCAAATAAAAACAATCACTCTTAACCTCTCACACAGGAGAAGATATGAAAGAAAATAATTGTTGGCATTATGGCACAAGTTTGGAGCTATGGCACAGGTGTTGTCCTTGATGGCAACTCTCTTTGGTGACAAATCTTAGGTCCAGATCTTAGTTCAGGCTTTCAGAATGAAGAAAAATATATATACGCAAGTTCACCTAGACAAAGGCACGTATACACGCGGGTTAAACGTTACAAAGGCGCGTATGCATATACACGCACTTTCATGCAAGGAAAAGCGCGTATATGTTGGAGAACTTACTTTTGGTCCGTGGTAGTTAGTCCTTGGTATTTGAACCTATGGTTTTGGACCATGGTATCTCGTCAGAAGTGTTGACCCCAAGTATTGGGTCCAAGGTATTTTTTTATTATGGTTTTGGACCGTGGTATTGTGAAAGGCCTAAGATTATAAAAGAGGAAGGAGATCAGTTGGCAAAGGATTATCTGAATTAATTGAATATCTAATAAGCGCAAGATCTGAAATATTGGTGATTGGGGTTATGGTGCAGATCTGGATCTGAATGAAGGAGGAACCTTAGCACAAAGAAGGATAAGTTCTATTGATGGGTCATAATCTTTTGGCTTGAATGATAATATATTTGCATGATTTTGATCTGTTATATGTGGCACATGCTTGATCTATAAATCTGATAATCTAGGTTAATCAGTGTCTGAATATTTGAAAGAGTGAATTATCTTTTATAGATCTGTACGTAGGTTTAGTGAAGCAAAGGCGCATATACACGCTGGTTCAGTGAATGAAAACTGCGTATACGCATGTTTCTCCAAACACAGAAGCGTATGCACGCAAGTTTCAGGTTATTGAAGTAGCGTATATCTTTTGAGTTGTGATCTAGCTACTTCTGTTTATTGCTGCAGTGTTCTGGGTTTATAATTTGGTGTGTGGTTACTGTTACTGTGTTTTGAGTACAACTGTCAGAGAAGTATCTACTTGATTCAGTTCTAATTGGTGAAAAGGAGATTGTTTGATGCAAAAAAAATTTATGATTGATTGATGTTCATGGATCCAGTCTGAAAATTTATGAAACGTGGTCCCTGGAAGAAAGAGAAGGTTGTAGCCTTCTGTAGGCTAGCACCTACGTACTAGTATCTTGGCTAGTGTAAGAGCTAAGGGGGTTGTAGCTCCCTTCCAGGAGAAGCTAGAGAACGAGAGAGGGTTGTAGCTCTCTGCAGGTTGCAGTCTGCGTATTGGTAAAGGACTGCACCAGTACATTGTAAAAAGAAGTTTCTAATTAAAAGAAGATAGAGACGAATTGCAGCAGGTGGTTTTCACCCACATTGGGTTTCCACCTTATATCTTGTGTTCTTGTGTGTGATTGTCATCTGCTATGTTTTACTGTTTCTGGTTACTGGTTATTTAATTCTGATACACAGATTAACAATCAACATCTGAAAGACAAAGTAAATTATAAGTTTGCACTATATACGAGGGTTTCCTTCTACATAGTTGCGTATATACGCAGGTTTAATTAACTGAAGTAGCGTATATTATCTGGATTTGAAAAAGGGAATATTTGACTTGATAATACTGATTCACCCCCCCTCTTAGTATTATTTCCAACAATTGGTATCAGAGCCAAGTTCTTCTGAAGAAGCTTGATCGCTTGAAGGAAGATCCATCATCATGAGCAACTACGAGAGAGAAGCATCTATCAGACCACCAATATTTGATGGGACAAACTTCGTATGTTGGAAGGTAAGAGTTACTGCCTATCTTCAATCTTTTGGTACAGAAGTCTAGGATATCATAGATACAGGGTACACTTTTCCATCAGCAACTCCTACAGATCCGGCTGAGAAGAAGAAATATGAAACAAATGCAAAGGTTGTCAATACTCTATTAGGATGTCTATCTCAATCAGAATTCGTGAAGGTTATGCAGTATAAATCCGCAAAAGAAATATGGGACAAGATTGTTCTGAGCTATGAATGAGATGATCAGGTAAAACAAGCAAAACTTCAAACCCTCAGAATTCAGTATGAAACTCTCAGAATGCACAACGATGAAAGTGTGGCTAACTATTTCCTTCGTGTAGATGAGATTGTTAGTTGTATGAAAAATTTGGGTGAAGAAATAAAAGAGGCTGTTGTGGTTGAAAAGGTTCTAAGATCTTTGTCCCCTAGGTTTGAATCTAAAGTTTCTGCAATAGAAGAAAAAGAGAATCTACGAAACCTTACCATGTCACAGCTGCACGAAATACTGACTGCTTATGAAATGAGGAAAGGAGGACCATCAGACAGGAGAGAAGCTGCCTTCAAGGCTTCAGGCAAAGGAGATTACTATGAGTCAGGACACGTGTTAGAAGAAGAAGAAGAATCAAATTTTGTCAAAAACCTTCAACGGGGTGCTGGACGATTCCGAGGTAAGTTACCATTCAAATGCTTTTCTTGTGGAAGAGTCGGTCACTATACTGCCAAATTTCCTCATAAGGATACGATTGACAAGGGGAAGGAACCTGTTAGATGGAACAAGAAACAAAATGCAAATAAGAAAAGCTATTACACTCATGAAGATAGTGATGGACTTTCAAATAGTGACGAAGATGAACGAGGTAATAATTATAAACTTTTAATGGCTTTTGAAGATGATGATTACATGGATGCTATAGATGAAGAAGGTCTTTATGAAGAGATTTCTAATCTCAAAATTTGTTTAGAAGAGAAAAATGTGATTATTGATTCTCTGCAATGTCAACTGGCTGAAAGGGAAAAACATCATGAAAAATTGGAATGTGAAATTGTTGGTCTTATAAAAGAGATTGAGAAAACAAAAGCTCTTAATCTTAAATTTGTTAAAGGATCTAAAACTCTAGATGAGATTATCAATGTGCAGCATTCTCCACTAATCAAGATAGGTTTGGGATATAATGGAGATGCATCTCAAGCATCCACCTCCAAAAGTTATCTTGATGCAGCAAGGAGGAGTGAGCAAAGGCCTAATAGAAATCATTAGGTAAATCAGGGACAGTTTACCTCAAGAATGAACAAAGACTATCAAGAAAATCGGGGGTAATCTACCTTAAGGGCAAACAGAAGCCACAACCAGCCACAGGTAAAATCTTCCCAATTTTCCTCAAGAATGGATGTCAGTAGAAACTACAATCAGTTGGTTGATAGATTTGATAATCGCAGGAGTTTCTTCAATGGCCAATGTTTCTCTTGCCATAACTTTGGTCACAAAGCAGCTCAATGTGTTGCCTATAAGACAATCATGACTAGAGAAGCTCAAAAACAAAGAAGTATGACTGGAATCATGAAAAGAACCTATAACAACTTTTCTGCCCTTGAAAGTGAAATTGAATGTTCTATTTGTAATAACTTCAGTCATGAAGAATCTGAATGCAGGAGCAGGTTTCGGAAGACAACTCAGAAGGAACAAACCTCGAATGCCAGAACATGGAGAATGAAGGAACCGCAACCAGAAAGATGTGGGATAGCTTTATATGCAGAAGGACAAGAAAATCAATGGTATATCGACAGTGGATGTTCGAAGCATATGACAGGTGATAAAGAAAAACTTCAACCATATAGTGCTTTAGAAAAAGGAAAGAAAGTTTCTTTTGGAAATGATACCCCTGCAGTCATAAAAGGAAAAGGCACTATTCAGTTGAAAGAAAAAGTCAAGGCTGGAAATGTTTTGTATGTTGATGGCTTGAAGCATAATCTACTGAGTGTCAGTTAGATGTGTGATCAAGGAACTGAGGTAATATTCCGATCAAATGGATGTAGTGTTCATGATCTTGATACAGGGAAAACAGTGATCAAAGGCATAAGAACTCCAAATAATTTATACATATTTGAAGAAGGACAACAACAATGCTATTTGAGCAAGAACGATGAACATTGGTTATGGCACCGGAGGTTGGCGCATCTAAGCTTTTCACAGATATGGAAGGCATGCAAATACCAAGTAGTTCGTGGTCTTCCAGACATCAGAATTCCAGATAATACAATATGCAAATCATGTCAGTTTGGTAAGCAAACCAGAACTAACTTCCCTGAGAAGGAAGGATCAGCTAGCAGGCCTCTTGAACTAGTCCATACAGATGTATGTGGTCCATCTAGGAAAAGGTCACCTCGAGGAGAAGAATACTTTATATTATTCATTGACGACTTCTCCAGGATGGTTTGGATAGGACTTATGAAGCACAAAGACGAAGCCTTCGAAAAATTCAAATCTTTCAAAGCCTTGGTTGAAAACGAATCAGATCACAAAATTAAGTGCCTCAGATATGATAGAGGTGGGGAGTTTACCTCAAATGAATTTTTCAATTTTTGTGAAGAACATGGAATAAGAATGGAATTCTCTACAGCTAGGACTCCTCAGCAAAATGGAGTAGTGGAAAGGATGAAAAGAACGGTTCAACAAATGGCTCGTGCTATGCTTGATGAGTTTGGAACTCCTGCAACCTTTTGGGGTGAAGCTGCATTTGTTGCGGTTGTGATTCTCAACAAAACAAATGTCTGGGTGAACAACACTCAAACTCCTCATGAGCTCTGGTATGGTGAGACTCCTTCAGTAAAACATTTCAAAATTTTTGGAAGCAAATGCTATATTAAGAATAATGATGAACATCTTGGCAAGTTTGAACCTAGAGTAGATGAAGACATTCTCCTTGGTTATTCTCCCCACAGCAAAGCTTATAAGTGTTACAATAAAAGACTTGGAAGAATTGTTGACAGCATTGATGTAGTGGTTGATGAAGAAGGAAACATTCCTAGGCAAGTAAATTATGAAAATATCGAAGAAGATGAAGACCATCCTTCAAATCAGACTGATGATGAAGAAGAACCTCAAGAGGCACCAGAGGAATAGATAAGGATAGAAGAGAAGACTCCATCTAGGTACGTTCAGAAGAATCATCCAGAATCTAAAATTTTGGGGCAGAAAGAGGTAGGTATACAAATAAGAAGAACAATTGCAGAAGCCTCAAGCTATTTGGCATTGCTCTCCTCCACTGAACCACAAAATGTAAAAGAGGCATGCAAAGATGAATGCTGGGTCAAGGAAATGGATGAAGAACTTGAACAGATCAAAAAGAATAACACTTGGGAGCTGGTTCCTAGACCAAAAGATAAGAATGTCATAGGGACAAAATGGATATTTAAAAACAAGATGAATGAAAATGCGGAAGTGATTAGAAACAAGTCCAGACTTGTTTTTAAAGGGTATGCTCAACAAGAAGGAATAGACTTTGAAGAAACTTTTGCTCCCGTTGCTAGACTTGAGGCCATCCGAATGTTTCTTGCTCTCTCAAGCTTTCATAAGTTCAAAGTATTTCAAATGGACGTGAAATCAGCCTTTCTGAATGGAGACTTAGAAGAAGAGGTGTACATTGAGCAACCAGATGGTTTCATTCTTGGGAATGATCCAAATCTTGTATGTAGATTAAAAAAGGCTCTTTATGGTCTTAAACAGGCTCCAAGGGCTTGGTACTATCGTTTGGACAAATATCTTCATCAACAAGGTTTTTCAAAGGGATCAGCAGATAGCAATCTTTATATAAAAATTGAAAATGACAAATTGCTAATACTTGTTGTGTATGTAGATGATATTATCTTTGGCAGCAATGAAGAAGCTATGAGTCAAAGCTTTGCCTTGGTGATGCACAAAGAATTTGAAATGTCTTTGCTTGGAGAACTGACATATTTTCTTGGATTGCAAATCCAATAAAATGAAGGCGGTATCTTTTTGTCTCAAACCAAGTATCTCAAGCAGATCTTGAAGAAATATGGCATGGAAGATGCAAAACCAGTATGTACCCCCATGGTTACAGGATGCAGCCTCAGTGAAAATGATGAATCATCAGCAGTGCATCAACCAACGTATAGATCTATGATTGGAAGTCTACTTTATTTGACAGGTACACGACCAGACATCATGCATGCAGTGGGAATAGTTGGAAGATTTCAAGCAAATCCTAAGGAAACTCATCTTCAGGCAGTTAAGAGAATCTTCAAGTACCTTCAAGGAACTCAAAACTATGGCTTATGGTATCCTAGAGATATAGATCTCACACTTCATGCTTATACAGATGCAGACTGGGTCGGAAGCGTGGATGACAGGAAGAGCACAAGTGGCGGTGCATTCTTTATGGGTTCCAGATTAGTATCTTGGTTCAGCAAGAAACAAAGTTCGATTGCTTTATCTACAGCTGAAGCAGAATATGTGGCTGCTGCATCTTGCTGCACTCAACTCCTTTGGATGATGTAGACCTTGCAGGATTTTCAAATCACATCCATCTTATGTGATAATACAAGTGCAATCAGCATTTCAAAGAACCTTGTCATGCATTCAAAGACCAAGCACATACCGATCAAGTCTCACTTTCTCCGTGAACAAGTGTTGGAACAAAAGGTCAAATTGGAGTATGTTCCTTCTAAGGAACAAGTTGCTGATATTCTCACTAAACCACTACCCAGGGAAACTTTTGAATACCTCAGACAGAATCTAGGAGTAGTTGGTGCATCATCTTGCTGTTAAATCTTGTCTGTTTCAGAGAAAAATGGGTGTGCGCGAGTTGCATAAGGAGGATCTGTGTACATACGCCGGTTTGTGCAGAGACAGTCGCGTATATGGAGGATTGATGGAAATCAGTAGGGTCAGGCTCTGGTTGAAGATATTATGATGTGGGTCTGACAGAGACCATCTGGCACAGGTTCAGGGGGAGCAGATAAAATTCTAATGATGCATTTTTGGCATTATCTTAGAAGCTTTTGGTTCTAGTTCACAACTGTTGTTGGGTTCAGGTGGAACAAAGGCAGAGGGAGAATAGAAGGATATCTTGGTTGCTGATCTGAATGGTGATTGACAGAGCTGCTGCTATTAGTTATTGGTGACTTTCATAAGTCTTGTTCTAGGTATTTCATCTCTATGTCATGCATCTCTTTTGTGGTATTTCTTTTATGGTGTCAAGGTCATGTAACGGCCTATTTTGGTTTCCCCACTATGCCTGGGATGAACATGTAATGAACTTGGTCGTCATATGTAAATTTCTGATGTATCCCCACTTGGTTGGGTGATGGATGTATGTAATGAGTCTTTTGGTGATAGGAAGGTCTTTTATAATGTATAAGTCATGGTTCTTCTTGAAGAACATCTTTTTGTAGATCTTGCCTACAGTCAGGGGGAGCATGGTCAGCACAGTCGGGCAGAGATTTCAGCATGTACTCAGGGGGAGCACAACCCTTTTCCCTTGATGACAAAGGGGGAGAATGACTTTGAGGATTGTGGGGTTGCCATCAAGTCCAAAGGGGGAGATTGTTGGCATTATGGCACAAGTTTGGAGCTATGGCACAGGTGTTGTCCTTGATGGCAACTCTCTTTGGTGACAGATCTCAGGTCCAGATCTCAGTTCAGGCTTTCAGAATGAAGAAAAATATATATACGCAGGTTCACCTAGACAAAGGCGCGTATACACGTGGGTTAGACGTTACAAAGGCGCGTATGCGTATACATGCACTTTCATGCAAGGAAAAGCACGTATATGTTGGAGAACTTACTTTTGGTCTGTGGTAGTTAGTCCTTGGTATTTGAACCTATGGTTTTGGACCATGGTATCTCGTCAGAAGTGTTGACCCCAAGTATTGGGTCCAAGGTATTGTTTTATTATGGTTTTGGACCGTGGTATTGTGAAAGGCCTAAGACTATAAAAGAGGAAGGAGATCAGTTGGCAAAGGATGATCTGAATTAATTGAATATCTAATAAGTGCGAGATCTGAAATATTGGTGATTGGGGTTATGGTGCAGATCTGGATCTGAATGAAGGAGGAACCTTAGCGCAAAGAAGGATAAGTTCTATTGATGGGTCATAATCTTTTGGCTTGAATGATAATATCTTTGCATGATTTTGATATGTTATATGTGGTGCATGCTTGATCTATAAATCTGATAATCTAGGTTAATCAGTGTCTGAATATTTGAAAGAGTGAATTATCTGTTATAGATCTGTGCGCAGGTTCAGTGAAGCGAAGGCGCGTATACACGTTGGTTCAGTGAATGAAAACTGCGTATACGCAGGTTTCTCCAAACACAGAAGCGTATGCACACAAGTTTCAGGTTATTGAAGTAGCGTATATCTTTTGAGTTGTGATCTAGCTGATTTGTTTATTGCTGAAGTGTTCTGGGTTCAGAATTTGGTGTGTGGTTACTGTTACTGTGTTTTGAGTACAGCTGTCAGAGAAGTATCTAGTTGATTCAGTTCTAATTGGTGAAAAGGAGATTGTTTGATGCGGAAATTGTTTATGATTGATTGATGTTCATGGATCCAGTCTGAAAATTTATGAAACGTGGTCCTTGGAAGAAAGAGAAGGTTGTAGCCTTCTGTAGACTAGCACCTACGTACTAGTATCTTGGCTAGTGCAAGAGCTAAGGCGGTTGTAGCTCCCTTCCAAGAGAAGTTGGAGAACGAGAGAGAGTTGTAGCTCTCTGCAGGTTGCAGCCTGCGTACTGGTAAAGGACTGCACCAGTACATTGTAAAAAGAAGTTTCTAATTAAAAGAAGATAGAGACGAATTGCAGCAGGTGGTTTTCACCCACATTGGGTTTCCACCTTATATCATGTGTTCTTGTGTGTGATTGTCTTTTGCTCTATTTTACTGTTTCTGGTTACTGGTTATTTAATTCTGATA
The DNA here is from genome assembly GCA_031772625.1 of Pinus tabuliformis. Lineage (NCBI taxonomy): Eukaryota > Viridiplantae > Streptophyta > Pinopsida > Pinales > Pinaceae > Pinus > Pinus tabuliformis. Next base: position 750,227,263 of record CM062816.1, on the reverse strand, counting down.
CACAGATTAACAATCAACATCTGAAAGACAAAGTAAATTATAAGTTTGCACTGTATACGCGGGTTTCCTTCTACATAGTTGCATATATATGCGGGTTTAGTTAACTGAAGTAGTGTATATTATCTGGATTTGAAAAAGGGAATATTTGACTTGATAATACTGATTCACCCCCCCTCTCAGTATTATTTCCAACAATAAAACAATCACTTTTAACCTCTCACACAGGAAAAGATATGAAAGCAATAAATCTTAATCTATGGAAAACATTAAATCTCACACATTATAGGTGTCCAATCCAAAAGCATGAGTGATGGAAAGTTGAGAGGCTCTCAGTGCAATAAATACCAATCAAGGTGAACATCACTCATGAGCATGGTGCTACTTCTAAATTCCATTCATAAGTAATCTTAACTTTCCACCTGAGTATCTCCAACTTTACACATGCCTTTTAAAGGAGAAGACTCTCCTATTTATACAAAAACATAAGAAGCTACCTCATTAATGGAGGTCCATTATTCTCTCTCTAGATCCCTAGAAAATCTCATCGAGTTACAACTTAAATAGGTAATTATGAGACACATATCCTCTTTGACCTTTAACCAAATTTTCGTCCATATCTTGAAGATAATTCGAATTTGAGTATTGGAGGCCACATAAGGGTGCCTTGGAAGCTTCCAAATGACCTACACATGTCATGAAACTCAAGCCACTTTTAAGTATTAGCAAGTATATGTCATTTTTCTAAGTTTAACTATTTAATTCACTTATAATACTAGAAATCATTAGCTTTTGGACAACACAAAGGTAACCCATATAATTATGAAAATGGAGGCTAATGAAAGATTATATGGCTATGGAGTTGTGACATGTGAGTGAAATGGTGGTGATAAAGGTGAAAGTGGATGATAATTTGAATACATTTTGGAGGTTCTACGACCATTTAACTCAATCCTACAACAAGAAACCATTAATTCTAAATGCAGAAATAGAAAGAAATAAAAACAAGAGATGCATGTTAATAAGCAATGAAGAGAAGGAAAGAAAATGATACAAAATGGCTCTGAGGTTCCTGGGATGGCCAAGCCCAAGGAACTTCAGAGACCTATGGAGGAGAACAAGATTTAGAAGCTGAATATGACACCAATCTTCATTATTTTCATCAATAGAATTACACCCCTACAAGAAAATACAATGGAGCTGCAAGAATACAAGCTCTCTCCACAATAACACTAATGAAAAATCTATATGTAGAGGCAAAATTTGACTTGGTACTTATACAAAATGATTAGGAATAATTCCCCATGAATGGAGGAAGGTTTCCCCACCAAAATCCCTTGATTAGTGGATCTAGTCCCCAATACTAGGAATTTACATTAAATGGCAGGGAACACATTTCTAGATTTTCTCAATCATTCCCTAGAGGCAAATTCGACTTGGTAATTATAAAAAATGATTAAGAATCATTCCCCATGGATGGAGGAAGCTTTCCCCACCGAAATCCCTTAATTAGTGGATCTGCTCCCTTGATTAGTGGAACACATTCCTAGATTTTCTCAATCATTGTTCCACAATTTGTGTCATAATTCCATAATATCTTGTTGAATTATTATTTATTATTGATCCTCCAGTAGTAATGAACAAGTCCCTAAATTATCTCCTCCTTCCAACTCTTCATAATCTGCCTAATATTCTCATAATATTCCACAAAAAATAAATAATATTAGGCACAAATATTCAATTATTCATAAACCTTCCTAATGAATATATTAAAGTTAAAATAAATTATCTAATGCAAAAAGAGAGGTGTAATGTGCTGAAGGATGGTCATAGGCCTTAATTTATGTTTTAAATTAGAGGCATGGGCCTTAATTTATGTCTAATTTAGAGGCCCGTCATACCCCCTTGCTGAAAGTGTTGCTCATCCTCTGAGAAACTTAGTGACCTCATTATGCCTCATCCATGGCCTTGGTGGCCTCTCTCTTGTTAATTAAGAATCTTGGTTGTAAGCTCTGCAAGGACAAGCCCAAAAACATATATGTTCAAAGAAAAAGCATTGTTTCTTGATACCATTAGCTTGCTTTATTACCCTTATTCAAGATGAGTTCTGGAATATTTTTTTAGTTTGGCAAGGTATTCCACACCCTTATCAACCATATGCTACATTTTTCTACCATTTAAACACCTCTAACACCTTCAAAATGCATTTAGATGAGAACTAGGACATCCTGTAGTAATTCCTTTAAAAAATACAGGAATTCCTGTTAAAAATACACGAAACCAGTTTTGAGCATAAATGTTAAACTAAGGTTAGGGCTGTTAGTCACTTTAATTGCTTATTAATTCAAACAACTAAGTGCTACATGAATTGTCAACCCAGGGAAGTATGTTTATTTCAAAGGAAACCACACACTGTACATGCTCAATCTCAAAAGCAATGAAAAGTTGTAGTAATAAGTATACTAATCACACCTTGCTTTAAACAAACTGAAGCTCTACTCTGAGTTACAACAGGAACAATTTCTCTATTGCAGATAATTATCAAAGAATCCTTGATCACATCAAAAGAACAATCTAGGAAAATAAATCAATCTGCAGAGGAAAAGTCTAGTTATGCTATAACAGAGAACAAGACCCTATTCCCCAAGCAGGAATCTTCAGCACCTATTTCTGATTACTATGCTTCACAAAATCACTCTGTAAATCTGATTACCAATTAAAATATGCACTGATTAGCTATCAATGAATTTATGAAAACAATGCAATAATCAGTTGGAAAACAAAGTTCAGCTGTAAGTACAGAGTTCCAATAACGCATAAGCAAATTCAGTAAACAAAACTTAACAAGGTATGAATGGAAAATAACACTTAACACACTACAAGAATTTAATGGGTGAATCTTGTGATGAAGGTGGGCCCTTTCCTTCTCACAAGATTCCCCAGAAAAAGGAACTAGAAAGGAATGCTCAAAACAATATTTTATTCATCTGTCAATGTATCATATTACAAAAGATTCCAGTCCTTTTACTTTCAGCTAGACCTTCCTGCAGTCTGTCTGTAGTCCCTCTAATGTTGATGTCTCCTCTTTTTAAAGAGGAGACATCTATTACAATTGATTACATTATAAATCCTATCTTTAACCCGATATGCCAAAATAGGATAATTAGTTCTTCCATTAACAAAATGTTGTTACAATGGTTGTGACAATGCTGACTTTGGAATGTAGTTGTTACAGCCAGTGTAACAGCTCCTTCGATGATCTCCTTTTGTTGCTTCCGAATCTAAAATGAAAATCACGGGCTGTTTCAGCAATGGGATTTGCACATTGTTCTAATTGTTTCAGCAACATAAACTATAATGATAAACCTGCAGTCTTCAGACTGTTTCAGCAATGTAGACAGCAATGATAAAACTGTTTCAGCAACTATCCGATCAACGATTAACTATGAAGGTAATGTAATTATATGTAAAATAAATTAAACATATAGTAATGAGAAGAAATATTGTATACCTTCGGAAAAATGGATTAAAGTAATAACATGGACTTTAAATATGGATTGGAAAAGGGTGAAATGATAGCAAAATATGTGATAAAAAAGGTATAATGTAGGGTCCTAACATCCCCCCCAACTGAAAGGGTTGCATGTCCTCATGCAACTTTACTCTGAATCTGAGTCCGGGTACTGGGCCTTGGAGTGCAAATTACTTAGGCAGTAACTATAGAAGGTACTGTCAACTAGATCTCTGAAGCCATGCACATTTTGTAACTTCTACCATGCTGTTGCTTCTTCCTTTTTGGTCAACCTGTAATGAGCCTTATACTCTTGTGCTGACATCCATAGAAGAGGAAAACAAAAATGATATCCTATCCATTTTTCAGCACATTTTTGAACACATCTAATTCAGTCGGGTACCCTTGAAATTGCTGCTTCAACATTAAGAGGACTGAAGGGATGATACTCTTGCCTTTCCTTAGAGGACTATTGCCAGAATAAATTGTTTGCTTTTAAGGAAAGAGCTCCCTTGGTTTTAACAAAATGTTGGTAGTCTTGTAACACTGTTGCTTGTAGTTGCCTGATGTGTTCACCCATTCTTGGTTCCTTCAAAAATTGACGATATCCAGCAATAAAAATGGAAGAATTTTGTGGCTCGGATCGAATCCAAGGAGATGATTGTCTTCATTATGCTTTGCTGAAAGAAAGGTAGTCTGCCATGTGATCTAATTAGCAAGGCTGGAGACAAATGCCCTGATCTGAATATCACCAAACAAAGGGTTTAGATTGAGCTTCCTATACTTAGGGATAGCTTCATTATGGAGTCACAATTCACAGAGTAAATGTTGATCACTAGTAGATGCTTCTATGAAAGTTTTCACAAACTGTTCAGGTACAGATACCTCATGAGGTCTCCCATCTTTAATTGCTTTTATTTGAAAGAACGCTAAGCGTTCTGCAAGAAAAAGAGAGTAATTGGAAGATGGTTTCCTGGTAGCTAATAATCTCTGAACCAAATCAAACATGAGGAGCAGTCTAGTTTTTAGCTATTTATTCTCCTTCTTCTAGGTACGAGAATGTTGGAGTACCTGCTCCAAAGCTTCCCAGTTTGAATATATATGATTTTTCCATAGTGATTTATGCTCCTGCAAGATCCTATCTTGCGACATAACATATTCTTTCTTCCATTTATCAGTTTGTGCTTCAGTGATGCTAGTCTGAGTAAAAACAGTTTTTGTAGGCTGAGGTTCAGTCTGAGTAAAAACAGTTGTTGTAGGCCGAGGTACAGGACTTTCAGTTTGAATAGTCACAGTAGGCCGAGGTATTTGTGGTTTAACCTCTTTTTCAAAAAACAATTAAGGCCCTACTAGTTCTTGTGTGACAGTAGGGTGTTCCTCTTTAATTGCAGAAGAAGTGGATGCAGGGGAGGCTCTAGGCAGTGGAATTTCAACTATTTTATAACTAGCTTGATGATAAATGTTACCGCATTGGCTGCACATATATTCCTTATACCGGTCTTTCTCTGTACTTTTCTCGGCTGTGGATGCTGCATGGGCTAAAGTGTACAAATTAAGCTCTCTGTCATAGGCTTCCCTTGCTGTTATTAATTCCTGCTTATAAGCTTCGAGTTCTGATTTTAGAAACTCGTTTTCCTGTAGAAGGGAAGCCAAGGTGACTGGGCTTTGTGTAGCAGTCACAGTCTCAGTAGCTGGTTCTTGTGTGGTAGCTACTGAATGAGTAGCTTGTTGTTCTGTAGCAGCTACATGGTGTGCAGCATCCTGAGCATCCAGATTTTGCATATCAGCAGGTGGTTCTTGTGTGGCAGCTGCTGAATGAGTAGCTGGTTCTTGTGTAATAGCTACATGTTGTGCAACATCCTGGTCGTCTGTGTTCTGTATATCAACAGGTGGTTCTTGTGTGGCAGCTGCTGAATGAGTAGCTGGTTCTTGTGTGACAGCTACTTGATGTGCATCATCTTGGTCATCTGTGTTCTATATATTAGCAGGTGGCTCTTGTGTGGTAGTTGCTGAATGAGTAGCTGGTTCTTGTGTGATAGCTACTTGATGTGCAACATCTTGGGCATCTATATTTTGTCGATCAGTAGCTGGTTCTCGTGTAGCAGCTGTTGAATGAGTAGCTGGTTCTTGTGTGATAGCTACTTGTTCTGAAAGAAATGGTGTCATAAAATCCTAGGCATCTGGTTCTTGTGTATCAGTACCTAAGGGTGAGACAAGTAAAGATTCAGGGACTTGGGACTATGGTGGGGTATGGGGTTTCAGACCAATAGGTGAGGAATTTAGGATGATAGCAATAGTTGTCGCTTTAGTTGACACCCTTATTCATCTTCGGGGTAAAAAGGCAAGGAGAGAAATAATTTTCCTTTTATGAGTGGGTTTTCTTAGAGGGGGAGGGTTATCAGAGATGGTGGCTTCTTTGGTTGAGGCCTTCGTTCATCTTTTTGGTAGGAAAACAGTCTTATTTTGCCTTTTTCTCTTTAGCATAATGATGGGAAGGTTATCTTCGAAATCATCACTAGGAATGTGAACAGTAGGATTAGATAATTCTACTAGATTATGAGATGGAGTTGATGTGGTGGTAGGGTCAATTGTATTGACTGATCCTACTGGTGGGATTTCTGGGGGGTCAGGAATGCTTCCTTATTGCTGCTCAGAGGGATTTTCAAGGATTTCTTGAGGATTTTCAGTAGCTTAAGGAATTTCAGCAGCTTCTTGAGGAATTTCAGCTACTTGCTCAGGGTCTAAGGGTGGATTATTAAGACGGGGCTTTTGTCGAGCAAAACCCCTCTGAATTAGTCGCTGGACAAGATGGTGATGGGTGAGGGAAAGGACCTATTTACAGTAATGTGACATATTCTTTAGACACCCAAGTAAATAAATACAGAATATTTAATAGTCGACCATGTCTCAAATGATTTAACAAGACAAAATCATGCTGATAGACTACCTGGTAGTGACCTTCACAAGTGAGCTAATTTTTGACTAATTAAGCAACTGTCGGCCATGGAGGCGGTAATGAGTGAAGTCGGACATCCCGCCTTTGGGCTCAACCTGCTCTCCTGGCAGGAGAAAGTCCTGTTGTGCATTCAGAATGATATGCTTACGGCTAAACCATCGAGTGCCAGTGACCAGTAGATCTGAAACCTGTGATATGTCATGCTCTGAGACCGGAATTCGAACTCCTTGGACAATAGAATAGCCATTCCATAAATTACGTGCAAATTCAAGGACTTGTTGTGGATCAAATCCCTGAAGCCTCTAAAAATATTCCACCCAGCCTGCCCGCTGAAAAATCTGATATACCTCTGGATGTAATTCAATTAGAGCTATCGAGTTGGGCTCATGTCGAATAGTAGGTCCTCCCATAGTTAACTAGCTTTGGTAAAATACACAGTCAAAAACCAAGTTACCACACTTCGGACAGAGTAAATTTTGTGAATGAGAACATGGAGTAACATCACAGAGGCGAGGTGATAAGACGTGATAGTGGGTAAAAAAAATGATGGTAATTGGCTTGCTGTGAAATGATGGCATATAATCTTGGTATTCCCCCCAACTACGGTTGAGATAATGACTTTAAATGTACAGGGATCGTGGTAATAATGACATAATCTTCTCATTTAACCATAGTTTAATAGTATTTACACATAATAATTACATACCTCATGTTTACCTTTGATACATATTCTGAAAATATAGTGCGCATTGATAATAGATCATCAATAGTTATGGAAGAAGCTTTTGAAACATGAGGGTGATTATATTAAAGGTCTGTATAATCATAGGAGAAGGCAGTGAAAGGACAGAGTTATAAAAATAATGGAAGAAGTGATTTTCACAACAGAAAGTAGTGTGTGGTAATGTTTTTTTTTTGAAAAGAAATGGTGTTTCAGCAACGAGAAAATGGGTAAAGGGTAGTGTTTCAACAACAGGAAAAAGGGTAAAGGATGGTGTTTCAACAACAGGAAAAAGGGTAAAGGATGGTGTTTCAACAACAGGAAAATGGGTGGAGGATGGTGTTTCAGCAACGGGAAAGATAAGGAAAAATGTTGCTGAAAAGTACTGTTAATGGGAAAAATAGGGAAAATGTTGCTGAAGAATACTATTTCATTGATGAGAAAAATAGGAAAAATGTTGCTGAAAAATAATGGGAAACATGGGGAAGAGAAAAGAGGGGAGATGATGGAAATGTTACTGGAAGATGGGGGAATGAACTATGGATGGACTGAATTGAGATGACAGTGCTTCACAAAATAAAGCTTAGATCTACTTGTAGTAGGATTGTCCTTTTCAATCAGCCTTTCCTAAATCTGGAATCTGCAAAATAATCAATTGCAACATGCCAACCCTTGATAGGGATTATTAGTTAAGAAATCTAATCTAATGCTAAAAATACAATGCAGAAATTAGATGCAATGAGGGGCAGCAGGCTCCCCCAAAAAGAGATAATGTGAATCTGCCATGCAGGTGGCCTTAAAATCCTCTTTGGAAATGGGTTGTTGGTACAGACGGAGCCGATACCCATTTACTAATAATGGTGTTCTAGAATCATCAATTGTTAGGAGCCTTACTGTTCCATTGGGAAAAACAATATCTATTTCGTAAGGTCCTAGCCATCTTGTATGTAATTTCCCTTGAAAATTTTCAAACCGAGAATCATACAATAAAGCCCAATTACCTTTTTGGAACTGCTTATGCTTGATGGTTTTATCATGCCACCTAGTTCTTTGTTGTTGGATCATAGTTGTTTGATGGATGGCATCTAATCTCTTTTCATCCAATTCCTGGAGCTGCTGCAACCTGGTTGTCTGTGCATCAGTCAAATCAAGGTTAATAGCTAAAGTAATTCTTAAGGTTTTAATTTCAAATTCCACAGGAAAAACAACACTTTTACCATAAACCAATTCATAGGGAGAAAATCCTGTAGTATTTCTCCAGGTAGTTCTGTAAGCCCATAGTGCTTTAGGGATCCTTTGAGACCAATCCTTCCTATTTTCCTTCACTGTTTTTGTTAGAATGGCTTCTATAACTTTGTTTGTACTCTCCACCTGTCCATTGGCTTGGGGGTGGTATAGTGTAGTCATTCTATGATGAATATGATATTTTTGAAGGGTGGTTTTAAAACCATGAGAATTGAAAGGAGGTCCTCCATCTATAACTAGCTTTCTAGGCACTCCAAATCTAACAAATATTTCTTCAAATAGAAAGGCTAAAACAGATTCTTCATTAGCTCTAATGAGTGCCTTAGCCTCCACCCATTTAGTCATATAATCTATACAAACCAATATGTAAACTCTTTGATTAGATGGAGGATTAATGGATCCTATAAAGTCCAGAGCCCATATTTCAAAGGGTTCAAATATTACCTGGGGATTTAATGGCAATTCATCTCTATGATTAGGTTGACCCATTCTCTGACAGCTATCGCAGGCCCGAACATATTTCTTTGCATCCTTGAAGGGTGAGGGCCAATAATAACCCATCCTGAGAATTTTATGTGTCATTCTCTTATCAGCAAAATTCCCTCCACAAGGGCCATCATGACAAGCCTTTAGTATATCATAAACCTCATATTCTCTAATGTATCTTTGGATTTCATGATCAACTCTTGTATAGAAAAGACACCCACTTATCTAGCTATACCGAGCACTTTGTTGAATGATCTTTATTTTCTCTCGATGTGATAGGTGTGATGGTAACTTCCCTACAACTAGGTAATTGGCAATGTCTGCATACCAAGGTGAGTGAGCAGATCTGCAAATAAATATTCATTGGGAAAGGAATCATCTACTGGAGTATTATCATCAACTTTTAACCGAGAAAGGAAATCAGCAACTACATTTTCTTTACCTGGTCGATCTACAATTGTAATATCAAACTCTTGTAATGACAATAACCATCTAGTGACTTGAGCATTTGTGACAGATTTGTTCATTAAATACTTAATAGCCAAGTGGTCAGTATGAACAAAAGTAGAGTAACCAGTAATGTAATGTCGAAATTTATTAATAGCATAAATGACTGCTAAAAATTCCTTTTTAGTAACTGTGTAATTAAGCTCAATGGGAGTCATATTCTTACTAATGAAATAGATAGCATAAGGAAGATGGTTTTCCTCTTGTCCCAAGACAACTCCAATTGTAGTATCTGAAGCATCAGAGGATATATGGAAGGGAAGTGCCCAATCAGGTCCCCTTAAAATAGGAGTTGTAGATAACTGATGCTTGAGTTCATCAAATGCTTTTTGGCAAAGATCAATCCACTTGAATTCAACATTTTTCATAAGTAACACAAACAAAGGAGAAGCTATTTTAGAAAAAAATTTGATAAATCTTCTGTAATATCCTGCATGTCCTAAAAAACTTCTCACATCAGTTTGTGTTCTAGGAATAGGAAGGTTCTGAATTACCTGTATTTTGGATGGATCTACCTGAATTCCTTGAAATTAAATAAAGTGTGCAAGTACAATTCATTCATCATCATATGACATTTTTCAGTACTTAGGGAAAGGTGAGCTTGTACACAACGTTTAAGTACTTTCTCAAGGTTTTGTAATGCATCCTCAAAAGACACCATAAGGGGTGAAATCATCCATAAATATCTCCATAGATTCATTAAGCATATCAGAAAAAATTCCTATCACTGCTCTTTGATAGGTTGCTGGCACATTACATAGTCCAAATGGGAGAACTCTATAGGCAAAAGTTCCCCAGGGACTAGTAAAAGTGGTCTTATCTTGGTCTTGGGGTGCAATTTTGATTTGATTATATCCACTAAAACCACCTAAAAAGGAGAAGAATTTCTTCCCTGACAAACTATCTAACACGTGATCAATGAATGGCAAGGGAAAGTGATCCTTTTGAGTGGCTTTATTTAAGGCTCTATAATCTACACACACTCTCCATTTCCCATTTTTCCTAGGTACTATTACCAATGGAGAAACCCATTCACTATCAGATATGGGATATATAAACCTTGCATTAAGCAATTTTTGAATTTCTTCTTTAACAATTTCCCTCAAGTTGGGATTCATTCATCACTGGGGTTGACAAATTGGTTGGCAACCTTCCTTGATATAGATGCGATGAGTACATAATTCAGGAGAGTTCCCTTCATATTTGTATAGTCCCATGCAAACGCTTCCTTATTTTCACGAAGTAACTTCATTAGTTGTGTTTCAGCATCTATTAAATTGGGGTTTATGTTCAATGTTTTGCCAGGTTCGATTTCTACTGTTATGCTTTTAGAAAATATGGTAGTTGATGTTTGAGGTAAATCTTCAGATTTAAGCTTTTCCTGGGTTTCAGATTCCAAAATTGTAGTCAACTGATTATATGTTTCAGAAGTGACCGAGGAGGGTCCAAAAATAAAATTACTAATTACTTCATCCTCCATGGTATCTTTAAGAGTTAAAGCTTGTCCGATAGTCAAAATAGGTTGAGTAGCATTATCATCATAGTCCAACCATATAGAATTATCATTATTAATCATGGGTGTGGCATGAGGGTAGAGAGTAAGTTGCTTGGTTTCACATCCATTAGAAATTGTCATTGAACCAAATCTACAGCGAATAAAGGCATCGACTATGGCCAACCAGGACCTTCCTAGAATTAGAGGATGTCCCCCTGTCTTTGTTTTAGTCTGCAATACCACAAAGTCAACTGGGTAATTCCAGGATTCAACTGAGATGATTAGGTCTTCAATGACTCCTTCTGGTTTGATTGTAGAATGGTCAGCTAACTCCAGAATGGTTGGTGTCTCTCTGATCACATTCTTCAGCTGTAACAGTTGTGAAGTTTCAAGAGTCATAATATTTATAGCAACACCTAAATCTACCAGAACTCGTGAAATGATAGTTTTTCCAATTTGTACTGTAACTGTAGGATAGCGGGATCACCATATTTAACAAGAGGGGCTTTACCGGATATTAAGGCAGATAGATCACCTATAACATGAACTATAAGGGGATCTTTAGCTTTCCTACCAGGTTTCTTAATACAAATATCTCTCATAGTTCTGGCATAAATTGGTACATCTCTAAGTGCTTGTAAGAGTGGAATTTTAACATAAAGATTCTGTAATTCCCCTAAAAGATTGAAAGCAGGCAGCTCAGGTGTCTTAGTCAAAGTTAAACGCTCAGGGAATGGTGGCTCTGCTGTTTCAGCATCTTTATTAGAGGGTGGTTGTACCTCTTTACGTAAATTATTTTTCTCTGTCTCTTCTTTATCAAAATCAAAAGAGGTAATATCATCAGTAATAAGTTTGACTATTTTCCCAGATCGTAAATAAATATCATTACACTGCGCAGGGAAAACAGGAAGTATAGACTAGTTCTGAATATCAATGACTTGCACAGCTTTATTATTGGGGTTAGGGTTTGGTTGTATAGGCAGCTGGGGTCTCATTATTTGATTATTTAGTGGAGCACCTGATGGTAGAGGGAGTGGTTGTTGAAACTGAGGAAATTGATTTGGAAACGGGATTTGTTGAGCTCTCCAGTTTGAGTGCTAAGTGAACTATTCAAAAATCATGAGAAATTAGTCGGTTACGACTACCTCTCATGGAAATGGTCATACGTTTGAATGACTTACTTAACGCAGTTGAATCCCAAAAATGATATCTAATATAATGCACTGCGTAAATCCCAAATTCAAAAAGAGTCAAGGGATCTCTACTTGAATGGTTCATGAGGCACAATACTTGCTAAGGTTTTGCAAATGGGGTAGCAAGCTAAGTGGGCTTGATTGTGGGGAAAACTCCACAGTTAAGCGCGCTTGAGCCAGAGGAGTTCTGGGATGGGTGACCTCCTGGGAAGTCCTGGTTACCGGGTGCAAGCCCCGGAAGTGATGATTGATGCTATGTGATTCGTTCTCCACATTTCACTAGTTTCAATCCCACTTCTTCACCCCTGTGAGCATCACCCGATGCAATGAGTGCTAAGTGAACTATTCAAAAATCATGAGAAATTAGTCAGTTACGACTACCTCTCATGGAAATGGTCATACGTTTGAATGACTTACTTAACGCAGTTGAATCCCAAAAATGATATCTAATATAATGCACTGCGTAAATCCCAAATTCAAAAAGAGTCAAGGGATCTCTACTTGAATGGTTCATGAGGCACAATACTTGCTAAGGTTTTGCAAATGGGGTAGCAAGCTAAGTGGGCTTGATTGTGGGGAAAACTCCACAGTTAAGCGCGCTTGAGCCAGAGGAGTTCTGGGATGGGTGACCTCCTGGGAAGTCCTGGTTACCGGGTGCAAGCCCCGGAAGTGATGATTGATGCTATGTGATTCGTTCTCCACATTTCACTAGTTTCAATCCCACTTCTTCACCCTTGTGAGCATCACCCGATGCAATGAGTGCTAAGTGAACTATTCAAAAATCATGAGAAATTAGTCGGTTACGACTACCTCTCATGGAAATGGTCATACGTTTGAATGACTTACTTAACGCAGTTGAATCCCAAAAATGATATCTAAGATTGTTGTTGTGGAGGCCAAGGAGTCCACATTGCTGGGTCTACGAAGGGAGGGTTTGTTTGTTGCATGGGTGGGTAACTCATTTGATTGAAGGGCGGGTATTGCATCTGGTTAAAGGGCGAGTAGTTTGCTTGATAATTATTCCAACGATTAGAAGATGTAAATGGCATATTAGAGTTCATACCTTGTCCTCTTGGTTGCCATTGCTTCTTTGTGTTAGCAGATAGACTGCTTCAGCTTCTTCTTCAGTTGGTTGCAATGCTGCTTTTATTCTTGGTAAAGAGGGGCATTGTTGTGTTTCATGATCCTTCTCACAAAGGTCCAAATTGGCACTTTTTCTCTGCATTTGGGATAGAAGAGAGCCAAATAAGCTTCTACTTCTGCTTGTTTCTTCTTAACCTGCAAGGTGTCAATCTGTGAAGCAAAAGAACTTAACATTTCAGTTTTGAATTCCTCAAGTAATTTACCTATTTCAGCTCTTGTTGCTCCTCCACTAGCTGATTTTTGGACTCTTGAATGTGTATTATCCCTGATGTTTGATCTATTCCTTGCAGCTCCTCTTGAACATCTTTTGCAGAGGTTAACAATTTCATCATACGATTCTTTAGATATGTCCCCTTTACCAAGCATATTTAGTATGTCTAGACAATCATCCCTTACCCCTTTCAATAATATTATTTTAAGAATATCTTTACCTACATCGAGATGATTGGATCTCTGCAGATTATATTGTAGCCTTTCCATAAAGTCCTCCATATTTTCATCCTCCTTTTGTACCATCTTAAATAGTTCCTCCCTTTTTTCTCTCGTCTGGCAGTAGTCTTGATATTTGGTCAAAAACTTCTGTTTCATTTGTTCCCATGTTGTGATTACATGGCCTCCCAGACTCATGAACCATCTTAGTGCATTTCCTTTTAATATTGCTGGAAATAGCTTCAGTTTCTAAGCATTAGTAACATAATCATAGCTTCTTCATAATATATCAAACTCAAAAAGAAACTCATCAAGATCTTCAGAAGATAAACCATGGAAGTTAGGTAAGGCTGAAAGTGGGATATTCTTCATGGGAGTTGCTCCTCTAGGAAGATCACCAATAGGAAATCCCAAGGTAGAGAGAGAATTCTCATCTCTTCCTTCTCCTCCTACCTATCCCCCACCAAAGAATCCTTCATTGTTCCCTTCCATTCCTTCTTCTCCTGCTGCACTTGCCCTGTTTTCAATGTTTTATGTTGGCTTCTCAATGTCTTCAACTGGTTCCTCAATGTCTTCTACTGGTTCCTCAATGTCTTCTATTGTTTCCTCAACCTTTTCAGGGCCCACAACTTCCTCTGTTTCATAGTTTGTTTGAAGAGAACGTTGAGACTTTGGCTTCCAAGAGCTTAACCTCTGAGAAGTTTCAGCTTTTGATATAATCTCATCAATAAAGGTCTTTCTTCCTCCTCTTCTTTTGCCCTTGCCACCTGTAGGGTTAGTTTTCTTGCGTCCTCTCATGCATTATACACATCTGAAAGAAAAACATTAATGCTTTTGAAATCTACGATTGCCTTCCCTGGCAATGGCGCCAAAATGTTAGTCACTTTAATTGCTTATTAATTCAAACAACTAAGTGTTACATGAATTGTCAACCCAGGGAAGTCTGTTTATTTCAAAGGCAACCACACACTGTATATGCTCAATCTCAAAAGCAATGAAAAGTTGTAGTAATAAGTATACTAATCACACCTTGATTTAAACAAACTAAATCTCTACTCTGAGTTACAGCAGGAACATTTTCTCTATTGCAGATAATTATCAAAGAATCCTTGATCACATCAAAAGAAAAATCTAGAAAAAGAACTCAATCTGCAAAGGAAAAGTCTAGTTATGATATAACAGAGAACATGATCCTATTCCCTAAGAAGGAATCTTCAGCACCTATTTCTGATTACTATGCTTCACAAACTCACTCTGTAAATCTAATCACCAATTAAAATACTCACTGATTAGCTATGAATGAATTTATGAAAACAATGCAATAATTAGTTGGAAAACAAAGTTCAGCAGTAAGTACAGAGTTCCAATAACGCATAAGCAAATTCAGTAAACAAGATTTAACAAGGTGTTGTGCTGCACAACAACCCCCCATTTCATAAAAATCTTTACACAAGATCTTAATATGAAATAGGTCCCTTTAAAAAATAAACCTAGTTAGATGTGTGAATAAAATGGTATGTACCTCATCACAAGAAAAATCCTTATTAAAAGCCCTGATGTAAATAAATCATTTTATAGAACCTTTTAAATATGAAATAAAGTGTTCCTTTAAAATATTAAAAAACCATTTTATATTGCGATAAAGCGATCGGAGATTGCATATCTCAATATTAAGGGAAACACACACAATAAACAAAACCTCACCCAATTCTCCAATTCGAAAAGGTAATCACAATCGGAAAATTGGGGAAAACAAATGCCAAACAGACAATAAAGCAAGCCCCTCAATTCCTCCAATGCGATAAAGCAAATTGCAATCGGCAACTTGGCCATGTCAATAATAAAGGGACATATGAGAAAAGCCTAACCAAAAATTCTCGATGCGATAAAGCTAATCGCAATCTGCAATTGGCACTCGGCAGAGTCACATGACAAAGGGATAAATCTCATGCCAAATCTCGACTACGATCTATTAATTGGGCGCACGTCTCGAAAAGCAAATATACATTAAGAAGGTTTGCATGCATTATATTGTATCACCTTTCGGTGATCGGAGATATTTAAAGCAAGTCCTAAAAGCCTTTCCTTTGACGCTCCCGATCGCCGATTGTTGATCAATAAAATCTGAGGCACGCTTGAAACAATCATTTGGCATATGGGCGACGCGATGGGCATTTATGATGTTATTTACCTCGATTGACAGTTTAAACGGCTATTCAGTATTGCAGTTAAGGGTCGATCTTTCAAAAGATTGTATCCGTGGTAATCCTTAACTAAATTTTATTTACCATATGCCAATTGACGAAATTATATTCATTGTCATATCGGCTTGCAGCAGCACTTCCTCTGTATCATGGTTTGCAATTGTTTGTGCAGAATTCTTCTGAAATCAAAAATCCAGAGAAAATGGGGAAGAAATCAAAGAAGTCCACAACAGTAGCTGCTCCTCCAGTCAAAGATCCTGGACCAACCAAGAAAGGATTAATCTCATATATGATGTGCCTTGGTCTGGGAAACACTAGCTGGGAGAGTTTACAATCTGATAGAAGAAGAGGAGCCAGAGGAATTATCAAAGGAAGCCACAGCTGATTCAACTAACAAATTCGAAGGAACTCTTAAAGAATTTGCCTGTTCCTATCTTCAAAAGGATAGCAGCGCGAGCTAAAATCTTGCCATATACTGACATAGTAAGATGGGTGGTGGAGAAAATTCTAGTCTCGGACGGAACCTTTTGCATAGCTGGTGGGAGGATATTCGGCTCATTCCAGCTGGAGGATCTCAGGAAGATGTACCACTTACCTCGACCTGAGATGTGATACAACAAGGCATTCTTGGAAGCCTTTGCGAACGAAAATGATTCAGAGTTAGCCCCGATAAGGCAATGGAGGTATTTCCTGGAAAAGCACAAGAACGAATCATCAGGTAAGTACTATGTTGACTCTTTGGCTTCCCCTTATTGTTATGCTGGGGCTATGATGTGTAGGATGTGGGGAATACATGATTTTTCCAAATTTACCATAGAGATGGTCCCCCTAATGGAAGCCGCAATCAACGGTTATGTGATGGATTGGGCAAATATTTTGTCCGATAAACTAGCCACAACAATTTTACAGTACAGAACAAATACACATCAAACTTCCCGGATTATTCCCCCTTTTTATTACAGTGCGTATATTATGGATACTATTTGCTTTAACTCTGAATATCCAATACTTGGGTGGAGATGGACTCCCCAATACTCGAATCCAATCCATATTTACCACCAGCAGTTATGGAAGGCGCATTACAAGAATCACTTGTATAAAATTTGCAATGGTTTTATTCTCCTTGTATATTATTCTATTTTTAATAAACCTGCCCCCAGGATATCCCCAGAGGCAGAAATTGACTTGACAACAGTAGGCAGTTGGTTTGGGGAGGAGAAATTTACTTTTATAAGGCTTTTTGGTAGCCTTACCAAACCCCATGTTCTTCCCTTGTATGTGCCTGATAAATTGTTAACTCGGGAATTGGCTTATCAAATAACAGTGGAAGGGACATCTAGAACCCTTCAAGATTCAAAGAAGCAAATGTGGCCAATCTTCCCTTTACAGTGCGGCATTTTCACTCTGCATGACTACAAGCATGCAGAGAAGGAGATAGAAAAGATGCTAATGCTAAATTTTGCTACAATCCCTAACATGCCATATGATCCAAGACAGGTTGCTTATAATGTCAGATCTCAAGCCAAACTTGCTAAGTTTGATCATAAAGCCGATGAATTCGATGATCTATTTTCCTCAGTTGAATCATTATTTCAAGTTAAAACATTGGCCAGGATGAGATATCAAGATGAAGGGCTAGAAATGTTTAATAGGCTTAGAGATCAGAGGTTGCAAACTCTACCTTTAGACCTATTAGCCACAACCCCGACAGTCCAGTCAAGAGAAACTGAACAGCAAGTTGTTGATAAAGCTCCTGCAGTGGAAAAAGTTTCTGAGAAAGAAAAAACACCAGAGCAGGAGAAAGAACAAGAAAAGGGCATTGAACTTATTGATTCAGATATTCATATTGATCCCAAATTACTCAAAGAATGGCAATAGTTTGACTCAATTATCAGCAATACTAAGAGCTTGCAGGGATTTAGCACACCTGAAGTAACAACTGGACAGAAGACAACAACTAATACAGTTCCAACTGAAGGAACTAGTGGCCCACCCATGACTCAAAAGGATGTCGAAATGATTCCAGAGAACCCTTCCGATGAGATTGTTCTGCATGTAGAAGAAATACCACCCTTAGATGTCTTCTACAGCTCTAAGCATAGGGCTGTAATAAAGAGACAAAGGAAAAAAAAAGAACTTGATCAATATTCTCTTTTACCTGCACAAATGGAAGTAACTAATGTGGTATGGAGAGAGGAAGTCAACCCTTCCGAAGATCTTACTAAACTCTCTCAGTATGTCAGGGCATATACAACAACTATTATGGACAAGGCATCAGAAGTCAGCAATTTGCTTAAAGAAAAGGATCAAGTGATCATCTCACTGGAGACACAGGTACAGGAAAAACAGTAGAAGATAGAGCAGTTAGAGTAGTAGTTAGCAGCACAGAAGCAATCAAACAACCAATTAAACAAGCAATTGATAAAATAGAAACAGAGGATAGACCAACACGCAGTGCAGAAGCAGAAAGATCTATCTCAAGCATTGAACAAGCTCAAGACAATGAATGAACAACTGAGCAAATCAAAAGATGAACAAATCTCTCAGCTGTCATTGCAAATAGAAAGGTTCAAGGAACTTCCTAAAGTAGAGGAATTCAAATCAAAGGCTCTCCAAATTACTAAGGCACTATCTACTCAGTTGAGCTTGTTATGTAATAATGTTTCTCTTGTTCCTCCCTTCTGTGAAATTTCCTCGTCTATGATTGATAAGTTAGTTGATGCAAAACAACAATTGGAGCAAGCAGATGAAATAATAACAGAATTTCTCTCCTGGCAAGAACCCAAGGAAGGACAAGCCGGAAATTTGCCCCAAATTCTGGAATCACACAAGGAAATCATGTTCCTTGAATGGCAATCTTAGCTGATGAAAGCAGAAAGGGCAACATCGAGATGTAGATCGGTGATTGGTAATCTAGTGGAATTGATTAATAATACTCTTTATTTGTCTAATTTAATTTCATAATGTACTCCAGGGAAATTTCCATCAGTCAAAGCATTGGAGCAGATATGGAAACAGGAGCTGGAAAAGAGGGAGAGATTAATCACGGGCATCCAAACTTTGACATGGGAAACCTTTTGGTTCTTCCTTGTGAAACCATATAGTCAAAGGATAGTGATCAAATGCCTAACCGATGCAATAGATTACATGATTCCTGAAATCACTGATGCCACCTATACTGGCCAGCTGCATTTGCGTATGAGTCATCCTCTAGAACTACAACCAATGCTCACCATATGTCAGCTCAAGCCAAAAGATAATCAGCCGAAACAAGGATCCATCTTTACCGACTGCAAGCATGTCTATTTCGAGGAGATTTTCATATATTTGTGATTTGGTCACACCAGCTCACAGCATTTTTATTTCATAGTTAGTTAGTTTAGATATTATTTATAGACCCTTTCACATTTTTAGAAAAGGTCCTAAAATTTTGTATGAAGATTTGGATTAGAAGTTGCACTATTGTGCTCCCAATATATATTTTTTTATGAAACTGGACCTGAATTTTGAGTTTTTAATAAAGAGTACTTTTGTCTAATATGAACTACTGCCTCCTATAAAAGTATTTCCAAGTTAGAAAGCGGGATCAAAATGAAATTCATGTCGGAGGGGATTCAAACACATATGGTACTATTATTTATGTTTTGCTTCATTCTTTTATGTGACCTAGCATTCATTCATTTTGCTATTATTGATACGTGTATAAGCTCTTACAGCAATCTCTTTTACTTGTCACTATTGAATGTTCAAGAGTTCTTATTTTTCATCTATATATGTGTCAATGATATATAAATATCAGTGCAATAATGTTTTAATTATTACTTTATTCAGCTATTTGAACAAAGTAATTATCATATGAATGAATATTTTTGTTTAAAAGTAGAGTTATCTACATGCCTACTTTTCAATAAGAACCATTAAGAGTTGCACTAAAATAGGGATTTCCCGGGATAGATTAGTTAATTACATCATTGCCTTTAGAATAAATCTTTCAGCATTTTCCATTAGATATAAGTAAATTAGACAGTTATCCATCCCATTCATAAATCATTGGGAAACTAGTCCCATTATATCCAGTCGGAGCCACCACACCAAACGGAAAAGGAGTTTCCTTTAAGGTTCGGACTGAGTGGTTTTCCCCGATGTTAATGCAGCGATTTTCGAGGCATCAACATTTTTGGTGCTAGAAGGAGGGCCTGAACTGTGAATGGGGAGCAAACCCAAATCTACAATCCATTCCGAGAGTAAATCTCCCTCCACCTCACCTCCAACTTCCCCCTTGCAGGCTGGAACTCCAGTTTCCAAGCAAGAAGTAGAAGAGACAACAAACACTGCTCAACCCCAAAATATCCCACATAAATTAACTCCAGAATCTCCTGAAGTACAGTCTTTCATCCAAAAAATTTAAGGATTCTCAATATCGCCATAGAAATCTGAGGTATCTCAAGGTAGTGTAACTTCGAAATTCATTCCTTCTCACCCTCTCACCAGACTTCAGAGTGAAAAGCTTGGTATTGAACCTACTGAGTTACCTTTGCCTAAAAAGAAACGGGCAAGGAAAACAACTGAGGGATCTGATAGTGAAACTTTCTCATCATCATCATCCATTTCATCTTCTCCAGTGCGAAGTCAACCATCCACTCCTCCACTCTAGATTGTTGTTCAACAGGGAACTGGAACTTCAACATCTGTTTCTCAACCTCCTCAAACTTCAATATCTTCTCCTCCTCAACCATTTGGAACTTCATCGGCACTATCTCTAGTAGTAGCTGGACAATGGCACAGAATCCATGGAATAATCCTGGTGCAGTCACAATGCCTACATCATTACACCCATTGCCAGCTCATCCTGAAAAATGGTTGCCGAAATTCAATCCAGATGCAGGCATACAGGTAGATGAGCACATAGCAACTTTATGTTGTAAGTCAACTTAAAAGGAGTTACAGAGGAAGATGTGATTGTTAGACTTTTCCCTTATACCCTACAAGGATCAGTTGGGTCTTGGTACTTTTAATTTCCATTAGAATCCATTACTAGTTGGAATACTTTTCAAGAATAGTTCTTGACTAAATATGGTGATGACAGATCTCTGGCAACATTAATCAGTGATCTTTCAAATATTAGAATAGAGTCTAAATAACCTATAAAAGAGTTCAACTCATGGTTCAATAAGCTCTTGAATAAGATTTCGACTGCCTCTAAACCTAGTGAGCAAGTTAGAAACGAATGGTATATAATAGCTTTACCCTCAAATATAGCTATCTTTGTAGATAGAGTTGCAAAACCAACTCTAGCAGAAAATATGAAAGAGGCACTTGCTGTAGAGAAACGCATCATTGCCTTAGAAAAGAAAGCTGCTCTTGAAGAAAGAAAATAAAAAAAGGTCTCCTTCAAAGATGATTCAAAGAAGAAAGTGGCTAAAGATCCCTACGATATGGAAGGTCTCCAAAAAGTTCTCAAAACTATGTCAAACGAAATGATAGAAATCAAGAAACAAGTAGCTAAGACTTCAACAAAAAGGCCATTTAGAAACTTTAAGAAACCGGAATAAAATCCTCCAAATGCTATATCTAATGTAGAGTCAGACCCCAAAGAAGATGAAGAAGAAGAGACAATCTTATCATATAAATAAACTGAAGAAGAGGTAACTGTAGAATGTCATGGGATGTGGGACTTTATCTTGCCTAATTCTGATACAAAAAATGAACAGGAATCTTTCCCTATAACTACCAGGAGTAAGGGTACTCCTGAACCTATTCAAATAACTCAGAAGAAAATAAATATAGGTACCACTACTAAAGAAAAAGTTCCCACAAATAAATCTACAACGGTACCTTCTCAAAATCAGTCATCAGCCTCAAATCCACCTTCAACATCTAAAATGTTAGTAGTTACAGACTCTATGGATTACAACATTATTGAAGACATGAAGAAAACAAAGGCAAATATCACAATGTTTGAGCTTAGTAAACTCAAACATCAACAAAAATTGCTACTTAAGGAGTTAGATGTAGTACCTTCTTCTCCTCTTCCAAATGTTGTATTGTCCAAAGCTGCTAATGAAACAGGTAAACCACCTCCTGGTAGGGTAGAAGCTACTGATGTTGTTTTAATTGGAGATAGATCAAATTCCCATACTCCTCCTTTTCTCTTGACCTACGAGATTTATAATAGAAATCTGCACAATTGCTTGATAGACTTAGGGGCTTCTTTGAATATAATGCCAGCCTCAGTTTGTTCTAAACTGAATATTGAACCCCAAAAGTCTGCAATCCATATTGTCCAGTTGGATAGAACTAAGGTCCAAGTATTAGGAGAAATCAACTCAGTTACCATCAGGTTATCAGCTGACCCAAGAGTTGTGCAGAGAATTGATATCTTAATCGCTAATATTCTTGAGTTTTATGGTTTGATTTTAAGTAGAGACTAGTCTGAGAAACTTTACGGTTACATTTCCACCGATTGGTCGCACATGTGGCTGCCTATAAAGGAAAACCAAATCAGATCATTATTGATTAGGAGATACATATGACTCCTACTGTTACTAAGTTTGAGCAAGAAAACCAGCGAATAGCATTCAACAATAACATTTTGGGTAACTATTCATCCGAATCATTCTTTGGAAATTTTACTGCTCAGTCATCACCTTTCTCAGTTAATAGTTTCACATCTCAAATTGAAAATTTCTCCCAAACAAATACATCTAGGTGTGTTAAAATTGATGAAGAAACTGTAGATAAACCTTTGTTTTGGTCATTATACTTTGATGGGTCTAAATCTAATGAAAGTGCAGGGGCAGGATGTATTTTAGTTATTTCTGAGGGAGAAAATACCATGTTATCATGCAGATTAGAATTTGAGTGCACAAACAATACTGCTGAATATGAAGCCTTGATTCAAGGACTTTATAAAGCCATTGGTCTTAAAGTTCAATATTTGAAAGTGTTCGGTGACTCTGAAATTGTTATAAGACAAGTCAGAAATACTATACATTGCCTTTCTAGTCACCTTAAACATTATCAATCTTTGGTGCAAGACCTTGTATCTCATTTTCTAGCATTTAATATTTCTCCCATCCCGAGATCTTAGAATGCAGCAACAAATTTAATAGCTAATGTTTCTTCTAAACTCCTGCCATCTGAAGATTACAGTCCTAATAGATTTTTAGTAGAGTTAATTTTTAGACCATCAATTCTTGACAATGTCACCAACTGGCAAGTGTTCAATCACGATGATGACATTTTAAATTTCTTAACTCCTGATAAGTCCTATGATGACAAAATTATTGATGAAAGTGAGCATGATCTTCAAATGAAAGAAAATATTGAAGTAAACTCAATACCCAAACCAGTGATCAAACTGAAGATCTTTATGACATTAAAGATAGGTTTAGGTTACTAATTCAAAGCTTCAAAGTTCTACTTTGAGATTTGAATTAATAAACCTTGGTACTGAGGAAAAACCACAAAACATCAATTTGGGATTAGGACTTACTTCAGAAGAAAGAATTACATTTATCAGATTATTGCACAAATATGAAAATGTCTTCACTTGGAAATATAATGATCTGAAAATGTATGATATATCTATCATAAAACATACAATTCCGATGATATCTGAAGAAAAACCAGTACAACAGAAATTAAGGAAGATTCATCCTAACTTAGAGAGTCAGATAAAAGCTGAATTAAAAAAACTCTTGAAAGCTAAGATAATTCTTCCTGTTAGACATTCAAATTGGGTGTCCAACATGGTGTCAGTATGGAAGAAAAATGACGACATTAGAATTTGTATTGATTTCAGAAATCTTGATAAAGCAAGTCAAAATGATAACTTCCCTCTACCGACCATGGAGAAAACTCTCCATTCAGTAGCTGGTTCTGAATTAATGTCCTTCCTAGATGGTTTTTCAGGGTATAACAAATTTTGGTCCACCCTGATGACAGACTTAAGACTACCTTCAGAACCAAATGGGGAACTTATGCCTATCAAAAAATGCCTTTCGGATTAATCAATGTTGGAGCTACATTTCAAAGAGCAATGGACATCGCATTCAAAGGCCTAATCAATAAATCAGTAGTTGTCTATTTGGATGGCATTACTGTTTTCTCTAAGAAAAGATCAAATCACTTACATGATTTGAAACAAATCTTTGAGCGCTGCAAAAGGTATGGCATTTCACTCAGTCCTAAAAAGTCTTTTTTGGCTCTTGACCAAGGTAAGCTCTTGGGCTTCATTGTCTCAAAAGATGCTATTTATATTGATCCAGATAGAATCAAAGAGATTTCTGATATTCCATTACCACATAATAAAAAGACAATGCAATCATTTTTAGGCCAGATTAATTTTGTAAAAAGATTTGTCCCAGATTTTTCGCAGATTGTTTTACCATTACAAACCATGATTAAGAAGAATTTAGTGTTTAAATGGAGACATATAGAAAAGGAAGCTTTTGATTCGATCAAGCAATCAATCATAAATGCTCCTGCATTAAATACTCCTGACTTTTCAAATAATTTCATCCTATATACTCTTGCATCTGATTCATCTCACGCAGCAGCTCTGACACAAATCAATAATCAAAACTTGGAAGCACCAATTTCATTTTACAGTTCAAACCTTCAAGGTGCTGAACTTAATTACCCCGAAGTTCAAAAACATGCCTTTGCTATATATAAAGCCATCAAACACTTTAGGCCCTTTCTCTTAAAGGTTCATACAAAAGTTATAGTCCCTTTTTCAGCAGTAAGACAATTACTAGTTCAAAGGGAATTGGGAGAAAAAATGGCAAATTGGGTCACGACATTACAAGAATATGATTTGGACATAAAACGAGAAAAGATTGTCAAAGGCCAAGGTTTTTTCAGGTTGTTAGCAGGAGATTCTAATATTTATGAACATGAAGGTACAAACGGTATTGAAGAAATCAATGAGATAAGTACCATTAATCCTGAATCCCAATATGCAGATTTGATATTCTATTTAAAAAATGGGTGTGCTCCTTCTAATCTTTCCTATTAAAATAAACGTGGCATAAGACTAAAGGGAAAGAATTTCATGATTGTTGATGATGTGTTGTTTAGATGGAATTATGATTCAATTTTGTTAAGATGCTTAGAAAAATCTGAAGCACAAAAGGTCTTGCAGGAACTACATGATGGTCTAGCAAGAGGACATTTTGGAGCTGATACAACAACTCACTAAATCATTCATGCTGGGTATTATTGGCCCACCTTATTCAGAGATACTCATGAATATGTAAGGAAATGCCAAACATGTCAAACTACCAGTGGAAGATAAAGAAAGTCAGCTTTTCCTTTGCAACCAGTCAACATTGAACAGCCCTTTGAACAATGGGGATTGGATATCATTGGAGAAATTATTCCACATTCATCCAAGCAACATAGATATATTCTTACAGCTACTGATTACTTTACTAAGTGGGCGGAAGCAATTCTTTTGAAGACAACAAACTCTGAGGCAATCATTGAATTCATAAATCAGATCATCATTACCAGGTTTAGTGTCCCAAACACACTTATTTTTGATAATGCATCTTACTTCTCTGGTAATTCTATACTTGAATTTGCTATCAAAAGAGGATTCAAATTGAAATATTACACAGACTTCTACCCTCAGGGTAATGGTTTAGCAGAGTCTACCAATAAAAATCTTATCAAAATCATTAAGAGAACTATTGAACATAATCATAAAGACTAGCATAGGTCTTTGATATTTGCTTTATGGGTAGACGGTATAACATAGAAGGCCTCAATATGCACTTCTTCATTTAATCTAGTGTATGGAAAGGAGGCTGTCATACCATGTAATTTAATACTTTCATCACTAGCCTTAGTGCAATTTATTGAAGAAAATCCCTCATCTTCTATTCAATTAAGACATGATCAGATCCTAAAACTAGAGGAAGAAAGGGAGAAAGCTCAAATTACACATGCAAAGCATCAACAAATTATCAAATCGTCTTTTGATACAACTTCAACAGGCTCAAAACATTTACAAGTTGGTGATCTAATTTTGAAGTGGGACAAAGCCCATGAAGATAAAGGAAAGCGCACTAAGTTTCAGAAAATTTGGCTTGGACCATTCCAAATCAGTGAGAAGATATGCCCATCTACATTCATATTACAAGATCTATTAGGAAAGAGAGATTCTCTTCCTGTCAATGGCCTTATTTTGAAAAAATTCTTCAATTGAGGAGGTAACCCCTTCTCATTTTGTAAATATTCAATTTCCAGATATATTTCTGTAGTTATTCTTGTCTTAAGAAATAAAAGTTGTAAATAGCCTTCTATTGGTTTTTACTATATTGAGAAAGTCACTCAAAAGAAAATAGTCTTAATATTTACTTTTGATAGATGAAAAGCCTTGAAGAAAAAAGAAAATTCTAGGAAATTAGGTATAATTGAATTCTGAAAACCCTTTTCATTTTTGTAAAATCTTCTCAAAACTTAAAAATACTGTAAATCATTCTAAAAGTTTTAGAAGCCTAAAAACGGTTATCAATACAAAGCAAAGACTGATTCAAGCTTAGCATCTTCAACTCTCAAAATTGTCATCCATGTTCTCTTAAGGAGAAAATTATTCACCCCATCCATCAAAGTTTATGATTTTTCAGAGTGTAATTCTAAAATATATTTGATATAAAAGATAAGAGGTCTTATCATAAGCCTACTTACCATGTTCATAGGGGACTAGTTCAACTGACATTACCAATACTGCATACCAAAACAGGGTAATGGCTTATAATTATAAGACAAGGGGTCTCATCATGAGCTAGCTTGTTCAGTTAAATTACAACCAGTGAATGGCATTGTCAACAGCTGGCCACCAAACTAGGACAATGGCTTTTTATCTTACAAAATAAAGGAATAAGGAAAAAAGAAAATGAAATACAAAAAAATGTGGAAACATATCTTTTTGGATTCATTCTTTTAAATTATACTCTGAAATGGATGGAACAATGAATGATTAAATGGTTAAAAGGTAACCCTGCCAAGACTATGGACATTTACTGGCAGCAGTGGCTCTACTTATGACAAAGGAGTCATTATACAAGCTAGGTTGGAGAAGTCTTTTGTTTTATCATTATCAACCAAGTAAGGTTTACTTAAAACTTAGGATGTATTTAATTTTGAGATAAGAAAGAGATAGAAAAAATAGTTTCATTACATTCAGAATTTATGATTACCTAGTTATATTAGATTTTCTCTATCTATTAAGGTTTTCAGATATTGAAGTTAAAGTATTATATTATTTTTTCATAGACAACTGTTTCTTCTAGTGAATCGCCAATTGTTGTGCTGTACAACAATCCCCCATTTCATAAAAATCCTTACATAAGATTTTAATATGAAATAGGTCTCTTTAAAAAATAAACTTAGTTAGATGTGTGAATAAAATGGTATGTACCTCATCATAAGAAAAATCCTTATTAAAAGCCCCAATGTAGATAAATCAATTTATAGAACCTTTTAAATAAGAAATAAAGTTTTCCTTTAAAATATTAAAAAACCATTTTATATTGCGATAAAGTGATCGGAGATCGCATATCGCAATATTAAGGGAAACACACACAATAAACAAAACCTCACCCAATTCTCTGATCCGAAAAGGTAATCGCGATTGGAAAATCGGGGAAAACAAATGCCAAACAGACAATAAAGCAAGCCCCTCAATTCCTCCGATGCGATAAAGCAAATCGCAATTGGCAACTCAGCCATGTCAATAATAAAGGGACATATGAGAAAAGCCTAACCAAAAAATCCCGATGCAATAAAGCTAATCGCAATTGGCAATCGGCACTCGGTGGAGTCACATGACAAAGGGATAAAGCTCATGCCAAATCCTGACTGCGATCTATTAATTGGGCACACATCTCGAAAAGCAAATATACATTAAGAAGGTTTGCATGCATTATATTGTATCACCTTTTGGTGATTGGAGATATTTAAAGCAAGTCCTAAAAGCCTTCCCTTTGATGCTCCCGATCACTGATTTGTGATTTATCACCGATTGCCGATCAATAAAATCTGAGGCACACTTGAAACAATCATTCGGCATATGGGTGACGTGATGGGCATTTATGATGTTATTTACCTCAATTGACAGTTTAAACGGCTATTCAATATTGCAGTTAAGGGTCGATCTTTCAAAACATTATATCTGTGGTAATCCTTAACTAAATTTTATTTTCCATATGCCAATTGACATAATTCTATTCATTGTCATATTGGCTTGCAACAACACTTCCTCTGTATCATGGTTTGCAATTGTTTGTTTAAAATTCTTCCAAATTCAGAAATCCAAAGAAAATGGGGAAGAAATCAAAGAAGTCCACAACAGTAGCTACTCCTCCAATGAAAGATCCTGGACCAAGCAAGAAATGATTAATCTCAGATATGACGTGCCTTGATCTGGGAAACACTAGCTGGGAGAGCATTTACAATATGATAGAAGCAGAGGATCCTGAGGAATTATCAGAGGAAGCCACAACCAATTCAACTAACAAATCGGAAGGAACTCTTAAAGAATTGGCCTGTTCCTATCTTCACAGGATAGCAGCGCGAGCTAAAATCTTGCCATATATTGACGTAGTAAGATGGGTGGTGGAGAAAATTACAGTCTCAGACAGAACCTTTTGCACAGCTGATGGGAGGATATTTGGCTCATTCTAGCTGGAGGATCTCATGAAGATGTACCACTTACCTCGACCTAAGAAGTGATACAACAAGGCATTCTTGGAAGCCTTTGTGAAGGAAAATGATTCAAAGTCAGCCCCGATAAGGCAATGGAGCCATTTCCTGGAAAAGCACAAGCACGAATCATCAGGTAAGTACTCTGTTGACTCTTTGGCTTCCCCTTATTGTTATGTCGAGGCTATGATGTGTAGGATGTATGGAATACATGATTCTACCAAATTTACCATAGAGATGGTCCTCGTAATGGAAGCCGTAATCAACGATTATGTAATGGATTGGGCAAATATTTTGTCTGATAAACTAGCCATAGCAATTTTATAGTACAGAAAAAATATACATCAAACTTCCCAAATTATTCCCCCTTTTTATTACAGTGCGTATATTATGGATACTATTTGCTTTAACTCTGAATATCCAATACTCGGGTGGAGATGGACTTCCCAAGACCCGAATCCAATCCATATTTACCACCAGAAGTTATGGAAGGCGCATTATAAGAATCACTTGTATAAGATTTGCAATGGTTTTATTCTATTTTTAATAAACCTGCCCCCAGGATATCCCCAGAAGCAGAAATTGACTTGACAGTAGTAGGTAGTTGGTTTGGGGAGGAGAAATTTGCTTATATAAGGCTTTTTGGTAGCCTTACCAAACCCCATGTTCTTCCCTTGTATGTGCCTGATAAATTGTTAGCTCGGGAATTGGCTTATCAAATAACAGTGGAAGGGACATCCAGAACCCTTAAAGATTCAAAGAAGCACATGTGGCCAATCTTCCCTTTACGGTGCCGCATTTTCACTCTGCATGACTACAAGCATGTAGAGAAGGAGACAGAAAAGATGCTAATGCTAAATTTTGCTACAATTCCTAACAGGCCATATGATCCAAGATAGGTTGCTTATAATGTCACATCTCAAGCCAAACTTGCTAAGTTTGATCATAAAGCCGATGAATTCAATGATCTATTTTCCTCAGCTGAATCATTATTTCAAGTTAAAACATTGGCCAAGATGAGATATCAAGATGAAGAACTAGAAACATTTAATAGGCTTAGAGACTAGAGGTTGCAAACTCTGCCTTTAGACCTATTAGCCACAACCCCGACAGTCCAGTCAAGCGAAACTGAACAACAAGCTGTTGATAAAGCTCCTGCAATGGAAAAAGTTCCTGAGAAAGAAAAAACACCAGAGCAGGAGCAAGAACAAGAAAAGGGTAGTGAACTTATTGATTCAGATAAACATATTGATCCCAAATTACTAAAAGAATGGCAATAGTTTGACTCAATTATCAGCAATACTGAGAGCTTGCAGGGATTTAGCACATCTGAAGTAACAACTGGACAAAAGACAACAATTAATATTGTTCCAACTGCAGGAACTAGCAGCCCACCCATGACTCAGAAGGATGTCGAAATGATTCCAGAGAACCCTTCCGATGAGATTGTTCTGCATGTAGAAGAAATACCACCCTTAGATGTCTTCTACAGTCCTAAACATAGGGCTGTAATAAAGAGACAAAGGAAAAAGAGAAAACTTGATCAATCTTCTCTTTTACTAATGTGGTATGGAGAGAGGAAGTCGACCCTTCCGAAGATCTTACTAAACTCTCTCAGTATGTTGGGGCATATACAACAGCTACTATGGACAAGGCATCAAAAGTCAACAATTTACTTAAAGAAAAGGATCAAGCGATCATCTCACTGGAGACACAAGTACATGAAAAACAGCAGAAGATAGAGCAATTAGAGTAGCAGATAGCAGCACAGAATCAATCAAATGACCAATTAAACGAGCAATTGATAAAAGAAAAACAGAGGATAGACCAACATGCAGTGCAGAAGTAGAAAGAGCTATCTCAAGCATTGAACAAGCTGAAGAAAATGAATGAACAGCTGAGCAAATCAAAATATGAATAGAGCGCTCAGCTGTCATTGCAAATAGAAAGGTTCAAGGAATTTCCTAAAGTAGAGGAATTCAAATCAGAGGCTCTCCAAATTACTAAGGCACTATCTACTCAGTTGAGCTTGTTATGTAATAATATTTCTCTTGTTCCTCCCTTCTGTGAAATTTCCTCATCTATGATTGATAAGTCAGTTGATGCAAGACAACAATTGGAGCAGGCAGATGAAATACTAATAGAGTTTCTCTCCTAGCAAGAAACCAAGGAAGGACTAGCCACAAATCTACCCCAAATTCTGGAATCACACAAGGAAATCCTGTTCCTTGAATGGCAATCTCAACTGATCAAAGCAGAAAGGGAAACATCAAGATGTGGATCAGCGACTGGTAATCTAGTGGAATTGATTAATAATACTCTTTATTTGTCTAATTTAATTTCAGAATTTACTCCGGGGAAATTGCCATCAGTTAAAGCATTGGAGCAGATATGGAAACAGGAGTTGGAAAAGAGAGAGAGATTAATCACGGGCATCCAAACTTTGACATGGGAAACCTTTTGGTTTTTCCTTGTAAAACCATATAGTCAAAGGACGGTCATTAAATTCCTAACCGACACAATCGGTTACATGATTCCTAAAATCATTGATGCCACCTATACTGCCCAGCTACATCCGCGTATGAGTCATCCTCCAGAACTGCAATAGATGCTCGCCATATGTCAGCTCAAGCCAAAAGATAATCAGCCAAAACAATGAACCATCTTTACCGACTGCAAGCATGTCTATTTCGGGGAGATTTTCATATGTTTGTGATTTGGTCACACCTGCTCACGGTATTTTTATTTCATAGTTAGTTAGTTTAGATAGTATTTATAGACCCTTTCAAGTTTTTAGAAAGGGTCCTAAAATTTTGTATGAAGACTTGGATTTGAAGTTGCACTATTGTACTTCTAATATATATATTTTTTATGAAACTAGACCTAAATTATGAGTTTTTAATAAAGAGTACTTTTGTCTGATATGCACTACTGCCTCCTATAAAAGTATTTCCAAGTTAGAAAGCAGGATCCAAATGCAATTCATGTCAGAGGGAATTCAAACACATATGGTATTATTATCTATGTTTTGCTTCATTCTTTTATGTGAACTAGCATTCATTCATTTTGCTATTATTGATGCTTGTATAAGCTCTTACAACAATCTCTTTTACTTGTTACTATTGAATGTTCAAGAGTTGTTATTTTTCATATATATGTGTCAATGATATATAAAGATCAGTGCAATAATGCTTTAATTATTACTTTGTTCAACTATTTGAACAAAGTAATTATCATATGAATGAATATTTTTGTTTAAAAGTAGAGTCATCTACATGCCTACTTTTTAATAAGAACCATTAAGAGTTGCACTAAAACAGAGATTTCCCGAGATAGATTAGTTAATTACATTATTCCCTTTTAGAATAAATCTTTCAGAATTTTCCATTAGATATATGTAAATTAGACACTTATCCATCCCATTCATAAATCATTGGGAAACTGGTCCCTTTATATCCAGTCGGAGCCACCACACCAAATGGAAAAGGAGTTGCCTTTAAGGTTTGGAGCAGGTGGTTTTCCCAGATGTTGATGCAGCGGTTTTTGAGGCATCAACACAAGGTATGATTGGAAAATAACACTTAACACACTACAAGAATTTAATGGGTGAATCTTGTGATGAAGGTGGGCTCTTTCCTTCTCACAAGATTCCCTAGAAAAAGGAACTAGAAAGGAATGCTCAGAACAATATTTTGTTCATTTGTCAATGTATCATATTAAAAAAGATTCTAGTCCTTTTACTTTCAACTAGACCTTCCTGCAGTCTGTCCGTAATTAATGTTGATGTCTCCTCTTTTTAAAGAGGAGACATCTATTACAATTGATTACATTATAAATCCCATCTCTAACCCGATATGCCAAAATGGGATAATTAGTTCTTCCATTAACAAAGTGTTGTTACAATGGTTGTGACAATTCCGACTTTGGAATGTAGTTGTTATGGCCAGTGTAACAGCTCCTTCGATGATCTCCTTTTGTTGATGCTGAATTTAAAATGCAAATCACGGGCTGTTTCAGCAATGGGATTTGCGCACTGTTCTAATTGTTTCAGCAACGTAAACTATAATGATAAACCTACAGTCTTCAGACTGTTTTAGCAACGTAGACCGCAATGATAAAACTGTTTCATCAACTATCTGATCAATGATTAACTATGAAGGTAATGTAAAATTATATGTAAAATAAATTAAACATATAGTAATGAGAAGAAATATTGTATATCTTCAGAAAAATGGATTAAAGTAATAACATGGACTTTAAATATGGATTGGAAAAGGGTGAAATGATAGCAAAATATGTGATCAAAAAGGCACAATGTAGGGTCCTAACAAGGGTAGGCCCTCAACTTGACTCCCATGCATTTCTTCCATTTTTAGTCCCTAGACAAAAGCTAGAAAGATATTGGAGACCTCTTGGAACACCTGTTTTCATCACTGTAGTTTGAGTTCTATTTTGATGGTGAATGCCTTATTTATTTTTGCTACCTTATTCTTCTCTTTTGTGGCCTAGGTGATTTCCTAATGGCCTTGGAGTTCTCTATTTTGATTAGGTCTCTCTTAGGCACTGCCATTTTGGGATTTAGCACAAATTGTTCCTTTCTTCCTTCTTGTAGTAGCATTTTGTCTTCCTGTAGTAGTCATTCATTCTTCCTTCAAAATCTTCTAACTGTATGGGAGTGATGAGAAATGATGAAGAGGGATTGGATGATGATGTTATGGCTCAAAGGGAGTAGTGTAGGTTTGTGAAAATGGAGAGGATGCTCTTGTTTGTTTTTTTAAGAATGAAATGGGATGGATGAATGATGAATAGATAGTGAATATGAAGTGTATGGAGGGCTTGGAGTGTTGTGGTGACTTTGGCCTTTGCAATGATTTCTTCTTTTAATTGTTGTCCTCATTCCTTGAAATCATCACCCTTCATAATTTGACTTTTCAATATTGCATGAGTGAAGGAGTGAGCTGCGACTAACTAGTTAAAGGAGACTAAGACTGTTGACCCATCCTTAGCTTATAAAACCTCATCTCTAATGCATTGACAACAAATTTCTAACTATAATATGCTCAAGAGAAGAGGTCAAGAATATTGCATACATGTACCTACTTGATGGTTGTTGGAGAGGCATGCATGTTGCTACTGAGTTGATGTTGATGTGCAAGTGTTGGATGGTGATGGTGATGATCCTGATGCTGCTGCTAAGCCTTGGAGGAGCTTCTTTGACCTTTGGATCTCCTTTAAAACTGCTCACTGCCAATCCTGTAGGTGTTGTTCTGTATCCTGTAGGTTTATAGGACAACGACTTATTTTATCCATATTTCCCAAACGATAGACTGGATTGAGCTGAAAGGTTTTGAGCATGTTGCCATCATCATTATGCACCTTCCCATAGGAAAAATTTGGTCAATGGATGCACAGATCTCGAGAAAAACTAAAAATGGTTGAAGGTTATGGAGGCTGATTTCTTGGAAACCATGCACTATAATTTTTTGAAATTTATTGGGCATGTTACCACCATCCATATGCATCTTCTCATGAAACATCTTTTAAATGGATGCAGAGATATTGAGAAAATGCAAAAATGGCTGAAGTTGATGGAGGCCAATTTCTTGGAAACCATGCACTAGAATTTGTTGAAATTTCTTGAGCATGTTACCATCATCCATATGCATCTCCCCTTGAAACAACTTGGCAAATGGATGCATGGTTTTCAAGTTATGGCAAAAACAAATTTCTGCTCTATGTATTTTTGTATCCTGTAGTAAAACAAAGCATCCTGTAGTTTTTTAGGACAACAAGGAAAATGAGTGGTAGAAGCTTGAGAATGATGGATGGATGGTGAAAATAGATGAGGGTGATGGATTGGCATGGCCTTGGCCTTGTTGGAACATTTGAGCGATTTACGAGAAAGTCAAAATTTGACTTCTTTTGACTAGGCTTGACCAAATTTCCTTTTGGTACCAACTTGTTCTTGTTGCTTGTATATGTTGGAGAGTATTGCATGAATGGAGCAAGGATTATTTTATTTTTTCTCTTTTTTTTCTTCTAGGCCTACTAGTTGTCTTAATGAGGTTTTCAACTAGTAGGTTTGCCTAGGTGCCTCAAATGAGGTTTTCACCTAGGATCTTCTTTTTTCTCTTTTTTTTTTTCTTTTTTTTCAGCCCATTGACTGCCTCATGGAGGTTTTCAATCAATGAGTCAATCTGAGGCGCCTCCAAGGAGGTTTTCACCTTAGATTTTTATTTTTTCTCTTATTTTCAATTTTTTTTTACCCTACCCTAACCTACTTGAAAAACAAAATGACTTTCAAGTATAAGAGTACTTCCAATGGAGCCATGTGCACATCAAGATGACATGAAAAATGATGTGGAGGCTTGAAATGTATTTGTTGACATGTACCTGGATTTCAGAGACCAAATGATTTGACTTTGAAAGGATCAAGCATGTTTGAGGAAGAGAGTGATGCTGCAACTTAGTGACTGTCTGGAACCATATTTCAGTATAGTTGTGATGTCCTTGGTCCTTTTGCTGATCTGGATAATTCTTCATGTCTTATTCTACCATGAACTTCAAATCTTCCTCTTTTTTCTGATTGTTCTCTTGAATACATGGAGGATTTGATGGTAACCATGTGGGAGTTCTCTCGATCTCTAATTTTGATGTCTGCTCTTCATCAATTACAGCCCATGTTTCTATGGTCTTCTTATTTGAAACTTCTTCTTTTGGATGTGGTCCTTCAATGATATCAATATGATCTCTTTTTTCCAGTACTCTTCCTTTTCTATGGTGAATACCATTGATCTCAAGAGGAGATGTTTGGAAGTGTTGTACCTCAACATTGTAAGTGGGTTGAGCTACTTCAATGTGTGCCTTTGGGAATGGTGATACAGGTAGTTGAGTGGGAGTGTATATTTGAGATGGATGTGGATGGGGTTGTGGTTGTGGTGGAGGTGAATGATAAGGATGACATGGAGTTTGGTATGGATGATATTGAGGAAAATACTGAGGATATTGTGAATGGCTCCCATAAGTTCCTTACCAACCTTGTTGCCAAGATTGGTTTTGGGGTTGAGATGGCCAATGTTTCCAAGGAAAGTGTGTGTTCCAATTACTTTGAGGTGGATGTGCATAAGCTTGAAATTGTGAATTAGGATCTTACATCATATCAAACTGAATAGGTTTCCATGGTCCTCTTGGAGCTACATAACATTGTTGCATTGGCAATTGACTTACTCCATTGTCCTCTTGGTGAACTTCCTTCAACCTTGCTAATGAGGAGCAACATTTAACGTCATGTGATTCTGCATGGACAACACAAACATCTTATTTTTGCTCATTTTTCATTCTTAACATTTCTACTTGTTTGGTTAGATTTATAATAATTTATGTTTTAAAGTCATCAAACAAATTTCCAAGTTTAGCTTGACTTACTGATCATGCTGTTGATTTACCTACTCTTGATTTTCCTCTTGATATGTGTTGGCATGTTTCACAGATTTCCTCAAATGATAATTGATATACATCACCTCTACTTATGAGATTAAGGAGACCAATCCACTCATCCCTAATTGTTTTAAGTAAGAGGGTTTTTAGTGTGTCGGATCCTAAATGATGTAGTTTTGCCCTCTTAAGATTATACATGATCCTCTATATTAGATCCTCTAGATTCTCATCTTCTCTTTGATTCATTCTAAAGATTTATTCTTTAAGATCATGATCTTTCTATTTTTCTATAAATATCTTTTGCATATCATTCCATGATCTTATTGAACTAGTCCCTAAACTCATGAACCATTTAAGAGCTCTATCCTTCAATGTTGCCGGAAACAATCTCAGTTTTTGAGTTTTTAATAAGTAACCATAAGATCCACAAAAAAATTCAAATTCAAAGAGAAAGGTTTCCGGATCCTCTAACCTTATACCATGAAATTTTGGAAGAAAAAATGGATGGATGTTCTTCATGTGCACGCTACCATCAGTATCTTGAATGAGAAATCTAAGAGGATCTTCCTCATTGTCATCATCTCCATCTATTTCTTCTACATTCTTTTCCATCTCTTCTTCTTGTGCCTACAAAAGTGGATGGTGATGTGGCTCTCACTGCACCATGTGATCAAATGGGGGGGTGGGTTGGTGTTGGAGAATTTTGTTTTTGTTTTTATGATTTAATGAAAACTATAATGCAATGCAATTTTCTACTTTTGAAATTAAATATGCCTAATGAATTTTTTTTTTTTTCAAAAATTAAAAAGAAATGAATCAACTAGGGAAGAAAACAATGCATACTTTGACACCTCCCCAACAACGGTGCCAAAAAGTGATGAGCCTCGATATTGCAACAAGAATACTACAACTCCCAAGGCTATCGACTTTAATTATCAACCCGGGGTTCATACAAACTTAAGAGGTGTCGGCACTATATTTGCGGCATACAATGTGTCATTCCTTTGCTTTCATGATGTAATGGAGTGCATGTACTGAAGTCAAATCCTAAACTAATTGCAGAAAATGAAATGTTCGAAATGGAACCTTAACCTATTGCAAGAAAGAAAGTAAAAAGAAAGAGACTGAAATTCAATGCTAAATCACACCATTTCCTAATTAAATACCAAGAAACTATGCTTTGCAATAATGCTAAATTATCATGAACCAAATGATACTATTTAAGCATGGAAGTAAGAAGCATCAAACATCACTAATGTGCAAGTAAAGGGATTGAAATAAATCTATTTTTTCCTTTTTGTTTTTTCATGCAAAATCAAGTATGCAAACTAATTTCCTCTGGTGATGTGGCATGTGAATTAAGGATGCTGGAGGTTGGATGTAAGGTTTAGGAGATGGTTGGATGGTGTGGGAGACCCTTGGGAGTATTTCGGTGAGTTCCTAGAGGTTTTCCATCAATTCGGCCTCAAAACAGGCCATTTTAGGAAAACCTACAAGATACAGCCGAGAGAAAAATGTGAGGTGTTGTAGGTGATGGGAAGTCTAGGAAACGTGTGTGATGGGTGGAATGGAGTGGTAAAATTCATAGGATCACTCAGAACTCAAAACCAAAGTCGGGAGATGGATGGATTTGCTCAAAAATCTTGGAGAAGTTTCCTTGTGAAATGATGAGGGTTTAATGACCAAGAAAATCAAATCCAGGGTGGATGGGACAAATTTTTTAATTAAATAGGATGTCTTAGGTCTCTATTCCAAGTGGAATCACTCAAAAATACCTATGTTAACCCATGCAAAAAAAATAAAAAACATTACTAGTTGAAAATCTAGAAATTTGAGAACTAGTGAGCTAGTAAATCTAAGAAATGCCTAACCAAATCAAGTGAAAATTCAACGGGTAGTTTTTGTTATCAACTAGAATTTTTTTTTTTATCTAATTCGATTGGAATCAATTTGATTGAAACTCGTTAGGATGCTCTAAAAAAAACATAAATTTATTGTTCTCTGCTAAAAAGGAGGTCCAACAATCTAGATTTGGGAATAAGAAGACTAATCCAAGCAACTCAATGATTATTATGAACTTCCAAATCTCTTACAAGGATGAAATAATGCTTGTGATCCTACAAAAGAACTTAAATCAACCATTTAACTCAATCCTACAGCAAGAAAACATTAATTCTAAATGCAGAAATAGAAAGAAATAAAAACAAGAGATGCATGTGAATAAGCAACGAAAAGAAGGAAAGAAAATGATACAAAAGGGCTCTGAGGTTCCTGGGATGGGAAAAACCAAGGAAACTCAGAGACCTATGGAGGAGAACAATATTTATAAGCTGAACATGACACCAATCTTGATTATTTTCATCAATAGAATTACATCCCTGCAAGAAAATACAATGGAGTTGCAAGAATACAAGCTCTCTCCACAATAACACTAATGAAAAATCTATATGTAGAGGAAAATTTGACTTGGTACTTATAAAAAATGATTAGGAATCATACCCCATGAATGGAGAAAGCTTTCCTCACCAAAATCCCTTGATTAGTGGATCTATTCCCCAATACTAAGAATTTGCATTAAATGGCATAGGACACGTTCCTAGATTTTCTTAATCATTCCCTAGAGGAAAATTCGACTTGGTACTTATAAAAAATGATTAAGAATCATTCCCCATGGATGGAGGAAGCTTTCCCCACCGAAATCCCTTGATTAGTGGACCTGCTCCCTTGATTTGCGGATCTGCTCCCTTGATTAGTGGAACACATTCCTGGATTTTCTCAATCATTGGAGTTCCACAATTTGTGTCATAATTCCATAATATCTTGTTGACTTATTATTTATTATTGATTCTCCAGTAGTAGGGAACAAATCCCTAAATTATATCCTCCTCCAACTCTTCATAATCTGCCCAATATTCTCATAATATTCCACAAAAAATAAATAATATTAGGCACAAATATTCAATTATTCATAAACCTTCCTAATGAATATATTAAAGTTAAAAATAAATTATCTAATGCAAAAAAAGAGGTTTAATGTGCTGAAGGATGGTCATAGGCCTTAATTTATGTTTTGAATTAGAGGAATGGGCCTTAATTTATGTCTAATTTAGAGACCCATCACTCAACATGCAAAGAATGGAGGAAATGACCGTATCTTGGATTTCCCAGCACTCAAAAATAGGTTGACCCCAACAAGACATGGGAGAACACATGAAACCCAATGGATTATAGGTGGTATTTATGTAATAAGTAGGTTGATGACATGGTAGCAAGAGGATAATACATTTGGGATCTAAGTGACATCATGAGGTAGTGATGTAGCACAAAAGATGATATTTCACTCTAAGGTCATGACCCATGAAATTTGGTGGAAAGTTGATGTGGTAGTTACATGGTAGATGAGGTGGTAGGCTTCAAATTCATGCAAAGAAGGTAGTTTGATAAGGTTTTGCGGCATTAAAGAATTTTGGCATATGGAGGAAAAAGGTCATCCAAGCATCCAAAGGTCAAGAAAAGCAAGTGTTTAGTGGACGTAAATAGGACCAAATTTCAAAAAATGAGATCAAGACCCAACATAGACCACTAGATTTAATAGAGTAATTTGGCCATCCATAAAACTAGTGATGTAGTCTCTTCATGAAGGGGAAAAGGCATCGGATGTCGTATCTCTTAGATTTGGGACTTAGCATGGAGGTTTTATCCACCTATCTAACCATCCATGAATAGAAACCAAATACTACATCACATGAGAGAAAGTTATATAACATGTAGATGAAAAATATTAGATGTTAAAGTTTCTCAGTCCAACATGTTTTCATATGGAGAAAAGAACCAAAAGAAAAGGAGGTTAAGCACTCCAACACCATTAATGAATTCAAAGGTTGATATGGCGTTTTTTGCTAACACACTCAAGCGAGAATTTCAATTGGTAGAACCATGGACCTGTACCCATGGAAAAGGGAGAATCTAAACCATAAACACACAAAAAAAAATGTAGATGTTCTTGATGGAGTGGTGAAGAAGGGAAAAGACTGACAAAAAGATCAGCGGGCAAAGGGTACAAATGTAGTAATATATCAGTGATTGTGTGAAAAGAGTTATGTGGGTGATATAGACAATGCATGTGTCAGAAATTGTAATTGTTGGTATGAGAACAAGAGTGAAGAAAGGAGATATATGAAAAATTAAACAACACTAATTGGGGTCAGTGTTCTTGGTAGGTGAGTCCCTACTAAACTTATGGGATTGGTGTCTCGAGTGGGTCGAAACCTGCAAAATTAGAAAGGGGATAGGTATATCCAACAAGTGGGTGCTTGCAAATTTTATAACTATAGGTGGGTGCTTATAACAATCATTTAAAGAAAAGAATAACTATTTTTTGTTTCCTCCCTTCACGGGTTTCCATGTTAAATCTGTGGTGTTATATGTGTTCAGTTAATTATTTGATGGTTTTCTATTTACTCCATAAATATATAATTAATTTGAATTGATGTGAAATTTTATTTTGGGAAAAAAGAATATTGATTCCTTCCTAGCCTCCCACCCCCAGAGTATTCAATAATTGGTATCATAACTTGGTTGCTTTAGTAACAACCTGATCACTAGAAGGAATATATTACACAAAATGGAAAGTTAGGGAGATTTTTTCTCAATCAAACCTACACTATTTAGTGGGACAAAATTTACCTATTGGAAAATTAGAATGAAGACATATTTGATGTCACTTGGTATGGACATTTGGAAAATTATATTGAATGGATATTAGAACCAAGCAACTCCTCCAACTAATGAGGATGGTGAGAAAAGTTATGAAAACAATGATAAGGATTTGAATGCAATCTTGGGATGACTTGCACCATTATATTTTTTCAAAGTAATTCAATATGAGACAACCAAGGAAATGTGAGATAAACTTGTAAACTATTATGAGGGGGACACCAAAGTAAAAAATGCAAAACTACAGACCAACATGATACAATAAGAAAACCTAAAAATGAATGAGGATGAGAGCATAGGTGGTTTATTTGTCATAATGTATGAGATTTTAAACACAATGAAAGGACTACGTGATAAATTTCATGATTCTACAATAGTCCAAAAAGTGTTGAGATCACTTACTCCTATATTTGATGCCAAAGTCTCGGTAATAGAAAAAATGCATGAATTAGATCAGCTAACCATGGAGAAGATTCATGGAATACTTATAACCTCTGTGATGATAATGAAGAAGGATCAACCATAACTCATAGAATTTGCTTTTAAGGTATCAATCAAGTCAACAGATATTAAGACCAAGACTACTCCAGACACATTTTATACAAAGAGGAAGAAAATTTCATCAGAATACTACAAAAGGGAACTAGAAAATATAAAGGTATGTTACCATTCAAATGTTTTCAATGTGGTAGAATAGGGAAATTTTCTTCCAAATGTCCTTATAAAGAAAATAATAATGTTGGAAAGGAAGAAAAAGGAAATAAAACATCTAAGAAAAATATTAAGAAGATTTTTTTTGAAAGGAAGAATTTTTATTCACAATAAGAAAGTCATTGTTTATTAGAAGATGAAGTATATTATGCATCTAACACAAAAAAAGATTCTTATGGCACTTTGATATTCAAATGTTTGGTCTAGATAAAATTGATTTAGAAGAATGTAAAGAAATTTTTGAAATGGAAATTAAACGTCTAGGTGCATCAGAGGAAATAGATAGGGTTAGAAGAATTAAAAAAAACCACAAAGAAGAGATCCAAGATTACAAAAAAGAAGAGAATAATTCAATTGAAAAAAAAAAATCTTTTAAGAGTCCAATTAGAAGGAGCCAAATGAGTGGAGGAAGTTTTAATGAAGTGGTTACAAGAAAAGGAGAGATATTGTGATAAATTGGAATAAGAAATTATGTATTTGAGAAAAGACCTCAATAAGACTAAAACAAAGTTGAATTAAAACCTAAAATTCATGAAGGGATCAAAAAACCGAGACAAGATTATCAACACTCAACAATATCTATCAATTAAAATAAGTCTCGGGTACAAGGAAACACCTGAACAATTCAAAGAATATTCAAGTACCAAAGCATCGAAATATGAGGATTCAAACAGATATATTAATTCTCTTATAAGAATAAGTAGTCATCCCAACGAACTCAGTAGAGGAAGTGATGATAAACAAAAATATAATCAGCCAAATCACACAAGTAACAAAGGAGTTAGCATGTAATAGAGGCTAGAATTTCATCATATCAACAACCAAGGATGGATCATGTCAAAAGGAATCTTCATTCCTAGGTATCTAAATATTTTATATGGTCATTGTTTTATTTGTTATAATTTTGGTTATAAGATGAAGGTTTTAAATATATGCAGAAATTACCTACAAACAAATTCTTAAAAATAGAAAATATACAATGGCAAGAACAAAAAATGTATACAATGATTTTTCTCTTGGAACCTAACACGAGCAGAACCAGATTTATTTTTCATTATATTCATTTCAATGTTACAATACATTATATACATGTTGAATAATTCATAAACCCCCAATCCATTAACCCTAGATTATAACATAACCATATTTCCTTTGACTAGATCTACAAAATATCATGGGAAAAACCATCATGCCCAAAACCATGCTGTTATAGACATTTTTGTGCCCTGCAACCCCAAACATGAAATTTCCATAAAACAAGGGCTCCTAAATCCCTAAAAGTGTTTTTATAACCCCTAAAGGAACAAGGTCAACAGATTACAGCTTCTCCCAGAAGTTCTCCATGAGAAACTACTCAGAATTGGTCAAAACAGGATCATTGCAGCTGCTCCACTGGCTAGGTGCGTTGCATCTCACCAAAATACACTGTGAGGGTGTGCTGCATTTCAAAAGTCCCTTCCGTGGGGTGTGATGGGCGAGAAATGACAAATGGCAGTGTCATTCCGCGAGGTGGAGAGGCAATGGAAGCTTCCAGAATCTTCTCCTGTGACACTTGCCTCACTGAATTCGACCAAGGATGAGTAAGAGGCCCTCAGTCTCCAAGTGGAAGCAAGAACTGACAGAGAGAAGACACTAATCAAACCACAAGCTGACTCATCCCCCGTACAGATATCTATATATGGATCCCTCATCCCATAGATCCAGAGAGGCTGGAATTTTTCATATTGTAAGGAATTGTTGTTGGTTTCTAGAGACAAACATCAGATTATTGGGTGATCTAAGCTTTGTTTGAGGTGAAGAGGGGCTTCTTTGCTGAGAGGTTGATGCTGGGTTGGAACCACTGGTTGTAACTCCTACTGGATCTTTTCTTGTTTATCAATAAAAACTATTTGAGTTTTCCTCCATGCTTTTGTATCATTGATGCTTGTTACATTTGTATGGTCAATTTACATCTGATCCTAAATTTTTTATGATTATAGATCCATGTCTTTGTATAGTGCTATGCTTCTGTGACCTTACAGGTACTTTGTGAAGCTGGGCGTGCAAGGGAGCAGGTAGCTGGGGACTATCAAAGAAGAGAGGGATCGAATCGAAGGATTAGCGCAAGACAGAGGTTGGTCTTTCTGTTCCTCTCTATCTATAATTCATAAAGGAAAAACAAAAGTAGTTTTTCTCTGTTTGTTTCTAAGGTAGCTGTCACACCTTAGTGGGATAGAGCAGTTCTAAATAGACACTTTTCCCTGTAACAAAATGGTGACTCCACTGGGGAACTAATTAGTTTGTTTGTTTATCATTCTTTGTTGTTTGTTTTGTAAACTTACAAGTAGCATTCGAACTGCATTTGCCATAACAAATGAAAAGTAGACAACTGCTACTTCAATCCATCTACTGGATCTATTTATGATTTAAACAACCAATTCACAAACTATCTGATTGCCCTTGTGATAGCTCTTAGATCCTCCTTAGATCTACCCTTTATTGTTGCATTATTGATTGCTTTTTACTCGGCCAAAACCCAAGAACTGAACTGCAAACTGTGACCCGGAACCCGAACAGAGTCTCGTTTCTGGCCCAGCGCAGGTACTGTTCAAAGATTCTAAATTTCAGCGCACTTCCCGAGTGGGCAACCTGCGCTGCATTTCAGATTCTCTGTGTTACAGGTGCGCTGATCAGACTAGCTCTGTGCAGTTGTGGCTTCTGTGATTCATTCTTTCCAGTTCTATTCCTGAATTTTGCTGCCTGTGATCAGTATATGTCTGTTTGAAACCCTTTTTCCTTACTGTTATTTCGCCTCCTTTGTACAAAAGAACTGTAGATGTTTTTGTGTGTTTGTTGAGTCATTTACAGTTCTCCTTTGCAAAAGTAGCATAGTCGTACTGTCGTCCTTTGATTTGAATCTGTCGCAAGTGTCGATTTCGATCGTAGGAAAAAGTTTGATTGCTGTTGACGGTCG
Source organism: Pinus tabuliformis (assembly GCA_031772625.1). NCBI lineage: Eukaryota > Viridiplantae > Streptophyta > Pinopsida > Pinales > Pinaceae > Pinus > Pinus tabuliformis. The sequence goes on along the minus strand of CM062816.1, from coordinate 750,182,845 downwards.
ATTATCCTGTTACTATTGCTTTTGGTCTGAATTTGTAATTTTCTAGTGTCAAGAACAAGCATTCAGTTCAAAATCGTAAGGTGTTGTAATCGTCTCCATTTTTTGATTTCGAAAAGAAGCTTGTTGATATTCGTCGCTTGAAAAGAAATTCAGATTTGTGCATCAACTTTCTTTTTAGCATCCATATACTAAGAAAGTCGAAAACAAATACATGCATGTGCATTTGCATATAGACAGTCTATTTGGCTTGATTTAGGAAAGTGCATTTACAGTGTGCTCTTTGCTCTTTGTGAAAAGATTCTGTCTTTCTTTTCCCTAGTAGCTAGGATTTTCATTGCATAAAAGAGATAAAAAGTTTGTTTATCATCTTTAGATTGCATTTTAGGAATTACATCTACATCTCGTGGTGAACCCGAAAGGCAAACTTCATAAACAAGATCAACTTAAAATAAATTCAATGAATCTAACAACGCTTTGGAACTTAACGCACAACATTTAGAGGTCTAGGCTAGAGACGTATTCTGGCATCGTAAAGCCTGGTAACTGTTGTTCTCACTGATGGTTGGGTGATTCCTCCACTTTGAGACGATAAGTTCTAGTACGGACTTGTGCTCCCACGTACCGTCGAGTATATTTTGGGAGACCCCAATAGGCTTAATCCTTTATCCATAGGAAGTCGTGTTTGCCACCCTATCGATCGCAATGCACTGAACACAGCATTCGGGAAGATTGACTGCCGTACCGTAAAAAGTATTATGCAGTTTTGCGATTGGTTTGGTACTCCCTCTACCTAGACTTCCAGAGCAGTCCCTTTCGTTCCTTTTCAGACTCCTTAACGGAAAAGGTCCATCTGAGCACTTGTCACTTCAGGCTCATTAAAAATCGAAGGAGACTAGAGTCATCTTTTGTTTTTTCTCGACTCTTAAAAACTGAAAAAACAAGTTGTGTCAAAGCGTCTAAAATTCATTTAATTCAGAAACACACTTCCCCTTTATTTTAGTTGATCGAGTAATCCGCAATCGTGGAAGAAAGTCAATTGAAACCCCGTCGTTCACGGAGGCTTACGAGTCAACCGTCTTTGTCTCTAGAATCGAAGCCAGTAAGGACAAAGCGAACTCGTTTAACCGGTTCCAAATCTCCTATTAAAGTTAGAACAAGTGTTCCAACGACATCAGAGACTCCGGTTACTCCAAAAATTTCTGGAATCCCTGCCTCTACAGAAGAAGTTTAGCAGCCACAGAAGGACAGTGATACTGATCCTAGTCTGAGAGTAAACACTTGTGTTACCGATCCAGTTCCATCTACAACCGGTTCGGAGAGTCTTGCTCTTCAAACATCTGTCACTGCCGATTTCACACCTTCTTCAACACCAAAAATATTCTATGGACCTGACGGTCTTCCCCTTCCACCTGGTCTGATTGCCATAGAAGAAATTGTAGAAGATCCTCAAACAAGTACTCCAATGCAATTTGGAGTCGGGATCACTCTATATCCTTCTTCGTCAGAAGTTAGTCTACCACCAGCGGAAGCTCCTGTAGAATCGCTAGGAAATCTTTTGGATAGACTACAAATGTCTGAACAACCGTCAACATCTAGGACTGTGTCGTCTGACACAGCGACGACAGAACTCCCTGCTATCACTCCAACAATGTTCGCCAGTATACCATCTGTCTCGACTAGCTCTCAACCGCTAGAAGGAGTCCACTCAGGGGCTATCTCGACAGTATGGTCTGTTCCTATTTTTTCATCCGGGATAATATCCGGAAACTATTATGTTGAGTCTCAACAAATTGATCCATTTGGAGGTCAATTTGGGCACTCCGGCCCCCAAGGACAAACAATTTCCTTGAGTTCTGGATTGCCACAATATGGGGGGCAGTATACCCTTTCATTATCCCCTCTGGGGGGATATCCATACGGGAGTTCACAACCACATTCAGGTTATACTGGAATTACCTCAAGCAGTTGGGTACCTATACTACCTCAACAACCAAGAGTTGTATACTCGATGCAACAATGCTTACCTATGTCAAATATCCCAACTACGCCAGCTATTGTAACGGTGTTGCAAGTTCAAGCGCTGCCTGTTGTATGCCAACCTCAGGTTTCTCAGGTTGTAATGCAACAACCCCTTGACCCTGCGACTCAACCACAATCGCCGACCGATGGAATGACACAGGTTCAGATGGGTACAATTACCCCTCATCTTGGTCAAACTGTTAGTATCGGGCAACAGCACATGGCTTCACAACCATGGCTGGTGCAGTACCAACAACCGCAATTCCAACAAGTATACCAAGGTTCTGAGCAACAAATCTTTGCTAATAGTGGACAGCCGTACATTCAAAATGGTCAAAATCAACCATTTTACAATGGTCATGCCCACCAACCTTACCAAACATACCAGCATCAAATGCATTATGCCGGTATGCAAAGACCAACTGCTCAGGCAATCCCATCTTATCCTGGGTATGCTTCACCTAACCTGAATCAACAGTTACCCTTTGTGGCAACTTTGGAGTTACTTGATTTAAACCGGTTAACAAACGATCCAATTGCTTACGCCCCTTGGTCAACAGCGATTCCGCATAAACTTCCATCAGATATTCCTAAATTTAATGGAAATCCGGGTGAAGATCCATCGAATCACTTGATGACCTTTCATCTATGGTGTTCATTAAACACCCTGAATGATGATTCGATAAGGCTTCGCCTCTTTCAGAGGACGTTAATGGGTCCGGCAGCAAAATGGTACATCGAATTGCCTAGAGCTTCGTTCGAAAACTTCAGTACCTTAGCCACAACCTTTTTAACCCATTTTCAGTTACCAATAAGGTACGAAACGGGGACAGAACTTCTTACCAATTTCAAACAAACAATGGCCACTCACATATCTGATCATATACATGAGTGGCGACGTCGTCGTAGAATGGTAAAAACGTATGTCCCCGATCAGCTCTTAGCTGAATGGTTTATCAAGTCATTATTGCCTTCCATCACGGAAGATGTGGCAAAGGGGGGAGTCATAACAGAAGAGCAAGTTATCGCTCGTGCGCAATATCTAGACTTGATTTACACTTAGTCCGACACGCTCTACTATAAGATACCTGACGCCCCTAGACCGGAATTCTCAATTCCTCCTCCTCCTAAATCAAACAATGACTCGCATGCCGGCAATGGCGTGATTGGCACAACAGACACGAAATCGACAAAGGCTACATCCAAAAAGGCCCGTAAGATTTCAAGTCAAAATGCAAAAGATGAACTTCTTTCTTTGGAAGTAAATGCCGTATCGACAGATAAAGGCAAAGAAACCAAGAAACCAGGAAGCAAGAAGAAAGGCAAAGGGAAGAAGAAGAAATAGGAGGAATCATCACCTAAAAAATCTTCTTCAAACCCTCCTAGAGATAGGAAACCAAAAAATCCATGCTTCATATGCGATGAGGATCATTGGACCGCAAATTGTCCACACAGAGTTGAGCTTAAGAAATTCTTGAAGAATTCAAAAACCTCCGCAGTGTTAACTGATCCGTTTCCCAATCCAGGAACAAATCTGGTTGAAAGTGGAAATGCTTCCCTGTCGCAAGTGCTAATGTTGTCGGTTTCGAAACAGCTAAATGATGCTTTGATATCGACAAGGAACAAAGATTATGGGAATCCACAGCTGTCGAACAACAAGGATAAAGATCAACCTAGTAGTTCGACAACGACTTCGACAGAAGTTGCGCCACCCATCATTCCTGAATTGACAATAAAACCGCCAAAGGGAATAGTACACAAGTCGACGTTTAATCCCCGCGCTAGAGCAGCACAGCATTATAATATAGTGGAATATTTGGCCCAATCGCCATCCGCTATGTCGACTCTTGAAGTACTACAGAATTGCCCATCCCAAAGGCAGGCTTTATTATCAGCCATTGGTGGGGTAGACCCAAAGGATTCCAATCTTGTATCCTTCGACCATAAAGGATACGATCCTCAATTACCAGCTCAACTAGATTTCCTTGTTCAAATGAAAGCCCTCAACAAAACAGTTCATCGAACAATTATTGATGAGGGGGCATCTACATGCATTATGTCGATGAGTTGCTGGAAAACTTTAGGATCTCCAACCTTGTCGCGATCTTCGACGACATTAAAAGCATTCGACGGAAGGACATATACCCCATATGGTATTCTAAGTAACTTGAAAGTTGAACTAGGAGGGAAAACGGTAGAAATAGATGTTGAAGTCATCGATGGAAATCTTGATTACAACATTCTACTAGGAATACCATGGATATATGCTATGGCGGCTATTGTGTCAACCTATTTTAGGAAGATTGCATTTCCCTTTCAAGGAGGGATTACAATCGTCGATCAACAAAACTTCCTCCCCAATGGTTCTCAAGTTACAGGAAGCATTCCCATGATCCATGGAAGCCCCCATTCGCTTCAAAATATCGGAGTAGGCCTATTAAAAGATCCTATACTAATGGGAACTTTCGCCCTTCCACCTCCAATCAACCTGGCAGAAGTAGCGTCGATAGGAACCTGCAATATGATATCTTCTAAAAAGATCTCAGAAAACGATATCGACATGGATCATGCAGTGGTTTTGCCCCCAAGTCCAATGGAAATATTGTAGCAATCAATGTTCCTAGCATGGGAGGCAAACCCAAATCAACGCTCATCGAGCGTTTGGATAGATAGGTCTAAAGAATATGGTACCCCTTCAGATCCTTGGTCGCGAGTGCATGTCACCGACGAAGGAATTGTCCAATCAATGGTAATTGAAGGGGCACCATGGAATGATTCCCACCATCGTTCCCTTCTTCTGAATTGTGGAGAAGATACTCAAGATGACCTTTATGATCCTTCATTCTTTGATTTCCTATCAAATACTGTAAATACAGTGGATTCCAAGCGAAACTTGTCCAACATTGAAGAGACTATCGCCATAAATATCTCGACCAAAACAGATGTTGTAGAGAATATTTATGTTGGCAAATGTTGTTCTCCTTCAGAACTGGAAATATATAACGCTCTTTTTCGCGAATTCAGAGATGTCTTTGCTTGGTCATACAGTGAAATGCCAGGCATTGACTCGAGTATCGTTGAACACGAAATTAAGATGTATCCAGATGTCAAACCAGTACGACAATGGCTAAGGCAGGTGCACCCCAAGAAAGCCGCTGCCATTAAGGCAGAAGTTGAAAAACGTCTCCATGCTGGTTTCATCTACCCGGTTCCTCTAACCGATTGGGTATCGAATATTGTCCCTGTTATGAAAAAACAAGGAACAATTAGAGTGTGCGTCGATTATAGGGATGTAAATCAAGCTTGTCCGAAAGACAACTACCCTACACCCTTCACTGACCAGATAATTGATGAATGCGCCGGATGCGAAATCTTTTCTTTCATGGATGGATTCTCCGGGTATAATCAAATAAATATCTGCCCACAGGACCAGTCAAAGACTGCATTTATTTGTCCGTGGGGCACATTCGCATATCGAAAATTACCATTTGGTTTAAAGAACGCAGGGGCGACGTTTCAGAGGGCAATGAATTATGCCTTCCATGACATCAAAAACATCGTTCAACCATACCTCGACGACCTTCTGGCTCATTCGCGAAAGCGGACTGATCATCCGCAGCATTTAAGAGCGATATTTCTACGTTGCCGACACTACAAGATATGACTCAATCCACACAAATGTGTATTTTGCATCGGTTCTAGTCGTTTACTTGGCTTTGTAGTCTCGAAGGACGGGATTCGTCTCGATCCATGTAAGGTCCAGGCAATCATAAATTTGCCTCCACCTTCGAATTTGCTTCAAATTTAGAAACTCCAAGGGAAAGCAAACTTTCTGAGGAGGTTCATTCCAAATTACGCCGAACTTGCTAAAGGTTATACACGTCTCTTGAAGAAGGAAGTACCCTTTGTCTGGGATCAGGTTGCGCAAGCTTCCTTTGATGCTTTAAAAGAATCACTAATGAAAGCATCATTAATGTACGCTCCTGTTTATCAAAAACATTTTACCTGTATCTGGCTGCAGCGGATACGACCATCGCAATGGTTTTAGTTCAAGAAGTCGATGGAATTGAACATCCTATATATTATTTAAGTAAAAACTTAAATGATACAGAAAGCAAATATTCTTACATTGAAAAGCTAGCACTTGCGGCTGTTCAAGCGATACAGAGATTTCGACACTATGTCCTCTTTCGGAAAACTACCATTCTGTCAGATTGCAACCCCATGACTTATATATTGTCGCGACAGTTGCTGGGGGGCAAATATTCAAAATGGATAGCAATCCTACAAGAGTTTGATCTGGAATTTGTAAAATCCAAGTCAAAGAAAGCTCTAGTTTTCGCAGAATTATTGTGCAATCTCCCATCGTCGTCCAACGATGGCACATCCGAAGAAACAATCGTGGACGAAAATTTGTTTCTGATATCTACAAGCAATGAGTGGTATGGAGATATAATCATTTATCTCCAAACCCAAAAATACAAGCCAAACACCTCCCACTCCGAACAAAAATGTATTCGATACCAAGCAAAAGACTACATGATCGTCGGTGATACACTTTACCGTCGTGGTATCGATACAGTTTTGAGAAGGTGCCTCACCCATGAGGAGGCCGAAAAAGTCCTGAACGATTGTCATTCAGGCGCGTGTGGGGGGCATCAATCTGGATATGCTACAGCACAAAAAATCTTACGAGCAGGATACTTCTAGCCAACAATGTTCAAAGATTGCATAACCGCAGTCAGAAGTTGCCATGCTTGTCAAATTTTCGATAGCAAAACTAGAAGACCACACGCACCTCTGCAGCCAATAGTGGCTGTTGGGCCATTCGCCAAATGGGGCATCGATTTCATGACATGTAACCCCACCTCAACCGGGGGGCATGGGTATATCATAGTCGCAGTTGACTATTTTACCAAATGGGCCAAGGCGATGCCTACATTAGATAATACTGGTGAAACAGCTGCCCTCTTCTTTTTTAATCATGTAGTCGCCAGATTCGGCATACCACAGGCTATAGTCACAGATCATGGATCGCATTTCCGCAATCACATGATGGCCGAATTAGCTGCCAAACTAGGGTTGTCTCACGACAGCTCTACTCCATATTATCTGCAAGCCAACGGATAAGTTGAAGCAATCAACAAAGTCCTAAAGTTCATGCTGCAAAGGATGATTGGAGTTCACAAAAGAAGATGGCACCTAATCTTGTACTCGGCTTTGTGGGCTTACTGAACATCGGTAAGGAATGCAACCGGGTTTACACCTTTCCAACTGGTATATGGCCTGGAAGTAGCCTTACCAATCCAGTGTGAAATCTCGTCTCCCAAACTCGCAATTGATCTCCTCCCCGGAACTTCAGAAGAAGAAGCTCGTTTCTTGGAATTAATCCAATTGGATGAAACCCGTCGTGATGCCGCTTTGGCTAACGAAGCCCATAAGAAACGAGTCAAGGTGCAGTTCAACAAAAATGTCAAACCCCGTGTCTTCTCAGAAGGTGACTTGGTCTTGCTTTACGACCAAGAATCCGATAAATTGGGAGCAGGTAAATTTAAGTCTTTATGGATGGGCCCCTATATTGTTAAACGAGTGTTAGCAAACGGAGCCTACGAGTTAATGGATAATGACAGAATTCCACTGGCACAACCTCGTAATGGGTTGTACCTCAAGCATTACTACGCGTAATGGTGACCTGTATGCTTTTGTTATGTTTTTGTTTTTGCTAAGGTGTTTATTTTGGTCAAGTAATCCACTTTTTATATTTATTGCAGATGTCAAACCTATTGGAGTCATGTGTTGGATATGCCGATGGAGCAAGTCGTAGTTCGCGGAACCTATCCTCCGCAGCCTGGGCTATTTTTGATCCAAGCGGCGAGTTAGTAAGTTTTAGAGGGGTATGTATTGGTCGATCAACGAATAACATCACTGAATATAGCGCGTTGATAGAACTTCTCTCTGATGCCATCACACATGGTATACGCCAACTAATTGTCAGGCTAGACTCACAACTCGTAATACTACAACTCACGGATATATATTCCGTCTGAAACCCAGCTATTTATCGCATGTTCCTAAGGGTTAAGATTTTGGAAAGACAATTTGATTTTATTCAATATCAACACATTTCCAGAAACTTAAACACATTAACTGACTCATTAGCAAATTATGTGTTAGATAGACATTTGCAACATTTATAAAAAGAAACATATCATCAATGTTTGCATTTGGATCATGTAACTTAACCAAAACAAAACTCCGAAAATCAAAAATATATATAACTGTTTATGGTTTACACATAATGTTCTGTAACCAAGACAAAATCGGTCAAATGACAAAAAAACTCAAAATGCTAGGGGGCACCCTAGTCTAATGATGCTTGTGATAGCAAGTCACAGCCTGTGCGATCATGCGTAGAAGACAAGTCCATCGTCTGGGCACACCAGTAGTATGTCGTTGTAACCTCAAAGGTAGCTCGTCAGTCCTCACATCTGGAATACCAAGAGTGAGGCCCTCAACCTGCTCCTGTAATGCTGTGAAAGTCGCAGCCACGTCGAGGTCACGAAGGATAGCCCTTCCGACGGCCTCTCCTGCTGGGGCAGCAGCTGGTACTCTTAGGCGAACTACTGGACGAACAGGACCAACATCTGCATGTACACATGAGTTTGATTAAAGTCTTGATAGAATAAAGCACAAGGACATTATAAACGAAAAACGATAAACAGGAATATGGTCAAAGATTTTACCAATGGCGCCCCACTGTTCGCCATCTGGCAGTACTAAATCTGGATCACCCCGGAAGTCCATACCCGCATATGGATACTCGGAATAAACCATCTCCTGACGATCAAACCACCTGAAGAAGGTATCAGAAAATGAAATCTGAGACTGGCCAGCATGCCTAGACATATGGTCAACCCATCTCTGCATACGTGGTTCAGTAGGAGAAGGTAAATCGAGTGCAATATACTGCGGCTGCATCAGTGGTATCTTCTCCAAGGCAAAGGCGATCAAAATAGAACCATATCCAAAGTTCTTCAACCTCCCGTTCTTTATCTTGGTCAACTGTTCTTTCATCACAAGAAGTACTGCGTCACACCAGTTGAACACCTTCGGTTGGAGGGATTCCAAGGCATGCTGCATGTAAGAGCGGTTGGCTACATGAAGAGCTGCACCACTGGCCATCCTACCAAAAGTAAACAGAATAGTCCTGAGGGATCTGTCAGTAACATCACGGATGATGATCTTGCTGTCTTTACTCGGCTGAGATCCTTCTCTGTAGTACCGGCGAACATAATCTCTCATAGAGTCACCTCCTCAGGCCGAACCTAATAAGGAGATGGGGGCACCCCGCCTCGACAAGCCAGTCAAGAAATAGATGTCTACTACAGTCAAGGGGATAGAATTTCCCCTGATCTGGAAAACCTGGTTGGTAGGATCCCAAGCATTGAGCAAATACTGCAGTAAGTTGATCTGCTGTCTCATGCTAGAAATGCGGAAGAACTTCAGCAAGCCACAGTTCCGCAGTGCGTTTACTGTAACCGGATCATGTAGGGCAAGCATGTCCTCTTCTTCATGCTCACGTTCTCGCCATGTAATGGTCATCTTACTCCAAAGATCTCTGAAAAACAAACAAGAGAGGAGTTAGATCCTGATTTTGGTAAGAAACAGGCAAAATTTCCATCAAAAATTGTGCATTAAATTCCTTTTCTGCACCCAACGCACCTGCAGCAGTGTTCTAGGTGCGTTGAATGTCAGATAGCCTTTAGACAGGTCAACATTCAACGCACCTTTTGATACACAGAGGGTGCGCTGAAGGCAGAACGAGTTCTTCAAACCCCAGGGGCTCAGAAAAGCTAGGAATCAAGTTCAAAATGCAAAATGGAAACCATGAAATGAAAGAGCTCAGGTTTAGCTCCTACCTGGTCCAGACGGCGTCGAGAATCGTCCACAGAATCTCCCGAAATCAGCTGATGAAAATCAAGGGGAAAAGCACCTCCAAAGCTCCAACAAACCAAAGTTCAAATGAAATGGTAAAATGAGAGGTAAAAACACTTTTTCTTTACTTTTTACGTAGTTCAAAGTGAAATATTAGTGTTCTAACTCGTTTTCAAGCATATATTGTTCATTTCTAACTAGTTTGATGAAGCAGTTAAAGATACAGTACAATCTTTGAAAGAACAGAGCTATTTATGGTAAAATCAAAAAGGGACCATTCAATCGAGTAGTGTTACCGCAAGGTTCAAGCTCGTTAAAAAATAAACCTGCATCGAGCAGTTTTAGCACATAGTTCAAGCTCGTTAAAAAATAAACATAAGACATGAGAAAATGTTTCCCCCCCGTGTTTAAGCTCGTTAAAAAATGAACTATTCCCCGGTAAACAACCATCGTGAATGTAGTACTTCAGCCGTTAAAGCCTTGGTCGTGTTTGCACTGTCACCTCCACTTTTTCATTGGCCGATCATTCACCTCCATTTGATTTTTTACCCATTTTGAGGAACATCTGCGAAGAGTGATTTCACTAGCCATCCTTGTGACACTGTCGTGATTGGAAAATTCCAAACATTACCTGGAATCAGCTGCTACCCGTTTTATCACTCGTTCCTCAAAAGATGAGTCTCCTTTAAGCTCTTTTCAACTGACTCGTAAAATATGAAAAAATTGTCGAGCCATTGGCCTCTCCAGCTCGTTAAAGGGACAGGAAGTGTTATCCCTCCTCTAGATTTTAATCTTTTTGGACCTGAGGGATTATTACACAAAAAGATCAAGCGCTTGTTTTGTTCGGCTCGTTAAAAGTATTGAAAATTCATCCCTTTTGTATTGTTTTATACTTTTTCGGACTTAAGGGATTAGATGACAAAAAGGAATTTTGGAGTTACCTTTACGTTCCTTTTCAGACTCTCTAAAATTGAAAAGGACCGAGTTATCTTTGTCGTTAAACTCGTTAAAAAGATTAATAGCGACAAACTTGTCTGTAGACGAGAACGAGTTTCACTATCGCTAGGCTCGTTAAAACATAGCGATGGGTTTTCCCGAAGGGAAAATTATAGAACAAGCATATGTTATCCTCCTCAAGCTTGACAAAAATAAAGAGGTACTGGTCAGCAATGACTGGGGAAAAATTGGGAAGAAAACTCAAAGAAACTTTGTTGGTAGCAAGTCGCTCTTGAACATGACACTTCCACTCCGTATCCGAGTCGGGTTGGGTTGTTTCATTCACTGGTCACATCACCATGGTCACGCCATACCATCCACATTTGGGGATATTGCTACCAATCCATCACATCAGTGTTGTCGATCTGTTCAAGAGAAGTCATTCAGTGAATTCACCTGTGTCTCACCCACTACCATACATTATACTCCATTCTTTCATGACTGCCACCCTGAACCTTATATCACCAGATCGTTTTCACCTCCATTAAAATCATTTGCTCCGTTCTATGTCATTGATGTGGGATTCATTAAGGCCCTCCTATGACAGATCACTTCTTGTCGACATCAGCTCATTATCCAAGAAGTTGATCTAGGAACACCCCATTCAGTACTTTGAAGCTTGCATGCCTCAATGGCAAGTTTCTCACTTCCGGCGACAGGTTTACATCAATGGCCTTCGACCGAAAGATTTTGCGTGGTGTTCGACGCCAAGTCCTTTATTCACACCACGTGAATTGTACTGCAGTACCTTGAGGGTCATTATCATTATCAGTGATTCCTCTCGCGCTTGTTAACAGTTTACATCATTGACTGGTAATCAAGCGATGTCTTTCCATGTTCGACTTCAGAACATTTCTCACATGGATCGACTTTTACTTCGAGTGAAGATCGGACGAGATTGAAGACCCTGGATCTAGTTTCATCCATCCGGGCTGCGATATATATTCAGGGAAATAAAGACATTAAATGTACATCATTGCAGCATAGATAATCATCCTATCAAAAGGATGATGGCTCTACTAGAATCATCAGTGTACACGCAGACGATTGTCTGTCCTATGTACATGAAAATGAATTTATAAAGCTGAGCATGGGAATGCCCGCCTCAACTAGATCATGAAAATATTATGAAGATAATGTATTGTATTGTATCTTATTACAGGTCTCCTCCTAGCATTGAAAGAACTTCGGACCCTCATAATAAAGCATTTCACTCGACACCAAAAGGTTAACGGCCTCATACTTTAGGGGGCAACTGTTATAGACATTTTTGTGCCCTGCAACCCCAAGCATGAAATGTCCATAAACCAAGGGCTCCTAAGTCCCTAAAAGTGTTGTTCTAACCCCTAAAGGAACAAGGTCAACAGATTACAGCTTCTCCCAGAAGTTCTCCATGAGAAACTACTCAGAATTGGTCAAAACAGGATCATTGCAGCTGCTCCACTGGCTAGGTGCGTTGCATCTCACCTAAATACACTGTGAGGGTGCGTTGCATTTCAAAAGTCCCTTCTGTGGGGTGCGATGGGCGAGAAATGACAAATGGAAGTGTCATTCCGCGAGGTGGAGAGGCAATGGAAGCTTCCAGAATCTTCTCCTGTGACACTTGCCTCACTGAATTCGACCAAGGATGAGTAAGAGGCCCTCAGTCTCCAAGTGGAAGCAAGAACTGACAGAGAGAAGACACTAATCAAACCACAAGTTGACTCATCCCCCTTACAGATATCTATATATGGATCCCTCATCCCAGAGATCCAGAGAGGCTGGAATTTTGCATATTGTAAGGAATTGTTGTTGGTTTCTAGAGACAAACATCAGATTATTGGGTGATCTAAGCTTTGTTTGAGGTGAAGAGGGGCTTCTTTGCTGGGAGGTTGATGCTGGGTCAGAACCACTGGTTGTAACTCCTCCTGGATCTTTTCTTGTTTATCAATAAAACTATTTGAGTTTTCCTCCATGCTTTTGTATCATTGATGCTTGTTACATTTGTATGGTCAATTTACATCTGATCCTAAATTGTTTATGATTATAGATCCATGTCTTTGTATAGTGCTATGCTTCTGTGACCTTACAAGTACTTTGTGAAGCTGGGCGTGCAAGGGAGCAGGTAGCTGGGGACTATCAAAGAAGAGAGGGATCGAATCGAAGGATTAGTGCAAGACAGAGGTTGGTCTTTATGTTCCTCTCTATCTATAATTCATAAAGGAAAAACAAAAGTAGTTTTTCTCTGTTTGTTTCTAAGGCAGTTGTCACACCTTAGTGGGATAGAGCAGTTCTAAATAGACACTTTTCCCTGTAACACATGCCCAAAAAATCATGTGCAAAACCATGGGTAGGTTTTCCTACCATCCTTGGGTTTGTCCCCCATCCTTGGGTCCACCTAAAAAAAAAATTCAGGGTCTTGCCCCAAATCCCATGCATGAGGGCTTCCACCCCACTTTAAACCCCCCGACAGGGGGAGCGACTACACTGTTGCGCCCAATGCAACATAATAGCCCCTGATTCTACTCGTGCAAATAATATAACACATACTCAACATTCTACCACTTGTTGTTTTCTTTACACATAGTCATCGGTTAGGGGAGGAAACCACCCCGCTTTTCCTAGCATAACGTAATAGCCCATGATTTTACTTGTGTAAAGAATATAACACATACCCAACATTTTCCCACTTTTTGTTTTCTTTACACACAAGGGGTCATAGGAGTATGCAATCATTGATCTAGGGTCACAATGCCCATTATTTCTCTACACCAAGAAAACTTCTCAGTGCTCACATGCTTTGTTAATGTATTTGCAACATTGTTCAAAGTTTCCATCTTTACCATCAACACCTTTTTACTTTAAACATATCCCTCACAAAGTGATACTAAACATTAAGATGTGTTTTATTCGAATGATAAGCAGATTTATTTTCCAACAAGATTGCACTTTGGCTGTCACAATCTATCCTTACAATTTGTTGTACCGAACACATAATTGAACACATTCTTTGCAACAAAACTACTTCCTTTCTTGCATAAGTGGTTGTCATGTATTCAAGATTTGTAGTTGAAAGTGCCAGTACAAACTATCTTTTGCTCATCCAACTAACTGCTCCTCCAAATAGGTGAAACACATATCCACTTATATATATTCTCTAATCTAGATCCCCAACCCCATTTGCATCAACAAAGCCACATATTTCCAACACTCTGTCTAATCCTAGTCTTCCTTGGTAGCATGTTGGGCATGGGATCCACCCAAGGCATGTTTTGGGGCTTAAAGCCCAAGTTTTGACTAAGTCCATTGTAAATACTCCATTATTTGTGGGCACAGAGCACGAAGTTGTAATAGAGTCGTAGGGTTGTCTGCCCTTGTTTTTGTAATGTAATGTTGGTCTGAAAGATATACCCATGGTCCATAGACCATGGGATTGTATAAATAAAGTTAGGCTCTAGGTGTAAAACATCTAAGATAAGCATGAAAAGAATTGAGTCAATGAAGCATTGAGTCGAAGTATAAGTGGTGTCTATTGGTCGTAGAGTAGGAGGATGCTCTACAGCTAAGTGCACAAAGGCCTAGTAGTCCGCCGCTGAGTGAGCGGACCCCTGCAGTTGAGTGCGCAGGGCTAGTTGAGTCTGTAACCGGTGGAAGAATTAATAAAGAGAAGTTTTACCATATTTCCGTGTATCGCTTTCTGTTTTATTGCATTGAAATATATTGGGTATGAATTACAAGTTTACTGTTATTTTATTGTGCAAACTTATATGAATGTGCTCAATGAATTAATTATAACATAAGGCATATGTTTACATGAGAATAGCTAATTGTTATAATAAGATAGGTAATATCTGCGGTGGAACTTAGGGAAATAGTGCAAATCGTTGCCCTAGCAGCGTGAAAGCCCCTCAGCCCCTGGTTAGGGCTGTGCAAAGGTGAGTATAATAAGAGCGTGAAGGCCTCGTAGGTGAGGAAAGTGCGCAAAGTGACCTATGCGAAGGTAGTCACGGTTGGACTAAATCAACCCCTTAGACATCTCAAGGGTGTAGAAACCTGGTTCTTGCATCCCCCCATACTGCTTCAGGTGAGACCTTAGTCCGCGCTCCGCAGACTGTTGCCGAAAGGGCCAGTAGTACAAGGATTTGTTTGGCTAATTAAATCTGAACCTGGGTCAGGCCTGAACAAGCCAACAAATGGTTTCGTTACTAGGGCCAGAATCTGCATAGAGATGCCTAATGTTGTATCACTGGAATCCAACCAAGAAAGAAATTGAAGATTGGTTGGATAGGAAGATTCACGAGTTCGCGGCGCAAGAGAACAGGAATCCATGGCTATCATAACTTGTACACAGAAATCCACAAAATTTTCTTCGCATCTTTGCCTTCTTAGTTGTATGAGTGGATCATGAAGCTAGCAAATAGCCAAGGAAGGTGGAAACTTGATAATCCTATTATGTGGACTCCAGAATTGGTGCGCATAATGGAAGCATCAGAGGATAAGATCGTGCATGTTGTTGATCATTGGCTCAATCGAATTATAGGAGGATTCATTACTGAGTTCGCAGTAGATACTTCAGTCAACTATAGCAAGGCAGAAAGATGCTTTCTCAAAGGACCACGAGGTAAGTACATTAAGTCTATGAACACTTGGATTAAAATGCTACTATGTGAAAAGCGAATTATGTGAATACATTGATGTTCGGGGCTACGTGAAGTGGAAGAATTTACAAAAACGAAGGAAGTGCAGAACTAGAAACTAGCCCCTTGATTTCACCTCCGTGAGGGGGCAAGGAAGAGCTCACAAAGGTCTCACAAAGAAGTGTGATCAATTTGATAAGGTGGAGGATTCTGTCCATACAACTCCCACCCACACCACCACCAATGTCACCGCCTTCACCCCCATCTTCACCCATACCACCTCCGCCACCACCGCAAGTCGATATGGCAAGCGCGATAAAGTTGCCAGTATTCAAGGGAATAGGAAATGAAGATCCATACCAGTTTTGGTTCATGATAAGGGTTGTATGGGAAGCACAAGGAATTACAAATGATAATATAAAGAAAGCGATGCTAGTCAGTGCTCTGCAGGACCGTGCGCTGACCTGGTATATTAAGTATTCTAATGACAATCCGAATGCGGGGGTCGCAGATATCCAAATTGCACTGAATAAAGAATTTAGCAGGCCAAAGTCAGAGGCACAGTCGATCATTGGGTTCAAGGAGATCACAATGCTACTAGGCGAGACTCCATGGGTGTTGGATCAGAGACTGAAGTGCACAATCCACGAAGCCAATATGACTTTGACGGATGGACAACATCGCGAATGGTTTGTAGCATCACTAACGGCACATTTGAGGAGCGCATTGTCACAACAAAGGTTAACAACTCAAATAGAGGCCTTGGAGATTGCAATGAGACTGCATGAGACCCCGATACAGTATCCTAACCTGGGAATTCAGCAGATCCACGTGCAGTTGAAAAACCTATGCCTTAAGATGCAGAGTCTAAAATAGGATAGGACAGCCTGCCCAGAAGTGCGTGAAGAGGTATGGTGTGTTAAATGTAAGGGTCGGGGTCATGACAAGGACCACTGCCCGGTATTCGTGAATTACCTCACAGGAGTAGGGTCAATTCCATTAAGATCGAAGGCACAAGCAGGACCTAGCATGACGCCTACTTTGTGGTGTGCGATTTGTCAAATAGGAGGAAAGAACATTACCGACAACCATCATCTGTTGCAGAAGTACACGCAGAATTCACAATAATTATTTTGTAATTTCTATAGATTAGTGGGACATGATGAGCGTACCTGTAGAAGCTATGAGCTAATGATGGATAGGACTCCCACCTACAGATTCCAAGCCAAAACACGGCCCCTTGACCAAAACGCAGGAATGGCGCGAACAGGATTTCAAGGGAGCGGACAAGGCCAAGGTGGAGGAGGACCCAGAAGAGTTCGCGGATAATTGATATGTCACAATTGCGGGGTCTAGGACATTATGCCCATGATTGCACAATTTCAACGCTGTTGTCGTGTCCATATGTACATTGTTTGATCATGAGATGGAGGATTTTCCTACACTGATAGCTAGGCTGCGTGATAAGGGAACGCTCCAACCTCCCCTGACTCAGAACCTACAAATGATGAGCTCTGAGCCGCGCGAGGAAGACCCTAACGTGAACATTGTGATCTGAAGTGGAATTTGTAGGAAATAATACTGAGAGGGGGGGTGAATCAGTATTGTCAGATCAATAATTTTATTTCCCAAACAGATTTGTATATGCTACTTCAGCTAAGTGAACTAGCGTGTACACGCAACTGTACTCAAAGCAACCAGCGTATATGCAGAGAACTTTAGATTTAGCCAATTTATCATGCATTGAACTTTAACTAGTATATCAAAGATTTATTAGACAGTGCAGTAAAAGTAGAATAAAGAATCACACATAAGCAACACACATGAACACCAAGATATAAGGTGGAAACCCAATGTGGGTAAAAACCACCTACTGTTGTTGTCTCTGTCTTCTTTTAATAATAAGAAAATCTATTTACAATCTTGTACTGGTGTAGACTCATACCAGTACGCAGGCTTCTACTTGCAGAAGGTTACAACCTTCTCTCGTTCTCCAGCTACTACTGGAAGGGAGCTACAAACTCCTAACTCTTGTACTAGCCGATATGTTTACTAGTACATAGGCGGCAACCTATAGAAGGCTACAACCTTCTTTCTTACTCCAAGGACCATGTTTCATAAATTTTCAGACTGGATCCATCAACAACATCATAACTGCAATTCAATCATCAAATACATCTACATCAACCAATCACTGAAACTCAATCATCACTTTCTGAATCAGCCACAACTGAATCAATCAATCACTTTGACAACCCATTGTCAAATCCCAATCAATCTAATCATTCAGAATACTGTCACCAGAATATATTCACCAGAACCCAGAACTCTACAACAGGAAACAAAAACAACCGAAACATACATTATAAGGTATACGCTACTTCCATGTGTCAAACCAGCGTGTATATGCGCTTTTATCAAATCCAACCAGCGTATACATATGCAAATATCAATTCATAATTCTGCAGATATTCCGGACTTCACTTATACCCAGATGATAATATGTATAGAATAACACATGCATCAATATTCAGATCTAGACTATACATGATCAAACCACATAATGATAATTCATTTCAAGCCTTAAGATCACGATCCATCATTAGATCCCATCCCTCATCAACCGCTAAGGTTCATCCTTGGTTCAAATCAAGCACAGCACTATAAGCCAATAATCTACATACTATATCTCACACTTCATCAGATATTCGATACTTGCACACTTGATCTAATGATCTTCTCCTCCTTATATAGTTTTAGGCCTTTCTCAATACCATGGACCAAAACCACTTAGGACCAACACCTTAGACCAAATACCTAGGGTCAATACCTCGGACCAAATACCTTGGACCAATACCTTGGATCAAAATACCTTGGACAAAAAACTTTGTTTTCCAAGATATACGCACTTTTCCTTCTATGAAAGTGCATGTGTATGTATACGCTACTTGTGTTTAGTGAACCTATGTGTGTACGCAACTTGGTCAAGGTGAACCTGTGTATACCTCTCTTTCTTCATTCTTTTGTAGTTTGATCTGTAATTCTTTGTTGTTGACATGTTGTACTATGATCTTTCATCTGAGTGAGTTTCCATCAAGGACAACACCTGTATCATAATGCCAACAATATCCCCCTTTGGACTTGATGGCAACAACAACACCAAGTCATTCTCCCCCTTTGACATCAAGGGCAAAGGGTGGACCAAGATAATTTCTCCCCTTTGACATACATTATGATGGTCATGCTCCCCTTGAGTACATGCTGAATTCTCTGATTGAGCTTTGCTTTTGCACATGATGATATGTACTGAAACCATCCATGCCCCCCCTGAGCAACAGCAAAGTTTGAAAAAATATTTTCTAAAAGAATAACATGACTCTATAACTTAACTATGTGAGGATGACCTTCCTATCACCAATGACTCATACATACATCCATCTCCCAACCAAGTGGGGTATACCAAATTTGACTCATCCACCCAACCAAGTGGAGATATACCAATTGTTTATACATGACAAAAACAAGAAATATTACATCATTCATCCCATGTAAAGTTGGGATATAAATTACATCATTTGTCTAAGAGGACTCATTCAAATGTATGAGAAGACATATCACACCCTATACTTTTACATGACTTGAGCCGCAAATGGTATAAATATCTGAAGCCATAGCTGGAATCAACAACCATAATGCCAATAATGATGGATGTACATGAAGGATAATGCTCCCCTTGAACTGGTGCTACCTGTGCATTGTTTAATAGGTCAATGATCAAGGCATCTTTGTCAGTCAGACAAAATTAATGAACAAAGCATATTAATCATCAATATCAGTCAGAGAACCCATATCAGAGCCTGCCCCACTATTTTTCTTTTCTAAAAAACATATACACTCCTTGACCCACAAAAACCCGTGTGTGCACGCGACTATACTTCATGAAACACGCATATAATAACCTTTATCTAAAAATTTTGATTTAACAGCAAGATGATGCAGCAACTAGTCCCAGCTTTTGTCGGAGATATTCAAATGTCTCTCTAGGCAGTGGTTTAGTGAATATATCAGCAGCCTGTTCTTTGGAGGGAACATATTCCAATTTGACCTTTTGTTCAAGCACTTGTTCACGTAGAAAATGGTATTTGATGGCTATGTGCTTGGTCTTGGAATGCATGACTGGAGTTTTTGAAATATTGATGGCACTTGTATTGTCACATAGAATGGAGATGGGTGGAGTACAAGTGATCTGAATGTCTTGCAATTTTTGCATCATCTAAAGTAGTTGTGTGCAACAAGATGCAACAACGACATATTCTTTTTCATCTGTAGATAACGCAATTGAACTTTGTTTCTTGCTGAACCAGGACACTAACCTAGAACCCATATAGAATGCACCACCACTAGTGCTTTTTTTGTCATCAACACTTCCTGCCCAATCTGCATCTATATATGCATGAAGAGTAAGATCTGTATCTCTAGGATACCATAAACCAAAGTTCTATGTTCCTTGAAGATATTTGAAAATTCTTTTCACTGCCTGAAGGTGTGATTCCTTTGGATTTGCTTGAAATATTCCAACTATTCCAACTGCATGCATGATGTCAGGTCGAGTACCTGTTAGATAAAGCAAACTACCAATCATGGATCTGTAAGTTGGTTGATGTACTTCCACTGATTCATCATTTGAGTTGAGACTGCATCCTGTTACCATTGGGGTACATACAAGTTTAGAATCTTCCATGTCGTACCTTTTCAAGATCTTTTTGAGATATTTGGTTTGTGAAAGAAAAATACCATCTTTATTTTGTTGAACTTGTAGACCAAGAAAATAGGTAAGTTCACCAAGCAAGGACATTTCAAATTCTTGTTGCATTACTGAAGCAAAATTTTGACTCATGGATTCTTCGCTACCAAAAATGATATCATCAACATAAACAACAATTATTAGCAATTTATCAGTGTTAATATTTGTATATAGATTGCTATCTGCTGACCCTTTTGAAAAACCCTATTGGTGTAGATATTTTTCAAGGCGGTAATACCAGGCCCTTGGAGCCTGTTTTAGACCATAGAGAGCCTTTTTGAGTCTACATACAAGTTTTGCATCATTTCCAAGAATGAATCCTTCTGGTTGTTCAATATAGACTTTTTCTTCTAAATCTCCATTAAGGAAGGCAAATTTTACATCCATTTGGTATACTTTGAATTTCTGAAAGCTAGAAAGAGAAAGAAACATCCTTATGGCTTCAAGTCTAGCAACAGGTGCAAAAGTTTCTTCAAAATATTTACCTTCTTGTTGAGCATATCCTTTACAAACAAGTCTGGCCTTATTTCTAATAACTTCTCCATTTTCATTCAGCTTGTTTGTGAATATACATTTAGTTCCTATCATATTTTTATCATGAGGTCTAGGAACTAATTCCTGAGTATTATTCTTTTCAATTTTCTCAAGTTCTTCATTCATGGCCTTGACCCAACATTCATCTTTGCATTCTTCATTTACATTTTGAGATTTGGTGGAGGATACTAATGCTAGATAGCTTGAGGTTTCTGTAATAGTTCTTCTTGTCTGTACACCTGCCTCTTTTTCCCCTAAAATTTGAGTTTTTGGATGATTTTTCTGAACATACCTGGACAGGGTCTTTTCTTCTACCGTTATCTCTTCTTCTGGTGCTTCATTGGTTTCTTCTTCAGAATCATTGTGATTTGACGTGGGAAAATAATCCCCATCTTCTTCATTTTCATAATCTTCGTTTTTTATATGTTTTGGATTTTTGCATGCTTCATCAACTACAACATCAATACTTTCAACAATTTTCCTAAGTCTTTTATTATAACGTTTATATCCTTTACTGCGAGAAGAGTAACCAAGAAGAATACCTTCATCTACTCTGGGCTCAAACTTACCAAGTTTTTCATTAGTCCTTTTGATATAACATTTGATTCCAAAAACTTTAAAGTATTTCACAGTAGGAGTCCTACCATACCAAATTTCATGTGGAGTTTGAGTTTTGTTTACACTAACATTTGCTTGGTTGAGAATAGTTACAATGGCGAATGCAGCTTCACCCTAGAAGGTTGCAAGAGTTCCAGATTCATCTAGCATAGCTCGAGCCATTTGTTGAATAGTTATGTTCATTCTTTCTACCACTCCATTTTGCTGAGGAGTCCTTTCGGTAGAGAACTACCTTTTTATTCCATGTTGTTCACAAAATTCAGAGAATTCATCCAAGGTAAGTTCCCCTCCTCGATCAGATCTGAGGCATTTGATTTTGTGATCTGATTCATTTTCAACCAAAGCTTTGAAAGCTTTGAACATTTCAAATGATTCATCTTTATGCTTTAGAAGACCTATTCAACACATTCTAGAAAAATCATCAATGAACAAAATAAAGTATTCTTCTCGACGAGGTGATTTTTTCCTGGTCCACATAAATTAGTATGGACAAGTTCAAGAGGCTTACTAGCTGATCCTTCTTTTTCAATGAAGTGAGCTCTGGTTTGCTTACCAAATTGACATGGTTGGCATATTGTATTTTCAGGGATGCTGATATCTGGAAGATCACGAACAACCTTGAATCTGCATGCTTGTCTTATTTGAGAAAAGCTTAGATGTCCCAATCGTATATGCCACAGCCAGTTTTCATCATTTTTTCTTAGATAGCACTGTTGTTGTCCTCCCTTGAGTATGTATAAGTTGTTTGGAGTTCTTGTACCTTTGATCAGGGTTTCTCCTGTATCAAGCTCACGAACCACACATCTCTTTGATCGAAACACCACTTCATTTCCTTGATCACACATTTGACTGACACTCAACAGTTTATGCTTTAGACTATCTACATACATAACATTCCCAGCTTTAACCTTTTCTTTCAAGAAAATAGAGCCTTTACCTTTTATGATAGCAGGAGTTTCGTTTCCAAATGAAACATTCTTTTCTTTTTCTAAGGCATTATATGAGTGAAGTTTTTCTTTGTCACCTGTCATGTGTTTTGAGCATCCATTGTCGATGTACCACTGATTTTCTTGTCCTTCTGCATATAAGGCTATACCACATCTTTCTGTTTGAGGTTATTTCCTTCTCCATATCTTGGGATTTAATGGAGTTTGCCCCTTTTGAGATGTTTGCCGAAATTTTCTCCTACATTCATATTCTTCATGGCCAAAGTTGTTACAGATTGAGAATTCTATTTCATTTTCAAGAAGAGAAAAGTTATTATAGGAGCTTTTCTTGATCCCTATCACATTCCTTTGATTTCGTGCTTCTCTAGTCATGATGGTTTTGTAAGCAACACACTAAGCAGATTTATGTCCAAAATTATGACATGAAAAACATTGTCCATTAAAGAAGTTCCTACGACTATTGAATCTATTGACCTGGTGATTGTAGTTTCTATTGATATTCATCTTTGGAGAAAATTGAGTATGATTTACCTGAGGTTGGTTGTGGCTTTTGTTCATCCTTGAAGCAAATTGAGTTTGATTTACCTGGTGATTTGCTTTATGCCTTTGTTGATGATTGTCATGTTGTTCATTGTTCTTTGTTGCATCAAGATAGCTTTTAGTGGAGCTTGACGGCTTCTGTGATTGAGATGCTTCTTCAGTATATCGAAGACCTGTCTTTATCAGAGGAGAACGCTGCACTTTGATAATTTCATTTAAGGTTTCTGATCCTTTATAAAATCTAAGATTGAGAGATTTCGTTTTCTCAAGATCCTTTCTTAGACCCACAATTTCACATTCTAGTTTTTCATTGTGTTTTTCTTTTTCAGCAAGTTGGTATGTCAAGGTATCTATAATCATATTCTTTTATTCTAAACAGATTTTGAGTTTAGATATTTCTTCATGAAGGTCATCTTCTTCTAAAGCATCCAAAAAGTTATCATTGTCATAAGCCATTAGAAGTCTATAGTCATTACTATTTTCATCTTCATCACTAATTGATAAACCATCGCTATCTTCATGAGTATAGTAACTCTTTTTGCTTACAACTTGTTTTCTATTCCATTTTGCATATTCCTTCCCTTTTTCATATTTATCTTTATTGGGACATTTGGCAGCATAATGACCAACTCTGCCACAAGCAAAGCATTTGAAGGGTAGTTTACCTCTACATCTTCCGAAACCCTGTTGAAGCTTCTTGACAAAGTTTACCTCATCTTCTTCTTCTGAAATATGTCCTAATTCATTAAGTTCTTCCTTTCCTTTTGCTGAAGCTTTAAATGCACTTCTCTCATATCTGATGGACCTCCTTTCTCATCTCAAAGGCAATTAAGATTTCGTGAAGCTGTGTCATAGTGATAGTCTGCAGATCCTGTTTTTCTTCTATGGCAGACACTTTTGATTCAAATTTAGCAGACAAGGATCTTAAAACTTTCTCAACTAAGGTAACTTCCTTTATATCTTCACCCAAATTCTTTATAAAATTGACAATCTCATCTACACATAAGAAGTAATTGGCTATACTTTCATCATTGTGCATCTTAAGAGTTTCATACTGAATTATGAGAGTTTGAAGTTTAGCATGTTTTACCTGAGAGTCTCCTTCGTAGCTCAGAACGATTTTGTCCCATATTTCTTTGGCTAATTTGAGCTGCATGACTTTGACAAACTTTGATTGTGACAGACTTCCCAATAAAGTATTGACAACCCTGGCATTGGTTTCATATTGTTTTTTACCTGTCGTATCTGTAGGAATTACTGTTGGAAATGTATATCCTCCTTCCACAATTTCCCAGACATCTGTTCCAAGAGATTGTAGATAGGTTGTGGTTCTTATTTTCCAATAAACAGAGTTTCTCCCATCAAATATTGGCTGTCTGATGGATCCCACGCTTTCTTGATTACTCATGATGATGGATCTCCCTTCAATTGATCAAGCTTCTTCTGAAGGACATGCACTGATACCAATTGTTGGAAATAATACTGAGAGGGGGGGTGAATCAGTATTGTCAGATCAATAATTTTATTTCCCAAACAGATTTGTATATGCTACTTCAACTAATTGAACTAGCGTGTACACGTGACTGTACTTAAAGCAACCAGCGTATATGCAGAGAACTTTAGATTTAGCCAATTTATCATGCATTTAACTTTAACCAATATATCAGAGATTTATTAGATAGTGCAGTAAAATTAGAATAAAGCATCACACATAAGCAACACACATGAACACCAAGATATAGAGTGGAAACCCAATGTGGATAAAAACCACCTGCTACTGTCATCTCTGTCTTCTTTTAATAATAAGAAAATATGTTTACAATCTTGTACTGGTGTAGACTCATACCATTACACAGGCTTCTACTTGCAAAAGGTTACAACCTTCTCTCGTTCTCCAGCTACTATTGGAAGGGAGCTACAACCCCCTAACTCTTGTACTAGCCAATATGTTTACTAGTACGTAAGCCGTGACCTACAGAAGGCTACAGCCTTCTTTCTTCCTCCAAGGACCACGTTTCATAAATTTTCAGACTGGATCCATCAACAACATCATAACTGCAATTCAATCATCAAATACATCTGCATCAACCAATCACTAAAACTCAATCATCACTTTATGAAATAACCACAACTGAATCAATCAATCACTTTGACAACCCATCGTCAAATCCCAATCAATCTGATCATTCAGAATACTATCACCAGAATATAGTCACCAGAACCCAAAACTTTGCAACAGCAAACAGAAACAACCGAAACATACTTTATAAGGTATACACTACTTCCATGTGTCAAAGCAGTGTGTATACATCCTTTTATCAAAGTCAACCAGTGTATACATCTGTAAATATTAATTCATAATTCTGCAACTATTCCAGACTTCAGTTATACCCAGATCACAATATTTATAGAATAACACATGCGTCAGTATTCATATCTAGAGTATACATGATCAAACCACATAATGATAATTCATTTCAAGCCTTAAGATCCCGATCCATCATTAGATCTCATCCCTCATCAATTTCTAAGGTTCATCCTTGGTTCAGCTCAAGTGCAGCACCATAAGCCAATAACCTTAATACTAGATCTCACACTTCATCAGATATTCGATACTTGCACACTTGGCATAATGATCTTCTCCTCCTTATATAGTTTTAGGCCTTTCTCAATACCATGGACCAAAACCACTTAGGACCAATACCTTGGACCAAATACCCATGGTCAATACCTCGAACCAAATACCTTGGACCAGTACCTTGGATCAAAATACCTTGGACCAAAAACTTAGTTTTCCAAGATATACACACTTTTCCTTTTGTGAAAGTGTGTGTGTACGTATATGCTACTTGTGTTTAGTGACCCTATGTGTATACGCAGCTTGGTCAAGGTGAACCTGCGTATACCTCTCTTTCTTCATTCTTTTGTAGTCTAATCTATAATTCTTTGGTGTTGACATGTTGTCTTGTGATCTTTCATCTGAGTGAGTTTCCATCAAGGACAACACCTATATCATAATGCCAACAGAATTATGACAAGGGATGATAAAGGAAAGCAGCCTGATGATAGTACTTAGGTTCAAAAGGCTCTGACAAAAGAACCAGAGTTTGATTTGGAGCGCGCTAAGGAAACCTTCATGGAAGCCAAGAAGAGCTTCACTAATGCCTCCACTTCAGGAAGCAGAGACAGACCGGAGCCAAAAATGGACCCATCAATGCTCACGATGTTCCTGGAAACATGCATGAAGCTACTGCATGACAACAAGGCTCTAAAGGGATTGCAGGAACTTATAAATAGATGTGTTGGGACTGTGCCAGGAGAACCCCGCGTAGTCCAAAAGATTGGAAAGCATGCGACAAAGACGAGAAGAGAAATGAGATTGACCACGCATATTGGAGAATATGAGATGGAACAAGTGATTCTGGATTTATGATCGGACGTGAACGTTCTACCGAAGCAGACATGAGAGCTTATGGGAAGGCCTATGCTACAATGGTCTCCTATCTAGCTGCGAATGGCGAACCATCAAAAGATCCTACCTATGGGAAGATTGCGGGGAATCACCGTAGATATCGAAGGAGTAAGTGCGCTAGAAAAATTTGAAGTGATAGATATTGTTGATGACAACAATCCCTACCCTACCCCATTAAGAATAGATTGGGCCACTAACATGAATAAGGTGATAAACCTAAAGAAGTGCAAGATGATTTTTGAGAAAAATCCCCTGTGTGTAGTCGTACCTTTGGACCCTGCAAAAGGATCGCACTACATGGATCCAGTGCATGACTATGAAAGCAATGACAACTTAGGCTGCATCTAAAAGATAACTACGTGAGAGCAAAACTGGCTAAATCCCACCACGGATGGATGGATCTCATTGGAGCACGAAAGCTCCTGTACATCAGATTTTGACAAGGAGATAGAGTGATGGTAGAACCGATTACACGAGGTAACCACGCTGAACTGTAACATGATGACGAGATCGTTGTGTTGTGTATTGACAGAGGTAAGGGATATGCCTACTTATGATGGGTTAAGTGAGGTAGATGCTTTCTTGAACAGATTTGAAAGGGAGGTGCTGGAACAACAACGTTTTGAGGCCTTGAAATGGGTAATGTGTGCTACACCTGCGAGGTGGTGGGGTACGCACCAAGGAAGCTTTGAGGACTGGCGCGAACATAGGAGAACGATGTGCATGTGTTTTGGAAAGCCTCAAATGCGATTAACAAACAAGAATGTTGATGGAACGATCCACGCGCACACCTGTCTAGATGGGTACAGGCATATGTTAAAAAACCTGCATGGATGCACACAGACTTCGCGTTAGGGGACACAATCAATAAACATGTGTGGGCGAGGCAATTACGTGAACGACCCCTCCAGTTGGGACGACAGAGTGTGGAAAGAACGAGTGTGCAGAAGGGTATCCACGCAGAAGCCTTTGACGAAGTATGCGAAGCACTGAATAGGGTATATGATGCGCAGCAGAAGGATTGGGACATGTGTGTACCAACAATTTTATGGGCTTATAGGACAACATAAAAGAAACTGACGGGGCAGATGCCTCCGAGGCTGGAGTATGGAGCAAACACTGTAATCCCAATAGAGTATAATATGCCTAGTCCACGCATAGCAGCACCAGTAGATATGATGGTTCGCAGAGTTTTGGAAGAAGGGATAGTGCAGCTGAACGAAGAAGACCGCTTGGGACCTGAAGAAGAAATCTGACAGGGTGATCTTAGGCTCCAAGAACTCATGAAAGAAAGAGTGCACTTAAGGGAGAAAAACACTCTGATAGAAGCGAAAGTCAAGAATCCTTAGGAAGAAATAAAGAAGGATTTTTGCGATAAGAAAACCAGGGAGATAAAATAGGGTGTGCACGGCTACGGTGATGGATTTTGGGACTACCACCGAGAGTTGATCAACTTGATTCCTTGGCTTGGACCATATATTACTAAAGGGATCACCCATGGTGGCACAATGCAGATGGTGAAGTGCACGACGTAGACAATAAAAACAAAAGGCGGATTTGTTCCAGGGAAAGCGATGGATGGCCAGTTGGAACCTTATATAGGTGGCGTGACCACCTAACTAGCTATGGGAAGTACAATCTTAGTGCTCTAGGTAGTTGAAAGGAGGCGCAGAACTATAAACTAATCTACCCAGGAGCTGCGTGATGGCAGGGCTGCACGCAGGAGCAAAGTGTCACGAGGTCCGCAACTGTGCAAGGGGGGTTTCGCTGCCGCGCGGGTGGGCTAGAAAGTGACCGTTGTAGTCACTATTCATGATGTGATGCTTGACTTGTGACCAAATGGAGCAGGTAGAAAACATTTAAGATGAGCTTTATGGGCAAGATTTGGGAAAATCTGCCACCAATGGAGCATCAATGGACCAGATTTGGGGGGAACAGTCGAATTCAAATTCAAAAGGGGCTATAAATTACAAAGGGCTACCCAGAAAACAACACTTTGTCAATTGTGAATTGAACTATCGTATGCCCCACGTATTCTGAGCCGAGACCTGTTTACCCTATGCAGAGCATTAGCTGAGCCCCTAATTTAGCGGTTGAGAGATTTCTAGACGAGCAAGATGGCAGCGTCTAAAGAAGCTAGGGAAATTGCAGAGATGACCGCCGAAGAGGCCAGGCAGGCATTGACCATAGAAGATGCCCCTGAGGGCACCGGGATTGTTGCGGAAATCCCTAAATCACTGGACACACCAAGACCAAAGAAAGATAAACAGCTAATGATTCTGGTGCATGTGTCTCCTCGAAACCTGTTGTGAACTAGATTAACTATGGAGGAAAAGGGGAAAGAAGTTAACCTGGAAACTAACGAGGAGGAAGAAGACCTTAAGGACCTCATAATTGAAGAAGATGAGGACGAGGGCATGGAGGAAGAAACCGAGGCTGCGCACCCTCCAACAAAGCTGCCCACATATGTTCCCCCATGGAATGGGAAGGCAAAGGTGCCTAAGGACCTCAATGAGAGCAAGAGCTCTTTGCAGACATTGCTCCTCCCGGATGATATTATTTTTTAGGGCATGCACCTGGGACGGGTGCAGAACTTGAAGTTTGAAGATTTGGATCTCACTAACCACGAGAAATTCCCTCACCTAGAAACCACGTGCGAGTTATAGAATTGGAGTCATGCATGTGGTTACGCAGAGTTGAAAAAGAAGGGTTATTAAACCTACTCTAGGTATCACATTACCACCGCGCCCCAGTGACGATCTTCGTCATCAGGCAGCTTCTCTACTTGGTGGATGGTGGGTGTTTGTGACTGGAGGAGCCCATCCCCATCACAGACCACTTAATCCATCACATTACCCAGCTCCCGTGTAAAGGAGAGGACCTCACAGACATTTCAGAGGGTAAGAGCAGTGATCTGGCCAT
The DNA here is from genome assembly GCA_031772625.1 of Pinus tabuliformis. Taxonomy (NCBI): domain Eukaryota; kingdom Viridiplantae; phylum Streptophyta; class Pinopsida; order Pinales; family Pinaceae; genus Pinus; species Pinus tabuliformis. The sequence goes on along the minus strand of CM062816.1, from coordinate 750,153,442 downwards.
CGCAGAGGCCATGAAAAAGAAATACAAGTTGGAGAAGAAGAAAAGGGGCTACGTAATATCCAGCATCAACAACAGAGTAGTCAAAGTTGTGACCTAGATACTGGCAGGTAAGCTCATGTGGAAGTTCCGCGCGTATAAGGTTCCCATGATGATGGTGGCACTTGCCAAACAGTGCGCAGAGGGGGTCCAGTTTAACTGGTCTGAGTTCTTGTGCAAAGAATTCCTAGAAAATTGTCGCGAGGCACAGGAACAAGGAAAAACTTTCCACTATGCATGGCTTCTACTGTCCATAGTGCTAGTAGCAGGGGAATTGCCTGAGGATAGCTAGTTCCCCACAATCACAAGGGATCTCCTGGAGGCCGTGAAGTACATACGCTTCGCTGTGGGCCACAAAATATGCGAACCGGATCTGCAACAGAAAGATATTCTAGGTGTTCATGGAGATGAACATCAAAATGGGGATTAACCGCAAGCCACAGTTATCACCCACTGTCTACAACAGCTTGCAAAGTTTCGCAGAGTTTAAAGCAGACTTTCATCAGATCTATCTCAGGGTGCGCAAGGAACCTTCCAAGAAGTGGAGCGAGCTACCCTTCGTAGCCACATATGATGTGATTTTTGATGTACTGGAGACGTGGCCGCCAGAATAGCGTGCCCCAGACGTAGATTTGGTGGAAAATTCTGTTGCGCACAAGAAGAAGGAGGAGGCCAAACTGCGCATGGCTTAGTTGGCAGAAAAGAGAAGGCAAGAGGCAGTGGCAGCAAAAGCGTAGGAGGCACGGGACGCTGTGCAGACAACAGCAGAGTAGAAAAAGGTCGCAGCAGCAGCAGCACAGAAGGCAACAGAGAAGGTGCGCGAGGGCCAGAAGTTGCCTTCGCCTGAGCAGGAGTAGGAGTAGGAGACGGAAACAAAGGTACAAGAGGGCGGTGTGGACCCACAAATAGCATCAACACAATTAAAGTGCTAGCACCTGGGCGAGCGGATGGGATCGCGCAAGAAGGTGAAAGCATCTAAACTATCTATCGACTCGATCACCCTTACTGAGGGGATCTGCACGATATAGGAGGGATGTTGCGCGACGTCACCACCAAGGTCCTCCAGAACTTCGTGGAGGAGAATCAGATTATGTTGGGGGCCCTTCGAGAACAAATTCAAGAGTTACAGGTGCACACTCCTTAGGCTGGTACTCTTTCAACCAGCCTTGCAGTAGGGAGAACTATAGCTGAGGAAATGTTGCGCACTCGTACAACCAACACAGTAGTGCTGCTAGAAGGGGCACTGGTTATAACAAATGAGGCCGACAGGCCTATGGTTAGTACCTTGAAAGGCATCGGGATCAACATGGCTGCTCTCCTGCGGGAGATGCTCTATGTTCTATAGGATGGCATTACTATAGAATTGTGGGCCAGGGAGAGCCACGTGTTGTAGGTGTTGAGTGAATAGAAGATCAACATGGAACAGTTGAGCTTGTAGTACGACGAGGTCATGTATCAGAACCGATAGATGGTACAAGGACTTGAAGAAGCCTACCAGATGGTCCCTGAGCTGGCCATTCTAGCAGAAGCACCAGCAGAGGCGTGAATCCATAGATTAGTAGCAGGGGTGTGTGAGGCGCGAGAAGAAATGGCCAAGGTTCAGCTGGAGCTGAACCTTCAGATAGCAGAGCTACGGTTGAAGGCGCAGCCTTCCACTCCTCTAGAGGTACGAGAACAATGCGTCAGCACTATTACATCGGGGATGGAGGAGATCAGTAGTGCAGTAAGGGAATGAACCAGAATGTTGGAAGAATCATTCGAGGTCCTCACCAACCTGCAGGAGGACCCGAACATCCAACGCTTAGAGATAGAGGCACGTGAGCTCCAACAACAGTATGAAATCGTCAAAGGGACCGTGTAGACGGTGGCCCTCACTTAGAGGCTTGTGTGAATGCAATAGGCCAAAGCACTCAAGGAGAAAGTAGATGTCGTGCGACACAGAGAAGCAATTTTGAAGGCGTATGTTCAGCCTTTGATTGATGAGGCCTTCGTAATCACCACAAAAATTAAATGCAAGCTCGTGTAGATGTAGGGGACACAGGAATAAATGCAGGGGAGAAGTTCTGACACAACGGTCTCGGAAAAACGAGTACAGGAGATTCAGCAGGAAGCCACTCAGTGCGCCACCAACCTTGCAGTTGTCCGAGAAGAGTTGGAGGATCTCTGCGCGAAGATCTCTGCATGGGATCCCCCCAAGGCATATTTTAGGGCTTAAAGCCCAAGTTTTGACTAAGTCCACTGTAAAGACTCTGTGATTTGTGGGCACGGAGCTTGAAGTCGTAATAGAGTCATAGTGTTTTCCACCCTTGTTTTTGTAATGTAATGTTAGTTTGAAAGATCTACCCATGGTTCGCGGACCATGGGATTATATAAATAGAGTGACACTCTAGGTGTAAAAAATCTAAGCTAAGCATGAAAAGAATTGAGTCAATGAAGCATTGAGTCAAAGTGTAAGTGGTGTCTTTGGGTCGTAGAGTAGGAGGAGGCTCTGCATCTGAGTGGGCAGAGGCCTAGTAGTCCGCAGTTGAGTGTGCGGACCCTTGCAGCTCAGTGCACAAGGCAGTTTGAGTCTATAACCAGTGGAAGCATTATTAAGAGAAGTTTTACCATATTTCTGTGTATCGCTTTCTGTTTTATTGCATTGAAATATATTGGGTATGAATTGCAAGTTTACTGCTATTTTATTGCGCGAACTTATATGAATGTGATGAAGCAAGTAACTATAACATAATGCATATGTTTACATGAGGATAACTAATTGTTATAATAAGATAGGTAAGATCCACGACGGAACTTGGGGAAATAGTGCAGATCGTTTCCCTAGCAATGTGAAATCCCCTCAGCCCCTGGTTAGGGCTGTGCAAAGGTGAGTATAACAAAAGCACGAAGGCCTCGTAGGCTAGGAAAGTGTGCAAAGTGACCTGCATGAAGGTAGTCGTGGTTGGACTAAATCGACCCCTCAGATATCTCAAGGGTGTCGAAACCTGGTTCCAGCATCCCCCCATACTGCTTTGGGTGAGACCTCAATCCATTCTCCATGGATTGTTGTTGAAAGGGCCAGTAGTACAGGGATTTGTTTGGCTAATTAACTCTGAACCTAGGTTAGGCCCCAACAAGCCAACATAGCACAAACTATAATCACTAGCACCATGCATAAACTTGAAAACCATCTTTACTGTCATGCAATGCTCCTTCCCTAGTTTTGACATAAACCTGATCAATACTCTCACTACATGTGCAATGCCTATTTTGGTAAAAACCATTGCATACATCAAAATTCAAACTGCACTTACATATGGAACATAAGACATTTCCTCTGCCTCTTCTTGTGTCTTGGGACACTGTTCTATAGATACCTTTACACCTATAGGAATAAGAACCTTCACCGGTTTTATATCCTACACATTAAACCTCTACAATATTGTCTCAACATACTTCCTCTAGTTTAACTAGATCTTCCTCTTTGCCTGATATTTTTTAATTTCCATGCTCAAAATGAAGTTTACAGCACCAAGATCCTTCAAGTTGAATTTAGAGGATAATTTGGTCTTCACATCCTAGATAATTTCTCTATCATTTCCATTCAACGACGTATTACCCAAATATAAGACCAAATAAGCAACATGATGAAAAATTAATTTAAAGTGCACGTAATGATATGCTTTTCTCCTTATGAAGAAAAGTTCCTATATATATGTACCAAATTTTTGATACCATATCCTTAATGATTTCATTAACCCATACAGAGACTTCCTTAACCTACATACTAGTTCTTTCTTACCCTTCACTGCAAAACCTTCTAGTTTCTTCATGTATATCTCTTCTTCTATATCCCCGTGTAGGAATGATGTCTTCAAATCCATATATTCTACCTCAAAACTAAAAGAAACAACAAAAATTAAAAGTAAGCTAGTAGAAGCTAACTTGGAAATAGGATAAAAAATATCAACAAAATCAATTCTCGACACTTTTTTACTACCAACTGAGCTTCTCATTTATTCATTTTTCCTTCTTCATTCATGTTCTTCTTAAACACCCATTTGTTTCCAATTGGTTTCCTTCCATCCAACAACTATATTGGATCCCAAGCTTCATTTTTGTCCAAAATTGTCATTTCTTCAACCATGGCTTTCTTCTAGATTTTTCCATCCTTCAAATCCACTGCCTCCTTGACAATTCTAAGATCATCATCAATAACATATAAATAAAAATTTGAACATAAATTAGATGGACTATACCTCTCTTGTTTCTTCTTTCCCGAATTGATCTCTTTAAAATCGGAGTGTGTGATTCTTCTTCTTATGATTCTTGTTCTTCTAAGGAGTCTAATTCTTCACCCTTCATATCAAACTATATCTTCTTTGGTTCTTTTCCCTTGGTTTTAATTCTTGTTTCATGACATCCTTCGCTTCTCTAATACCACATCTCAACAATACACAACCTTCTTTGTTTCTAGTATCCAAATTTTGTAGCCTTTTAAACCATATTTACACCCAATAAAGATGCACCTTTCATATTCACTGTCCAACTTGGTTCTTTTATCTTTTAGAACATGTAAATATGCATGGCAGCCAAATACCCTGAGATGTGTGAGAGAGGGTTTCTTACCATTCCATACCTCATGGGGAACCTTATCCTCCAACATTGATGAAGGTGATTCATTAAATATGTAACATGCAATATCTACTAACTCTACCCAAAATTCCTACCCTAATCTAGTACCACTAACCATGCTACTTTCCTTGTCAATCAACATCCTATTCATCCTTTCTGCAACTACATTTTGATAAGGTTTGTATGGAGTAGTATTATGCGATGCTATACCACACTTCTTATAAAGCTCTCTAAATTTTGTCTTATAGAAATCTCCACCATTATTTGTCCTCGATGCCTTAATCATCTTGATCTTTGTCTTAATTTCCACCATAGCCTTAAATTATTTAAACCTGTCAAATAATTCAGGTTTCTTCCTAAGGAAATATATGCATGTATTCCTTGAGCAGTCATCTATAAATGAGACATAGTACACAAATTTACCCAATGATGGAACTGACATAGATCCAAACACATCACTATGCACAAGCCTAATATTCCTTCTTCCCTCTTAACACTAGAGGGAAAACTTCCATGATTAAGCTTCCCATATACCTAATGTTCACAAAAATCAAAATCCAGAGAGAAATTAGACATACCTTATACCATACCATTACCATGAAATATCTGAACGCCCTTCTCTTCATTATGTCCCAATCTTTGATGCCATAGCATAGTTGTTTCACCAAACACTATAAGGTTTTATGCTCTAGCTTTAGGAACAACAAAATTGTTGCACCCATCAATAACAGTATTTCCCAGAAGCTTGTATAGAGTTATGATCTAAACTCTCTACATCAACACCAATGCTCCTCAAACCATCTTGTAGGTGTCTTTCTCGAACAAAAAATAGATTTTTTGCCAATCTTGGAATATGCAAAACACTTAGAAGTGTTTTGATCCTTCCACCTATCATCTTTATCTTGAATTTTTCTCATCTTATGATTCTGGTCTTATTTTCATCACCTAGGAAGACATTTCCACCATCATACTTCTCGTATTCACTGAACCACTGTCTATGGGGAGTCATATGAAAGGATTCACCTAAGCCAATCAACCACCTTCATTTGAGGTAGTTTTCTCCTCTGCAGAAAGAGCATCAATAGTTTCCTTTCCTTTCTCAAGAGTTTTATATCTACAATCTTTCTTGTAGTTCCATTCTTTTCTACATTCCCAACATACATCTACATATTTTCCTGGAGCTTTAGATCTCCCTCTAGATTTAGATCTCCAACTTGAGGACTTATTTCTATTTCTATTATTTGACCGTCCTTTTACAAACAATGCATCCTCATTCTGGTTGTCCATATTTTTCATCTCATCTCCTTCAACAACAAGGATGAGACTATTTCATCAAATTTTTAGTTGTATTGTTACATATGGAAACAACTAGACTATCCCATGATTCTAATAGAGAACACAAAAAATAAATGCACTTATCTACATCTAAAATTTTAATATCAATAGATAATAATTGACTTACCACAATATTGATGGTGTTTATATGCCCTGTCACTAAGTCTCCATCCCACATCCTCAGGTTATATAGCTTCTTCCATAAGAACAATTTATTTTCCAGTGACTTAGACTAATATAAAGTCCCTAACTTTTCCCATAAATCTTTCAATGTAGCTTCTCCTAAAACATTCAATAATTTTGAATCAGAGACACACCATTGTATTGTGCTCTTTATCTCCTGACATCTTTGTCTAGTCCTTTGTTGAAAATGTCATTGATTTATTACCTAGATCCACTACGATCCACTAATCTTTATCCACCAACAAATCCTCCATACTGAGCTTCCACAACTCAAAACTCTAACCGTCAAATTTCTTGATCTTTATCTTTCAATTGTTCACCATTTCCTTTCACCACAAGAATCAAGCCTGCGGACCTCCCACTATAACAGGGTCTACCACAGGCTGGAGAAAAATCGAGTCAGCCACAAAGTTGTCCCATTGAAGCCAAAATTGCTATGATACCAAATGAAGGTTTTAACCCCATACAAAAATTATCTAGAAATGAATTCTTAAAAATAGAAAATATACATTGATGTTTTTCTCTTAGAGCCCAAAACTAGGAAAACTAGATTGATTTTTCATTATATTCCTCTCAATTTTACAATACATTATATACATGTCGAAGCATTCATAAACCCTCAATCCACTAACAGTGGATTAGAACATAATTGTGGTTCCCTTGAATGGATCTACAAAATACCATGGGAAAAACCGTCATTCCTAAAACCATGTGCAAGAAACCATGCGCAAAACCATGGGTGGGTTCGCCCACCATCTTTAGGTCTGCCTAAAAGAAAATTTTGGGGTATTTCCCTAAAAACCATGCAAGGGGAATATACCCCTACACCCAACGCACCATAACATCCCTTGATTCTATTCTTGTAAATAATATAATACATACTCAACAATAAGGTAGTACATTGCACAACGTACAAAGCTAGAAGGACTAGAAATGCAAGGATTAAGCCAAATTTGCATGAAACGAAAAGAACTAGAAAATTATTCGACAATGCATTCTATCCTCTCATGAATTAAATTGAGGCTTACATATGCAAAAATTTTGGGCATAAGGCCAATGAATGCAGAAGCAATTTGATGTCTCCCTATCCGCAAGAAAGAAAGGAACAATTCACGAAAACTTGGGAAAATAATAAGATTGGTGTGGATTGCTTCTATAAGCCAAAAATCATGGAAATTAGTGGCACATTAATAATGGATGTTAAAAACACGTGACAAGTGACATAAATAGTTTTATATCCTTCAATGAAAACAAAGGTGTAAATGTCACTTTTTGTAATAATGCACCAACAAGAATAATGGGTAATGGGACAATACTCTTAGAAAAAGGAAAGACCAAGGCACAAATTTTTTTATATGTAGATGGTCTTCAACATAATATTTGAGGTGTTATTTAGATGTGTGACCAAGGAAATGAAGTAATGTTAAGGTCAAATGTGTGTTTGGTCAAAGAGTTGGACACAAGAGAAACTATAATTAGAGAAAATAGGACTCCGAGTAATGTATAGGTGTTGAAAGGAGACAAAGAAAAAAAAATTAGGCAAAACTAATGAGAGTTCATTATGACACAAAATATTGGGACATCTTAGTTTTCATTAGTTGGATAAATTAGGTAAAAAGGATGATTCCTAAGATATGCCCAAAATCACTAAACCTAGAAATAATGTATGTTATTCATGTCAATTTGGAAAACAATCAAGAGTTCTATTCAAATCAAAGGAATATTCTACAAAAGGGCTTCTTGAGTTGATCATATAGACATGTGTGGACCCACAAGAATGAGATATCCATGAGGCGATAATACTTTATGTTGCTAATTGATGATTGCATAATAATGTGTTGGGTTAGTTTATTGAAATATAGAGATGAAGCTTTTGAAAATTTCCAAATATTCAAAGCACCTGTGGAAAATGAAATGGATCTTAAAATTGATTGCCTAAATTAGAGAGAGGGGGAGAGTACACAACTAACGATTTTTATGTTTTTGTGAACAACATGGGATTAATAGATAGTTCTCAACAACGTAAATCCCTCAACATAATGGGGTAGTTGAAAGGATGAACAAGACAATTCTACAAATGGCCTAAGCTATGCCCAATGAATCAAAGGTGCCACATACCTTCTAGGAGAAGTTGTTCAAACAAAAGTCAACATTCTCAACAAGGATCATATTAGAGTAAATAGTGATAAAACACCTTATGAAATATGGTATGGAAGACCTACCTCTTTAAATCATTTTAATGTCTTTGGTAGAAAATGCTTCATCAAAAGGACTAAGGAAAACACCAGTGAATTTGAGTCAAGAGCAGACGAAGGGATCCTGCTTGGCTATTCTTTCACGATAAAAGGCTATAAGTGCTATGACAAGGGACTCCACAATATTATTGAAAGTATAGATGTAAGAATTGATGAAGGACATGTTCACACTAGAAGACAACCACAACACAATTAATTCCTCAACGATGAGTTACCCAAGAAAAGTTAAATAACAATGAGCACAAGAGGAATGCAAAGAATCAAAGGAAGAAGACAGAAAAGTGCTGAAAATATGGTAGCCATGGTCAGTATTTTCATTCAAAAATGATGGAGAAAATTCATTTTTTTTATGTTTGACCAAGTTAGCCTCAAGATGCACAAGTTAGTCACACATGTGTGAAAATCCACTTCCAAAATCACATATAAATAAGTCATTGTTTGAGCTCATTTGGACACATCACTCACTCATCATTCAAATTGAAAATCACAAAGATTCATCCACACATGTGAAGGATTCAAAGGTGGGTTTTCTATTTGCATTGACCAACTTCTACAAATTTTTTTGACCTACATTGACATGAGAAGAATTGCATCTATTTAACTAAATTATCGACTATTTTGGAGGCCAAATATTCTAGGGATTCGCTGTCTCTATTTGACCAAGTTTTTAATTTTGTTCTAGGATTGTTGCCTTAGGCTGACCATAATATTGACAGAGGCATTGACTGAGGATTTCAGAGGACTATTTGACTAAATCTTTGACCAAATTTTGGCCTCCTGTTCAGAGTTTCCATAGGCCAAAATTTGGCCCTTCAAATGCAAATTAGAATTTGACCAGAATTTACTTTTTCTCTCTTTGTTGATTGGTTTTGACTTGGATATTTTGAGGTCAAACTTTTTGGAATCTTGTTGGAATATTATAATGTATTATTGATGAGCTGAATTATCTTTCTCATAAGGAAATATTTGTTGGGTTTTTCCCTGGGTGTGAGCATAATTTTTTGGTGTCTCTTATCTCTTATTTACTACTTAGTACGATATATATTTCTCTATTGATGAAATTAAATGGTTTATTTTTTCATGTATAACTACTTAATTATTGGAATGTTATAAGAAGACTGGTTGTATCATTGGAAGTATTTATCAATTGTGAAAAACTATACTAGTCTTGGATGCAGTAGAAATTCAACATGGTATCAGAGCTCTGGTGAAGGAAAAGAGCTATGAGATCTCCTTGAAGGAAATTAAGAAGCACTTTGAAGATTTTGGGATTCAACCCGCTATATTTGATTAGACATATTCATCATGAATTCCTTTATGAAGGAAGAAAACAAGCTTGAAGGAGCTACTAATTATAGGGCATGGAAGGCTAGGATTGAATTAGTACTTGCAAGGCACAAGGACTTGGGTATTGTTACAAGAAAATTTACAGAACAAGCTGACCAAACAGGAAAAGACAAATTTCAAGAAGATGACATATTGGAAAGAAGCATCATCATAGAATATGTTATGGATCATTTATTTCCCTATATTGTTGATCATTAATCTTCCAAGGTTGTGTATCATGCCAATGTTGGATTATAGACAATCAACAACATCAATCAATCCATCAATCTAAGGGGTCAAATTTGCAATATTAGGATGAAAAATAATGATACTATGTCATCATACTTTGTCAAAATTACTTCAATCAGAGATTAACTCGAAGCCATTGAATAATAAGTATCTGACAAAGAATTTGTAGTTGTAGCTTTGGGTGGTTTTCCTAAATTTTGGGATTCTTTTTCATCAAGTATTTTTGTAAGAGAAATGCACCTATTTTTGAAAATCTATGGGTTATCTATACTCAAGAAGAATCAAGAATCCTTTATAGAGGCGAGATTGAAGTTCCAAATGAAGAAGCTTTTGCAACAAGAACATAAGACCTAATTTTGGAAGATTTCAAATATTTTTTTATAGAGGACCAGATTCAAGACCTGCTTCAATATCTGCTCCATGAAGGGAACCTGCTCTACATAGAGGACCTCCTCCTCCCTCTTATGATAGAAGAGATAGAAAACACCTATCAAATGTTCAATGTTTTTATTTCCAAGCACATGGCCACTATCAAGTTCATTGTCCTCAAACGAATAAAAGAGATGACTATCAAAGGAATGATGATCTTAAGAGTAGAGGGAAGCATCATGATTTTTTTGCTAATCTAAATGAACCATCTCATAAGAGAAGGCATAGGAAGGATGATTCTAATTATGAATACTCATTTTACTCTGCCTTTATAGGTTCCATTGCAGGTCATGATGAAATATGGTTGGTGGATAATGGTGCCTCTAGGCACATGCTGGAAGTCATGCGAATCTCACTAAATTTGTTGAAAAGAAGATAGCTCAAAGAGTTTAGCTTGGAGACAATAGAAAATATGAAATCATTGGCATTGGTTCATCATACTTCAAATTGGAATCAAGAGGTAATGTATCTATTAATAATATTTTGTATGTTCCTAGTTTAAATAAAAAATTGTTGTCTATTTTATCTCTTAAAGACAAAGGATATAGAATTTCATTCATTGATGGAAAAGTTCTAGTATATAAGAAGGATGCATCTTTTGAAATTACCAAGGTAATTGGTGTACAGATTGGAGGCTTATATCATCTTCTTGGTAAATCTATTCAAGCCTTGTTACACAACAACGCTGATCTCTGCGAACTATGGAATCAAAGGTACTGTCATATAGATTATAAATCCTTCTCTAGATTGAAATGTTTTGTCAAAGGTTTACCTAAACTTAAGACTAAACATGATGGAGCATGCAAAGGATGTGCCCTTGGGGAAAATGTTAAAGGAATATGTACTAGTAGTGATAGTAGATCCAAAGGAATCTTGGATCTTGTGCATTTTAATGTATGTGGGCCTATGTTTGAAAAGACCTTGGGTGGAAATTTATATAATGTCTCGTTCATTGATGATTACTCTTGTAAAACATGGATTTATCTCTTAAAGTTCAAGGATCAAGTATTTTTAAAAGTTTCATGAATTCAAAGCATCATATGTTGACATTAGAGAAATTTTGAGGTCTAAAATTCCCCCCTAAGGAATATTGTAAAATAATAGTTGAAATAATAAAATAGGATTTGATTACATCATCAAATTTTAGAGGGAAAAAAGAAAAAAAATAGTTTTTCAACTCGTATTTCCAACTTATCTCCCTACATTTTTACTCAAATTTCGAGGGGGAGCACTAATTGGATGTGGATTTTAATTCCTCGTCCAAGGAGTACCCATGATGCATACTTTTGATGGACCCTGCTACATGAAAAATGAGAAATACATGAAAATTTGTGAATGCAATCACGTTTTTCATGTATTTCTCATTTTTCGTGTAGCAAGGTCCATTGAAAGTATGCAACATGGGTACTCCTTGGATGAGGAATTAAATTATGCATCCATGTTGAATCTGATTGGTTCTTATAAATTTTGATTTTGGTTATACATTTTGTTTTGAGGCCCATTTTAGGCCTCAAAAATTCTTTAATGAAATGCTATAGGAAGAAGGATCAAGGTTCTAAGGTTTGAAAATGGTAGAGACCATGTATCCAAGGAATTGATTGCTTTCTATAGGGTTGTTGGAATTAAGAGGGAGATGATAGTTCCCTACTATCCTTAACATAATGGTATTGTGAAAAGGAATAATAGGAACATTATGGAATTTTCCAAGGCAATGCTTCATGATCATGAGCTATCAATGGTTTTATGGGGAGAAGCTACAACAACAATTGTCTATATTCAAAATATATGCCCACATTGAATCTTGGACTATAATACTCGTGAAGAAGTCTTCACGGTTGAGACACCAAATATTGAGAATTTAAGAATATTTGGTTGTCTTGTTTATGTTCATGTGCCCAAGGAGAAAAGGAAAAAAATGGAACCTTTTGGGAAGAAAGGAACTTTTGTTGGCTACAATGAAAATTCAAAGGCCTTTAGGGTCTATATACCAAGACAACATTGCATTGAAACTTTTAGGGGTTTTATCTTTGATGAATATTTTTCTTTTTGGAAGTATAAGGGTGCACACTCAGACTTTAATGAAGAGATATAGGTGGCTCCAAAGAATGTAGAATTGAATTTTAAAGAACCTGAATCAATGGAACAATATCCTCATGAAGAATCTGATGATCATGAAATTTTTGAATCTTCAAGAGCCACTGTACCTGAGACTAGAAAGAGAGTTCCCTGGCTTGAAATAACTTTGAAGGAAGTTGAAGTACATGTTGCACCTCATGGGACCTTTAGGGAAAGAAAGAAGCCAAATAAGTACTCTAGTAATGCATCAATGATGTGCAAGATCATTGATTCCAAGCTATCCACCTATGAAGAAGAAGCTAAGGAAAAATTTTGGAGAGATGCCATGACTGAAGAACATAAATCTATATTGAAGAATGATGTTTGGGAAATCATGCCAAGACTTGAAGGAATTTTTTTTGTGTCTTCAAAGTGGATCTACAAAATCAATCATGATACTGATGTAAGCGTTGAAAAGTAGAAGGCAATATGTGTGGCCCAAGCATTCTCCTAGAGAGAGGGAGAGGATCATGAATAGACTTTTTATCTCATTGCTAAGTATTCTTATATTATATCTATTATTACTCTTTCTTCTATTGCAAGATAGAAATTTCATCAAATGGATTTCAAAACTAATCTTTTGAATGGAGCCATTTAAGAGGAAGTTTATATTAAGAAACCTTAATGCTTTGAGGTCCATGATAGAGATACACATGTTTTCAAATTGAATAAATCATTGTATGGGCTGAAGCAGGCTTCTTGTGCATGCTACTCCCACAATGATGCATATTTATTGAGTCTTGGCTTCAAGAAGAAATATGTTGATATGAACTTGTATTTTAAAGTTTTGAAGGCGAGCCCTTGATGTTGCTTCTATATTTAGATGATTTATTTCTAACAAGGGTTGAAGTTCTGATTGTCCAGTGTAAGAGGGAGTTGGTTTTTGAATTTGAAATGAAGGATCTTGATCTTATGCATTACCATTTGGGATTGGAAAATTTTCAAAGGCCTGATAGAATATTTTTTGGTCAAGGCAAGTACACTAAAAAGATCCTTTAGAGATTTGGCATGATGGACTACAAATCCATGGATACTCCAATGGTGACAAATTTGAGGAAGATCTAGGACTGTGACTCTGATTTGATTGATACCTATATGTATCACAAATGGATTGGCTTGTTGAATTATCTTGTGAACACTAGGCATGGTATTTTTTATGTTGTGAATACATTGAGCCAATTCTCGGTTGAGCCTCGACATGTGCATTGGGTTTCAATGAAGCATACATTGAAAAATTTGTGTGGAACCATTGAATATGGTTTGAAATATGATTCTAATGGAAAATGGAAATTGCATGGTTTCACTAATGTTGATTTGGATGGTAGCTTCGATGATAGAAATAGCACCTCTGGATATTGTTTTAGCTTGGGCTCCACGTTCAACCTGTTGTGAAGTTGTGTGGCTTCGAAAGTTGTTTTCTAATATGTTTGATCAAGTCTTGGAGTCAACAATTATATATTATGATAATCAAAGTTGTGTGAATCTTTCAAAGAACCTGATATTTCATTATAGGTTGAAGCACATTGAGATCAAGTATCATTACATCTAAAATATTGTCTAGAGGGGAATTGTGAGGCTCGAGTATGTCCCTACTAATGAGTAGGTTTTTGATCTACTAACAAAGCCATTGCCTCAGATGAAGTTTTCTTATTTCAGAGAAAAACTTGGAGTTTTTTAGAACCCCTCTCTAGGAGAGACTGAGAAATAATTGTACAACATCATATGATCACCAATATTCCTTAAGTTATGGCCATGAGGCCTATGGATTGGTACAGAATATTTCCACTCCCTTAGGCCAATTGATTGTGAGGCCAGTGAATTTGGTCAAGTATATTATTTTTGAGGCATCAAGTGATCCCTTAGATCATGATGATTGTGAGACCAGTTTGGTTGGGGACAATGAGTTTGTGATCTCTCCCTTAGGAAGTTGTTGGGATACCTGTGGATTGGTCAGGGAGATTAATTTTGATTTCTCTCCCTTAGATCTCGAACCATGGGCATATATAGCCGTGGATTGAGATAGGAAATCCCCCCTTAGGCTGTGGGCCATGAGACCTTGTTTGTGGTTGGGGAGATGTACCTTGTGAATATGAGTGGTTTCACCTCATTAATTGATTGGATGTTATGTATCTTTCATTATTATGAGACTTGTGATCTCTTCCTTAGGTTGTGGTTGTGAGATCTATGGATTGGTTTGGGAGATTGATCTTAATAGAGAGAGAGAGACTCGAACTTGTGATCTCTCCCTTAGGTTGTGGTTATGAGACCTCATATGTATAGGTCAGGGAGATTGCTCTTGAGGAAGAACTAAAAGTACCTCCCTAGCTAAGAGAGAGTGTTGAAAATATAGTAGTTATGGTTGGTATTTTCATTGAGAAATGATGGAAAATATTCAAATTTTTATGTTTGGCCAAGTCAACCTCAAGATGCACAAGGTGGGTCCACATGTGTGAAAATCCATCTCCAAAATCACATATAAATAAGTCATCATTGGAGCTCATTTTGACACATCACTTACTCATCATTTAATTTGAAAATTATAGAGATTCATCCACATGTGTGAAAGAGTCAAAAAATGGCTTCTTGTCTATGTCGACTAGCTTCTACACATGTTTGACCAATATTGACTTAGGAAGAATTACTCCTTTTATATTGAACTTGTTGATTATTTTGGAGGCTGAATATTCCAGGTATCTATTTACTCTTTTTTACTGAGATTTTACTTTTGTTCTTGGCTTATTGACTTAGGTTGACCACAAGATTGACTAAGGCTTTGACCAAAGACTTCAAAAAACTATTTGACTAAGGCTTTGAATGAATTTGACCTCCTGTTCAGAGCTTCCAAAAGACAAAATTAGGCCCTACTATTACAAATCAAAGTTTGACCATAATTGACTTTTTCTCTCTTCGTTGACTATTTTTGACTTGGATATTTTGAGGTCAAACTTTTTGGAATCTTGTTGGAATATTTTGATGTATTGTTCTTGAATTGAATTCTTTCTCTCATAAGGAAAGATTGGTTGGGTTTTCCCCTTATTGGTTTTTCCCTAGTTGTGAGCCTAATTTTTAGTGTATCTTGTCTCTTGTTTACTCCTTACTATGATCTCTATTGCTCTATTGATGAAATTGAATGGTTGAAAATTTTCATGTATAACTACTCAATGAATCGAATTCTATAAGAATAATGATTATATCATTAGAAGTAGTTATGAAAATCTATACTAGTCTTGGATTCACTAGTAATTCAATAAGAAGAATCTATATAGCAAAAGGCTCCATCAAGGTATGTACAAAAACATAATCCTGAGAGTCAGATTCTTGGTGATAAAGAAACAGGGGTACAAACTAGAAGAAACTTCCTAGGCACATTCAGCCATGCAAACCTAACATTATCATCTATGATATAACTTCACATTTTTTCACAAGCAAGCTATGATGAGCACTACATTAAGGAAATGCATGAATATTTGGATCAAGTAGAGAAAAATAAAACATGGGTCCTTGTGCCAATATCCAAGAATAAAAATGGGATAGGAACTAAATGAGTTTTCAAGCATAAGTTAAATGTATATGGACTACTTGTAAGAAATAAGGCAAGACTTGTCTATAAGGGTTATGCTCAAAAACAAGGAATAGATTTTGAAGAAGCATTCGTGCATGTTACATGAATTGAATCCATTAGAATATTTTCAGCATTTTCCTTCTATTGAAAATTCAAATTTTATCACATGGATGTTAAGTTTGCCTTTGTAAATGATGACTTAGAAGAGGAAGTTTATGTGGATCAACCATAAGGTCTTATATTGACCAAAAACAAAGATTATGTATGCAAACTCAAGAAATCCTTGTATGGATTAAGAAAGCACCAAGGGAATCATATTACGAGATAGACATGTAATTGTTGCAACAAGGCTTTAAGAAAGTAACAACTGGAAACAATATTTACATCAAGGTTAAAGGTAATAATATGCTATTAGTTGCACTGTATGTTGATGGTATAATTTTTGGCAGTAATATTGAATCAATGAGTCAATGGTTTTCAATAGTTATGTATCAAGAATTTGGAATGTCTATGCTTGGATAACTTCCATTATTTCTTGGACAACAAGTTCATCAAACATAAAAGTGTTTTTTTCTTTCTCAAACTAAGTATCTCAAAGAAATTCTAAGAAAGTTTGGGATGGAAGACTGTAAACCTATAAGTGCACCCATGGTAATAGGCTGTAACATTAGCGAGGATGGTGAATCCCTATAAGTCAATCAATCTAACTATATATCAATTATTGGAAGTAGACTCTATCTCATAGCTACAAGACCCGATATTATGCACACAATTGGATTAGTGGGACAATTTAAGTCAAATTATAGGGAAATTCATATCAAGGTAGTCAAGAAGAGATTCAAATATTTGAAAAGAAATTTATACGTTGGTTTATGGTAACCAAGGATACATACTTTATTCTACAAGATTATACTGATGTTGATTGGAAAGGTAGTATTGGTGATAGGAAAAGCACCAGTGGTGGATCTTTCTTTCTAGGAAATTGTCTAGTCTCCTAGCTCAAAAAGTAATAGAGTTAAATCTCCTTATCTACTGCTAAAAAAAAATACATTGTAGATGCATCATGTTGTACACAAATGCTATAGATGATGAAAAATCTTAAAGACACCTAGGTAGATTGCAATCAAATTGAATTTATCTTTTGTGATAACACAAGTGTAATTAATATATCAAAGAATCCTATGATGCACTCCAAGACCAAGAACATTCCTATTAAATATCATTTTCTCAAAGAACAATTATTGGGTCACATAGTTAAGTTGGAATATGTGCCTACTAAGGAGTAGATTGCAGACATATTTACTAAGCCCCTTCCAAGAGAGCCTTTTGAATATCTTAGACAAATATTGGGAATGATATCTTTCTCTTCTCTTCCATAGATTTCCTACACAAGAAAGCGGGAAACTTTCAACATATGGCATGGATAGTTGTATGATCAACAGTTCAAGAGAAGGATATAGCATCATCTTAGAGGGGGTTTCAATATTAGCAAATGCAACATGTCTTTAGGGGAAGATATTTACACGAAATATGATGAATGGAAATTTTCAATATTTATATGACTCATCTTATTTATTTCAATAGCTAGTAGCATCAATAACTTGATATATTGAAGTAGGGGGGAGAATTGTTTCCTTGAAGCAACCAATAGTGTCTTCCAGTGTAAGAAATTTGGTTATACTTGGTGTCCACCTCACTGGGAAAAGTCAACAGGTACGGTTGTTTGTCATTAATGCAAAAGGGGGAGAATGAGTAGACAATGGCAAGGGGGAGTGAGTGGATAGTGTATTTTAGAGTTAGTGTGAGTTTTAGCAGCCTAATAGGAGGATTCAAGGCTCCTAGAGCCATCACTAACCAACAATTTCTAGTGGTTTTCCCATCAATAACAAAGGGGGGGATTGTTGGTAGCTTTTTGTTGTCATTGATGTCAAATTTCATTCACTGATGTCAAGTAATGTCAAGTTCGAGGGAGGATATTAATTTCAGTAGTTGTTTGCTAAAATTATGATGTTAACCTCTTGGTTTCCTACAAATTTTTGGATGTGTATCCTAGTAGCAAATCTTTAAAGGAATTTTGTCTATAAGTACCTTGTTCAAAATACCATGAAAAATTAAAATGGATTTCTTATATAGCTTTCTAAAAGAGCTTTCCATTGATATATGGGACTTGGTCAAATTCCTAAGGAATGAGGAGAAAAACCCTTTTGAAGTGAAGATAGTGTTAGCAAGTAGAGATGGATTCAATGCATCTAATCATTTGAGGTCTAAGATATACAAGGTGCTCTTACTCAAGTGGAAGTTTTGTTAAGCAGATTAGCTAGACTAATCTGGGCCTTTGGAGACTATTCAAACATTCAAGATATGAGAGGTTCAACATTCAATGAACGATGGAAATGGTTGGATCCAAAATTTCCCAACAGTCAATACCAAGTGGACCCCAACATGACATGGGAGCACATACAGTGCCCAATGGCATATAGGAGTTAGTTATGTAGCAATTAGGTTGATGATATGATAGTAGGAGGATAATATAGGTGGCATCAAGAGGTAGTGACATAGGACAGATGATGATGTGGATCCCTGAGGTCATGAGAGATGGAAGGTGGTAGAAATATGTTATGGCAATGAAATGGTAGATGAGGTGGCAGGATTTGGGATTCATTCTAGTAATTTGGTTTTCTAAGGCTTCACAATGTTAAATAATATCAACACTTTTCGTAATTTTGGCATCTGAATGAAAAAGGTCATCTGGGCATCAGGAGGTTAGGTTGAGAAAGAGTTTGATGGAGACATATAGGATTAGATTTTGAAGCATCATATTAGGACCTAGCACAAAACACAAGATTCAATAGAGTTATTTTGCCATCTAACTAGGTGGTGATGTAGTCTTGTAACAAAGGGGAGAAGGCATTGGATGTCAAATCTCCCAGATCTATGACTTAACGTAGAGATGTTATCTTCCTATCTAGCCATCTAAGTATAGAGTAGAGAAAGTTGGCCAAGAACTGACTAGATAATGAATTACACAAGAGAAAGCTATATAACATATATAGACCAAATGCCAAAATTTAAGGTTTATCCCCTAGTCCAACATGTTGTCACATGGAGATAATAACCAAAAGAAAAGGAGATTAGGTTCTCCAACACCATTGATGAATTCAAAGGTTGCAATACCTTATATGCTAATATAGTGAAGTGAGAATTTCCATGGGTAAAACCATGGATTCATTATCTACGAGCATGCATAAGAGTTTAAGCAGCCCTAGCACCACCTATAGTGGAGGCCATTATTAGCTTGTCTATTGCATTTGTATGAGTGACTTTGTATCGAGCTTATCAATAAATAAATAGATATATGCATATATAGATATATACTAGTTTATGTGAGAAACCCAACACTTGAACTAGATCTTCCAGTAGCATACACTGATCTTGTTAAATAACCACTAATTCACCCAACATATATAGTCTCTTCTAGGCCAGTCTAGTCTTGAACGAAGGGGAAGGAAAGGCATTGAAAGGATTAGAAATGAGATGTAACCCTTCATAAAAAGAGTCAAAGGTCCTTTACTCTTGATATGAACCCTAACTCTAAGGGATTTCTTCCTGGTGGATTTATTTTATACCCATTGTAAAGGCAGGACGTAAACCATAAATATAGAAGAAAAATAATTGTAGATGTTGGTGATGAAGTGGTGAAGAAAGGAAAATATTAACAAAAATATCAGTGGGAAGAGGGTACAAATGCAGTAATATATCAGTGAATGTGTGAAAAGAGTAGTGTGGGTAATATAGATAATGAATTTTTTAGAAATTTCAATTGTTGGTATGAGAACAAGAGTGAAGAAAGGAGAGAGTTGAACAATTGAACAACATTAATTGAAGATCGGTGTTCCTGGTAAGTGGGTGCATACAACAATCATCTAAAGAAAAGAAGAACTATTTGTGGTTTTCTCGCTTTATGGGTTTCCACATTAAATATTTGGTGTTTTATGTGTTCACTTAATTATATGATGGTTTTATATTTATTCCATAAACATATAAGAAATATGAATTGAATTGAAAACTTATTTTGGGCAACAAGAATACTAATTCACTTCCCCCTCTTAGGATTCAATAATAGCCCCTCCTTTAACTTGTTTTTTTAATTTGAAAACCATGACTAAAATGCCAACATGGAGGCACAACTAGATAATACAACTGAATCTCAAACTGATAAAATTAAATGTAATGTTATGTTTGGACTGGAGGGGTGGACAACATGGATCCATTGTTTGAGGGAGGATGCAAGCTCACTTGTTTGACAAACCACAATAGAGCCTAAGTGGTACTATTGAAGTAAATTATGAATCAATCAAACAACCACCACCCTATAAAAGTTATGAGATTAAACTGGAGTGAGGGAGGGTAGAGGATGGTTCCCATTCCTCTCATAGATCAAGGAGAGACTGGACAAAGATGACTCTGTAGGAAGAGAAGAGTTGGCCAAAATAGAGGAGATATCGCTTTTCTAAAAATGGAGGGACACGGTTGAAGTATAGATACACGTAGTAGGGAAGGGGGAGGGTATCTTCTTCTCCTTCTTCTTCCTCAGTCATATGTCAAGCCTTGAACACAAAAGGCTAGTGTGAATAATGTGGAGCTATGGAGCATGACAAAAGGAAGTCAATGCAATCATGGAGTAAATTGTTGTGCCTTGTGCTATATGAATTTTGGGTACTATTCCTTATGTTTTGTGCTTGAGGCCACTAAACTATGTGTATATGCCTAAGTGGCCAATGGGAAACTTAGTGGATGACCAATTCACAATGGTAATTACTATATGATTGGTGAACCACTTGGACAAGGCAATCCAAACCATTTTGGTGCTTGTTGAAAGAGTTGTTGAACCAATTATACAGTGGATGGTAGACTCTTGTGGTGATTGCTATGATATCTACGAAACAACCTAATAATTGAATTCAACCTCCTGGAACTAAGCAATAACCCATGTGAACCTTGGGTTAAGCCCTATGATTGAACTCATAAGGTAAATGATTCATTATGGTGCTTACTTCCATAGAACACTTGTTAAATTACCAAGATAGTGAACTCCACCTCATGGGTCTCTGCCAAGCTTTGGTGTAAATTTTCCTTGAGCAAGCATCCTCTCAGACTTTGGATTCAACTTGGGGGTGGTTAGCTTCAAGTAAGGTTTTTGTGTTGTTGCCCTATGGTTGGGTGGAGAGTTTAAGTCCCTCCTTCATTTTCCAACCATTATGTCATATTCAAATAAGTATAAAAGTTGTGTGTGTTTGTATTACAAGATGTGATAGCCATGTTATGTTAATGAATGTTTATATGATCATGTATATCCATGTGTGATTTCTTGAAACTCGTTGTTTTTCTAACAATTGATCAATGGTCTTATGTGTTTATAAATATTGAGTGTATGCTTGAACTAGGTAGTTAACTACCAAATGCCTGATTTCAGGATACCTTAAAAGTCTATATTTTATTACCTACATTTCACTGTCAAACTTGAGATTGATAGGCTACCTTACAGGTTTATAATTGTGTTGAATGTTAGAATTACAAATATTTCTTCCACACTTGTGAATCATAGTTATCTTGTCTGTTTATAGTGGAAATAAAGTTCTAGATTTTGCTGATTAATGTTATGTTTATGATGGAAGTGGAAAACTATGTGTCCATGCTTCCTTTTTTTTTACATGAAAAACTTGATTTATAAAACAATAGCTCAGCCTATTTAATAGTGATGTTCATGCACCTCACTTTCTTCGTGCATGATGGCCCAAACCTCCACTATTATCCTACATTCAAAATACCCTCATATTTCCAAGAGGGGGAGCCCCACAATTTCTATAATAGATCAAGACTATGGATCAGTGTTCAATTGTATATAGTGCCATTAGTGCTTTCTCAACTCTCTGGAGCCTCCATTGATGTTGATATTCCCACTTGTCACCAAATTACCAACACCTAGTGCTAAGTGGGAAGGCTTATAGGACCAACCCCATAAACATGACCCAAAACCAAAAGGTGCTAACCTAATTAGATTTCCCTGCGCTCGTCGACACTTACAACCCTTCAAAACTTTCCTGGTCAAGTGGTGGTAATTGATGGACTACAATTGTTGTAGGTATGCTATGTCTGTTAGGCTCAATAACTAACGAGATTGCCTCACGCTTGTTGAAACTCATAACCCTTCATAAACTTCTTGGTTAGGTAGTGGTGGTAGACAAACTACAGTTTTCATAGCTAATTTTTATATGTCGGGTCTGTTAATTAAGAAGACCACCCATCGTTGAAACCATTGTAACTCAATAACCTAACTAGTGAGTGGGTCGACAATAGATTGGTTGATCCAATCATTGTTCTGATGTGGAAACCCTGCCCGCTAGGGAGAGTCACTGCCCATTGTCAAGTTGTGTAAATTTTTAACCTACAACAAGTGACATGACAAGGAGTTATCGTCCCAATGTAATGATGTGGATCTACCACCAAGGCAAGGTGGGGGGCACATGTGTGCCACGTGGCACTAACAATGTTGGTGACATGGTAATGACATGGTAAGTGGTATTGCCCTAGTGGTTTCACCCCTCCCTCGAAGCATGTCAGAACTCTTTTTAGCGAAGGTGAAATTGTTGTAATTGGACCATAACTATGGAGAGTGGTATCACCTATTTTCCCATAGAGTGGGTGTTAAACCCCATGCATGTTAACTAGGTGAAATCCATGCCACATTAAGATAAACAGTCAAAAGCAATTGATGGGCCCCCTCATTGTCGAAGTTTAACAAGATGAGGGTGGCATGGTTGGGATTACAGCCAAACCACCCAACTTCAATGAAACAATGAGATTCATTACAGGATCCCCCTTCCCCAAATTCAAATCCACCATTTGGGGTGGGGTCTGTGATACTAGTTGTTTGGTCAAGATGGTTTCATACCCCAATGCGACGTGCATAGGGCAAGTGACTTGTGGATGGGTGAGTGCCAGAAGTGGTTCCGCATGGGCCATATGGGTTCATGTGGAGATCCATAGACTAATGTGGACCCCTCTTTTGGGAAAATTTTCTAGCAGGCAGAACTTTCGATCCAAAAATCAGTTTGAGATAAAATTTATTTCATCAAAAATCTCTCGACGAGTTCAGTATGATGGTAAAGTTAGAATTTAATTCCATAGAATTTGAAAATTTGTGGCTGTATGACCCCACCTTCATGACAGACCTTGGAGGTTTGGTCAAAACAAATAGGTAACACCTCCCATAGCTAAAATAATCTAAGAGAGTGGGAGGGAGTGTTACATATCTCTCCTAAAAGAAGTACATTGGAGAATTGTTGAACATGTTTGGCATGGCTTAATGCAACCCTCTATCTACTATGATGGAGCAAAACTTCAATCTCACATTAAAAGAAGGGGATGCATTTGAGGATGCAAGCAAGTACATACAACTTGTGTGCAAGTATTCTCTACCTTATTGCTACCAGACCAAAAATTTCATTTGTTGTTGGAATTCTTTCTAGATTTAAGTAAAAACCTTATGAAGGACATTGGTTTCTTGCAAAAATAGTTTTCAAGTACTTGAAAGGAACTGAAGACTTTAGACTTAATTATTGATGGGTAGATGACTTTTGTTTGATTGAATATTCAGACTCAAACTTTGAACAGTGTGTCAACTTTAGGCTATCTCATGAGTCTTGGATCATAAACTGTCTCCCGGAGGTCACACAAATAGTCAATTCTAGCAGATTCCATGATTGGGGAAAAATATGTGGCAGATGTAGAAGCAACAAAGGAGATTGTGTAGCTCAAGAAAATACTTGAAGAATTGTAGGAGAAACAAGTGAATTCTACTCGTCTTCTCATTGACAATTCTTCTATAATCAAGTTGGCCAAGAATCCTAGATTCCATATTCAAACCAAACACATCAATCATTTGATTCGATACCATGTAAAGGCCAAGACTATTCATTTAAGATATTGTTCCACTAATGAGTAAATTGTAGACATCTTCGCCAAAACACTTAAAATATAAAAGTTTGAAAAATTCAAAATGATGCTTAGGCTAACAAACAACCCTTCAACTTAATAAAAAATGTTAGACATAATCCTTTGAGTTTTTTGTCCTATAAATATAATTGTAAATAAATATAGTAGGACAAATAAAAAATAAAAATAACCTTGGAAAATGAAATGAAAAATCACATAAAACTAATTACACATTAATAGAATTAATTATCTCAAAAATTACCCCTCCTAACTAAACACTCTTAATTTCTCTTTTTTAAATATCTATCAAAAATTACAAAAACATTCTTAATTTTCTTTAGAAAAAATATTGATAAATCAAAGATTCATGAAAATTATCAAAACTTCAACCTAAATTTTAATACTTTATTCTAAATAATATATATATATATATATATATATATATAATTAATTTTAATTAAAACAAAATAAAAGTCATTCTTAATTTTCTTTGGAAAAAATATTGATGAAACAAAGACTAACGAAGATTATCAAAACTTCTAGCTAAATTTTAATGCTTTATTCATTCATTATCTATCTATATATATATATATATATATATATATTTTATTTATTCAAAATAAAATAAAATAAATTTCATCTATTTAAGTATTAAGGGGCTTTCACATCACATAAATTAGATATCATTTTGGGATTCAACTGCATTAAGTAAGTGACTCATGTATGACCATTTCCATGAGAGGTAATCATAACTGACTAATTTCTCATGATTTTTGAATAGTCCACTTAGCACTCATTGCATCGGGTTTTGCTCACAGGGGTGAAGAAGTGGGATTGAAATAGTCATACATGAATGACTTACTTAACGCAGTTGAATCCCAAAATGATATCTAAATTTCAGCTATATTTTCATATATGCTCTTTACAAATATCATGAAAGACCTTACTCGTAAATAATTTCATAAAAATGTTTGGGGAAAAGAGTTGGGTAGAAAGAAGAAATATTACATTGAGGAATTCAACCTTAAGTGTGATTTACAACAAAAAGAGTTCATTGGAGCTAGCATTTCGTGAAGGGAAAAGGTTCTTATTGCTTAATTAAGGACCAACTCACATCAACTTTGGTGTGAAACAGGACGGCGGAAAAGGCCTAAAGAAGCTTGGGAAGAACGGGTATGTATATGTTCCACGTTTGGGGCTGTGGAATCAGAAAAACATTTATTTTGGAATGTGATGCATTCAAAGACATCAGAAAAAGTTATGAGAACATGTTAGCATCAATTTCTTGGCATTGTCTTTTTAGCGAGAAAATTGTTGGAAAGTTGGGCCAACTCATCATCAATTTAATCGGAAAAAGATTGAATTACAAAAAACAGAAAACCACTGATCTCATAAACTCTTTTTAGTCTCATAAACCTTTAAAATATCATTTTATTTGATTTCTTTATCCCTACTACCAACATTTTTTATCATTGAAAACATTCATATTCAGGGTATGGGTAGTTTTGTGGACCATAAGTCCATTTGTTCAAGGGCCCACAATGACAGAGCCGTAGGATATTGCAGTGATTACTATCCTTTTCCATTTATAGGAGTACCCACAAGGTGGATTACCCACAGGTCGTTTTCCATGGTTTGAGTGTCCCTTTGCATGGAGTAATTATTTGATCTTTCTCTAAGTACATGGGTGGGAGTTGGTGGGGAGGGTGTACACACACGTGTATTAATTCAACAATATTAAATTCGGAAATGACTTATATCTTTATGAATTTAAATATTATTAAATCCTCTTAATAATAACTTTATTATAGGGTGACGTGGATTGCAAATTAAAAAGTGATGAGTCATCATAACTGAAGAGACATCTAAACTCCCATCTGGAGAAATGACTAATAAAGGCTATTTAGAATATGAAGGGCAGGGATAGGATGTGATGTGATGGCCAAATTCTTTAGGATTTATATATTTTTATTTATTTTATTTTTTGAGGATAAATATAGTTAAAAAAATTGTTGAATTTATAAAGATTATTTTTAAAAAATAAAAATATTAAAATGATATTGGAATAGTTGAAATCATCCAAATTAATAGGTATTTTGATTTTGAAATGATTATGAATTTACATTAATTTTGATTGTGAAGTGACTATGGGTTTGGTTAATTTTGATTTTGAAGTGACTATGTGTTTGGTTAAAAAGGTAAGGAGAGAAATTTTTTATTTTGAAGCGCCTATGGGTTTGGTTAAAATGATAAGGAGGAAATTTAAAAAAAGTAAGAATAATGTTTAAAACTTAATGAAATTTAGTTATTATTATATTTTTTATCAATTAAATATTATTATGTTAAAGATATTCTCAGTTACTTTAGATTTAATATTAAAATTGAGATGTAGCTAATTTGGGCATATTAGTAATGTTTTAAAACTATTTGCAATATTTCCTCTAGATTTAATATTAAAATTGAGATGTAGCTAATTTGGGCATACTAGTAATGTTTTAAAACTATTTGCAATATTTCCTCTTAAAAATTTATGGATGTATTTCATTGCTTCAACACATCTTTTTACTAAGTAATTTAGCTTGTTATTATTCCCTAAACACATTGTTTGTCATGACATGGTGTACTTAATGGTCAAATATTTGTATATACATCTTTTATTTTCTAACTAAGTTATGTTTTCCATTTATGTTGATATCATTATAAAAATAAAAATTTATTCTCAATATTGAGTGGTAATATTATCGTTTTTGGATCTTTGAATTTTTTAGATTATTTTTATACTTATTGTATATTTTCTAATAAAAACATATGTCTGTTTTAAAAAAAAAAATCCAAATGTCTAGGATTCTTATCTTGTCCAATTTCTTTGAATACGAAACATCGAGTATGAAATGATTTTGACTTGTACGGACGATTATACATGTCTAATATATATTCTCGCCCAAAGTGAAGCATAGTTGATTATATTTTATGTATTTACGATTTTTTATTTTTTTTTTATTTTATGTATTTACCTATTTATAATAGAATGATAATGTTTAAATATATAATTATTTATATAATTACTGTGTTGAGAGGTGTTTTCTAATTTAATATGATAGAGATGTTGTAATGTCTTATTATGTTTTATTATACTTTATTTAACATTTTAATTTAATTAAATTGAATAAAAATTAAAAGTAAAATTAAAACTAAATTAAATTTTAAATTAAAATAAGATTAAAGTAAAATAGTCAATTTACCATCGAGAATTTTTGGACTCTAGATTTTGAATATAATATTTTAAAATGTAATATTTTTATTTTAAAAAATAATATATTAAAAAATATTAAAATCTATAGTCTAAAATTTGTCAATGGAAAATTGACTATTTTACTTTTTTTTTTTGGCAATTCAACATTTTTCTATTAATTCAAGAAAATAATACATCGTGGTAAGTTCATCAAACAGAAAGGCAGGGTCTTACTCTGACCATATTTGTTGGCCATTAGATGCATACAAAAGGTAACTAAAAGTCGTTGGATAAAATTATTTTTCTTCATGTCAAGAACCCACCAAGCACAAAAGTGATAAAAAACAGAAGAAAGCCTACTTGCTTCATTACATATTTCCTTCATTTGGGTCATTATCATCATCACCTCGATTAGCTAGACGATGAAAATCATCATGGATATGGGATTTCATGTGTGCCATTCAACCCTTTAAACCATCCATACACTCTTGCAGTCGCTACCAGTTTCTACGTAGGTATGCCTGATGATCCAAAATACGCCCCTAATTATGCAATATATCAGCTAAAAAGTTGACTGAGTTTTGAAGGAGCCAAATTTGTGCTTCTATTGAGTCTAAGGGATCTAGAAAATCCACTCACCCTGACGAGTCTCTATGTGGGGCAACAAGCTCCCCCTCCTCCTCTTGGCCTCCCACCAATCTATCACCTTTGCCTTGGTGGCCACTCCCTCGACGAGGTTGTCCACGCTAACGAAGCATCTCTAAATTATAAAAGGCCTGACTGGAGTAACAGGCTAAGGACCCTCCCCATAAAAGGCACTCAGTGTTTCTCCGTTGTCCCCACCTAAAAAGGATATAAGAATAAAACTTGCTTGCTCCGGGCTCAGAGAGGTTTGTGGATTGCAGGCTACCATGGATACCTTTCCCCAACACCTTCATAGGCATAAATAATCCAGTAAACACCACAAATACAATTCCAACAAGCCTTGCACTGAGCCATTGGCCAGGCCTCCCAAGAACAACCACATTTTGACTCAAAGAAGTCATCAATCCAACCACCACCCCTCTCAAGAAAAGACTGAGAGTGAATCTCAGGGCACCCATTAGGCATCAGGAAGGTGGCTCTCGAAAATTTGCATACACCACAATTATGCGACAATAGTAACCAAAAGGGAAAACGAATACCTGCAGAACAATCAAAAGAAACTCGACGACCTCCCAGGATGTCAACTTGACTAAGCTCCATCGCACCCTATCCACGGAGGGAGAATGAAATACCAAGGAGGTTCGAGCGATTTGAGTCCCCGACCGTAAAGCACACTAGGATCCCAAACAATGGACTCAATTTTGACCAGTGGCTCTCCATGACCCTTGGCTTCCCATCTATCAGTAAGTTGAGCCTCCCCTCTGCCAAAGAGCTAGCTTGTGGTTGTAGAAATTAATCAATAAATTTGCAACTGCTCATGAAATTTTAATCAAAATTACAAGACACAAACCTACTCTACTACTATGTGGACATTGATTCACAATTTAGAATTAAAAATTTAGACATGCAATAAGAAATCACAGACATGCAATAAGTATTTTTCCTGGGGAAAGAAAACTACTAAAATCCCCAATGCATGCTTGTATTAAATCAGAAGAATAGGGATGCATTACAATTGCTTTGCTCAACTGAGAACAACCTGCACATGCATGACCTGTGTCTCTTCTCACCGAAAGCCTTAGACCTAGATTTAGTCAAATTTTGACTCTTCTTGAGCTCCTATTTCCTTGCATTATTCCTTGAGGAATTAGACCCCTATTGTTTTGGAAATTCCTCAAATTTATTGTGCAATTCCTTTAGGCTAATAATTTGACTACATGCAACACCTATACACTCAAGACTAGTATATAACATATGTTACACTATCTTGGAATCTCCACCAAGCCTAGGGAATTCAATTCTCCGCATGCACTAGCTATTTTGGGCTGATTGATCAGTTAACAGGATGATCATTGAGTTCAACTGAAGTCCCACTGCTTAACTGACCTTCCACTAGTTCCTTCAATAGTTAGAACTATTTTAAATGAAAACAACCTTAGATAACAGACCTTGATTTGCAAAAATAAGCAATCACACATGCTTAACTAAACTCTAACTCCTCCAACTCGAATTTATTGAGTAAACTGGGTGACACAAGCCATGTCACACATGTTAACATCACCCAAGTTGTCCGTTGATGTGGAAGTTCAATTTTTTTCAATTTTAACACGAAAAAATCAAATTGAGAATTTCTTGATTTATTTTTCAACACTCCCTCTCAGCAAGAAAGGGATTATCAACCACCCTATCCTGCACCTGTGGAACTCAAACTTCCCTCTTAACAAGGCCTTTGTCAAAATGTCAGCATCTTGTTCCTCTGTCGGAATGTACTGCAACAACATTATCTACCTATGCACATAGTCCAACATTTTTCTATTAATTCAAGAAAATAATACATCGTGGTAAGTTCATCAAACAGAAAGGCAAGGTCTTACTCTGACCATATTTGTTGGCCATTAGATAAATACAAAAGGTAACTGAAAGTCGTTGGATAAAATTATTTCTCTTCATGTCAAGAACTCACCAAGCACAAAAGTGATAAAGAATAGAAGAAAGCCTACTTGCTTCATTACATATTTCCTTCATTTGGGTCATTATCATCATCACCTCGATTAGCTAGACAATGAAAAGCATCATGGATATGGGATTTCATGTGTGACATTCGACCCTTGAAACCATCCATACACTCTTGCAGTCGCTACCGGTTTCTTCTTAGGTATGCCTTATGATCCAAAATACGCCCCTGATTATGCAATATATTAGCTAAAAAGTTGACCGAGTTTTGAAGGAGCCAAATTTGTGCTTCTATTGAGTCTAAGGGATCTAGAAAATCCACTCACCCTGATGAGTCTCTATGTGGGGCAACAAGCTCCCCCTCCTCCTCTTGGCCTCCCGCCAATCTATCACCTTTGCCTTGGTGGCCACTCCCTCGACGAGGTTGTCCACGCTAACGAAGCATCTCTAAATTATAAAAGGTCTGACTGGAGTAACAGGCTGAGGACCCTCCCCATAAAAGGCACTCAGTATTTCTCCGTTGGCCCCACCTAAAAAGAATATAAGAATAAAACTTGCTTGCTCTGGGCTTAGAGAGGTTTGTGGATTGCAGGCTACCATGGATACCTTTCCCCGACACCTTCACAGGCATAAATAAGCCAGTAAACACAAAAAATACAATTCCAACAAGCCTTGCACTGAGCCATTGGCCAGGTCTCCCAAGAACAACCACATTTTGACTCAAAGAAGTCATCAATCCAACCACCACCTCTCTCCAGAAAAGACTGAGAGTGAATCTCAAGGCACCCACTGGGCATCGGGAAGGTGGCTCTCGAAAATTTGCATACACCACAATTATCCGAAAATAGTAACCAAAAGGGAAAACGAGTACCTACAGAACAATCAGAAGAAACTCAACGACCTCCCAGGATGTCAGCTTGACTAAGCTCCATCGCGCCCTATCCACGGAGGGAGAATGAAATACCAAGGAGGTCTGAGCGATTTGAGTCCTCGACCGTAGAGCACACCAGGATCCAAAACAATGGACTCAGTTTTGACCAGTGGCTCTCCATGACCCTTGGCTTCCCATCTATCAATAAGTTGAGCCTCCCCTCTACCAAAGAGCTAGCTTGTGGTTGTAGAAATTAATCAATAGACTTGCAACTGCTCATGAAATTTTAATCAAAATTACAAGACACAAACCTACTCTACTACTATGTGGACATTAATTCACAATTTAGAATTAAAAATTTAGACATGCAAATAAGAAATCACATACATGCAATAAGTATTTTTCCTGGGGAAAGAAAACTATTAAAATCTCCAATGCATGCTTGTATTAAATCAGAAGAATAGGGATGCATTACAATTGCTTTGCTCAACTGAGAACAACCTGCACATGCATGACTTATGTCTCTTCTCACCGAAAGAATTAGACCTAGAT
Organism: Pinus tabuliformis; assembly: GCA_031772625.1. Taxonomy (NCBI): domain Eukaryota; kingdom Viridiplantae; phylum Streptophyta; class Pinopsida; order Pinales; family Pinaceae; genus Pinus; species Pinus tabuliformis. Next base: position 750,122,090 of record CM062816.1, on the reverse strand, counting down.
TTAGTCAAATTTTGACTCTCCTTGAGCTCCTATTTCCTTGCATTATTCCTTGAGGAATTAGACCCCTATTGTTTTGGAAATTCCTCAAATTGATTGTGTAATTCCTTTAGGCTAATAATTTGACTGCATGCAACACCTGTGTTAGAGTCGGTCTAGTAGCCCTCCATCAGCGATCAAAGCTCTTTGCATTTGCATTAGTAGGTGTCTCATCAGTGTCATCTTATTGCATTCCATTAGGCATGCCATAACCCTGATGGAGGAGCTTGTGTCTTTATTCCCCTCTTGGCACTGTTGGATCTAGTTTGTTTCAGTCAATAAAATTCTTTACAGGGTCATTGGTCTTGTCTTGAAGTCAAGGTCCTAGGTTTAGGGTTTAGTCCAATTTTGTCTTTTGAGGTCATGTCTTTAAGGTCAATAAATGCCCAGCAGGCCAGAGGGATGTCCATCAAAGCACCACTTCAGAAGATTTCATATTGTACAGCTAATTTTTACCTTGAGTTCAAAAACCCTGTTTTTGAAGGCAAGATCATTTTCTCATTTTTTGTAAAAATTTGTAAAAAATTCAAACTCTCCAGAAGTTGGCATGCAGCCCTGGTCTCCTTTTCCAAGACTCTTCAGAAGCTATCCCTGCAAAAATTTTCAAGAAAAAGCATCATTTCAACCAATTTCATGTAAAAAAGGAAACCACAAGTCAGCAGCAACTAGTTTTAAAAAGTGTCATTGCATAAACATTATAAAGTGGGTTTGAGGGGAAATAAATTTAAATCAAGCTTATAAAGCTCCTCTCTCTTCATTTTGTCATTCATTTGCCTCCAAGACTCCAAGAGCAAGTGTGAAAGGCGATTTAGTGTGAAACTGGGCGAATTGAGCGACAACACCTGCGCGCTACGCATCAGGGCCCGCGCGCTACACGTTGGGCACGCGCTACGCGTCAGGGCACACTCTGCAGTGGAAGAATTGGTCGGGCGCTACGCGTTGGGCGCGCGCTACGCGTTGGGCGCGCGCTACGCGTTGGGTTATCACCTACAGAAACCGCCAGTGAAGCTTCAAAATGACCTCAAATCTCCTAAGTTTTACAGGTAGGCCTCCAATCATCAATATTTTTTGCTTGCCTAAAGAAAATGAGCATGGAGAATGTGTCAAATGCCATCAAGTGTGAAGCAAGAAATTCATATATATCATGTTTAAAAATTTCAAATTGCAAGTGAAGCTAGGGTTTTGAGTTTGCTGCCCAATGTCATTCTTTTTCAATCCCTCATTTCCCCACATTCCCATTATCACTTCCCTTGTCACTTTCACACAATTTCCCTAACAAAAATATCAAAAGCCCTAAAACCCTACCCCTATCCCTAAAATTCAATAAAATCTCCCTAAATCCTACCTCCTATCAAACCCCTGCAAACTATGATTATGTGATGGTGTATGTGTCATAATTCCTTCCCTAATTCCCTTTTATATATATTTTCCCTAAATCCCCTCAAAAGTCCCCCTCCCTAACATCTCCCTTGTGTTTTTGTCCCCTTGGAGCTGTAGGAATTTACAGGGTAAGTTCCTTAGAAGGAATACCAAAAGGACACCGCTCACAACCAGATCACAGATCAATACACCAGCATTTTTGACGTGGTTAAAACCCTCAAAGAGGGAAACAGTCCACGGCCTGTCCCAACGAGGGTACTACAGGCAATTTATTAATCAAAGAATGAAAATTTACATAAGCTTCTCTCATGCATGGATTACCCGAACAATGACCCTCCATGCGCTTTAAATAGAACTCATGGACCAATCGGGTGTCAAGCCACAGATCAAGTGTCGGTAATACCGAGGAGAGAATGAACCGTCGGATCACTACATATCGTGACCGTCGGATTGTAAGTTACAAAATGTACAATGGTAAAGAAACACACTTTACCTAACTCTATACTAGACCAAGTTGAACTTAACTATTTCCTATGTGTCGGAATATCCTAACATCCCCCCTTAAGAACAACTTGGGATAGGATTGAAGGATTTACAAATATGACACAATAGGAGAAGGAAGGAGGCACTAGAGCCTATCCCCCCTTAGTGAAAACTTCCTGAACTCCAAGCATATATTGAAGTTTAGTGAACTTCGCCTCTGTGAGAGCCTTTGTGAAGATGTCTGCAACCTGATCATCTGTTGAACAATATTGCACTTCAAGAACATGGTCATGAATGAGCTTTCTGATGAAGTGCATGTGTAGTTCAATGTGTTTGCTGCGCTGATGCTGGACTGGATCTTTGCATAGCTGAATGGCACTTTGATTATCACACCAAAGTGTGGTTGGATGCTGCTGCTCAAAGCCAAACTCTGATAGGATCTGACGAAGCCACAAGGCTTCCTTACTAGCTTCCACGGCACCACGATACTCTGCTTCTGCTGATGAAAGAGAAATGGCAGCCTGTTTCTTACAAGCCCATGTAATAGGTCCTGAACCAAGAGTGAAGACATAACCGGCAGTAGACTTCCGATCATCAGGGTCACCAGCCCAATCAGAATCAGTGAAACCAACTAACAGAGGAGCTGCTTTGGCACTGTAATGAATCCCAAACTGTACTGTACCTCGAACATAACGAAGTATTCTTTTAGCTGCTTTCCAATGACTTTCACGGGGGTTTTGCATAAAACGAGCAACAAGGCCAACAGCAAAGGAAAGATCAGGACGAGTATGGGTTAAATACAAGAGTTTTCCTACAAGTTGACGGTATAAGGTAGCATCAACTTCAGGAGAAGTACAAGAGACTGAAAGTTTGACTCCAGACTGAAAGGGAGAAGGGGCTGGCTTACAGTCTTCCATGTGAAAATGACGAAGAATATCACAAGCATACTTGGACTGGGAAAGGAAAATACCCTCCTTGGATTGCAAGACTTGAAGACCGAGAAAATAGTGTAAGTGTCCTAAGTCTGTCATTTCAAATTTCTTTTTAAGGCTGGACTTCACATGGTTTATAAGGTTGGGATCACTACCTGTAAGAATAAGATCATCAACATAAAGAACAAGGATGATAAGAGAGTTGCCCACTTTCTTGGTGTAGACAGTATTGTCAGAATGACACCTAGAAAAGCCAGATTCTAAAAGAAAGCTATCCATTTTGGCATACCAAGCCCGAGGGGCTTGCTTGAGGCCATAAAGGGATTTCTTAAGTCGACAAACAAGGCTGGAGTCTGTTTGTATGAAGCCAATGGCTTGTTCCATATAGATTTCTTCCTGCAAGTCCCCATGCAAGAAGGCAGATTTAACATCCATCTGATGGACTTCCCATTTTAAAGAGGCAGCAAGGGAAAGAACAAGGCGGATAGAGTTCATTTTGGCAACAGGGGAGAAGGTTTCAGTGTAGTCAATGCCTTCAACCTGTGAAAAGCCCTTAGCAACGAGACGAGCTTTATGTTTATCAACTTTCCCATCTGGTCCATACTTGGTTCTGTAAACCCATTTACATCTAACAAGTTTGCGTCCCTTTGGTAGAGGAACAAGATCCCATGTATCATTTGTCATCAATGAATGATATTCTTCATTCATAGCTGCTTCCCAATGTGGATGGCCTGAAGCTTCTGCAAAAGTGTCAGGATCATGATTTACTAGAGCTTGAGCCAGTAAAGAAGAGGCTCTTTCAAACTGAGAACGTGTACGTCGCTGATCTGTAGGATCACCGGCAAGATCACCTGCTGCATCCTGAGTAGCACGGACCCATCTTGGAAGTTGAGGATCCTGAGAAGGTGGGGGAGGATTATCATCCTCGCTTTCATCATCTGAAGAAGAAATGTTTTCAAAAGTAGAAGAGATAGGAAGAGGTGGCACATCCGCCGGACTAGGCTCGCAGGCCGATTTATTTTCATCAAATTTTACATCTCTTCTAATGATAACATTTTTGGACTTAAATGGAATAAGTCTATAACCTTTTACATCTTCAGAATATCCAACAAAAGTACATTTCTCACTCTTAGGTTCTAAAGCTTTATGCTTTTCATCTGGAATATGGGCCCATGCTTCACTTCCAAACACACGAAAGTGACTTACATCTGGTTTAATGGAACTCCAAGCTTCTTCTGGAGTGATATTCTCTAGAACCTTAGTAGGAGTGCGATTGATTATATAATTTGCACAATTAATTGCTTCGGCCCAAAAACTAAGACTGAGTCCTTTAGATTGCAGCATACAATTAGCCATTTCCTTTAAGGTGCGATTTTTCCTTTCAGCTACACCATTTTGTTGTGGAGTGTATGGAACAGTATGTTGCATTTGAATTCCATTTTCGGTGCAAAAGTTGATGAATGTGTTTTTAACATATTCTCCACCATTATCAGTTCTTAGCTTAAGAATTTGATGTCCAGATTGTTTTTCAACAAAGGCTTTGAAGGCCAAAAATGTGTTAAATACTTCGCTCTTGAGTTTTAAGAAGTATACCCAAGTGCGTCTGGAGAAATCATCAATGAAAGTTAAGAAGTACTTGCAGCCAGAGAATGAAGCAACAGGAAGAGGACCACATAAATCACTGTGCACAAGCTGTAAAGGGGCTGAGGCGTGCCAAGAGGCACGTTTGTCAAAACTGTCCCGATGATGTTTTCCGAGTACACATCCGGAACAAACACCATCTCTGCAAGATACCATAGGAAGACCTGTCACCATATTTTCTTTACATAGATGCTGAAGGGAGCGATAGTTTAAGTGACCAAATCGCTCATGCCAAAGTTTGCTCACTTCATCATTATGAGCAACAAATACTGAGGGAAGATTTGATGACCCAAAGTTGTGAAACTTATACAACCTTGTGGAATCATCAGCAAGACCAGTAGCTAGAATCTGTTTAGGATCTTTTAGATCCTTGATTACAACATCATGAGGTGAAAATTCAACAATTTTACCTTCACCTGAATGAGTTATCTGATAGACAGATAGAAGGTTGCAGGATAAGGTTGGAACACATAATACATCATTAAACTGACCATTGTCTAGATGAACAGTTCCAGTCCCTACAACATTAAGAGATCTATCATCACCAACATATATATTTTTGGTGTTACAATCATTTAAAGAAGAAAACATGGCTTGGTTTTTGGCCATGTGATAAGAGGCTCCAGAATCAATGAGCCACTCATGAGAATGAGAAGAAGAAGAAGATACATTTAATGCATAACCAGACTGAGATGATTGACAACGACATGCAGAAAGTGCCATTCCGGAAGTTGAAGTTGAAGTAGGCTCCACATGGATGTTATGTTTCTTCATTGCGGCTTCCAAGGCTTCCATCTTCTTAAAGCATTTAGATTCTAAGTGGCCATCTCGATTACAAAAGTTACAATGTCTATCAGTCTTCTTCCATTTGTTTTTATTGGTCTTATCATTTTGCTGAAATGATCTTTCATTTTGAGGCTGAGTTGGTTTAGGACCATTCTTTTGAGGATATGACTTCTTAGGATTCTTTGAATTTGGTTGCTGCTGGGCGGCTAACGCTTTCGTGGAAGAGTTTCCAAGATTAAGAAGACCAAGGTGTAAGAGTTTTTCTTGTTCTCTTATTAAGGAATCACAAAAGGAGTCAAAGGAAGGGGCCTTGTAGTCTTTTCCTTGACAAATGAAAGCTTCCCTTGTAGAATGGAAAGTGGAAACAAATACAGAGTAGGCTGGTCCCAACTTAGTAAGGATGGAATAAATAAGGTTACCATCTTCTTTCTTAACTTTAACACCTTCCAAGAGATATCTAAGGGTCTTGAATTTGGACAAGAAATCTTCAATGCAAGAAAAATTATTAGGATCCAAAGTAAGCAACTCATTTTCAAGTTGATGGGCTCTAATTTCATTTTTAATCCCAAAAACTTTAGCGAGTTTTTCTAATGCTTCATGAGGAGTCTCAAGTTCTGCAATGTGGAATCTAAGATCAGGAGAAATAGACATCCCTATCAAACCACGTGCTTGATCTTGTCTATTTTCCCATTTTGCAGCCTTGTCTTCATCTTTTGGTTTCTTCTCTTGGTCTGTGGCTATTCTGAAGAGACCTTTACTTCTAAGTAAATCTTCCATGTAGGCTACCCATTGGAAGTAGTTAGTGCTGTCAAGAATGACTTGGCATGGACTTTCCATTTTTTTTAAAAAAACTGAAGCTGAAGATGCTAAAAGTAAGTGTTCCAATGGATAGATCTCGAAAAAATAGGCGGTTTTAAAAAAAACGGCTTTGAAAAAGGCTTCCGGATGAAGAAGTTATGGCTTTTTGAAAAACAATTGTTGACGTTGCCGGCAAAGTGCGCGAATGTGCGGGAATGAAAAAATCCGCCCCCACAAAATGGAGACTTGAACCCAAGACCTCTACTCTCTTAAAATAGCTTTGAACCAATTGATCTATACAAAAAATTTGAGAGAGAGAGAGAGAGAGAGAGAGAGAGAGAGAGAGGGGGGGCCTTGGTTTGCGTGCTTGCCTTGAGAAAGCTCTTTTTTCCCTACAAAACACAAAACACAAAACACAAAACCCAACACGAATATGCAAAGAAAAACGAACCTTGCGGCTCGAAGTTAGCTTTAGTAAAAAAACTAGAAATTTAAAAAAAAAATCTCAAAGTTAGCTTTAGCCGAAAAACTAAATATTTTTCTCAATGTTTCTGATTTTCCGAGATCACACTAAGGTGCAGGGAAAAGAGCATACGCATGAGAAAAATCCTTCCTTTCTGTTTCTGATTTGCCCAGATCGCACAGAGTCACAGGGCAAAGAGCATACGTAGAAATGAAAGGTATAGATCCGGTTAAAAAAAAAGGCTAAATAAACCGAAACCGAAATAAGCAGAGAGAAAATAACAGTAAACTACAAAAAACACTGTATACCTCCCGATCTGAAAAATGATGCAGCTAGGGCTACCGGAAACCTTTTCGCGTGAAACGAAAGGGGTTCCTCACTGGAACAGATGCTCCGAACGCAACAGAGCAGTCCTCTCGGCCCGAAAGCAGTCAGAAACAACAGATCTAGGAAACGACAGCCGCATGCAGTTCTACCGGCTTCAGATTTGGATCACCAACGGACGCGGCCCTCAAAATAGCTCTGATACCATGTAGGAATTTACAGGGTAAGTTCCTTAGAAAGAATACCAAAAGGACACCGCTCACAACCAGATCACAGATCAATACACCAGTATTTTTGACGTGGTTAAAACCCTCAAAGAGGGAAACAGTCCACGGCCTGTCCCAACGTGGGTACTACAGGCAATTTATTAATCAAAGAATGAAAATTTACATAAGCTTCTCTCATGCACGGATTACCCGAACAATGACCCTCCATGCGCTTTAAATAGAACTCATGGACCAATCGGGTGTCAAGCCACGGATCAAGTGTCGGTAATACCGAGGAGAGAATGAACCGTCGGATCACTACATATCGTGACCGTCGGATTGTAAGTTACAAAATGTACAACGGTAAAGAAACACACTTTACCTAACTCTATACCTAACTCTATACTAGACCAAGTTAAACTTAACTATTTCCTATATGTCGGAATATCCTAACAGGAGCAGCATTCAAACAGTCAAAACAGCAGGTCATTTGTGCAGAAGCAGCAGTACATTTCAGCCATTTTGCTCTTGAAACCATGTCAGAAACCGAAACAGACTATGAGCAAAGTGATGACCGTGAGTCAACACCGGAGGTTGAGGTGCCAAGGAGGCCTCACAGGGGTGCGAAGGGTGGTCAGCATGTGAGAGAGGAGCCCACCTCTTTGGCCTATTTGCAAGCTTGTCCACTTGCAGTCACATGTTTCCGTCATCAATCATGCTATGAATATTGCGAGAGAATTTCCCAAATTCAGCACCACAAGGAATTGGTCCGCTTGTTTGTTTTGCATTTGCACAATGGGCATGTGAATCTTGCAGGGGTGGATTTTACATTGTCACCTGAGGTTGTTGCTCAAGCAACAGGGATACTCAATGTTGGAGAAGAGTGGAACAAGTGCCAGCTGTTGGACAGATTCCAGTTTGAGCCCTACATTAAACTTGTATATATGAGGCACATGACTGGTGTATTTCCTTTCAGATTCTTGAGGGATGAGTATGCGCCCTTGATGAGGCTCATCATTCGCTCTTTCACCTGTGAAGGCAAATTTTCACGTTTGTATTCATACCATATCCGCTTGTTGATGCATTTCACACGGGTACGGATGATGAACATTCCTTTCTTCATGTGCCGGAATATTGAGAGGATGGTGCCCTTGGTGCAGAGAAAGAGCCCAGCACAGCAACATAGGAGCATCTACCATTATGCTTTGATCAAGATTGTGGTCATGTATCAGTTGGCCCAGCAAGGTATTCCATGGGAGAATTTCATCTCTTGAGATTTCTTCACAGCGCCACCACCCCCTGAGGTTGTTCATGAGGAAGGAGGACCTTCACAGTAGTATGACATCCCTGAGCCCAGACATGTCAGCTCCCCTCCATTGGTCACATATCAGAGAGGCCACAGGGCCTTATTTGCATCAGCTCGGCGAGTATTTTCTCCACATCAGGTGGAAGGGGTCTCGCCTTCTTCATCAGCACCACGAGTGTTATCTCCACACCAGGTGGAAGGGGCCTCGCTTTCGACAGCAGCACAGGTACAAGAGAGAGGCAAGCAGCCCAAGATTGATGAGGGGCCATCAGGTGATCCAGGCATAGATGTTGTTGACCTTGATATCAGTTCTCCTAGCCTAGAGCCAAAGGAGATCATCCAGCAACTGAGGGCTGAAAATGACTCGTTGCAGCAAAGGTTGGAAATGGAAAATTGGACAATCACCTACTTAGAGCAGCGCAACAAGCAACTAGAAGATGAACACACTCTTGATGAGTTGCGGAGGATCCATGAAGACCGCAACTTGGCTCGTAAGAGACTCGGTGATTTGATACCCATTGAGCGAGAGGCTATGCTTCTCCGGGTCAATGCTCATTTGGAGAGGTTGCTGGCCAAGGCTAACAAAGATAAGGACATGCTCCGAAACATGAAAAACCATTATTGGGCTCGAATGCACGTATGTAAGGCAAAAATGAAGGTGCTCAAAGGACGGTTGGCCAAGGCACTAAAACGAAGAAAAAGGCCTGATCCCCTCCACATCTTGGCTGAGGCATCCTTCAAGGAGCATGGTGCTAAATGACTTACCTCCAGCACAAATTTCAAAAAAATTTAAGCATTTTTGGTCATTTGTGAATTTTTTGGGCAAAAAACAGGTTTTCCTCCCTAACGCGTAGCGCGCCGCGCGCTACCCTGAAGATGGGCAACTCCATTTCATGAAAACTCAGAATTTTTGGATTTTTCATGCAAAAATACACTTGCTCAGCAATTGCCAAGAGATTTCATTAAGTTTTGAGCCTCCAGAAGGTCAAAAAACAAGCAAAAAATGACTTTCTGCAACCTTTTTGACACACAGGAAGCAATCTTGGGAGATTGCAATTTTGGAGGGGCAAATGGACACCAAATTCAGAAATTGCACTTGGGTTGGAAAGTAGACATCCAGACCTTTCCAACAAGCCCACTTTTGCCTCATTTTGACCCCGGGAAGTGCCTCAAAAGTAGGACCAAAGGCGCGCTACGCATTGAGATTCAGGGCGCTACGCATCAGGCTATTTTCACAGAAATGCACCTATAGCTCAGCAAAACGCAGTTTTGACTAGGTTTGACTTTTTGGAGTGAATTTTGATCCTCCTTGATGTAAATGATGTAATTTTATGATACTTTGACACTTATTTATCTCTTCTAGAAGATTCATTCATGAAATAGGCAAAAATTTAATGAATGAATTGGTTTCCTAGCTTATAGATGCAAGTTGTTTTGACTGCCTAGATTTTAGTGCTCAGTTTGGAATTGGTTGAAACAGCTCCTAGGATAGTGAGCTCGACTCCTAGAGGCAAGGAAAGATGTTAGATTGCCTATATTATGTACTTTCTTGGTCATTTTCATGGTTGGACTCTTGAGGGAGAAAGCTTCTATTGTATTACTCATTGTATCTCTGCAATTTTGGCAAAGGAAGAAAGACCAAGGTTTTGCAGTCCTTTTTGGGATTCCTGTGGTTACATGTATTGATGGTGTGTTTCTCTTTGTACTTTTAAGTTTGTTATGTGAATCATCTTCTTACTTTTCCTTCTGCAAATTAGGCAAATGAAGTGTTAAAGTAGAATTCATGATTGCCATGCTCTGCTTTTAAGTTTGCTTAATATCAATGTTTTCATCTGTTTAAGGAGAACTCAAGGTGTTTACTTGCTCTCCTTAGCTCCTCACCAGTCATTCTTGCCCATCTGACTCTTTCAAAGGCATCAATACAGTCTCCTACCTTGCCCCAAAGAACCCCCTGCAAAAACTGTGTCCAATCCCCGCACCCAAAATTGCCTTCCCCCGATTTTCCACCAAAATCCCAAAAAATCTCAAATCAAACCTTTTATCAGTTTACTAGCCTAAAATCAGTGATTCTTTATTGGTTATCTCCACCCTTTGAAGATCTTTGCCGAGATATACCGGAGAGAGCCCTCTCCTGCCCCGTAGGGCTAGCTACGAGGCTAAGTGGTTTGATGTTGCCTTGGAGTTTGCCTTTCTCAGCCTGAGGTGAAATTTCAAGCGCTAACAACCTGTACACTCAAGACTAGTATATAACAGATGTTACACTATCTTGGAATCTCCACCAATCCTAGGGAATTCAATCCTCCGCATGCACTAGCTATTTTGTGCTGATTGATCAATTAACAGGATGATCATTGAGTTCAACTGAAGTCCCACTGCTTAATTGACCTTCCACTAGTTCCTTCAATAGTTAGAACTATTCTAAATGAAAACAACCTTAGATAACAGACCTTGATTTGTTGAAAATGGCACCAACAATTTCTCCGAATTAAGCACAGCAAAACACATCATTCATTTTGCACACCAAAAACAATGCAGACACCTACAATTATTTGGAGACTCACAGATTGTTTGCAATTGGCTGAATTCTGCATCTCATTGTTATGCATTCTCTTTGAGACATATACTTGACGAAGCCAAAAGACTGACATCATCTTTTGAATCTTTTGTCTGTCGCCATATTTACAGGGAACAGAATACAGAAGCGGACCAACTTTCCAAAGAAGCAGCGCATAGCCATCTAGATCAATGGCTGATCCAGGAGAAGATTGATGGAACTTTCCATCAATACTATCACAGGCCTTTTGTGGACCTCAATAGAAATGGGTCCCAGACCCGCATATAAATAGTCACAGCCATCTTAGACAATTTTGATACACGTACTTATACTGTATATTTTTATTTTCAGTAACTGTCTATATTAGTGCTCTTAGCGCAGAGCAGATTTTTGGATAAAAAAACTGTTGGTGTTTTACACAGTCAAACTATAAGACTCCCTGCGTGGAGATCCAGATCTTTCAAGTTTTTTTGTACACAGACTGGCCATTGGCCTCATATGAATATGCGGCCAGCATCTACAAAATATAATTTCCTTTTATTAATAGAAATTACGACTTTTTCCTTAAGGGAAAAAAAAACAGACCTTGATTTGCAAAAATAAGCAATCACACATGCTTAACTAAACTCTAACTCCTCCAACTCGAATTTATTGAGTAAACTGGGTGACACAAGCCATGTCACACATGTTAACATCACCCAAGTTGTTCGTTGATGTGGAAGTTCAATTTTTTTCAATTTGATCACGGAAAAATCAAATTGAGAATTTCTTGCTTTATTTTTCAACACTCCCTCTTAACAAGAAAGGGATTATCAACCACCCCTATCCTGCACCTGTGGAACTCAAACTTCCCTCTTGACAAGGCCTTTGTCAAAATGTCAGCATCTTGTTCCTTTGTCGGAATGTACTGCAACAACATTATCTGCCTATGCACATAGTCCCGTAAACGGTGATACTAGATATCTATATGCTTGGATCGATTATGAAAATCAAGATTCTCAAAGAGCTTGATGCAACTCTGATTATCACAGTAGATCACAGTTGGATCCTTCATCTAACCAAACAATCCAACAAGTATCTTTCTCATCCAGATCACCTCAGATGTTGCTTGACTTGCAACCATGTATTCTGCTTCTTCCAATTTGAGTGCCACATATCTTTGCTTCTTGCTATAACAGGAAATCACTCTGAACCCAACACTAAAAATTCCACCTGATGTACTCTTTTGGTCTGACGGAATCCCTGCCCAATCTGCATCTGTGAAGCCACACAATTTCACTCCCTCTACCTGTCTATACCATAGTATAAACTGGGTAGTGCCTTTGAGGTACCATAGAACATGCTTAGATTCCCCTCAAAATAATTTGGTTAGCTTAACCATAGCTTGGCTCAAGCATTTGACTGCATGGCATATATCTGGTTGTGTGTTCACAAGATACATCAGTGAACCCACTAGCCAACAATAAATGGTAGCATCAACTTCTTCACCTTGTTATATGCCATTTTTTATCATCTGGTCAATATGCCTACAAACTGGATCAATCAACATCCATGAACACCTTGTCATCATCCCTACACAAATCCCTAAGCATGACTCTCTCAAATCCCTAAGTTTTTGGGTCTAACTACTCCATTTCAATGCTTTTAAGTCCCAGCACACCTTGTCCCTTTATGGACCTACGTTCAATAGCAGTTTGGCCAGTTTTGCACCAACACTTATCAGCAACATGTTGTCCCTTGTTGGGGGTGCATTGATTCTATAAATTTAGGAAAAATAAAAAGAATCCTGAAGCTTCCTCTTCCAGAAGCTTCCAAGAGTTGTTTCAAACATTTACCTTGGATAAGAACTTTGAATCCTATCTGATCCTACCTTGGATATTTCACCTCTTATCCCTTGAGCTCATCCTCCCATCAAGAGTGGATCTCAATCCTAGATTGGTAAATGGATAAGAATTCCTAAACCACCACACTCTCCTATAATCTACAACCATCTACAACATCAGGGTTAGCATTTGGAGACTAATCATACCCTCATTTTGTTGCCTTGAACCTAAGAGAGTTATCATCTTCATGCATTAGGGTGACATTGAGGTGTGCTTTGTGACAAGGAAGGACAAGTCAACTTGGGGAGATCTCTACAAGATCAACTTCTATTCTTGGTTGTAAATTCTCTCATTTTCATATTAATACAAAGAGTATACCATTTTCCTATATGTGTTATGATATTTTTACATTCATATATTTCAATGCTTTGTTGATCCATTGAATAGAGTAATTGGATAATGATATATATATGTCATAGATCTTTGTCTTGTGTTGATTGTATCTACAGGTTCTAATTATAGCAATTAGAGCTACGATTGGAGCTTACAAGCAGAGAGGAGAGAAGAGCTTGGGAAGAATCCCAAGTAAGCCTTTTTCCATTCTCCAATTTCTCAAAGGGGAACTTTATATTCTTTGCTTTATGTTTCTCTAAACTAGTCTACTAGGTCTAGGGAAGATACTTTTGTCTGCAACTATAAATTACGCATAACAAATTGGTGACCATATTAGGGATCAATTCATTCCCTTAGTGGTTTCCTTGACTTTAGCCCTTGTTACACCTCTTGAATATACCTTCAGTGCCTCATTCAGTCTGAATTGACCATAGGAAGACCTTTCATTGAGATTCATTTGATTTTTTGTGTCGGAAACTGGCTTTTCCTTAATCAACACTCCCCCTTGTCTGTTGACAGAGCATTGCAGCGCTCTTTGGCCTTCTTTTCACATACGTTGCAGAGCAATGGTAGCCTATCTACACCTACACTGACCCCTATTTCATGCAAACAATTTCCTTTTTATTATTTCTCTCTGATTACCTTTGTTCTAGTTGGTTCCCCTTGTGTCCCTGATTGTGTCTTGGTCTCTCAGAAGCCTTCATCTTGTTTTCTTTTGGTTTTGAGTGCCTTTGATAAGAATTTTGTTTGGATTTTGCTTTGTTTTTGTCAATTAGGTCATTAGAAAACTGATTTATTGATCATTGGATTCCTTGAAGGAATTGGTGTTTTAGCCATCATTCTAAATAGTTTCTTTTATCAATGATTAGGAAAATATCTTAATTTTCATCTGAAAATTATGTGGAATTGAAAAGAAAAATCTTATGCATCATGCATTACATCTAGGGTTTTTTTTTTTAAATTGGAACTAGGAACTATTACATTAGGGGAATTGTTTAACAATTTTGTTTGTTGCATCTTGTATGTTGCATATTCTTTTTTCTCTTCCCTCCCATACATAGATTTTCATTGAAAAGAAAAGTTTAATTTCATCATGCTAGCTTGCATTTTTAGGATATTCAGGTGAAATTCGTGGTGAGCCTTGAAAACTGAAACTTAATTCAAGATAAAATTTAAAATTTATTGAATCAATCTTAAGGAGCATTTGTAACATTAACACAATAATTTAGAGGTCTAGGCTAGAGACATGTTTCGATGTCTATAAACATAGGAGCTTTCATTTTTTTCTAGCGTTGCGTTCTTCGGGTGATATATCGTTCCACGTACGTAAGTGTATCAAACCATTCTCCACGTACCTCCGGGTATATTGGATGGCACTCCATGCATGAAAATTATATGGGAACACTCTCATCGTATGGTTACACATTAGACAACACTAACACAGACTGCACTTCCACGTACCGTCGAGTATATTTTGGAATTCCACCATAGGTTGTTATCCTCACCATAGGTAACCAAGTCGACCACCTTGTATATGATGATACACCAAACATAACATTCGGGGAGATTTCTTGCCCGTATGTAAATCCTTGGTTCTCCAATGTTGTATATTGTAGTTCACAATTTCTTGGTAAACCTTTATGCCTAATTTACCCTCTTTGATTTATTTTTTGTGTTAATTGTTAAAATTTATTAATCCAACATGCAAGAACAACACCCTATACTTCATCGTTCATGTAGAATTCAAAAAACGCCTCCTCTTCCACCAGAGGCAACTCCTGGTCATCGTTAGAAACATACGAAGACATAGACTACTAAATCTAGTACTTCAGGATCTATTACTTCTGGTCCTATATCTTAAATAGATCTAGCAAAATCATATTTTCCTTTGAGCATGGATCCTAAGATTACCTCTCCATTGGTTGGTGAATCTGACACAGTTGAAATAGAAGCCCCTCAAATCTCATTACCTGAGGTCATCGAACCTGACTATACTAAATCAAAGACAACATTACCTAAGGTACCTCAATTATCTACACCTATTACTTCAGGGCCTTCCTCTTATCTTCCTATGTCCCATACCCAACCCCAAACTATATATCTTGGACCTGACGATGAGCCACTTCCAACTGGTCTTGTGAGTATCAAAGAGATTCCACAAGAAGAGCCTCAACCCTCCTCTCCTATTTGAGTAGGGACTCGTTTTTATCAGGTTCATCCTTTTCCTTCTCCTCATACTCCATCTTAGCCTCCTTTGTCTAGTTCTTTTTCTTTCAACTCACCTTTGAGTTTCCCTCAACAATCTTCTTTGGGACAGTTAACCATGACTGAATCTGCTATGGTTTCTCAACCTCTATATACTAACATGACTGAGACAACCCAAGATGAAACCTCATCCATGTTTGTAACATCACCAGAGACACGTGTATGGTGGCTCGTCTGTCTCGCCTGGTTAACAATCTTTGTCAGGTATCTTCTCTGGTGCAGCATCCAGTCCATGGACCTCTCCCATGTCATCTACGTCTATAATTTTGTCTAACATTTTTGTGATGAGCGTTACACAGTCTTCTCTTCTTCCTCCATCTAGTCCTACAGTTCAGCAGTAGACTGGTCCTTATGTTAGTGGGTATGGACACCTATAATAGCCCAATCCACCTCCTATTGGGAACCCTCCTCTTGGGGCAGTTTCCTCCATATTATTCTCCTCTTTCAGTAGGGGAGAAACTTGTTACAGGGAAATTTTCATCTCCTCAAGTTAGTGCTCAGCCTCATATGAGTCCACCAAATTTTCCTCCGCATTTGGGAATGGATGCTAATGTTTGGAAACCCACCATGCCTATACAACCTAATTCGGTTGTGGCTTCATCTTTAGTTTCTCAACCTACATCTTCCTATTCAACAACCTATATCACAACTTGTTCAAGCTCAAGTGAATATGATCCACCCTTTACAGGCTTTACCTTTAACCCAACCGATTCCACCGGTATCTTGCACATATCAAGCCATGTATACCCAACATTTCCAAGGTAACTTACAATCACAATAGTTTGGACAGGCCATTCCTCAAACTTAGATGGGTTAGAATGTATATGGTATGGCACAAGCACAACCTAACCAAACTTATGTTGGGATGATGAAAAATCCCATAGGGCAACAATATCAACCATATCAAGGTATCCCTCAAATGCCTTACGGTCAACAAATCCAAACTCAAGTCATTTCAACCTTTACAAGGTTATCCTAGAGCTGGGAAGCAAGGTTATGTGTATATTGGTTATCAAAATCCTCCCTGTCCTGGGACACAGATACCTATTTCTCAGATTATCCCATCTTATCCAGGGTATCCTCCACCAGACATCAATAGGAATTTTCTATTTGTAGCAACTCTTGAATTTCCATATCTAACCAAGCTCATCAATGATCCTATTTCTCATTCTCCTTGGTGGTCAGTTATTCCTACGAGGTTGCCCAGTGATGTTCCTAAATTCAATGGAAATCCTGGAGAAGACCCATCCACACACGTGATGACTTATCATATTTGGTGTTCTTCAAACTCCGTGAATGATGACTCTGTTCATTTGCATATTTTTCAGTGTACACTCATCGATATAGTAGAAAAATGGTATATTGAATTAACTCAAGCTTCATTTGATAACTTCAGCGCCTTGGAAACCACATTCCTAACACATTTCCAATTACCCATAAGATACGAGATTGGATATGAACTTTTAACCAATTTCAAACAATCTAATTCCACTCGCATCTTTGATCATATTCATGAGTGGTGACGTTGTCGTCGTTTGATTAAATTTTTTTTCCTAACTAATTGTTAGTTGAATGGTTCATTAAGTATTTGTTTCCATATATCACAAAATATGTCATCGAAGGTGTAGTCATGATCGAAGGACAGGTAATTTCTTGTGCCCAGTATTTAGATCTCATATATACCTAGTCTAGCATGCTCTATGATAAGATACCAAATGCTCTGCAACCTACCGATACTTCTCCTCAAACTCTTGGTAAAGAATCACATGCCACCTATGGCATGATTGGTTCTACCAGCCAGTAGTTGACGAGTGAACCATCTGGTTCAACTCTTGTTGTGATTGCTAAAATACCTCCTTCCACTCCTGTGACTTCTACTTTCGAGATCAATGTCGTTCAATCATCAAAAGGCAAATCTCAACAACTAGGAATTAATAATAAAGGCAAAGGTAAAAATAAGAAACATAACCCTTTGTAGGATTAAAAAAGCAACCAGTCTTCTGAAGAAAAGTGGAAACCTCGTTACCCATGTTTTATTTTTAATGAGGAGCATTTCACTCATGATTTTCCACACCGGGAAGAGGTGAATCAATTCCTTAAATCATCCACTACACCCCTTGTGTTGACAAATTTGTTTCTAAATCGGGACACCAATATGGTTGCCCGGGATCCCACTTCCTCTGACTCGGTTTTAATTCTTTCCTCTGTTAATCCAAAAAATGATGTTATGGTGGCCACTTGAAGTAAAGACTATGGTAATGTGAATCCTTTGAACAGTTAGGATATTGATCAACCTACTAGTTCGACTGCATCTCCATCGGACCCTACTCCAAATGTCGTGCCTACTGAATTGACAATTAAGCCTCGCAATGGCGTTATCCATACATTGATATTCAACCCTCGCACAAGAGATGCTCAGAATTATAACATAGTTGAGGATCTTTCTCAAGCTCCATCAGCTATTTCAACTCTTGAGGTGTTGCAAAATTTCCGCACCCAAAAGAAGGCTTCACTTTCAGCAACTGGATGCATTGATCCCTCTAATTTCAACCTAGTAGTTTTTAATCATGAGAAGTATACACCTTGACTTCCATCTCAATTAGCTTTCATGATCCAGGTTGTTGTTCATGGTAAGAATACCATCATTCCATTGTGGATGAGGGAGCCTCAACCTGTATTATGTCCATGTCTTGCTGGAAGGCCATTGGTTCTCCCCAATTAAGTCAGTCACTAACCACTTTGAAGGCTTTTGATGGAAGAACCTATAAACCATGTGGAATTTTGAATTCTCTACAAGTAGAATTAGGTGGCAAGACCGTATCAGTAGAAGTCAAAGTTATCGATGGACCGCTAGATTATAATATTCTACTGGGTCATACATGGGTTTATGCCATGGTTGCGGTTGTTTCAACATATTTTAGAATGATCGCTTTTCCTCATAAAGGTGGTATAGTGGTCATTGATTAGCTCACTTTCTTTTCCATTGTTTCTTCAGTTACTGAAAACGTCCCTCTTGTGGGGGAAACCCCTCACCCATATCAGCATGTTGGGGTTGGATTTCTTAAGGATTCCTCTCTCATGGGAACCTTTTCGCTTCCTCCTCCTTCACTTCCCGAAAAATATACTTCAGTTGCCTATATTAATATGATATCTTATTGCACTACTCCAGTTTATCCGTGGGTAGTGCCAGACGAATCTAATATCGATAGTTTTGGTGACTGTATGCCGCTCAAACCCATTAAGCTCGACTACCAAGCCATCTATTTAGCTTGCGTGACTTATTATGATCCTTCCTCTTTGATTAATTGGGTTGATCATTCCTTAGATTATGGTACATCCTCTAATTATTTCTCTCATACGTTTTCTACTAATGAGAGCATCATGGAGATCATGATGTCAAATGATGCACCATGGAATGACCATCATCATCATTCCTCCTTGCCAGATTCCTTTGAGGATAATCTTAGTGAAATTTATTGACCCAATATCATTGATTTGTCTACAAATTCCGCTTAGGAGAAGAACTTGTCGAATATTGAAGAGACTATCCCTCTCGACATTTTAGTTAAACCTGACATTGTTGAAAATCTACATATCGGTGTGTATTGCTATCCTGATGAGGTTAAGACTTATAAATCCCTATTCAAGTAGTTTAGTTATTTTCTTGCCTAGTCTTATGAATAAATGTTAGGAATTGATCCGAACTTTGTTGTGCATGAAATTAAGACATATCCTGATGCTAAACTAGTTCGGAAACGCCTTCGTTTGGTCCATCCCAAGAAAGCTTCCGCTATCAAGGCTAAAGTTGAAAAACTTCTATGCACTGGTTTCATCTATCTTGTACCTTTAACTGATTGGGTGTCTAACATTGTTCCGATCATGGAGAAACAAGGAACAATTCATGTGTGTGTCGATTATCAAGACATCAATTGTGCTTGTTCAAAGGACAATTATCCCACCCTATTCATTGACCATATTGTTGATGATTGTGTTAGTTGTGAGATATTTTCATTTATGAATGGCTTCTCTGGCTATAATTAGATAGACATTCTCCTGGAAGACCAATGTAAAACCACATTTATTTGTCCTTGGGGCACATTTATCTATCAAAAACTCCCTTTCGGATTGAAAAATGTTGGGGCTACATTTCAGAGGGCAATGAATTATGCCTTCCATGACATTAAACATATTGTGCAACCATATTTGGATGATTTTCCTGCTCACTCAAAACATCGGGTTGATCACCCGATGTATCTTAGGGGCATATTTTTATGATGTAGACATTATAACATTCGACTCAATCCGCACAAGTGTGTTTTGTGTAAGTTTTCGTCGACTTCTCGTTTTTGTTGTATGAAAACATAGAATTCTTATTGACCCATTGAAATTCCAAGCGATCATTAATTTTCCCACTCCTTCTTCCCTCCTTCAACTTCAACGACTCCAAAGAAAGGCTAACTTTCTTCAGAGGTTTTTTCCTAGATATTTCGAACTGACCAAAGGATTTACTCGCTTTTTATAGAAAGGGGTTCCCTTGCATTAGGTCGACACTACTCAAAAGGCGTTTGATTCCTTGAAAGATGTTCTGATTTAGGCATCCTTGTTTTATCCCCCAAATTACCAACATGATTATTTCCTGTACCTCATTGTTGTAGTTACTATCATTTCTATTGTATTGGTCCAGGAGGATGGTGTAGGAATTGAAAATCCTATTTGTTACTTGAGTCAAAATCTCAATGATACCAAAGTAAAGTATACTCATGTTGAAAAGTTGGCATTGGCAGTTGTCCATGTTTTCCAAAGATTTCACCATTACATACTTCTCCGAAAAACTATGGTTTTTCATATTCCAACCCCATGATGCACATCTTATCGTGACAATTGCTAGGTGGAAATTACTCCAAGTGGATTATCATCCCATAAGAGTTTGCTTTGGAATCCATCAAATCCAATTCGAAGAAATCATTAGTTTTTGTTGAGCTAATTTGTGACCTTCCCACTGTTGAAACTGAAACAACGTATAATGATTGTATTCCATACGAGTCACTGTTTATGATCTCGTCACCTGACCCGTGGTATTGGGACATTATCATATATCTCCAAACCCATAATTTTGTATATGATACCTCTCACTTTGACCAACGATGTATCCGATATCAAGCCAAACATTACATTATAATCAGTGTCACCCTTTATCACTGCCGTATTAATACAATTTTTCAAAGGTTCCTCACTCATGAAGAGGCTGAGAAGGTATTAAATTAATTCCATTATGGGGCACGTGGCATTCATTTGTCTGGTTATGCCATTGCACATAAGATCATGTGTGTTGGTTACCTTTGGCCTACCATATTTTGCGACTGCAGCCTCGCTGTCCAAAAGTGTCACACATGCTAGATATATGATTGTAAGACCCGTGATATGCCCGCTCCTTTGCATCATGTTAACGTTGTTGATCCTTTTGCAAAATGCGGCATTGATTCCATGACATGTAATCCTCACTCAAGCAGGGGACATGGCTATATCATCGTAGCGGTTGACTATTTTACCAAGTGGGTCGAAGAAATGCCTACATACAATAATATCGGTAAAACAAATTCTCACTAAATTTTCTTCAACCATGTCGTTGCACAGTTTGGTGTTCCACATGCTTTAGTCATGGACTATGGAAATTTTTTTCGTAATCACATGATGTCCAAACTGGTTTCCAAGTTGGGAATCTCTCATGAGAGTTCCACTCCATACTACCCTCAAGCGAATGGGCAAGTTGAGGAAATCAATAAAGTTCTCAAAACAATGCTTCAACGTATGATAGGGGTCCATAAATCAGACTGGCATATTATTCTTTATGTAGCTTTGTGGGCATATTGTACCTCCATTATGACTTCTACCGGGTTCACACCATTCCAATTAGATTATGGTATGGAATAAATCCTTCCAATTGAATGTGAAATTTCATCTCTCAAACTTGTTGTTGAACTCCTCCCTACCACTTCCACAGAAGAGGAATGTCTCTTACATCTTATGCGCTTAGATGAAACCCAATGTGATGTTGTGATGGATAATGAAGCCCATAAGAAACATATCAAGGTGTAATATGATAAGAGTGTCAAGCCTCATGTCTTCTTGGAAGGAGACATTGTTCTATTATATGATCAAGAGTCTGATAAATTAGGATCAGGGAAGTTCGAGCCAATTTGGCTATGTCCATACATTGTCAAACACGTTCTTGCTAAAGGGACCTATGAGCTGGTTGATTTCGATCGAGTTCCCTTGGTGCAGCCTAGAAATGGGTTGTACCTTAAGAAACACTATGCGTGAAATTTTTGCGCAGTGCACTGTGTGCATACTATATATAGGTGTGATTGAGTTTGTTTGCAGTGTGTTCCCTTCAGAGTTTCCTACGGTTTCTGTTAATCCTATTTACATTTGGTTTGCATATGTTGGCATCCCTCGAACCATATGTTGGTTATGTTGATGGTGCTATTCATAGTACTCAGAATTTCTCTTCTGCAACATGGACTATATATGCTCTGAATGGCGAGTTAGTGAGTTTACAAGGGATTTGTATCGATCTCTCTACCAATAACATAGTTGCATATAGCGTAGTGATCGAAGTATTGTTTGATGTTATTTCCCATGGTATCTGTTGTATAGTTATCAGACTCAACTCACAACTTGTAGTACTACAATTGACTAATGTCTATTCGATTAGAAGTCCAACTATGCTTCGCATGTTCATGAGGGTTCACCTTCTGGAAAGATATTTTGATTTCATCCAATATCAACATATTTCTAGAAATCTAAATACATTAACATATGCATTGCCTAATCATGTTTTAGATAGACATTTGTGACACATGTAAATTAAATTCAATACACATCACATACATTGAAAGAGATAATAGAACCATAAGAAACATTGAAGATAGTTATATATATCTATATCTATATCTATATATCTATATATATCTATCTATATATATATATATATCTATATCTATATATATATATATATATATATATATATATATATATATATATATATATATATATATATATATATATCAAAGTTTGGTTTTACGAAATTTGTGCCTGAGACACATAAAGAAGTTTGGTTTTACAAAATTTGTGCCTGAGACACACATGGCCTAAAATATACATGCAGTTAAAATATGGCTATAAGCCTCCTAGTAGACTAATCATAGTGCTCATGGTAGCGTGCCATTATGTAAGTCATCTTGCATAGTAATCCACTGATATGGCCAGGCACAACAATAGTATGTCGTTGTAGTCTCATAGGAAGCTCGTCGACCCTAGTCTCAGTTATACCATGGGTCAACCCTTCCATGTGACGCTCAACCTCTGCAAGGGTCTCGACCACATTGAGATCTTGTAGTACCTCTCATCCTGTTGCAGAAACTTATACTGTGGATGGTTCTTGTTGTGGGTCTCCTGCACAATGGAGATAAGAAGAACCCATAGGTTGAATGGATCCAATATCTGCATGCGTACAAATCAATAGTCTAGTTTCGAATACATCAAAAATCACAAAAGAAATTATAAAACTTAAATATTCAAAAATTGTCAAACTATGTTACCTATGGCATCCCATCATTCGCCATCACGAAGCACGAGCTTCAGGTATCTACAGAAATCCATCCCTGCATATGGATAGTATTTTATCATAATGAACTGCATGCATAACCATATAAAGAATAATGGTGTGGAGCTCATCGATGACAGACCTGCATGTCTAAACATGAGATCCACCCATCTCCTCATCCGTGGGACTCTCAGATCTACGAGCTCAAGCGAGATATGTTGTGGCCTGAGCAATGGAATTTTCTCTAATGAAAAGGAAACCAAGTTCAAACCATAGCCAAAGTTCTTTAATCGTCCATCTTTTTCCTTGGTCAACTGCTCCTTCATGTTTACCAGTACTCCCTTACTTCAGTTGAATATTGTTGACTCCAAAAATTCTAGATCATAGTGCATATGGGACTTATTCTCCAAATGTAGAGTAGCACTACCAACAAATCTGGTGATGGTAAACAAGATCGTTCTTAGAGGCAAATAGACTACATCCTTGATGTCGATTTTTCCATATTTAGTCGGTTCGGATCTCGGTCTACAATGTGCATTGATGTAATCCTTTATTGTCTCTCCACCACTCCTTGAACTAGATAAAGAGATGGGGGCACCTCGCCTTGACAAACCAGTTAAGAAGTATATATCTTCCACCTATATTTCTACCATATGTGCAACAAGTATGGATTCCTATGCATGAATATCCCATGCACAGACAAGATAGCTCAATAATTCCATATGTTGCATCATACCACGAAGCCATAAGATTTTCAAGAGTCCACAATCTCTCAAAGCTTGGATAGTGGTAGGATCATTAGCTGTAGTTAAATATTGTTCCTAATTTTCTATTTCCCTCCATATCAAAGCCATTTTGTTCCAATAGATACTTGAAACATCACAAGAAGGATCATTAGGACAAGTTTCATGCAAAAAACTAGAGAAATTTTGAGGCAAACAAGCAAAACAAGATTGGGAATTGTGCTTAGTGCACCCCCTTAAGGGAAGATAATGCATTGCAACACTTTCCCTAGTATATTTTCCTTTTGTTTAGCGATTTGTTCGACCTTATGGGGGTGCACTGGACGTAGGGCGAGGAATTAAAGCCCTAGGACCCTCAAAAACTAGAAAAATTTGCATGAAATCACAAAATGGAACCATGAAAAGAAAGAGGAAGGTTATAGCTCCTACCTGGAAGTAACAATGCTCAAAATGATCCACTGGATTTGTCACAATAAGCTGCAAAATATTGAGGGGAAAAACACACTCTCCAAAAGGTAAAATGTGAAATGGTAAAACTGAGTTACCATTTTCCTATTATGGTCATTTTCATCATTATTCTATTAATATTTTAATGTTTTGACGTCAATGTGATTCAATGTTATCATGAAACATGTATTTTTAATCTTTTGGTGGTGTTTTGAGCAGGTTGACAATTGTTTAACGGATTTGATGATGTCTAAATTGAAATTGAAGTAACGACGCTTGAAATGATCCATTGGATTTGTCACAATCAGCTGCAAAATATTGGGGAGAAAAACACTCACTCTCCAAAAGGTAAAATGTGAAATGGTAAAAATGAGTTACCTTTTGCCTATTTTATGGTCATTTTCATCATTATTTTATTAATATTTTAATGTTTTGACCTAAATGTGATTCAATTTTATCATGAAACATGTATTTTTAATCTTTTGGTGGTGTTTTGAGTAGGTTGACAATTGTTTAACGGATTTGATGATGTGTGAATTAAAATTGAAATAACGATGCTCGAAATGATCCACTGGATTTGTAGCAATTAGCTACAAAATATTGGGGAGAAAAACACTCACTCTTCAAAAGGTAAAAATGTGAAATGGTAAAAATGAGTTACCTTTTGCTTATTTTATGGTCATTTTCATTATTATTTTATTAATATTTTAATGTTTTGACCTAAATGTGATTCAATGTTATCATGAAACATGTATTTTTAATCTTTTGGCGGTGTTTTGAGCAGGTTGACAATTGTTTAACAAATTTGATGATGTCTGAATTGAAAGAGGTCATTTTTACTTGAGAGCATACTTTTATCTCCTTTTTAGGCTCTGTAAACCTACGAAAAAGGAAGTTATCAGCTCATTATCCAAGAAGTTGACTTAGAAACTATTCCTTTAGCACCTTGTAACTTGCATACATCAATGGCAAGTTACCTCAGTCTTGACAATAGGTTTTCATCATTGGCCTTTGACCGACATATTATGTGTGGTGTTCGACTTCAACTCATCCATTCACACCACACAGATTGTATTAATGTACCATGAGAGCCATTAACATCATTAATGGTTTCTCTCACATCTATTAATGACTTACCTCATTATCTGGTAATCATATGGTGTCTACCATGTTCGACTCTAGCACCTTCATTTGTGTGGTTAGACTCGTACATTAGACGATTAAGTGAACGAGATAGAAGACCCAGATCTAGTTCCATCCATCCGGGATGTGATTTCAGGATTAATTTAAGATTAGAAAGCATGATGGCTAGGATCATACAAAGAGTCATCCAAGCATGGACCCATACTTTATCATCACTGGACATAACTTATTGATCATTGTACATGTAATGTTAGCTTATATGTTGAGTATGGGTATGCCTCCCTCAATAGAGATCTCAT
This sequence comes from Pinus tabuliformis, assembly GCA_031772625.1. Lineage (NCBI taxonomy): Eukaryota > Viridiplantae > Streptophyta > Pinopsida > Pinales > Pinaceae > Pinus > Pinus tabuliformis. The sequence goes on along the minus strand of CM062816.1, from coordinate 750,096,462 downwards.
GATGAAAATTTATTGTAACAAATGATGATCTTGACTAGTTGTTCTTGATCTGAAATTGTCACAAGGTAAATACTTTCAATCATCGGCCACTATTTCTGACTTTGCGCTTTAGGGGAAATATGTTATAGGCCATTTTGTCGCATCTAGTCAATAGGCCTACAAATTGGATTAATCAACATCCATGAATACCTTGTCATCATCCCTACACAAAGCCCTAAGCATGACTCTCCTAAATCCTTGAGTTTTTTGGTCTGGCTGCTTCATTTCAATGCTTTTAAGTCCCATTTCACCCTGCCCCTTTACAAACCTACGTTCAACAATAGGTTTCCCAGTTCTGCACCAACGCTAATCAATAGTAGGTTGTCCCTTGTTGGTGGTGTGTTAATTCTATAAATTCGGGAAAAATAAAAATAATCTCGAAGCTTCCTCTTCCAAAAGCTTCCATGAGTTATTTCAACCATTTACCTTGGATAAGAACTTTGAATCCTATCTGATCCTACCTTGGATATTTCACCTCTTATCCCTTGAGCTCATCCTCCCATCAAGAGTGGATCTCAAGCCTAGATTGGTAAATGGATAAGAATTCCTAAACTACCACACTCTCCTATAAATCTACAACCATCTACAACATCAAGGTTGGATTTTGGAGACTAATCATACCCTCATGATGTTTCCTTGAACCTAAGAGAGTTATCATCTTCATGCATTAGGGTGGCAATGAGGTGTGCTTTGACAAGGAAGGACAAGTCAACTTGGAGAGATCTCTACAATATTAACTTCTATTCTTGGTTGTAAAACCTCTCCTTTACATATTAATACAAAGAGTATATAGTTTTCCTATATGTGTTATGGTATGTTTACATTCATATATTTCAATGCTTTGTTGATCCATGTAATAGAGTAATTGGATAATGCTACATATATGTCGTAGATATTTAGCTTGTGTTGATTATATGTGCAGGTTCTAATTATAGCAATCAGAGCTATGATTGGAGCCTACAAACTGAGAGAAGAGAAGATCTTATGATGGATCCCAAGTAAGCCTCTTTCCATTCTCCAATTTCTCTAAGGGGAACTTTATATTCTTTGCTTTCTATTATTCTAGACCAGTCCACTAGGTATAGGGAAGATACTTCTATCTGCAGTCGTAAATTCTACATAACACACCTGAAGTGGCATCCTCCATCCTCCAGTTGGTTTCTAGAGGTGTCTCAATGGGTTTGAAACTCTCCATGTGAAGTCTCTCCAGTATCTCATTTTCATACTTTCCTTGAGAGACAAACAGTTCCCCATCACCTTGCCATACTTCCAACCTAAGGAAATAGTGCATGTGACCCATGTCCTTCATTTCAAATTCTCTTGCAAGGTCCTCCTCGCAATATCTTATCAGTTTCTCATCACTAGTTAAAATAAAGTCATCAACATATAAGACAATAATCAACATACCTTATACTAAGAGATGATAGAGGTTTGCATCCACCTCACTTTTGGTGAAGCCAAAATCGGTGAGATAGCTATTGATCCTAGATTGCCAAGCACAGGGTGTTTGATTTAGACTTTACAACGCTCACTTGAGTCTGCACACATGAGACTCTCGCTCAAAAGTCTCAAATATTTTTGGTTGCTTGATGTACACCTCCTCCTCAAAAAATCCATTGAGGAATATTTTTTTTACATCCATTTAGTGGATCTTTCACCCCATCTGCGTAGCCAGAGAAAGAATTGATCTAACGGATGAGTACCTTGCTATAAGAGAAAAGGTATTGTCATAGTCAATCCCTTCAACTTGAGAGTACCCCTTGGCCACAAATCTGGCCTTATATTTCTCTATGCTTCTGTCTGCTACCTCCTTTACCTTGAAGATATATCACAAAACCACAACTGATTTATCTACTGGTCTTGGGACCACTTCCCAAACACTATTATTTACATTGGATTTGTATTCCTCCACCATTGCATTAACCCATACATGTTTCTCTACTTCTTTCTCGAAAGATGATGGCTCAATATCTACAAGCTCAGTAATCAAAGCCATGTATCCAGTGTACCAATTTGGTGATCATCTCTTTCTACACACATTTGAAGGAGCACCCACATTATGCCTCGCATCTTGCACAAGTCTCTCATCTTCCCTGGTTATTTTCCTTCCTTCTCTGGATGGTTCTCCTTGAGTGGTTGTCTCCACCCTTTGCTCCTCAATTTGTGGTTACTTTAAAACTTCTTGAGGTTCATCCTTTGGAGTTAAAAGGTCCTCTTCTGGTGGGATATGAAGCTCCCTCTCAAGAGATAACGACATGGCTTTCTCCTCATCAAATTTTACATCCCTTCACAAAACTGTCATTCTGAGGGATGGAAAGTACACACAGTAGTTGTGAGGATTTTTTGTGTAACCCAAAGATACCCCCAATTCTGCTGTCGGATCAAGATTCTTCCTTGATTATTTGGAGACATGGAAGTAAACAGATGATCCAAAAATCCTAAAGTGCAACACGTCTAACTTTCTCCCTGAGGAATCCTCCTTCGGTGTAATCATGCCCAAAATTTGATGAGGACTCTGGTTCTGAAAATAGACTGCCATGCTACATGCCTCAAACCACAAATGCAAAGGCAGGCCTTGGTCATGCAACATTTCCCTCGCTTCTCCCATGACGATGCAGTTCTTTCTCTCAGCCACCCCATTTTGTTGTGGGTTGTCAGTTGTTGTCAATTCTTGTCAAATGCCTTCTTTCATACATAATTTTTTTAATTCATTCGATATGTACTCAACTCCATTATCGCTCCTGAGAGCCTTCACTTTCTTGTCGATTTATTTCTCCACCAGTTCCTTGAATTCTAAGAACTTGGATAATGTCTCATCTTTCTTTTGCATGAAGAAGATCCAGCACTTACGTGGGAAGTCATCAATAAAAATGACAAAATATTTGTGCATGGTAGTGGAGGATGTTGAGAAAGGTCCAAAGACATCAGAGTGGATCCTTTCTAGGAATGCATGTGCTTTCTTGTCCTTATCATGGAAAGTGGATTTTTGTACTTCATCAAAGTACATCCTTTGCATACAACCTATTGCTCAAGTGCACCTTTGGGTAGGCCTGTGGTTATCTGTTGCATAATCTCCATGGTGCCATAATGAAAATGGCCAATTCTTTTGTGCCAAAGTTCACCGACATCATGATTTTTCACCTTCTATGCCTTAGTGCTTAATGCAACACAATCTTCCACATCTAGCTTATACAAGTTCTTCACATGAACCTTGGTCTGCTTCACCTGTCCCATGGCTATGTGTCTCAAAAATGTCTTTTCTTTGTTGAAGATCACATCATAATCACTATCTTCCAAAATTTCAACAAAGACAAGATTTTTCTTTAGAACCAAAATGAACATGACATGCTTGAGCCTGTGGGGGAGCTCGAATCCCTTTGAAAGGTGATTGTACCAACCCTGATCATGCTAGACCTTCCATCATCCCCCATCTCGATGTGCATCTACAAATATTTTTCTTCTAGGTCACTGGAAAAATATCTACACCTTGTCATGTGGAATGATGCACCTGAGTCCAAGAACCACACGATCCCCATCAATGTGTTGGCCATTCATGCAATGAGGGTAAATTAAAGCTCAAACTATGAAGCCAAAGCTTCACTTTCTACTCCTACTCAGGTCCTCTTGCTTGCCTTTTTGTGTGGACACTTCGTGGCATAGTTTCTGAATTCATGAAAATGGAAGCATTTAATTTTGGACAAATATTTATTCTTGCCTCCTTGACTAGATTCTGGTTTGGATTGAGATTACTTCCCTTTTCCCTTCTTTTCCTTTCCAGCTAATGCAAATTTTTCTTCATCCTTTCCCTTAGATGAACCCTCCATCTCTGGTAACTACCTTATTTCCTCTTGTACCAAATATGACCATAAGCACTCCCAATTTGGTAGTTTCTCCCTATTGTTCACCGAATCTTGATAGTTATGCCAACTCTTGGGAAGGCCCAGAAGGGGTAGGCTTACCAAGTATTCTTTATGGAAATTAACACTGACCCCTCCTAGCTCATCACAACATTGTGTAAAATTGATCAAATAATGCGGAATAATGTAATTCTTTTGCATCTTGATATTTTGAAGTTTATCCTTGAGCACCAACTTCCTGTGGTCACTATTATTCTTGAACAATTCTGTCAGTGCTTTCCACATTGTGAATGGAGTTTTTTTTGTGGATATTTGAGAAAATGTGATCCCGCACTCCATCCAATATTCTTCTCCTTGCCTTGGCTACATCTTTGTTCCACTAAGCAAGGTTCTAGGCATCAGATGGTTGTGGTTTTGCAACATTTGTCTTGATGTATTCTAGAAATCCATTTTCATCCAATACTGCCTCCATTCGATCCTTCCATGCAATAAAATTTGAGGTGATTTCTAAGGCATACTCTAGCCTTAGTCCATTGAAGGCCATCTTCTCAACTTTGAAGAAATTCATTGAACTCCAAAATCAAACCTCTTGAGAACAACTTTGAAATTATTCCTACACTAATGTGAATCCAACTTTGATACCATGTATAAATTAAGTTGTATATTTTCAAATTCTTGTGAAATTTTAATAAAAATCACAAGACACAAGCCTACTCTACTGCTCTGTGGACATTAATTCACAATTTAGAACAAAAATTTTAGAAATGCAATAAGAAATCACACACATGCAACATGTATTTTTCCCAGGTAAAGCAAATTGCTAAAAACCCCAATGCTTGCTTACATTAAATTAGAAAAATAGATATGTATTACAATTTCTTTGCTCAACTGAGCACAACCTACAAGTGCAAACCTATCTCTCTGCTCACTGAAAGGATTTGAGCTAGACCTAGTCAAATTTTGCCTCTTCTTGAGCTCCTATTTCCTTACGTTATTCCTTAATAAATTAGGCCCATATTATTTCGGAAATTCCTCAAATTGATTCCGAAATTCCTTTAGGTTGATCATCTGACTGCATGCAACACCTGTACATTCAAGACTAGTCTACAATTGATGTTACACTGCCTTGGAATCTCCACCAAGCTCGTGGAACTTGAATTCTCTGCGTCCACTAGCTATTTTGGGCTAATTGATCAGTTAACTAGATGATCACTGAGTTTGACTGAAGTACCACTCCTTAACTAACCTTCCACTAGTTCCTTAGACAGTTAGAACTAGTTTAACTGAAAGCAACCTTAGATAAATGACCTTGATTTTTACATATTAGAAATCACACATGATTAACTGAACTCTAACTCATCCAAATCGAATTTACTAAGTAAATTTGGTGAGACAAACCATGTCACACAAGTTAACATACTCCAAGTTGTCCGTTGATGTGGAAATTCAAACTTTCTCAATTTAATCAAGGAAAAATCAAATTGAGAATTTCGTGCTACATTTTTCAATAGTGGCCTTGAGGAGACTCTCCAAGGTTGGACCAGTTATCCCTGCAATACCAATTTTCATTTCCCTACAAACCTAAGTTTCCTTCTAGACCATTGTTCACACAGATATAACAACCATGGCCTGGAGAAGGTTCCCTGGGCCTCATCGTAATGCTCACCTGCTAGCACGCAATGTCATTATGTCCACTGTGTGTGGGGATATTATCCCTCTCAGCCCTCGTACACGCATCGGATCTCACCCCAGCGGGGAGACTATTTTACTTTAATATTATTTTAAAGTTATATATATATTGTAATTTGACTAAGTCAAAATGTTAAACCAGATAGGACAAGAGATTATAACATATCTATTATACTGGGCTGGAGAACGCATATCGACGCAATAATATTTTTATTTTAAAAAATAATGTAATATTCCTTAATATAATATTTTTTATTTTTTTAATAAAATAATTCATTCCTTAACTCAATGAAAATAAAATGAAAATAAAAATAACCCTACGTGAAAATATTTTTACTTGATCAACATAAAATAAAACTAATAAAAAAATAAAGTTAAGATAAAAATAAGTTATGGTATTGACCCATGGTATTCATGTGGAATATATCCTATTTAGAGGGGAAAATTAAACGAGCCTAGATCCATCTTAACTTTGGATCTACCAAGCATCAAGTGGGATCAAATCTCTTTTCAATCTAAAAGAGCCTTTCATCTCTCAAATCTCTTTTCACTCTAAAAGAGGCTTTCATCTCAAGAGATGTGATCTCTCTCTGTGCTTGGTAGATTTGGCGTTAATATGGATCTAGGCTGGTAAATATAATTATTCTATGAAAAGTTATTTGGTTTCATTATAAATATAATTAGTCTATAAAGGGTTATTATGTTTCATTATAAATATAATTAGTCTATGAAAGGATATTTGGTTTTTAATGAGGTGTAAAAGTTTCTTTTCTATTTAAGTGTATTAAAATAAATAATATGTGATTATAATCATGATAAGTCAATCATTAATACCATATCAAGAGTGATAGGGATAATTTTTTTAATTAAAAATGAGTATGTATTGTTAAAAAAAATTAGTTTTAAATCTTTAAGAATGGAAAAATTTTATGTTTAGGGGAAATTGTGTGTGTGTGAGAGAGAGATACTTAAATTTACCGAGAGAAAATATTAAACTAACATTCATAAAACATCAAACATATTATGTACAATGTTTATCTTTGGAAAACCCCAACTCCGGGGTAAAATCTAGCTAACGAAAATCCATTAGTCCTTGGCCAAAACTCTGGCCAAGCCAACCAAGTCAGCCTTCACCACTTGCCTCCCTGGAACCATTACAATGAATTCTTATAAGCCTTTAAATGCTTCATTACATGTAATCCAAAAGTAAAAAACCATGGGAAAACCACTATTAATGACCTGACCAACTTTGACTCTTTCCTGATTCAATTTTACCTTACAACCCCCCATTAAAACTTGACTTGGGGTTTCCCTTGATCAAATCCAGCCAAACTAGCCAAGTGAGTCAACACCGCTCACCTTTATGCACTACCCTTTTCAAAGTTTATATCCAGGGTATTTGGTAATTTTGGCATGCCCCCCTATAACCTAGGTCTAACTCCATACTTTACCACTAATTTTATAGGGGTACACATGTCTTACTAGGTCTTACAGCCATATGCCCATTTACAAATTTCATATTCAAAGTAATTTTTTTTGTTATTTTTGTCATGACTCTTGTGCCACCATTCTCTCCCTTTTGCACACCTTCTCACACCAGGTGTCCTCTTATTCAAATATGGTTTTCATGGTCACATCTCACTCTTCTAAAACTTTATTTCCTCCTAGGTTGCTTACATTTCAATCTACATGCATACTCTCTCATCAATAGGAAACCCATATTGGATCCACACATGCTCATCATTTTGTGCACTCTATGATCAAATCCATATTGGCTTATTTTTTAGGGCTTCTCTTTTAACTTTGACCTCAATGCTAGCATTTGCAATCACCAATTCCTTCTCTAGGTCATGATCTCTTGGCTCTGATACCATTTTAAAATTATTGAAGAGAAGTATAAATTTACTAAGAGAATATTAAAAACAACCAGAAATAAAACAAAAATCATAAACATAAATTTTATCCTAGAAAAACCCCAATCTGAGGAAAAAACCAGCTAACTGAATATTATATTAATCCCTTGACCAAAACAAAGCCAAGTGAGCCTTCACCACTCACCTCCCTAGCCTATTATGATAAAGTTTTCACAATCCTTTTAGAGAATTCATTACATGAAATCCATAGGTACAAAACCATGGGAAACCAAAACCATTTGCCCAAAACCACCACTGTTTAATTGAGTAACTTTGATTCTTTTACCAAATAAAGTTTAACCTAACAATGTAAAGCAAATGTGGATAGATAAAAAACATAATAGATGGTCCTGACATTTCACATATCTTTAAATGATTTCATTTATTTAATATCATAAGAGCCATAAGAGAATAATCACGAGACCTCACACTTAAGAAAAGCCTATGAAACCACAAATATCATGCACTCCTAGAATAACTCTTTGTGAGAGTAAAGAATAATGTTACAGATTTGAATTTAAGTTCAAAGAAACCATGTCCCTAAAAGAATCTACCGAATTCTTGATGCTTAAACAAAACTTGAATGCATTCATCCCTAAGGAACTACGATGGGGCTCCCATGGACCAATAAGTAATATAGTAACTTGGAATAAAGAAAAGGAATGCAATCAGGGATTGGCTTTATAACTAAAAAATACAGTTCATAAATTTGGATGATCTAAGAATGGGATGAAAAGAATTTGAAATTGTTTCCAATAAAATACAAGACACTCACAAAATTACAAAAGGACAACTGGTGGAATGAATCCTCTCTCCCATTTGTAGCGTCATATGTTGGAGTATATATTGGCTTCATATGTTTGTCAGCAAAATTTTCAGGGAAGTTACTTAGGATTAACTATTTCATTGAACAATATTTTTAAGTCAGTCATCATTATACTTTTTCATAGGTAGGACAATTATATCTTACTTTACCCTCAATGCAAATATTTCATCTTCAACTTCTTTTGAATCTAAGCATAGTTTTTCAATGGTCAGTAATTAGTCTACGCTATCATTGAAAAATGAAACTAAATATTTCTTGATATCTTCTTTCGTAAATCCATTAGACTATTGAACTTATTATCTTGTGATGTCTTCATCACACTCAAATCCTCCTCTAGCTAGTCCTTTGAAATTAAAATGGAATCTCTAATTATTCATGGGCCTTTAAAGTCTTGGATGATTACTTTTTCTTTAAAGAAATCATTACTCCACTCATTGATCTTTGTGCATTTGAAACAATAGCGTATTTTTTAACATTTGAATCCTTGTAGACCATCCTTCTTTGATCTTCTTTATTCACTTCCCAATTGAAAACCACTACTAAATTTTCTGAAAATCACTAACATTAGCAATTTTTCAATGAGGCAAAAGTGGAAAGGTGCTTTATGCCTCTATATAAAATGGGATACCATAATTGCACCAATTTTGTTTCAGGGTTCACATTACTCTTCAAAGGTAAGCCATTGAAAAAATAACAATAAACTATTGTTAGTTCAAGATAAGTTGAAATACAAAAACTTTGAATCTTCAAATAATTAACCAATTGAAACGAAATTTCATTGGAAATTACATCTACCTAGATGAAGATAGTATCATTTTTGAAAGGAAAATATAGAGAATATAAAAGTGACCTAGGTATATGGGATGTTGAATACTGTCCCCTTATACACATATACAACTAGGACAAATCTTTATAAGGATTTTCTAAAAGTGAGATATCAATGGATGAAAGGTTTGTTGGCATGTGCACTAATTGGACCATGAATTCCTTGTGAACATTCACACCCCCGCCATGAGAGTCGAGGAAAAAATATGCTTCAAGCAGCTTAAGTTTCTCTTTTAGGTCCTTATTGATTTGTTTTCATGTCATACATCAAATTGAGTGATTTTGAAACAACAAGCTTTTAGTTAGTCCTACTCTTATTCATGCAAGGCCATCAAGAAAGAAATAAATTACTCTTGTTTATCTTCACATTTGATAGTTTTATTTCTTAGCTGCATCCAACATCCTCTTGTTTATCTTATCATTTGATATTCATATTTCTTACCTTCATCCAACATTTTGTAGAATCAAAAAAATGAAGATCATTGTCAAAGATAGAATTATTTCCCCCCACATATCTCCATTATTTCCCCTTTTATCATTATTTAAATTATTCACAATATTTATATATTTTCCAATTTCATAACTAAGTATTATTTAATAAGGAATTACCTTACCTCCTCTTATCTCTTTTTACTTAGTCATTTATGTGACCATTTCTCATACTACATCATTTTCCAAGTTGTGGAGAGCATTTACTCTACTTCATATTCCTCTGCACATTACTTTTCAAAATTAGCTTATTTTCTAGTTTCTCACACCTCACCTTTGCATTGTTAATTTTTCTTGTTACATTTACATCATAAGTACCTTTGGAACATCTCCTTATGACACCTGGTAGCTAGCTGGACATATCATGTGGTAACACTTGGAAGGAAGTCATAACTTATTTTCTAGTTTCTCGCACCTCACCTTCACATTGTTAGTTTTTCTCATATAATTTTTATCCTGAGTAGCTTTGGAAGATCTCCTTATGACACATGGAAACTAGTCGATATATCATGTATGGAACTTGGAAGCACATGATTTTATAGAAATGTATAGGAAATGAATTAGCACAATGACTAGGCAAGGAGAGAACAACAAAAAACTACATCGTGTGTGAGCTACACAAAATCCCATGACTCTTTCTACTTCAGACACAAGTAATATGAGGGGATCATTTATTTATAAACCATAGTTGATACTCTCCCAAAATGCATGTGCAATGAGTATGGTGGAGTTATAAATAAAAAAGCCAATATTTATGTGGAGTAGATCAACGGTTGTTGAGTCACTTCATTCTAGATCAATAATGGTTGAGTCATGAACTTTCAGAGAGCATAACTTGAGTTCCCAATGTTAGTTTTGGAAAAATGAGAGCTCGTTGGAAAACCAAGAAAATGAAGAACATGTTGGGATTGGTCTCACAGGCCAAATATATATAGATCTGATTGGAAAATTAAATGAACAACCCTGAACAATTTCATGTCTCTCACCAAATTATTTAAAAAAAATAATTTATAAGAAGGAAAATATAGAATATATGAAGCAGGACCCAGCTTGGAGAATGGATTTCTAACTTCATATTTCTAAATATGGATCTTTTTTACATTAAAAAAAAGGAGAGAAAAACAAAATCTTAAACTAGTTACGAAGATTAAAAGAATATATTATAAAGGACATGCCAAGCACATTGAAGAAGGGAGATCTTTTGGCTCCTAAGCTTTAAATGCTAAATTTTTTCTCTACTAGGTTTTTGTTGAAGCATATATTTTCATTTCAAATAGTTTTTTGAATCAACCAACATGACTTTATCTTTCAACTTTTCTTCTAATATTTATTTCCAAGAGGTTATTCTATTTAAGCTAAGAAACTGGATTAATCTAGGAATGATTATGTTTTCACCATTCTTCTGAAAAATTTCATGATATTTCAGGTCTAGGGGAATAAAAGACATACCTTTTAAAAACTGAATGTATTTTAATTGCATTTTTTCTAACACTCTGTTGCAGCGGCCACCCTCCAAAATTTTTCCTACGCTTTGTTTTGGAGCCTTCCTACTAAAATCACAACATCTTATGTCACATTGACCCATGTACTTGTGCTTTCATTGAGTTTTATCTTTTTATTTATAGCTTGTGTTTCCTTAATTACTTTGTTGTATAACCACAAGATGATCTCTTGACTTGGTTTCAATTCAGTTCTAGCCTTGCCCTAGTGAGTTGCGCAACTCTCAGTAAATAAGTAGTTCAGGCAAACAGTGAGCTTCAACTCCAGAATTGTGCAGACCCAACTGGAAGCCTGCCTTTAGATGAGAAACTGCGCATAGCATGAGAGGCAACTAGAGCCACTCAACCCAGGAATTGCACAGAAGCAGTCCCTTAGAAGTTGCGCAATGCATGTGTCAGTGAGTTTCCCATATATCCCTGGCATTGCGCAATCTCTCCATGCATGCATGGTAGCCTTTCCCGAAAAAGAAAAAATAAAAAAGTGAAAAATCATCCCTAAAAAATAGGGATCTATTTTTAGCAGTCAAAGTTACACTTGAGCTATTTTTAGAAACTGCCGCTATGTGTCGCTTTTTCCTATATTTTTTTCCTTCGCGTCATAAACCCTAAATTGGCCAAATCTATTTAATGGACATTGCCAAAGCTTATTTTCAAATTCGATCTTGGAGCTCTAGCTTTCCTAAGGAGATCTAGGAACCTTCAACACAGTCGTCAAAGCTTTTCCAGGTAAGTCTTGCTTTTCTAGTCTTTTGTTGCTTTTTTTGTTGCTTTTGTTTCTGTGGCCTGTGACAGTGTTGTTTTACCCATTTTATTGAACGAACATTGGCGTTTTGATTTGTTTTAGCTTATAGAAGTGTTGTTTTAAGTTTTGCATTTCCTTTCCTAAGTGTCGCATGCATAACCATGTTTTTGCACTAAAAGTCGTCCTTGCAACGACTCTCTCATTTGAAACCTTTTGAGGTCTAAAATTGGCCTCCTAAGAAAAATGTACAACCAAAATAAACTTTATAAGAACCAATAGGATTCAAGATGATGATGTCAACCATGGGGGATGATTAACCATTTTTAGGATAAAAAAATAAAAGTGTAAAAAGTAATAAAATAATAAAACTACTTTTCAACTTGTATTTTCAACTTATCTCCCTAAGGTTTTACTCAAATTTCAAGTGGGAGTACTCGTTGGATGCAAAATTTAATTCCTCATTCAAGGAGAACCCATGTTACATACTTTCGATGGACCTTGCTACATGAAAAATGAGAAATACATGGAAATACATGATTGCAATAACGTTTTTCATGTATTTCTCATTTTTCGTGTAGCAGGGTCCATCGAAAGTATGCAACATGGGTACTCCTCGGATAAGGAATCAAATTATGCATCCAACGAGTGTTCCCATTCAAAATTTGAGTAAAACCATAGGGAGATAAGTTGAAAATACAAGTTGAAAAAGTAGTTTTTTATTTTTTCCCTCTAAAATTTGATGATGTAATCTAATCTTATTTTATTATTTTATAATTTCCTTAGGAGGTCCATTTTAGACCTCCAAATTCCCCTAATGCCTGCACTTGTTTTGTTTTCATGCATCATCATTCACTCAGATCTGCACCAACCATCACTTACACTTTCATATCTACTCATTTTCATGTTTCCCTTGGGCAGATCTAGGCTTCCTTAGCCTGGATCTAGCTCTTCCCGACATGCATTGCGCATTTATGGATCTCAAGGCTCTGCCTTGGCTCCAGGAATTACGTAGATTCTGCCAAGGACTAGCTCCAACTGCGCACTGTGCAGTTCCAAGAGCCAATCCCAAGGCCTTGGTCACTCAGATTGCGTAATGTGAAGTCCCAACCAGCACAATCCAGACTGAACTATACAATGCTTAGTTCCAGTGAGCATCACCTCCTCACTGGTAGTTGGGACTGCGCAATGCACAGATCCAACTGACAGTCACTCACCTCTGAGACATAGAATTGTGCAATCCTTCCTAGAAGTTTCTCAGTTTGTTTCCTGGTCTGACCTTGAAGTTATTTTGATTTCAAGCTAAAATTTGCATGCCATGAGTGTCCTCTCCGTCTCCATGTACAACTATTGTTGATAAGCTCTTCAACATTACAGGTAACATGGCTTCCAACAAAGCTGCATCAAAGGATACTTTTGAGAGTAGCACTAGGGATGTATTTGAGTAAGTGTCCATGAAATTTTCAGTCTATGCATACACAAAATTGTTCATAAATAAGGACATGAAGATAACATGGCAGGAAATCAATGACATCTTTGTAGGGATCTTCAAGGAAGATCTATAACATTGGCAGGTCTATGTCAACATCCACAAGCCATGCTTATATAAGGTTGCATGAAGGTACCTCACCTTCCCATGTGTGGACATCATTCACTGGATTGTCTCACATACAGATCCTGAGACGATGACATTGAGAAATGCTAGTGGAACACAACTTGCTACCTTCAGGATGGAAAACTATCATCAGATGTATCACTTACCACAACCAGTGAACTGCATGGATGCACTTTTATATGCCCCCAACAACAATGTGAACACTAGAGACATCATAAAGTGTTGGGTGAAAGAGTTGTTGAAGTTCAGATCGACACCCAATCATGTTTACAAGACTAAGTCACTTAGAAAGGCCTACCAACTCTTGATCATCTTTGCATGCCGACTGTACGGTCAAGAGAGCACAGAGACCTTTCCGCAAAATTGGGTGGTTGTGTTGGATGAGTTGGTGAATGATGGAATGCCATTCAACTGGTCGGATCTATTGGCTCTTCAGCTGAAAGTACATGTGACTAATTCTTGGAATCCTCCCAAGGATGAGCAAGCGAGATTCTATGTCTGTGTACGTAGTTGTTGCAATATGTGCCCAACATCAGTTTCCTAGCATGGGTTGGACATGGACACCATCAGAGATTGTTGTGAATATTTATTGTAAATTTCTTTCTGAGTGCAGCTATCGAGGAGTCATGATGGGGCTATCTAACCATTTCATCATCTCGGTTCACAAGTTGATCTTTGAACATGATCCACCTTGTATGTCCCAAGAATCAATGGAGGCATTAAATTGCATATTGGTATGCCTCACCCAGTGGCACCTTCATCGAGATGTTTGGCGGAGAGAAGTCTTCACATGTGATACCAAGGTTTTCCATGGATAAGTTCATCATGCAAGAGTTTTCATATCACATCTCTAGAGGGTTATTAGCAAGGCTGCATAGGAGGAATAATTCACCATTTATTGCTCTTCCTTTGCAGATTATATTGTACGAGATTAGTAGTTTGAAGGATGCTAATGCCGAGGCCAAGGACTTAGAAAAGTTTGAGTTTGGCACCAAAGACTACAATCTGCATGATCCCCGTTGTATATGAAAGAACCACTATGCGAAGGTGTATTATCCATGGGACATTTCATTGGGCAGAGGAAGATCCTTGAAGGTACTGTTACAACTCCTCTAAGATTAATGAATTGGTCAGCATGGATATAGAATGGAAAGTTTTTCGGTAGCCAGTAGCACTGCAGGAAGCAACAACAATAACCAACAAACGACGTAGGACAAAGGTAAGAGGAATATTCTGAGAACCCAAGGGCTGAGAAAAGCTACAATTTTGGAGAAGATCTGCCCGTTGAGAAATAATCTTTGGCAGTGGAGGCAAAGAGGCAACAACACATAAATAGAGCATAATGGAGGAAGAGAGAGAAGAAAAGGTTGGAGGAAGCAGAAAGGAAGTTACAGGAAACATAGAAGAATCTGAAAGAAGAGAAGGAAGGAGAGACATGGAAGAGAAGAAGAAACATGAATGAGAAGAAGGGAAAGGCACAATCACAGAGAAAACTGCACCAATACAGATTGAAGAGTCAAAACAACTAGCAGATGAAGAAGAGAGTGAGCAGTTGTAGGATCAGGAACTTTCTAAGTAGATTGAGAAAACGGTTGAAGAGATGGACATGGAGTTGGCACAGGAGCTGTAGGACCAAGACACCAACCTCATGCCAAGAGAATCTGGGGTTTCCCCACAGTCTCCACCACCTCCAGTATCAGAACAAATCTTGAGCGAGCAAGGAGAGATTGTCCTCCTTGATGATGATTTGGTGATGGATGCATACAATATATTCCTTAATGAGTTGCAATAAAATATTTTATAGATGTAGAGAAATTATTTCCCAGATGATCACACATCACCTGCATTTATGAAGGAAAGGGTGATAGTGTTAGATGTTAGAAAGCATCCAACTGCCATGGTCGATGTCACTAGGGCCTATGCAGAATCCATGAGCTCAAGTGCCAAGTTCTTGTTAGCAGAGAATGATCAGATGGAAAAGGACTTGCAAGTGGCCAACTAGAGGGAAGAACAATCCGCAGGATCTGATATGGCAGAGATGAGGAAAGCGGTACTTGCTGAAGTACTGACTCTTGAGACCACCATGTGGAAAATTTATGATGGATTTGTCACCGTGCATGAGGAAGTTGTCCATCTACATGGTTTTTAGCAGTGGTGCATGAGGATAACCCAAACTCTCAAGGACATACATGCTACTATTGCACATGTACAGGAATGGACAATGAAATACAATGGAGCCTCGCTTTACTTGCATAAGATAATGGAGCCGTGAGCAGAGTTAGACAAAGCATGGATCTGGATGTTGATCAGGAACTATGAGCAACTCCCTCTACTCATCAGTAGCATTGAGGCTTCCTATGTGTTGTACCTTAAGAAACCAATTTCCTGGCTGTGTAGAAATTGTGCTTAAGACATTAATGTTTATAATTATTGTCACTTGTTTGTCACTTAATTGTATGTTGTATTCTCAAATGAAGGACCTGAAAGACTTGGTTTTAAACCCTCAATACTTAGGTGACATGAAAATCTCAGAATGCCCTTTGATTGCTAAATATAAATGATGAATGAAGAAAGCTTGAAGAAGTCATAGACAATATGTTGTTTTACATAGAATCTACTATCTGTGACACTTGGAGAAGTTAAAGATAATATGTTGTCTTACACAGAAACTACTATCTGTAACTTAGAAGAATTGCAGAGGTGGGAACTTCAAGTATAGGAGCGCTCTTTAAGGGATTTTAACTTCATTTATATAAGAAAATAAAGGCCTGTAACTTCATTACCATACTTAAAGGAGGAAAACATTTGGTGACACATAACAGAGAAGTCACAAAATCATACCCAACAATGTGTGGAAAACTTCTGATTATTTCATTAATCAACAATTGTATCAGGAATACAATGGCCTAGTCTCCAATTTCTCCAAAGTTCGAACCCCCTCTCTATACATTTTCCTCTTTTTATACATTATGAGACAGATGGCAATCACCAAAACTGTCAAACTACCTAACTATCCTCTAACTACTTTGAAGTAAAGATCATTACAAAATATTACATTTGAGGGTAAAAACACCTCATTCATTTCAAGAAAACAAGATAATAAGAAGTAATAGAAATCAGAGAATGATGGGAGATTGCTGCTCGCTGTTAGAATCTATAGCTTGAGCCTGTGGTTCTGCTGATGGCTGATCATTAATGGAGTAGTGGATGAAGTGGTAGGGTATGGTGAGTGGCATAGGAAATTAACAGATGAAAGTGGTGGAAGATGTGGAATGAGTGACATGAGGCGGAAGGCTTTGTGAGCTCACCGCAAGGGTAAAGAATGTACGGGAGCTTCAACGAGGTTGAACCCCCGCAGTAATTTCAGGCCACACATTTCGGTTAACCATGCTAACATCACGGTCAACTGCGGGGATTGAGCTTTAATTAACCTTCCTGCTCATTGCTTCCCCATAGCACACCTCAATGTACTTATCAATCTATCACTTGATCGCGCCTCTTGAACCTGCATGACCTTTAGACAATGGATCGGTTATTACAGAACTCAAAAAATTAAAACTCTGGTTCATAAACCTGTCGTGTTCACCTTTTCAACGCCCCTTTGACTCCCATACGGACCTGATAGGAAATAAAAACTACCAGTTAATGATTTATCGGGTCCGATTTTAAAGATAGAACCTGATTATTTTCCGACCTGATATTTGGCCCGGACTTCAGCGAATTAAGCTATATTTGATACACCATCGCGTCCAATCTACGAAATAAATCCCATTCTAGTTAACCACGGGATTGTCGTCGGATCTGTGGCCTATTGATCGGACGACCCAGATCTTCTCGCGGGTTTATCACTTTCAAAAGACATTAATAATATAAAATCAACCATTTCTTTCAAATCTTCGCATTTCTTTTTATTTCCGTTATAACATAATATTTGATTTTTCTTTCATATTTTGATAAAACTGAAAATAAAACTTAAATAACAATGGATGCTACAACATCTGGCTCCACCTGGGGATAGTGCTTTTGCCATAGAAACACTAAGAACTGCAGATTAGTTCCTTCACCTCAGGCATGGAGTCATATATTGCTTAACCAATTCAAATTCTATGGCATTTGTACACTGAATTCACTCTAATATCTACAATGATACAATGCTTATGCTTCAGAACTGGAAGTAATGCTTGAGGTACTGCCCATTGACAGGCAGATGTAGAGTTTCACCATCAATATTCTCAAGAAGAAAAGTGTTATTGGACCTTGCTTCAACAATTCTAAAAGGGCCATACCAGAGAGGATCAAACTTCCCATGCTTACCCTTATCTTCTTTTCTGGTATCCCATCTTAATAATAGGTCTGCAACTTTAAATTCAATATCCTTGGATTTTCTGTCAAAAATACTTTTTATCTTTGATTGATACATAATCAGGTTGTCTCTTACCTTGTCCCTGTTTTCACTTAGCTCCACTACTTTATTAATTCTTCTTATCAAAGCATTGGGTTCTTCTTTCACCTCCTGAATCATTGCAATCACAAGCTTCACAAGTTGACTTGGAAACATAGCCTGAGTGCCATATACTAATTCAAAAAGTGATTTTCCTATAGATCTCCTTGTAGTTACTCTAGCAACCTAGAGAGAAAACTTCAACTTAGAATCCCAATCTTTCTGATTCTCCGCAATAGTTTTCTTAAGGATCCTCATCAATGTTTTATTTCTTGATTCAGCCAGACCATTTCCTTGTGGATGATAAGTTGTTGAATGGGATAAAATAACATTGT
The DNA here is from genome assembly GCA_031772625.1 of Pinus tabuliformis. Classification (NCBI taxonomy): domain Eukaryota; kingdom Viridiplantae; phylum Streptophyta; class Pinopsida; order Pinales; family Pinaceae; genus Pinus; species Pinus tabuliformis. The sequence goes on along the minus strand of CM062816.1, from coordinate 750,078,195 downwards.
AATTTTGACAAAAAGCATTAAACTTGTTTGAAATAAAGACTTGATCATTATATGTTATGATTTTGACAGGGCATCCAAATCTGCTAAAAATATTTTCCTCTAAGAACTTCATCACCACCTAGTCATTTTTCCTTTTAGTAGGAATAGCTTCCACCCACTTGGTGAAGTAGTCAGTAGCTATAAGAATCCACCTATGCTATCCACTTGAGGGTGGGTTAATCTCCCCAACAAAATCTAGACCCCATTGTCTGAATAGTTCTTCTATGAAGACCGGAATCAAAGGAAAGGGAGCTAGCCTCTTATTCTCAGCAAAAAGCTGACAATTATGACAAGTTATGACAAATTTATAGGTGTCACCGAATAGAGTGGGCCAATAAAATCTTGCCTGAAGGATTTTATGTGCAGTAACCTTCCAACTATAATGTCCTCCACATAACCCCTAATAATAATCTTTGATTGCCTCTGTAAACTCATCTTCCGTTAAACATAGCAACAAAATTCCTACAGGATCCTTCCAGTATAATCTGCCTTGCACAAGCACATATGGCTGTGATTTTATCTTTAATGCTCTATACTTTGTTCTATCCAAGGATTGGGGATAGGAGAGAAAACACAAATAATGGATTATATGCTTGTACCATTCCGAACATAAAATTTATACCTGATCTTCATACCTGGATTTGGCTTTTCTTCACTTTCTTCAGTTGTTCCTTCATCCACAGATGTTAGCAAGTTGATTCCCAATGCCTGAAAGTTCGACTCTGTCAACATTTTTTATAATCCTTTCCCTTTCACCAACTTTGTAGGTTTTATATCCAAGTCATACTCTTGGATCTTGGCTATCCATTTTCCTCTTTTGCCTTCTACATCACCCTGTACTAATACATCTTTTACTGCAGCATTTGGCACATAAGCAATGATCTGTGACTGCAACACATAAGTTCTAAAGGCTTTTATGGATTTTACCAACGCATACACTTGCTTTTCAAGAATATTATACCTTAGCTCAGCATCCCTAAGAATCTTGATAAAGAATGCAACAGTTTGCTCCTTCTCTTCATCATTCTTCTGCAACAAGAAAACAACTATTGAATTCAGTGATGCGAATGAAAAAAATTGGAAGGCTTTTGATAATCAGGGTTGATTAGGACTGGAGCTGCCTACAATGCTTCTTTAATCCTGGAAAATGATTCTCTGGCTTCCCTAGTCCAATGCACTTCATTCTCCTTCTTCAGCATATTAGTAATTTCTTTTACAATTTCTGCATAATTGGACACAAATCTCCTTAAGAAGTTTATTTTTCCCAGAAACTTTTGAATATCCTTTTTACTCCTAGGCAGTGGTATTTTTTGCACAACTTGTACTCTTGTTGGATCTATCTTCACTCCATATCTAGAAACAATGTGCCCCAACAGTTTTCCCTCTTCCAGAGCAAAAATGGATTTCTTGGGATTTAAGGAAAGCCCAAATCTTCTACATTTTTCAAAAATCTTTTTCAGATGGTCCAGATGTTCTTCATCAGACTTTGAGAAAACAGTAATAACATCCAAATATATTACTACAAACTTATCACACACAAAAGCAATGTCCATAGCACTCTGAAATGTAGCACCTGCGTTCATCAATCCAAAAGGAATTATGGAATACATAAAGGTTCCCCAAGGAGTTGTGAATGTCATCTTCTTCTGATCTTCTCTATCCACAGCCACCTGGTTATACTCAAAGAACCCATCCAGCATTGACATTCTAAAAGATCCTATTACCTTCTGCAGCACATGATCCATTTTAGGCAATGGATATTTATCTTTCAAGGAAGCCCTGTTGAGATTTCTGAAGTCCACACATCACCTTATCTCTCCAATTTTCTTTCTTATATGCACTAAATTAGCCACCCAATCAGAGTACTTGAGTGGAACTATTATTTTTGCATCAAACAACTTTTTGACATCTTTTTCAATTGATGGTAGAAGCAGAGGATTTATCTGTCTAATCTTCTGTTTAAAGGGTTTAATTCCCTCTTTAAAGGGGATATTGTGCTGAATAATATTTACATTGTATGTTTTGAGATCCTCATAGGACCATGCAAAGACATCAACATAGTCCTTGAAAAGTTTAATATATCTCTCCTGGTAATTAGGTGAAACTCCACTAAATAATTTGACAAGCCTGGGCTCCTCCTGACTTCCAATATTATGATCTTGAATGTGTTCATCCTATGAAATTTTTCTTGAGTCAACAACCACATCATTGGGGTTAAAAATCATTTCAAGAGGGACAAGTCCCTTTGGCAAAATATTATCTTTCAATTGAAAAACTTTTTTATTAGCTATTGAATCTTTTAAACCACTAACTTCTGTTGTTTCATCTTCATCCTGATCGATTTCTATGCATGAAACTCTTCAACCATAGTAAAAATTTCTTTAATCTACTGATCATCTTCAAAAACTTGCTAATATTCAACATTATTAGGAACAGAAGGTCCATGCCTCATTTCTACCTTGTATCTTAGTTTTGGATTAATAGGAGGCCTAAAAGTACTAGCAACCACAACCAATGAATCTGCTAATCTGTTCCCATCCCTTGGAATAAATTGAATGTTAAAAGCTTCAAAAAATTTCTCAATCAAATCCCATACTTCATTTCTGCATGCCCTAAGCCTAGGGTGTTTTGTCTGACAATGATTTTTTATTTGTTTTATAACCAGCTCCGAATCTCCAAAAGCAGAAATTGACTTAATTCCCATCTGTTTAGTTGTTTGTAGAGCAATAATCAAGGACTCATATTTTGCCACATTATTTATTGCTTCAAACTCTAATTTAAAAGAAAAAGGGAACATATTACCTCCAGGTGCAATTATAAGGAAACCAGCACCTGTTCCTTCCTTAGAATAGGCTCCATCAAAGAAGAATTTCCACACTTTGTCAGTTTGCAGCTCTGTAATTACATTGGCTGAAGTATGCTGCTTTTGATTATCTTCAACCAACTTTGCATTATCATGTATCATGAAGCCAGCAAATTCATATTTCTCTTGGCTATATACAGGTGAATTACTTGCTCCATTTTTTGTAATTGTTTTTACAAATCTAGTTTCTCTGTACAATCTTCTCTCTTCTCCACCAAAAGTCGGTATAACAACATATGTAAAATCTAGTTTTAGAACACCACCCAATTTAGACCCCCATGACCTAAATAGTAGCATTCAAAACCTAGCAGGGATATCTGCTACTATTACATCCATGACCAAGCTTCTAGCCGTGATCTGGGCTAGTGACACTACTAGATCCTTAATGACCCCCAAACACTTGACTTTGTTTGAATAAAAAGAGTACAGGTCTCTATAGGGTTTGGTAACTTGTAGATTTAGTTGTTTCATCACTGACAATGGCATAAGGTTGTGTGAAGCTCCTAAATCAAACATACAATTATGCAAGAGGAAATCATGGATCAATAATGAAATATAGAAAGGAGGTGTTGAAGGATCTACTTCCTCCACATGCGGACCAAAAACCACTACTGGTTTATCATTCTGTAGACTCACAATGTCATTTATATTCACATTCTCTTTTAAATTAATAAACTCAGTAACCTCCCTTTGATAAACTGGTGTTTTTGCTAATTCTGTAAGGGGAACTTGAATTCTAACTTTTTCCAACTCTTTAGTAAGACTAAACAAATGACCCTGTTTAGCATTCTTTTCATTTTCATCTTCACCTTTCTTCATGACTGAAATTACTTGGGGAATGGAAACAAGTTTCTCCAAAGGAATTTTTCCACTTTGGTCTTGAGAAGACTCACCTTGAAGTATTTGTGTCTTGCCATTTGCATTCTGTTGTTGCTTTCCTTTATTTACTTGTTTTGCAAGCTAAGATTCTTGTGGAGTCGCCTTTGGTGAGGAAGCTGGAACTTGCTGCTCACTTTCATTTTCCTGACTTCTTGATCTTTTCCTTGACCTTAAATCATATTTCTTATGTAATTATGCCTGCATAAAATCAGAGAATTGCTTCCAATATTCATCAATTTTATTTTCATCATAAATGGCATCTGTTTCAACATATTCATACTCTTCTCCTTCAACACCAAGTTCATCTTCATCTACTGCATATAACATAGAAATTTGATCTTCATGGTCCCTGGGGTGCTCTAGTACTTCACCAGGATCTACCTCTATATACAATGGTTCTTGAATTTGATCTTATTCTTTTCTCTCCTTTTGCAAGATTTGCAAAGGTTGTCTTCTGTATTGGGGATTAAAGTTCTTATTATGTTGTACTTGTCTCCGAGAATTCTTATTTTTCAACTCTAAATTAATCAATTTATCTGACAAAGTTTTAATTACATTACTCATATCCTCTAATGTCTGACTTTGAGAGGATTCTATCTTTGCCTTTCCCTTGTCTTGAATAGGCTGTATCTCTGGTGCTTTGCCTACAACCACCAGATTTGCTTCTATCTCTAATGCATCTGTTTGGATTTGATCAAGGGTTGGGGATCTTCTTTCCCTTAATGTGAATCCAAAATTTAACTCAAAAGCCCCTACAAAAGTTATTTTTTCACCAATAGGAAGGGTTTTAATCTCCACTGGAAGACTATTGTAAAATTTATTAAATATTCTGATAAATTCAACTATAGTTTCATCAGATTTCTTCTTTATAGCATTAAACTCTATCAGTGAATACCCATGGTCTCCTTTTTCTCCCCATCTCTGGGTGAATAGGCGTTCCATCTCTTCCCAAGAAGGAATAGAGTTATTAGGAAGCCCTTTAAACCATTTTCTTGCTTCTCCATCCAAGGATTGAACAAAAAGTCTTAGAACAACATCTAGATGTTCAACATTTAGGTTTTCTGCAAAATTACAAAATATTGATACATGATTCTCTGTTGTTTGTTCATCTTCCCCTGTAAAACAAGGAAGAATCTTGAGGTATTCTTGTGGCATTTGATTCAATGGTTGTGGCAATTGAAGAGGTGCATACCTATTCATCAAGAATGCAGGCACTGCCATGTTTTCTCCCAAATTTATTGAACCTTGATTACCAACAGATGTGGAACCTGACTGAGGGGTAAATGGAGTGTGCAGAGGTGGTAATGTAGTTATAGGTTCAGGTTGAAAAATTATAGCAAATAATGGAAAAGTAACAGACTCTAAAGACTGCTCTTGACAGTTGGGTTCTTGAAATGAAGATGATGTAAAAAGTGACTCTTGATCAGATGAATGTTTGGGTGAGAGATGTGATGAATTGTTGCCTGATGCAGACAGTGTAGGAATCGGTGTAAGTGGGGTTTTAGACCTTCCAACCTTCTTAGAAACTAGCCTTTCAGGATCTGAAAGGGCTTGAACTTTCTGTTGTGAGGTGTCTGATCTTGTATGGGGTCTTCTTGGAGCTAGAGTTATTGCTTTTATCCAAAACAACAAAAAATTTCCTCCTCACTGAACAACCAAAGGAAACTATTGAAAACCCAGGGAAAAGTGTTCTTGTCTTCTCTCCCCGGCAGCGGCACCAATTAATGTTGTACCTTAAGAAACCAATTTCCTAGCTGTGTAGAAATTGTGCTTAAGACATTAATGTTTATAGTTATTGTCACTTGTTTGTCACTTAATTGTATGTTGTATTCTCAAATGAAGGACTTGAAAGACTTCATTTTAAACCCTCAATACTTAGGTGACATGGAAATACCATAATGCCCTTTGATTGTTGAATATAAATGATGAATGAAGAAAGCTTGAATAATTCATAGACAATATGTTGTTTTACATAGAATCTACTATCTATGACACTTGGAGAAGTTAAAGATAATATGTTGTCTTACACAAAAACTACTATCTGTAACTTAGAAGAATTGCAGAGGTGGGAACTTCAAGTATAAGAGTGCTCTTTAAGGGATTTTAACTTCATTTACATAAGAAAATAAAGACCTGCAGCCTCATTCCCATACTTAAAGGAGGAAAAAATTTGATGACACATAACAGAGAAGTCACAAAATCATACCCAACAATGTGTGGAAAACTTCTGATTCTTTCATTAATCAACAGTTGTATCGGGAATTGAGTGGCCCAGCCTCCAGGTTATCCAAAGTTCAAACCCCCTCTCTATAAATTTTCCTCTTTTTATACATTATGAGACAGTTGGTAATCACCAAAACTGTCAAACTACCTAACTATCCTCTAACTACTTTGAAGTAAAGATCATTACAAAATATTACATTTGAGGGTAAAAACACCTCATTCATTTCAAGAAAACAAGATAATAAGAAGTAATAGAAATTAGAGAATGATGGGAGATTGTTGCTTGCTGTTAGAATCTATAGCTTGAGCCTGTGGTTCTGCTGATGGCTGAGCATTAATGGAGTAGTGGATGAAGTGGCGGGGTATGGTGAGTGGCGTAGGCAATTAACAGATGAAAGCGGTGGAAGATGTGGAATGAGCGACGTGAGGCGAAAGGCTTTGGGAGCTCACTGCGGGGGTAAAGAATGTACAAGAGCTTCAACGAGGTCGAACCCCCGCAGTAATTTCAGGCCACACATTTCGGTCAACCATGCTAACATCATGGTCAACTGCGGGGGTTGAGCTTTAATTAAAATTTGTGCTCATTGATTCCTCGCAACACACCTCAATGTACTTATCAAGCTATCGCTTGATTGCACCTCTTGAACCTGCATGACCTTTAGACAATGGATCGGTTATTATGAAACTCAAAAAATTAAAACTTTGGTTCATAAACCTGTCACGTTCGCCTTTCAATGCCCCTTTGACTCCCATACAGACCCGATATGAAATAAAAACAGTGGGTTAATGATTTATCGGGTCCGATTTTAAAGATAGAACCCGATTACTTGCCGACTCGATATCCATTGGTGTCATATGGACCCGATAGGAAATAAAAACTGTCGGTTAATGATTTATCGGGTCCAATTTTAAAGATAGAACCTGATTACTTTCCGACCCGATATTTGGCCCAGAATTCAACCAATTAAGTTGTATTTGATACGCCATCATGTCCGATCTCTGAAATAAACCCCATTCTAGTTAACTACATGATTGTCGTCGGATATGTGGCCTGTTGATTGGACGGCCCAGATATTCTCGTGGGTTTATCACTTTCAAAAGCCATTAATAATATAAAATCAACCATTTCTTTCAAATCTTTGTATTTCTTTTTATTTCCGTTATAACATAATATTTGATTTTTCTTTCATATTTTGATAAAACTGAAAATTAAACTTAAGTAACAATGGATGCTACAACACTATGCACGGTTTTTCAAGAGTCTGGATGTCATGGTGAGGACACACATGATCCCTTCAATAGGTACCCTCACCCAAGCCATTGAGAAGAACCAAGTCCAGTTGGAGGTCAATAGGTACATGAAGCAATTGATGAAAGAGGCCACCAATGATAACTTGTAGATGAACGCAGAAAACAAGCAGAAGTACATTGGTGGTCCAACCACACTTACGACAATGTTGCGCATGCTTCAAGATGAGTTGGACAAAGGCTCCAGGACCATATACCTAGATGCCATGGAGGCAAGAGTCTGTTTCCAGAAAGACATCACCAAAAAGTATGAGGACACCATAACGCAGTACTATGCTTGGTATTTATTTGTCTCTGAAGATCATCAAGAGGATGTTACTGAGTTGGTATTTCCCCAAGCTTCTGAGTCATAGTGTTTATCTTGTTAGGATGACTCATGCCTATTTTTTGCCACATGAGTATATTTGGAAAATGTATATTATTTGTAAATATATTTTAAGTGAAATTCCAAGTGTCATTAATGGAATGTGAATAGTCACTATGTAATGTGAAGAGTTATTTGTAAAGGATTTTAAGAGTCATGAGGGTAGTCAAAGAGTCAAAAGGGGAATGTCAAGGGTCACCCCACCCTTTGTAATAAATAGAACCTCATAACTCATAGAACAGGCTTTTGGGAGCCAAGGTTTTGGTTAGGCTTAGGCTTAGAGAAGGCTTGGGAGTATTGTGACGAGCCTTGGCTTCTCCACAATGTAGAGCGAGTACAATTCTTTGGAGGAGAAAGCAGTGTTGACTGTAATGTTCCATTATTGGGGCTAGTGGCTATCAATGGTGTATGTATGGATGGAACTTTCACTTAATAATCTAACTGAGCCAACATGTTTTCATGCATATGTTGTTATTGTAGTTCAACTATTCTGGTTACTTTAGCAATGTATGTTTTTTAAATTACGAATTTTCTTATGAAATATTTAGTATGCAATTCTATGAATATTGTTGAAGGTGAGTTGTTGGATTAACCCATCACTTTGGTTTGTGGACTATTCCGCTTTCCATCTTGTGATGTCATTCCACTCGTGTGCTCCTTTCAGGCTGCATACAATTATAGGCTTCTAAGGGACACACTTCCTTTTCCCCTCTGTGTGTTAGAACTCCCATGCATCTCACTTGAATCATTGCAAGGTCACACACTTGCTTCCGACATAAGTCATTATACTAACCTCTACGCGCTACCACGGTCAAGGCACTACATTAAACGATCTGAGGTCTAGTTGGGACTTCTTACTGGGGAGATCCCCTCAAATGTTGGAGAGTCCAACACCATCAACATTTCTAGCACTAGAAGGAGGGACAGATGACAAGTTGAGCCATCAATGTCTGTTTTGAACCACTACAAATCATTCATGACTTACATCACAATCTCAACTCCGACATGTTTTTCTCATGCTCATGATTTCAAAGTGTTGGAGGATGTCATTTATGGCTTGTCACAAATTAAATATGATGGTGAAGGAGGAATAGCCTTGTTAAGACACGGAGTTGCCTTTTTAGGTTTCTATGATAGGAATGAAGTCCCCTCGAACGACTTTGCCTGTGGGTTATTCTCTTACACATTTGAAAGGTGCATTAAGCAATGGTGTCTCACATTGCCCGCAAACTCTATTCATGCTTTCAATCACATGATCAGAGAGTTATGCCATGCTTTCTTTTTTTTTACCGTAAAGAACTCAATTGAAAAATCTTGGAATTACGTAAAGCACCTAATGATTCTGTTACACAATTTTAGCAAAGTTTCTGTAATTTCTCTTTTCAATTCCCGAAAGATGAAGTTGATTGGAAATTTGTGTCTGAAATATTTCAGTATCTTCTTCACATATCTAACAATCCACATGAGTTAGAATCATTTGAACCCCTCCTAGCATACCTCGGTGTTAGAGCTTCCAAATATAAAGCGGAAAGCATTGTTGTCACAGGTGACCATCCGTCTGCTTCCCATCAAACAACTCTAGCTCCGCGGGATGAGGTGGGAGAAGTTGCGAATAAACCTGTTGAATTGTCACCTCCTCCCACCCCACCTAATTTGGATTTTTGTGTAGATTCAAATTTCAAGATTGTTGGTTGTCACGTGATCTCGTTTTCTCAACCTACGTCCTCTGGTTCCTTTGATCCTACGGATTTCGGTGTCTTGTGTTCATCCGTCCCGGATTCCACATGTGATGTTCACAAGGATCAAGTTATGGATGGAGTTGGTATTCAAAAGCCAACCTGTGCTATCATTTTTTATGAGTATGTGTGGGAATATGAAGAAGAAGTCACAACGAAGGATGACCTCCTTCTGTCCGCACCTCATCCCCTCTATCTTGACATCTTTTGTGATTCTTCCACTTCTGATCTTTCTCGTGAAAATTCATCCCCGAATGTCTCTACTTCCAATCACTCACAAAAAACATAGGATGTTAGTCCATATTTCTTTTTGAATCCACTTAACCTCTCATCTTTCATTTTCAGAAATTCAGAGGGTGAAATATTTTGCTTCTCATCAACCCCTCTATATGATTCGTCAGATCATGAAGATGTCGATGTACATCTATAATTTTCTGATCATGGATGTCATGATCTTTTTTCTCATTCATTTGATCATGATTCTGATTCACTTGCTGTTGATATTTCTAAGCCATTGATCATTGATGATCTACTTGCTGATGAATTGGAAACCCCTCAAGCTATTGAGGAACTTCAGCCTAAGCTAATGGTTATGTCAAGTTCTCATAGTCTTGAGGTTAGTTCCACTTCTGATTAGAAATATGTTGAATCACCCCAGGCTCCTCATCACTCTCTTATTCACATTGAAAATCAATATGATCTACATTTTTCACATCCTCCACTAGAATCACTCGATCCTATTGCTCATGCATTGGAGAAGTCATATGTAGCAAGCCCTGTTGCGAAACAAAATTTTTCTTCTTTCTGCATGTTTGCTCGTTTGTCAGGGTCGAAAGGGTGTAAATTCTTGTTGTCTGCGCACAGGATGATACAACACCATGATACATCTACAAAGTGCCTTTCATGTGATTTTAATATTTCCTTTTTTGTGCACGCATTCAAACTTTGAATATGTATATTTTCATTGCATTATGTTTTTTGTTTGCTATTTTTCCTAAATATATTTCTTGTTAACAATGCCAATCATTCACATGGGCCAACCAATGCGTCGGTGATTGCATTGGAAGCATCACTTTACATGAGTAGGCCCATGCACTATTTAGCTTAGGAGTAGGAGTAGTGTTTGATTTCTTGTTTGCTTTTTCTTTCTCGTTTTTATTTTGCTTACTTGGCTTTGCTTTGTTTTACTTCATTCCTTTACTTGTTTTCTTGTTTGTTTGTTTTATGCCCCCATAGGATTAGCTTTCCCATGAAACCGTGTTTGGATTTTTGAGACACGCAGGGTGAAATACAAGAGGAATTGTACAACTATCAACATTTGGTTATTTGCCTATTCCCTCTCCTTATGAATATCTTTTGTTTCTTTCAGTCGATGATACCTTGATGGAAAATGTGTTCCCTTTAAGAGTGAGTCTTGGTAAAATCACAACGCTTTCACTCTTAACTAGTACCGCCAACTCTAATCGGTTTTCTATATTTGGTTAACCCTTGTCAACTTAGTCAAGTAGAGTAAGGTGAGGGGGAAAAAGTAACTACACTAGGGTACTATCCAGGCTCGTTGGCAGCGGAGCAATTCTTTTGTTCCTAAAGTGACTCTGTCGGGATATTGTCCAGGCCTGCTGGCAGTGGAACAAAACCAAAGATGAAACTAAAACTCTGACAACCTATATTACTTGTGCACCAATATACCCCTCATCGCCAATCAAAACAACTCAATTGACTTGGCTTGGTATGAGTGTTGTCGATAAAATAGAATGGAAGAGACTATAACTTTAACTCAAGCTAGTGAAGAAACCATGATGATCAAAGAATCAAACTATACTTCTGGAAGAGTTGGATTCAATTTACATGAGAAAAGGTCCATATAGAGAGCTGGAGTTCTACTAGTGTGTCACCAATGTCGTAGCGGCTACAACCACCCTCCAAAATTTTTCCTACGCTTTGTTTTGGATCCTCCCTACTAAAATCCCAAAAGCTTGTCTTGCACTAACCTAGGTACTTGTGATTTTATTGAGTTTTGTCTTTTTATTTATAGCTTTTGTTTTCTTACTTGCTTTTCTATCTAACCACAAGCTAACCTCTTGACTTGGTTTCAATCCTGCTCTAGCCCTGCCTTAGTGAGATGCGCAATCGTAGAGGTCAACCAACCTTCCTCTTAGGAAATGTGTAGTTTAGGCCAACAGTGAGCTTCGGCTCTAGAATTGTGCAGACCCAGCTAGAAGCCTTCCTTCAGCTGGGAAACTACGCAGAGCATGAGAGGCAGCCAGAGCCACTCAACCTAGGAATTGCACATAAGCATTCCCTTAGTAGTTGCCTGATGCATGTGTCAGTGAGTTTCCCAGTGCTCCCTGGAACTGCGTAATCTCTCCGAGCATGCATGACTTCCTTTCCAAAAAAAGAAAAAACCAAAAATTTAAAAAGAATCCCTAAAAAATAGGGAGTTATTTTTAACAATCAGAGTTACACTTGAGCTATTTTTGGAAACTGTCGTTTTTTCCTAGATTTTTGGCCTTCACGTCATAAACCCTAAATCGACCAAATCTATTTAATGGATACCTCCAGAGCTCATTTTCAAATTCAATCATGGAGCTCTGGCATTCCCGAGGAGACATATGAAGCTTCGGCACAATCGTCATAACCTTTCTGGGTAAGTCTTGGTTTTCTAGTTTTTTGCTGCTTTTTCTATCGCTTTTGTTTCCTTGGCTTGTGAGAGTGTTGTTTTACCCATTTTATTGAAAGACCATTGGAGTTTTGATTTGTTTTATTTTGTAGAAGTGAGGTTTTTAATGCTTTGTATTTCCTTTCCTAAGTGTCGCGTGCATAACCTAGTTTTTGAACTAACAGTCGTCGTTGCGGCGACTCTCTCCATAAGCTTCATTGTTCATTGGTTTTATTGACTCCTGCACTTGTTTTGTTTTCATGCACCATCATTCACTCAGATATGCACCAACCATCACTTGCACTTTTAGATCTTCTCATTTTCATGTTTCCCTTAGTCATATTTGGGCTTCCTTGGCCCAGATCTAGCTCTTCTCGACATGCATTGCATATTTTTGGATCTCAAGACTCTGCCTTGGCTCTAGGAATTGCCCAGAGGATTCCAAGGATTGGCTTAGACTGCGCACTGCACAGTTCTAGGATCTAGTCCTGAGGCCTTGTCCACTGGGATTGAGTAATGTGTAATCCCAGCCAACACAAGCCAGACAGAACCGCACATTGTGCATTTTTAGTCAGCATCACCTCCCCATTGGTAGCTGGGACTATGCAATGCGCAGATCCAACTAACAGTCACACACCTTTGAGACCCAGAATTGTTGGGAACGGGTCCCTTGGGGTCAATTTTGGGGTTAAAAGCCCAAGTTTTGGGGCTAAAAGCCCAAGTTTTGTATAAAGTCTCTACATTTTGTGGTCGCGGAATGCGAAGATGTAAAGAGTTACTAAGGGTTTTCTGCCCTTATTTTGTATAAGTCATGTCATCTTTAGAGAACTACCCATGGTCCGTGGACCATGGGATTATATAAAAAGGGAATCATAGAAGAGTCTAAGATAGTTCAGTTGGATTCAGTAGAATCTTGTTATGTTTTATGCATGGGTCTGTGAGAGCTAAGAGCGAAGAATATTAGCATAGGATGAGGCTTTGTAGCTGAGTGCGCAAAGGCCTAGGGTAGAAGTCCGCAGCTGAGTGCGTGGACCCCTGCAGCTGTGTGCACAAGGTAGTTAGAGTCTATATTGGAGATCTTGATTACCAATAAAGAGAAGTATTCTGGAATTACTTGTGTATTTTACTTCTATTCATTACATGCGATTGTGTTATGTTGAATACTAGGTTTATGTTTTAATGCTACTTTGATGCGCGAATCTATGTATCTTACTTTGTCATATGAATGCAAGTAAGAATAGTTGTTTACGTGAAGATAACCATGATGCATGTTAAAGTTAACCAACACTTTAGTGAATCTAAATAAATACAGAAGTAGATTAATTGCAGAGGCGTGTAAGTGTCTAATCTATCTATTTAGGGTCTGCGAAGGATGATCAGAGACTTTCACTGAGGCTTCGAGGACTGTTACACAGTAATTTGTCACTGTCTTCCTGTTAGTCTTCCTACTGTGTCATGAGTTCAAATTAATCATGCTCATGCTCTCTAATGTTGCCAAATGACCCACTTTGCCAAAGTTTTTGCTATCATCGCGACTGTTGTCAAGATAAACGCGCTGACGGGTGCTCCATAATAGACAGAATGTGCTGCCAGCGCGGAAGCACACGTGTTTCCCGCACTGGTCGAATTTCATGAGCCAGCGCATCTGTTATTCATATCTGATCGCGCTGACATGACCTTCTTTGTTATTCAGATGCAATGTCAGCGCTCCAGTGCAGTTATGGACCCACGCTGATCCAGTTTGGGCGAGTTTGTTCTAACAGCCGGCCTTCCAGATGACTCCAGACCTGGTTGTTGGCCTTGTAAATGTCGCCCTCCCTTCTCTGGCATGTCTGTTTCGTCATTTGAGCCACCTTCCTTGGAGATAAGCTCATCCTCCCACCATTCATGGAGACTCCCTCTCCTATTTAAGCCTCTACCATTGCCATGAGCAGCTAGTTTGGAATTGATAGTGCTTGGAGTGTTGCTGCTAGTGTGTGAACTTGATAGGTAGTTGGTGTGACAAGTGTGGGATTGCTAGAGAGCTTAAGGAAGGTTGTGAAGTGTTTCTTTCTTGTGTAAACTTGTGTGAGAGAGAGTTTTTGTCTTGGGAGATCTACCTCCAAGGGTGAATGCTTAAGAGACTTGCTGGCTGGACCCTCTTGAGAAGGATTCGACGTCAGAACTATGGTTGTATTCTTCTTTGTTATTTATTAATAATAGATGACTATCATTATGGTTCCACTCTCATTGTTTTATGTTTGATGTTGAGTTATATCTTTTCTGACTGATATATAATTGCATCTACTAGATTTTACGCTTGTTTTCATGTTGTTCTTTGCATGTGCAGGTGTCCAATCATGGGGATCGTGACCGGCCAAGGCAAAGGAACGAAGGCGACATCTCTTCGACGAACACTAGCGTTGGAATCCAAGTAGGTTCTCACCATCTACTTTTTATTTGCAATTAGGAACTTGCGTGATAGCATTGTGTGATTGTTGCTAGACCCGGTCTGGGCTAGTAGGGATCGTCTCTGTCCGCAGAGAGGATTTACCTCTACAACAATTTGGCGACTCCACTGGGGAGCTGGCCTTTGTCCCTTTTTGTTCATTCTTGCCTTGAGTTTTTGTTTTGGTCTCTTTTGAAGTTTTGGGGATTAATTATCAGTCTTTTGTGTTTCCTGGGTTGATCTGGGAAATGCCCCTGTTTGATTGAAAGATTGGCTGTTTTGATTTGGGAGTTTTGATTTGCCTGTCACTATTTTTGAGCTACATCACGGATTTAATTTTAACAGTCGCGCTGTCATCACGCTCACCCTTTTGCAACATCCTGTGCATCGCGTAATTACGCCTAACAGTCGCGACGATCCTGGAAATCGGATCATCGCGGAAAAGATGTGTACAGTCGCGATGTCAGCGCCACTTGGTAGCTTTTTACCCGCGATGATCTTGGGTTGCTAGCTTAATTCCCGCGACGACTCCTGAAATCGCATCATCGCGGAAAATAGGTGTTTTTCCGCGACCAGCGCGGGTTGTCTGTGTAAAAATTGCGCTGACATCTCGGGCTGTCTGTGTAAACTTTGTGATCATCTCGGGTTCTCAGTGTGTAACTTGCACTGATTCCTGAAAAGTTGTTTTTATAATTTTATCTCCTGAATTCATCAATCTTTCTTATCCCCTGTCGTTTCTTGTCCCTCATTAGCTTGTTTTGATTACTTTTGGTTAGGGGCACTCTCTCTTTGATTTCATTTGAGTGAGCCTTGTGTTTTTTAGACCATGTGACCTAGCCCTTTAGAAGTTTCATCGAGAAACCATTTGCTTGGGTTACTTGTCTATTCAAGGTTCATCCAAAACCCTCTTATTGATTTGCTTGAGGCTTTTTCACTGCTTGTTGCTGGTTGATTTTTAGTGTCGATTATTGAACCAATTTTTTATGTTGATTCGATTTCTTCACTACCAAGCATAGATCACAATTGTTTGGATCGATTAGTTCACACTTGCTTGTTTGTCTTCTTGAATTCACGAAAAAAATTGCATTCATTTAGCATACGAAAGTGAAAGTGCATTTGCCTTACAAATTTTCATGTTTGAGAAATTGAAAAGCAAAATTTAAATCTTTCATTAGTAGTATCGATGCATCGTGAGATTAGTGTATTGATGCATTGTGTTTCTTAGTGTTTGCATTCGCTTGTCTTGGTTTGGGAATGATATTTCTACCCTCCCATAGGTAGGTGTTCATTGAAGAAAAGGATACTTCATTCATTATAGCTTGCATTTAGGGAATTGCGAGGGATTACATACGGTAGGACCTGGAAATCGAAACCTAATCAAAGATCAACCATAAAATGAACTGACTGAACTTAAAAACGCATTGGAACATAACGCTAACTGTTTAGAGGTCTAGGCTAGAGACGTGCTCCGACGTCGTTAAACCTAGTCACTGTTGTTTCACATTATGGTTGGGTGATTCCTCCTTTTGTGACTCGATATTGGTCTAGCACGGACTTGAGCTCCCACGTACCGTCGCGTATATAGGGGAGACCCCACTAGGTTATCATTCTTTATCCACAGGAAGCCATGTCTGCTGCCTTACAAGCCGTAACGCACCGAACACAGCATTCGGGAAGATTGACTGCCGTACGGGAAGTCCTTGGTTTTCATATGACTGCCAAGGTGTATATGCAGTTTTATGGATTTGTTTGGTTAACCCTTTGCCTAGTCTCTCCAGAGTAGTCACTTTTGATCCTTTTCAGACTCCTTAAAAGAAAAGGCTCACTTGAGCAGTTTGTCACTTCGGGCTCACAAAACATTCGAAGGCGACTAGAGTCAGCTTTTTGTCCTTTTCTCGACTCTTAAAACATGAAAAGGTCAAGTTGTGTCCTTGCGTCTAAAAATTTATTTGGCTGCGATTAACATTTACCTGGTTAGATCTTGTTAGCGTTAGCTTGAGTAGGCTTCTTTTCATTCTCGATGGCAACTTTTTCGGGGTTCACCAACCCAGGGATCCCCTCTGACGGGAACCCTGGTCATTTCGCTCCTTTTGGAAATGTTGGTGCTCCTTATATGGCAACGTTGTCCCTCCCAGGGTTAATTGTTGGGTTGCCGGTTTGGTTTTTCTCCACCTCTTTGGTCCCTGCCGTCTCACCTACCAATCAATCAGTCCCTCCACCTGAACAACATCATGTTGATTCTAAGGTGGACCTCTCCCCTTCTACGCCTACTTCTACTTACTCATCTTCTACTTCACCTGGTGAAAGTCTCGATTCGAGTAACCCGGTGGCTAAGAAGAAGAAGAAGAAGAAGAAGGCTCCCAAGGGAGAGGCTAGAAGTACAGCTCTTACTCCGAGTACACCTGAAGTCGGGCCACCTTCTGCTCCTCCACGGAAGGTCAAATTTCCTTGTAGATTGTGCAAGGGGGACCATCTTCTTCGTGATTGTCCTGGCATCCCCAGGGTCTTAGAAGTATGGTCTCCTGATCTGGCCCACCCCTCATCGTCCACTGAGGCTCACGGCGATGTTCCCCTATCGACTCACAAAGGTAAGGAGAAAGCGAAGCTTCGAATCCCCTGTAGACTTTGTGAAGGCAATCATCCCCTTCACCTTTGTCCGCTCATGGATAAAGCCTCCAGCATTTTGGAAAGTCTTACAGCTCCTTCACCCCAACTACCCGTTGGATATCGACGTCTCTCTGCAGCTGCAAATCGTCCCCCTGTTGACAAAGAGATTGCTTCAAATTCTTCTCTTGTCCAGACCCCTCTTCCCAAACCCAGCTGTCCCCAGCCTATTCCAGACCAACCATTGGTCGGAAAGAGTGTTGGCTCGAGTCCGCCACTCGCTCACTCTGTTTCGGAAGAAAATCACGCCCATGTTCTTCTCGTCTTTTCAGATTCTCTGGAGTCCCGAAATGAATCTCCTAACCCAGCTGCTCCCGAAGGTTCTCCTTCGGTTCCTTTAGCACATGGGGGCAATCATACGATTCCCCCACCAAGTAGTCTGGTCGCTTCCTTTGATTGGAATCACCTGATCGCCGGTCGCCTTCCATCCCATATGCCTTTCCAAATCATAGTACATGCCTGTGCTACGGCACTACCTGGCACTATTTTGGATGAAGGGGCATCTGTCAGTCTTATGCCGTGCACTACTTGGCAAGCTTTAGGTTCCCCGCAGCTTGGGCCAGTCACTCAGAATTTGTTGGCCTTCGACGGAGGAGCCTGTCCATCTCTAGGAGTTCTCCCGAAGTTCCCTATTACTTTGGGAGGCAAAACCGTCTATATAGACGTCTTGGTTACCCAAGGTGTTTTAGACTTTAGTCTTCTCCTTGGTCGCGACTATGTTTATGCTATGGGGGCCCTTGTCTCTTTGCTTTTTCGTGTGGTTTGCTTTCCACACGATGGAAGAATTGTGACTATCGATCAATTGTCATTCGTTAGTCCCCCGATGCCTCCTGCGCAGTTGTCGTCCCCTCCTAGTTTTTATCCACCAGTTGTATCTGCCCCACCACAGATCAACTACGTGGCCACCTATCCCGTGCCTGTATCCAGTGATGACGCCGTCGTGCATAGTGTCCTGGGGGCATTGGGTCCTGACTTCCAAGATGTGGTCCTTCCACCAGGAGTGACACTCTTGGAAGCAGCGACTTCCTGTTCTTTATGATGCAATTCGGTTGGAGCATAGTTCGTTTCCGTGTGTGAAGCTCCTTAAAAAATGAAATCCAAATCGAATCGTTTGATTAAGATCTCATACAATACAAGTCGAGTCTTTCCAAGATCTCGAAAGTGAACCTTCATTCCATCCACTTTGTTGAATGCAATGAAGCTTGGGGGGCATGTACCTCGTTTTGTGTCATTATGCCTGGGAGCATGCGAACTTATAACAAGCATAGTTTTTCGTTTCAAGCTTGTGTAAACATGAAACAGAATCCAAGCAAAGTTCTCCATGGTTCAAGCTTGTGTAAAAATGAACCCATACTCGATTTACATCTCGTGATTTGCCATTTTTATCCGCTAAGTTCTGCTAGATGAGCCTTGGTTGTTTTCATTCCATCACCACCATCTCTTTGGCCGATCATATGCTTTCACTTGGTTGTTTTACCTTTCCTGAGGGACCGCAGTTATGAGTGGTTTTGTTAGCCAGCCTCTTGACCATTACATGTTTTGAGCAGTTCCACCATTACCGGAACCAGTTGCTACCCATTATGCCACTCATTCCTCTAGGACGAGTCTCCTTTAAGCTCTTTTCTGACTCATAAAATATGAAAAGATTGCCGAGTATTTTCCCCTTTTTGACTCGTTAAAGAGAATAAAAATGGAGGTCTTCTTTCAGCTCTTTTCCGGCCGTTTAAAGACGAAAAGATTGCCGAGTCTTTCCTCTTGACTCGTTAAACGTAAATGAGAGGCGGTCATCTTTAAACCCTTTTCCGGCCGTGTAAAAACAAAAAGATCATCGGACCCTTATCATTTCAGGTTCGTTAATGGTTGCAAAACGACGTGATGTTGATCACTTTTTTACTTTTTCGGGTCGAAGTCACTACTTACGAAAAGTACTCCTCGATCATACTGGTCGGGCGGTTCTTTCGAGCATTGTTTTATACTTTTTCGGGCTCGAGAGACACAACTTTACGAAAAAGGACCCCCCTGGAGTTTACTTTTCTGCTGTCTTTTCAGACTCTCTAAACAGGAAAAGACACCGAGTTCTTCCTTTGTCAGACTCGTTAAAACTCAATGACATCGGATTCTGTCAAAATGACGCCTTCCGAGCATATGCTATCCCCGTCAAGCTTGTTATCAAAAAATAATCGGGGTACTCGCCAGGAATGGTGGGGAAAATGGAATCATAATCATTGTCGTGTCGGCAGTATGTCGCTCTTGAACATGGCACTTGACCGCATTCGTGTCTGGGTGGGAATCTCTTGTCTCGTTTTACACTGGCCTCCATGGGTTTGGGTTATCCTGTTTGACTTTTCATCTGCTCATTGACTTGTCACCATGACCCTTGATCATTTGAATATCAATACTGCCAAGTCCACTGTCGTGCCGCCGATATGTTCAAGAGAAGTTGACCTCTGCAAGAATACTCAACCCCCCTCTGATACCTCACACAAAATATCTTATCCTTCTCTGTCTCGTGTCGATGATGTGGGAAACATTATGGCCCACCTTCGATCAAGGTCACTTCCTGTCGACTTCAGCTCATTATCCAGGAAGGTGACTTAGAGACTTCCTTTAGGTGCCTTAGAGCCTGCATGCCTTAATGGCAGGTTCTTCATGTTCGATGTGAGGTTTTCATCATTGGCCTCCGATCGAATGATTCTGCGGGTGTTTGAGGCCAGCTCATTGATTCGCACGCCGTGGATTGTACCTATAGTACCTTGAGGACCATTGTCATTATTGGTGGTCCCTCTCGCGTCTGTTAACAATTTTCATCATTGACTGGTAATCAGATGATGTTCTTGCATGTTCGACTTCAACTCCCATATTCACATGCTTGGACTTGTACTTTGTTCGGGTCGAGATGGAGTGCAAGACCCTGGATTTTGTCTATTGCAATCCAGGTTGCGATTTTGTGGATTATTATGATCATTACATGACCCATTGATGGATGTCTACGCCCATACCTGAGTCTTCATGGATGGCTGCGACCATACCTTTATTATCATCATGGTCTCTTTAGCTGGGTGGCTGTGTCCATACCACAGACCTCCTTCGTATGTCTTTTGGATGGTTGCGCCCATGCCTGGACTACATGTAATCGATTATCAGAGATATCAGTTGTACATACGTGCATGTTCTTCCTGGTGGTGTTCCAGTTCAGCCAGTTTCGTAAAGCATTTCACCCCTCCCACTCTCTCGGGCTTCATGCTTTAGGGGGCATCTGTTACACAGTAATTTGTCATTGTCTTCCTATCAGTCTTCCTACTGTGTCATGAGTTAAAATTAATCATGCTCATGCTCTCTAATGTTGCCAAATGACCCACTTTGCCAAAGTTTTTGCTATCATCGTGACTGTTGTCAAGATAAACGCACTGACGGGCGCTCCATAACAGACGGAATGCACTGCCAGCGCGGAAGCACACGTGTTTCCCGCGCTGGTCGAATTTCATGAGCCAGTGCGTCTGTTATTCATATTTGATCGCGCTGACATGACCTTCTTTGTTATTCAGCTGCGATGTCAGCGCTCCAGTGCAGTTATGGACCCGCGCTGATCCAGTTTGGGCGAGTTTGTTCTAACAACCGGCCTTCCAGATGACTCCAGACCTGGTTGTTGGCCTTGTAAATGTCGCCCTCCCTTCTCTGGCATGTTTGTTTCGTCATTTGAGCCACCTTCCTTGGAGATAAGCTCATCCTCCCAACATTCATGGAGACTCCGTCTCCTATTTAAGCCTCTACCATTGCCATGAGCAGCGAGTTTTTGGAATTGATAGTGCTTGGAGTGTTGCTGCTAGTGTGTGAACTTGATAGGTACTTGGTGTGACAAGTGTGGGATTGCTAGAGAGATTAAGGAAGGTTGTAAAGTGTTTCTTTCTTGTGTAAACTTGTGTGAGAGAGAGTTTTTGTCTTGGGAGATCTACCTCCAAGGGTGAATGCTTAAGAGACTTGTTGGCTGGACCCTCTTGAGAAGGATTCGACGTCAGAACTATGGTTGTATTCTTCTTTGTTATTTATTAATAATAGATGACTATCATTATGGTTCCACTCTCATTGTTTTATGTTTGATGTTGAGTTATATCTTTTCTGACTGGTATATAATTGCATCTACTAGATTTTACGCTTGTTTTCATGTTGTTCTTTGCATGTGCAGGTGTCCAATCACGGAGATCGTGGGGATCGTGACTGGCCAAGGCAAAGGAACAAAGGCGACATCTCTTCGACGAACACTAGTGTTGGAATCCAAGTAGGTTCTCACCATCTACTTTTTATTTGCAATTAGGAACTTGCGTGATAGCATTGTGTGATTGTTGCTAGACCCAGTCTGGGCTAGAAGGGATCGTCTCTGTCCGCAGAGAGGATTTACCTCTACAACAAGGATGAATAAGAGAAGTACTTTGATAAGCCCTAAAGGGCTTATTGATCTGCATGAAGGAAGGTTAGGTAAAATAACCGACATCACAACCATCTCAGGGTGCAGAAAATTGGTTCCTGCATCCCCCCATACTTCTTTGGGTGAGACTTCAGTCCGTGCTCTACAGATTGATGCCGAAAGGGCCAGTAGTGTAGGGATTTTCTTGGCTACTTAATGCTAAACTTGGGTTAGGGCCCATCAAGCCAAAAAATGGTTGTATTGTAGTCTAGTTGGTCATGATGAGCACAACTGCCAGAGTTACGAATTGATGATGGACAGGACACCTGCATACAGGGTGCAAGCAGAAACGTGGCCTCCAGACCAAGGCATTGGAGGAGCATGAGGCGAGTATTAGGGGCATGGACGAGGCCGAGGTGGAGGAGGACATGGTAGAGGTTGAGGGCAGATTATTTGTTGCAATTGTGGAGGACCAGGACACTACGCACAAGACTTCTCGAATCCGACGCGGCTATCATTCTGCTATTGTACTCAGTTTGACCATGCGACGGAGGATTGCCCTATATTGTTAGTCAAGATATGTGAGAAGGGGGCACAACCTCAACAATTGACTCAAGACCTACAGATGATGAGGGCTGAGCCTTGCAAGGAAGACCCCAAGGTAAATATTGTGCTGCAGAGTGGAGTGACGACTGGTGAGGATAAGTGGAAGCAATCCGAAGAAGGTAAGTGGGTCTGCAAAGGACCAGAAAAGGAGACCGGGTTTGATCTAGAACATGCAAAAGAAACATTTATGGAAGCAAACAAAAGTTTCGTTGAGGCCTCTACCTCAGGGAGTCAGGAGAAATTGGTTGAAGAAATGGACCCGTCCATGATTACCATGTTCTTGGAGACCTGCATGAAACTGCTCCATGATAGTAAGGCTGTGAAGGGACTGCAGGAGCTGATCAATAGGTGCGCTGGCAAGGAAACCACTACTGATGGACCGTGCGTAGTTAGGAAGCTTGGTAAGCATAAGGCACGAACTGGATGTGAGATGAGACTCACCGCACAGATAGGAGAATATGAAATGGACCAAGTTATCTTGGACCTAGGGTCCGACGCGAATGTTTTGCCAAAACAGACATGGGAAAGAATGGGGAGACCTGCACTACAGTGGTCTCCGATTCAGTTAAGGATGGAGAATCAGCATAAAATCATCCCAATGGGGAGGTTGCAGGGGGTAATAGTTAATATTGAAGGCACGAGCGCACTAGCAGATTTTGAAGTAACAGAGATTGTGGATGACATCAATCCCTACCCTGTGCTCCTTGGGATCAATTAGGCCACTGACATGAACGGCGTAATCAACCTGAAGAAAAAAAAGATGATATTTGAGAATAAATCACTCTGCGCAGTGGTGCCACTGGACCTTACAAAAGGACCGTGCTACACTGATCCGGTCAGTGATTATGAAAGTGATGACGATTTAGACTAGATTTACAAGATAACGACGCGAGATCAGGATTGGGTGAATCCAATAGCAGACGGACGTATTGCATGGGACCACGAGAACTCTTGCACATTAGATTCAAACGAAGAACTAGATCACTGATAGATTCGACTACATGAAGTATCTACGTTGCTCTGTAATATGATGACCAAGCCATTGCACTATGTATCATCAAAGGTAAGAAATCTTCCTTACTATGATGGGTGAACTGATGTTGATTACTTTTTGGATGCATTTGAAAGGGAAGTACCAGAGAAGCATCACTTCTAGGCCTTAGATTGGGTGCTATGCCCGCAAGATGGTGGGGTACGCACAAATATAGTTTTGATGATTGACGTGAATATAGGAGGATGATGAGGGTATGCTTTGGCCATCTGAAGGTACTATTAACAGAAAAATATGATGGGAGAAATTATCTACATGACCATTTGGCCAAATGGACTGAAGTATATGGAGCGAAGCCTCAACCGGAATGGGTCCATTTGTTTTGTCATACCTTGGGTGTTATACCAATGAATTGGTACTTGGAGACAAAACTCCATCATGGCACTAGAGAATGGGATGTTTTGCACCAAGGATTTTTGCCGACGTTCAGTTTTGAGGATGGATTTGACTCTATCGATGAAGCGTTGTAGGAGGTTAAGACAACAATCTTTAAGACACTGCAAGATCCTCTAGATTTTATTCAACCTGATTAGACCACCCAACTGATCCACACGCTGGAGTGTTACAATGTAACAGCGAAAGAAGACAACAAAGACCCAAGAAAGATTAATATCCCGGAGGCTGAAGGTCACTGCGAAGTTGAAGGATCGCAACTAGAGAACCTCGACATTATAGAGCTTCTCAAAACTAGACAGGTTAACATTGGCATGGAAGCAGAGCCAATGTTTGCAAAGATTGGGGACTATTGGGACAACACGACAGTAGTTAAGGTCGCCAAACTACTCCGCGAATATCAAGATTTGCTTCCCACAAAGTTTTCAGATATGAAAGGGATAATAGGGGACCTGGGTGTCATGAAGATCACCCTAAAACTAAACATGAAACCTGTGAAGCAAAGACCGTACCGCCTCAATCCGAAGTATAAATAAAGGATCCTCTTAGAGCTAGACAAGATGCTTGTGGTAGGTATTATTGAACTAGTGGAAGAATCTAATTGGGTAAGCCCAAAAGTGGTTCAACAAAAGAAGCAAAAGGAAGAAAAAACGATATGCGTAGATCTTAGGAAGTTGAATGATGCATGCGTGCATGATCCCTTCCCAAATCCATTCACTGATGAGGTCTTGGATAATATTGGTGGCCAGGAAGCATATTTGTTCATTGATGGGTTCTCTATGTACCATCAGATCAAGATCGCGCTAGAGGATAGAAGTAAGATGACCTTCGTGACTGAATGGGGATGCTTCTAGTATACGGTGATGCCTTTTTGGCTGAATAATACGTCGACGATATTTTGTGCATAGTCATCGCAACGTTCAAGGACTTCATTCATAAATTTTTGGAAGTATACTTTGACGATTGGACAGTGTTTGGACTGGTAAAGTGCCATGTGGAAAGTCTGCGCTTGATGCTAGATACATGCCGAAGGTACCAGATCACGCTCAATCTGAAGAAATGTTTGTTTTGTGTCCCTTTTGGGATCTTGTTGGGCCATGTGGTATGTAGACAAGGCTTGATGGTAGACCCTGCAAAGATCACGGTCATAATCAATTTGGAGGTGCCAAGGAGTGTGAAACAACTGCACACAACATTGGGGCATATGAGATACTATAGGAAATTCATCAAGAGCTATGCCCAGATCACCATGCCGATGGAAAAACTGTTAAAGAAGGATGTTATGTTATGTTGGAATGAAGAATGCTAGAAGAGCTTGGATGTGCTAAAGGAGAAAATGGTCACCGCTGTTGACACCTAATCATCAAGATTGGGTGAATAAATGTAATTGATATAAATAAATAATAAGAAATGTTACACAGTAATTTGTCACTGTCTTCCTGTCAGTCTTCCTATTGTGTCATGAGTTCAAATTAATCATGCTCATGCTCTCTAATGTTTCCAAATGACCCACTTTGCCAAAGTTTTTGCTATCATCGCGACTGTTGTCAAGATAAACACGCTGACGGGCGCTCCATAACAGATGGAATGCGCTGCCAACGCGGAAGCACACGTGTTTCCCGCGCTGGTCGAATTTCATGAGCCAACGCGTCTGTTATTCATATCTGATCGCGCTGACATGACCTTCTTTGTTATTCAGCTGCGATGTCAGCGCTCCAGTGCAGTTATGGACCCGCGCTGATCCAGTTTGGGCGAGTTTGTTCTAACAACCGGCCTTCCAGATGACTCCAGACCTGGTTGTTGGCCTTGTAAATGTCGCCCTCCCTTCTCTGGCATGTCTGTTTCGTCATTTGAGCCACCTTCCTTGGAGATAAGCTCATCCTCCCACCATTAATGGAGAATCCCTCTCCTATTTAAGCCTCTACCATTGCCATGAGCAGCTAGTTTTGGAATTGATAGTGCTTGGAGTGTTGCTGCTAGTGTGTGAACTTGATAGGTAGTTGGTGTGACAAGTGTGGGATTGCTAGAGAGCTTAAGGAAGGTTGTGAAGTGTTTCTTTCTTGTGTAAACTTGTGTGAGAGAGAGTTTTTGTCTTGGGAGATCTACCTCCAAGGGTGAATGCTTAAGAGACTTGCTGGCTGGACCCTCTTGAGAAGGATTCGACGTCAGAACTATGGTTGTATTCTTCTTTGTTATTTATTAATAATAGATGACTATCATTATGGTTCCACTCTCATTGTTTTATGTTTGATGTTGAGTTATATCTTTTCTGACTGATATATAATTGCATCTACTAGATTTTACGCTTATTTTCGTGTTGTTCTTTGCATGTGCAGGTGTCCAATCACGGAGATCGTGGGGATCGTGACCAGCCAAGGCAAAGGAACGAAGGCAACATCTCTTCGACGAACACTAGCGTTGGAATCCAAGTAGGTTCTCACCATCTACTTTTTATTTGCAATTAGGAACTTGCGTGATAGCATTGTGTGATTGTTGCTAGACCTGGTCTGGGCTAGTAGGGATCGTCTCTGTCCGCAGAGTGGATTTATCTCTACAACAAGAAATATGAACAGTCATCAGGAGATGAAGTGAATAGTCTCTCCCTCATGTATATAATAAAGACCAACCTGAAGGAATAAAATATGAATTGATTTGGTGGAGTTACTGCCTGGCCTGACATGGTATCAGAGCTAGCTCCATTTTTGGCATCTCCTTCTAGTCTTGTAACTCCCTTCTGCCAATTTTTTTGCAGTCTGTCCACTGCCCCCTCCACAGTCGCTGCCCATTAAACGCTGCCACTGTTTAAATGCTGCAAATCTTTGACATTATTCTCTGCCTTCTGTTGTAACTCCTCTCTTCCGTGACAGGGTCTTTGATTCCCTAGATGCACACTGATTTCTTTGTATTTCCTTGCTCGCTCTCCCTCTTCGAATTTTCTTGTCATTTTCTTCATACCTGAAATTTTCGTGGGATGTCATTCTTCTCACGAATATTTTTTCCCCACTGTTATACTTAGCGTTGTTGACAGAATGATTGCTATCATAGAGACATGTCGAGTAGTTTCCAGAGGCAATAGTCCTTCTTCAATAGGTTCCCAAGCATCAGTCATGCTTGTCGAGCTGAGTGTTGTGTTCTGATACAATCCAGGAACCTTCTGTTTTATAATCTCTGCGGTAGCCACGGTCTTGCTTATTGCTTGTCCCATTGCTTTCAATACAATTTTTGGCGCCTTTTTTCTCCTCCAAAAGACTGGTGGCATAACTGATGTAATTTCTGATTAAACCCTTAGTGGTGGTCCGAATCTCATTTTCACTAATGGCCACTTGAATCCTTGGCTTCTCTACTCTTTGATACCTGTCTATCGCTCTCCCCATGACAAATTTCATTCTCAAACTAGATTATAAGTTTGATGTTGCATCGTTTGGTATGTTGATAGCACAATGGGAATGTTGTTGAGTGGTGGTTTGTAGACTATGCTGAGGAAAGGAGAATGACAAGGCGTGGTTGCTGAAGAAGACCTCCACACAGTGTAACCATGGTTGCGGAATAGACCTCCACGCAGCTTAACCATTGTTGCTGAGGAAGACCTCCAAGTAGCGTAACCATGGTGCCTCCACACAGCGTAACCAGTGTAACCATGGTGCCTCTGGAGCCCGTGCATTGATATAACTCGTGGTGCGTGGTGTGCTAGTGATTGAAGCAAAACGGTGAGCGTGCTCCCACAGCAAAACGAATGCAGGCTCAGTTTCCATTGTAGAGCTCGGGTTGCATGCTTGTTTATTGTCTGTGATATGCGTTAATCAACCAAAATCGTTGGCGTTGCAGTGTTTTCTTTGCTATATTTAATATCATATTTTTTGGTATCTATATATCTATATATATATATATATATATATATATATATATATATATATATAGATATATATATAGATATATATATAGATATATATATATAACGCTGATATATATATAAAGGATTCCAAGCCACTGTTTTGGTACATGTAAAGCCATTGTTTTTGGTACATGTAAACCACATTGTTCCATTATCTCACTATCTTGGAATTATAGTTCTTCTGGTATTGTCGATTTTGGTCAATCATTGACAAATTTTTCAATGCATTCAATCATATCTGTTGTGGGAGTAGTTCTCAGTGGAAAGGAGAACTATCCTGAGTGGTCCAGGAAGATACAACATACCCTCATTTTCAATGAGTTGTGGAAAGGAGTATGTGTTGGAGACGGAGACAAAGAACCAGAACAACCTACCTCTGAAAAAGAGTTCGCCATTTGGGAAAATAAGAACAACAAAGCCTATGCATTAATTGCAGCATTTGTAAGTGAAGAGGTGAGTCGGCATATTTCGCCATTTTCAACTACTTTTGAAGCCTTACAAAAGTTGAAAGAACTCTATGACTCACATTCTGCACTTGAAGTTGTTCAACTCATGATCAAACTCTTCACTATTGAATTGCAAAATAATGATCCTCTTGTTCTTGCATCCGAAGTAAAATCTATAATGCATGATATCAAAGCCACTAAGCTTGAATTGGATATTCCTCTTATTGCTATCTCAAGGCACTTTATCTTACTTACTCCAATTATCTTGAGTCATTGCAAGAAAATGGAAATCTCAAAGATATTACCTTTGACTCTCTTGTGAAAAAATTTGTTGAAAGAGAGAAAGCTTTTGGAAAGAAGACAACCCCTAAATCTTCTGAAGAGGCTGTGTCCCTTGCTCATAGAGAAAAGAATCCTGCTCAAGATTCCTCCAGAGGAAGAGGTGGTCGAAGAGGAAGAGGAAGATATTTCAGAGGCAGTGGGGGCCAACACTCTCAAGGAGAAAAGTCAAATTTGCACTGCATACGCTGCAAAAGAAATGGATCACATGATGCCTCTACATGCAAAATACCTTGGGACAAAATTGAGCAGCAAAGAAATCAACCCAAAGGTAAAACTAATGACACAGACAAAGGTAAAGCACCTGAATCCGCTCACTATGTTGTGGCACACTGTAATATTGGAGTAAATGAAGACTTATTTCATGCTTCACTTGCTTCTTGGAAAAATGATTGGTTGCTTGATTCAGGAGCAACTTGCCACATGACTCATAGAAAATATTTTTTTGAAGAATTTACTGACAATGTTAATGGAGCATTTTACTTTGTAGACCAATCAAAAATCAGGCCATCAGGGCTTGGCACAATCAGGCTCAAATTGCCTAGTCTTCCAAAATTTCTTCTGCATCATGTTCTATATCTCCCACAGCTGAAGAGAAACTTGTTGTCCTTGGTCCACATTCGCCGACAAGGTCACTCCATTCATATTTTTGATGGCAAGCTTGAGGTGAGAAAAGCATCTGACCACTCACTCGTCATGAGGGGAATAGAAGAAGAAAGGCTTCTCAAGCTGCAAGGTACCTCTGTGTTGAAAATGCAACAAGATGATGGAGCTTAGTGGAAAGGAGTCGCCTTCACTAAGTGGTCTCGCAGGCTATTTTTGGCGCAAAGTCTATTTTTAGACTATGTCTATTTTTAGACATATGGATAATGGTCTATGAGTTTCAGGATGCTATTTGTGGATGATTGGTCATGTTGGTAAAAATAGATGGACTTCTATTTTTAGACATATGGGCGGAGTCTATTTTCAGACTGCCAGGCTAAAAATAGAACAGTCGAATATTATTAGCTCTTAATAATATTTGGATTATAAACATTATCTTAGCTTCTTGGAGCACTTCAGTTCGAGCTACGAATGTGGCACATGCAACTGTCAGAAGGAAATATGCTTTTCTTATGGGTCAGTTGAGCTATTGCATGATGGACTTCAGTTAGAACTCAAGTGGTTGATTTTGGTGGAGTTGATTGAGGAGTTGATGGAGTTGTGTTTAGTTTGACTTAGTTGAACTAGTTGTATTTAGTCTAACTGCAGAATACACTAGTGATGAGTGATGTGAATTAATTATTAATTAATTCACTAATTATTAACTCATAAATCAACTAAAGAATACATCAGTTAACTCAGTGCATGGACATTTCAGTGGAGACAAGTGTTAGAGGTGGGTGAAAGAGTGAGACTACTGTCAGTTGTGACTATAGTTGTGCATGAGATTTGCACAATCAATGGATTGAGTATTGCCAATGAGGATTGCATGGTTCAGCCAAGGGAAATACGAGTTTAGATCAGCCATTCTCATCTATTCTCATGCAGGATTGCGTAGTGGAGGCAGGCAAGCAGCGGAGGAGATTTGAACCTGTGATTGATTTAGATCTGAGCTAGTTTGTGCGTAACAGGTGGAGATAGTACTGAGTACTTGCGATGAGTATTGTACTATGTATTGTTACATGTTATCAATCAATATAATATATAGATAGTGTGGGGTTTTTAGCTGTATGCTTTCCCTGGTTACATACTGTGTTGATATGTGTTATTGATGTGTTTCAATGTGCGCATGCGAATGTTTTGATTCTGCAAATTGATGATCAACGTAGAGGAGGTTATGTATTATGCATGCATTCCGCAATAGTGTATAATCAAGATAATCTCTGTGAATAAGTGTCATATTATTCAAAATTTCTACATGGTATCAGAGCAGAGTTGATCATCAGATCTATTATTCAGAAAGTGATTACATTTTATTTCTTCAGGCAGAGTCTGTAATCGGGCCAGGTAGCCTCTGGATTCATCCTTCTTTTGGAAGGTGAGATATCCGATAAAAGCCCATACAGTCAATCTCTGTACAAGAAATACTTTGTTCTCACGAATTTTATATCAGAAGCGGTTGAGTTTTGAGATGGTGGAATTCAAATTTGCAGCAGTGTTTTCTTGGTGTCGAAGTTGAAATGTCTTTCAACGGATTGCGATTAGAGTATGCCCTTGAAGGCAGCTCGAATTATATTGCATGGAAAGACAGGATGGAGGCGGTGTTAGATGACAATGGGTTGAAGGAGTTCATAGATGCTGAGGTCCCAAAGCCTACTGATGCTGCTCACGTTGAGGCTTGGCAAAAGAAGACAACAAATTGTCGAAGGATTCTATTGGAGGGCATGAAGGATCACATTGTATCCAGCCTGCATGGAAAGGATTCTCCATACTTGATGTGGAAAGTGCTGACAGATTTATTCCAAAGCAAGAGTGACCAGAGGAAGTTGGCGCTCAAGGATAAACTCAGAAACATTAAGTGTGAGAATGGAGACAGTATGCCCAAGTATCTCATGAAGTTCACCCAATGCCGGGATGAGCTGGGAAGTGTGGGGGTGACTGTCGATGATGAGGACTTGGTGAGCTTGGTTCTCCTTGGTCTTCCGAAGAGTTTGCATTCCTATCAGGACTCTGTTAATGGTCATGAGAAATTGCCAAGATGGGAGAGACTTTGGTCGGATCTTGTGCAAGAGGAGATCAGGCAGAATACCAGGGACTGATCTTCATCAAAGGCATCTGATGAAGAAAATTGCGCTTTGGCTACCGAAGCAAAGAAGGGGAAGGAGAAGGGTTCTCTTTCTGAATCCAGTTCTTCCAATGATGGGAAGAAGGTTGACAAATTGAAAGTGCGATGCTTTCGTTGTCATGAGGGTGGCCATTATGCTTCAAATTGTCCACGGAGGAAATCCAAGAAGGGATCCGGGGAAGGATCTGAAGGTGAGGCACTTGCTTCACAGTTTGAGTTGGATTTCACACTCTTTGCATGCATGGTTTCATCCATGGTGGGAAGTGGTTGGTTTCTTGACAGTGGAGCTTCTTTCCACATGACCGGTGACAAAGTTTTGTTCAGTACTTTGGAGGAGAAAGATCTCCAGATACTCATAGCGATGGGTAATGATGAGAAGTATAGTGTCTCAGGTGTAGGCACGATTATTTTTTAGAGGGAGCATGGAGCTCGCCTTACCTTGACCGATGTCAAGTATGTACCAGGACTGAAGAGAAACTTGGTGTCGATCGTGATGCTAGAAGACAGAGGTTGTGATGTAGTCTTCAATAAGGGAAAGGTTTTCCTTAGACACATCATCACTAGACAGGTGAAGCAGATTGGTTCACGGGTCAAGAACCTGTATGCTCTTGAGGTTCAAGATGCATGCAAAGCCTTGAGCAGTGAGGAAACTGATGGAGACTTGGTGGTTGAGAGGGAGCGTATATTACCTCTCAACATGCAGAGCCAAAAGAAGTCTCAGACGATTGTGGAGGAGCCACGATTGGTGCAGCAGCTTCAGGAGGTTGTGGAGTAGCCACAACAAGGGAAGCTGAGAGGAGATTGAGTAGAGACATCTACTGATGCAGAGACCTCCAGTAGGGGGAAACTTCGAGCCAGGTGGGCTGAGGGATCACATGCAACCATACCTCCAGGTAGAAGGTGGGGCGATATAGAGTG
Source organism: Pinus tabuliformis (assembly GCA_031772625.1). Lineage (NCBI taxonomy): Eukaryota > Viridiplantae > Streptophyta > Pinopsida > Pinales > Pinaceae > Pinus > Pinus tabuliformis. The sequence goes on along the minus strand of CM062816.1, from coordinate 750,046,218 downwards.
ATCATCCCAAGGAGGAGGGGCAGGATCCTTGAGGTACCCAACCTCTTGGATGAGACCTTGCTACAGGAGCCCCAATGTGGAGTAGCAGGAACTGACTAATTGGGTAGAGACAGATGTGGATGGAGTGGCAGAGAGAGAGACAGTGTAGGGAATCCCAGGATAGCGCATAGCTAGCAGGCTGCAGCAATGCCAAAGGCACAAGTGTTTTGCACAGTGCTAAGTGGCACAGAGAAGTGTGCAATGGTGCGAGATGCATGGAGATGTTGCAGTAGCACAGATGTCAGAGAGGGAGCACTTTTCGGCAGCAGGTAGAGCTTTAGCATCAGAGTATGTTCCTAGCCCAACAAAGTGGTCAGTTGGGAGTGTTTTTGTTCCAAGTGTTGTTGGAGCAAGTGGACCGGGCAAATGTGTTGCATGCAGAACATTCCAAAGTTATAGGATAGGGGTTGCAAATAATCCATATCTTGTTGAGAGGGAGTTTTGAAAATGAAACAAGATGATGGAGCTTAGTGGAAAGGAGTCGCCTTCACTAAGTGGTCCCGCAGGCTATTTTTGGCGAAAAGTCTATTTTTAGACATATGGATCATGGTCTATGAGTTGCAGGATGCTATTTGTGGATGATTGGTCATGTTGGTAAAAATAGATGGACTTCTATTTTTATACATATGGGCGGAGTCTATTTTTAGACTGCCAGGCTAAAAATAGAACAATCGAATATTATTAGCTCTTAATAATATTTGGACTATAAACATTATCTTATCCTCTTGGAGCACTTCAGTTCGAGCTACGGATGTGGCACATGCAATTGTCAGAAGGAAATACGATTTTCTTATGGGTCAGTTGAGCTATTGCATGATGGCCTTCAGTTAGAACTCAAGTGGTTGAGTTTGGTGGAGTTGATTGAGGAGTTGATGGAGTTGTGTTCAATTTGACTTAGTTGAACTAGTTGTATTTAGTCTAACTGTAGAATACACTAGTGATGAGTGATGTGAATTAATTATTAATTAATTCACTAATTATTAACTCATAAATCAACTAAAGAATACATCAGTTAACTCAGTGCATGGACAGTTCAGTGGAGACAAGTGTTAGAGGTGGGTGAAAGAGTGAGACTGCTGTCAGTTGTGACTATAGTTGTGCATGAGATTTGCACAATCAATGGATTGAGTATTGCCAATGAGGATTGCATGGTTCAGCCAAGGGAAATACGAGTTTGGATCAGCCATTCTCATCTATTCTCATGCAGGATTGCGCAGTGGAGGCAGGCAAGCAGCGAAGGAGATTTGAACCTGTGATTGATTAAGATCTAAGCTAGTTTGTGTGTAACAGGTGGAGATAGTACTGAGTACTTGCGAGGAGTATTGTACTATGTATTGTTACATGTTATCAATCAACATAATATACAGATAGTGTGGGGTTTTCAGCTGTATGCTTTCCCCGGTTACATACTGTGTTGATATGTGTTATTGATGTGTTTCAATGTGCGCATGCGAATGTTTTGATTCTGCAAATTGATGATCAACGTAGAGGAGGTTATGTATTATGCATGCATTCCGTAATAGTGTATAATTAGGATAATCTCTGTGAATAAGTGTCATATTATTCAAAATTTCTACACTCTGCTTGTGCACAACATTTCTCATACAATTCTCATTATGAAGAAGGTACACTTCCATCAATTTTATTATGGCATGCTAGATTTGGACATTTGAACTATGATAGCCTCCACTTGTTGAAGAAAAATGGTGTTGCTGGTTTGCCTACAATTCCTAGGAAATTTAAGCAATGTGATGCTTGCATTCTAGGAAAGCATAGCAAATAGTCTTTTCATGATTCACATTCAAGAGCACATAGAAAACTTGAACTCATTCATTTAGATTTATGTGGTCCAATGCCTGTTCCTTCTGAAGATGGAAATAAATATATGATGACATTTATTGATGACTACACCAGAATGTGTTGGGTTTATTTATTGAAGAACAAATCTGATGCTTTTCAAACATTCAAGAACTTTCATAAATGGATTGAAAATGATGCACAATATCATATTGGGTCTATTCGCACTGATAATGGAAAATAATACACATCAAATGAATTTGAAAACTATCTTCACCAACATGGGATCAAACATCAAACAACTGTGCCTTATAATCCCCAACAAAATGGTGTAGCTGAAAGAATGAATAGGACAATCTTAAATATGGTACGCTCCATGGTCTTCTTCAAAAATGTAAAAATAATGTTTTGGGCTGATGCTGTTCTATGTGTTGCATATATAAAGAATAGATGTCCATCTAATTCTATTAGAAACAAGACTCCATATGAAAGGTGGTATGGGCACATTCCTTCAGTAAAGCATCTTAGGGTCTTTGGTTCCACCTATTATGCCTTGATACCCAAGGTACATAGAAACAAACTTGGTGCAAGAAGTCGTAAGTGTATCTTCCTGGGGTATTCAAACACCTCCAAAGCATACCGTCTCTATGATGAAGTCAATAAAAGGTTTGTTGTATCTAGTGATGTAATCTTTCTTGAATCATCCAAAACTGACAATGTTGTTGAGCGGTAACTTGATCGCTTGGATAGATTCACAAATGCAAAATCATTTCAAGAATTTGATAATCAGATTCCACATCTTGAAGGGGGGATTCTTATACTAGATCAACATGTGGAATCTTCTTCTGAAGAAATCTCTCCCCCTCATGAAACTCCAACAATGGATGATGCTTTAAGTGATGTGATTAATAGAATTGGGAGACTCAATCTTGATTCAGTCCCAACTCAATCAACGAAGCAGCCTGGACCATCTGAGAAAGGTCCTCCAAAGTGGCTGACAAAGACACTTGAAAGTGTTCATTTTGATGAGGTTGGAAAGACAGGAACTAGAAATTCAAACCGGAAAAATGGAGGTGATGTAGATGACTCTAATTCACCTGTTGATATGGATGTTTCTTATGATTGTGAATTGAATTTGTCTATAGATTTTGAACCAACTTCCTTCAAAGAAGCTGCTTCTCATGATGAATGGAAAGAAGCGATGCAAAAAGAGTATGATTCCCTCGTAAAGAATGGCACTTGGAAGCTGGTTGATCCTCCATTAGGAACCAAACCAATTGGCTGCAAGTGGGTCTACAAGAACAAGTATAAAGCTGATGGCTTACTTGACAAGCATAAAGCCAGGCTTGTGGAAAAAGGTTTTGAATAGAAGGAAGGGGTCGATTATGAGGAGACTTTTTCCCCCACAGCAAAATCGGCTACCATCCGGACACTCTTTTCCCTAGCAGCTCAGAACGGTTGCAAAGTCCATCAAATGGATGTAAAAACTTCATTCTTGAATGGAGATCTAAAAAAGAATGTTTTTATGTCCTAGCCTGAAGGATTTGCTGTGAAAGGACATGAACATAAAGTATGCAAACTTTTGAAATCCTTGTATGGCCTCAAACAAGCACTGCGAGCCTGGTATGAAAAACTAACTAAGCACCTTCTAAAACTCAATTTCAAACATTATGATCTTGATGATGCAACTTTATTTTTCAAGAAAGTTGGCAAAATAGTTGTATATCTTGTGGTATAAGTATATGATCTTTTGATGACAGGGAACAATGAAAGCTACATTGCATCCATAAAGAAGGAATTGCGGAAAACTTTTGAAATGACTAATTTGGGCTATGTTCATTACTATCTTGGTATTGAAGTAACTCAACATCCGAAGTCCATATTTCTTTCTCAAAAGAAGTACATTGGAGATCTGTTGAACAGGTTTGGCATGACAGAATGCAATCCTCTTACTACTCCAATGGAACAAAACTTAAAGCTCACATGTATTGTAGGAAAAGAATTTGAGGATGCAACAAAGTATAGACAGCTTGTAGGAAGTCTCAACTACCTAACTACTACCAGACTGGACATTTCGTTTGTTGTTGGAATCCTCTCCAGGTTTATGCAAAATCCTTGTGAGGGACATTGGTCTGCTGCAAAAAAATGTTCTAAGGTACTTGAAGGGAACTCAAGACTTTGGAATCAAGTATACACAGGTGGACAACTTCAGCTTGATTGGATACTCTGATTCAGACTTCAATGGAGACAAAGAAACTGGGGTATCTACTTCAAGATATGCTATGAGTCTTGGATCAGGAGCTGTCTCTTGGAGATCATGCAAACAATCAGTTCCAAAAGATTCCACAACAGAAGTAGAATATGTGGTAGCAGCTGAGGCAACAAAAGAAATTGTGTGGCTTAGGAAAATTCTTGAATATTTGCAGGTAAAACAAGTACAATCAACTCCTCTCATGATTGACAATACCTCTGCAATAAAGTTGGCCAAAAACCCAAAGTTCCATGATCGAACAAAGCACATCAATACTAAATATCATTTGATTCAACATCATGTTGAGTCAAAAACAATCCATCTTCATCATTGTTCCACTAATGAGAAAATTGTAGACATCTTCACCAAAGCGCTTTGAAGGGAAAAGCTTGAACGATTCAAAATGATGCTTGCACTCACCAACATCCCTTCAGATTAAGGAATGTTGACACCTAATCATCAGGATTGGGTGAATAAATGTAATTGATGTAAATAAATAATAAGAAATATGAACAGTCATCGGGAGATGAAGTGAATAGTCTCTCCCTCATGTATATAATAAAGACCAACCTGAAGGAATAAAATATGAATTGATTTGGTGGAGTTACTGCCTAGCCTGACAACCGCGTTGATCCTAGTCTTCCCAAATTGGAAGAAGGAATTTCATGTGCATGTGGACACGTCATGTATTGCACTGGGAGTAGTATTGACACAGGGCGGTGAAGGGGACTTGGATCACCCCATAGCGTTCGCAAATAGGAAGTTGTCCAAAGCTGAGAAAAATTATTCCATGACAGAGCGCGAACGACTAGCTATGGTGTACGTGCTCCGGAAGTTCAAGAATTATTTGTTAGGCAGACATTTTAAGATGTATACAGACCATTCAGAATTAAAATACTTGGTCAAAAAGCCTATGTTGGGGGGGAAGATATGCAGGCGGTTTTTTTTGTTCCAGGAGTATGATTTTGAAGTTATTGCGAAACGAGGACGCTTGAATGTTGGACCGAATCATCTGTCACGCATTGAAACAGGAGAGGAACCTACGAATTTGGAGGAAGGATTACCCAACGCATAGATATTTGCAGTACGTGTCACAGATAGCCACTTTGAAGATATTATACACTTCCTGACGACAGGTACGGTTCCAGAAGGATATACAAGCCAACAGAAGAAGGAACTAATGATGTGTGTGACAAAATTTTTTGTCATTGCAGGGCACTTGTACAAAATGGGATCAGATGAAATATTGCGATGTTATGTGCCAGAGTTTGAACGAAACAACACCGTCGTTGAGGCTCATGGTGGAGCCACGGGAGGTCATTATGCAGGAAAAGCAATAGTGCAGAAGATTCTACGTGCTGGGTTATGGTGGCTGACCTTGCATAAGGATTCAAAAGCATATTGTAGGGCACACGATGCATGCCAAAGGACAGGCATACCCTCGTGTAGGGATGAGCTGCCGCTGAATCACAGATATTGCTATATCCCTTCGAGAAGTGGGCAACTGACTTTGTAGGACCAATTTAGCCTCCAGGGAAAAAGACAGGTGAGCGGTACATCATCATTGCAATTGAGTACTTAACTACATGGGCAGAGGCATGGCCTATGAAGGACTATACAAGCACGACAACAAACAAATTCATCTTTGAGTATGTGCTCAAAAGGTTTGGTTGTCCAAAAATTTTAATGAGCGATCGCAGTACACACTTTCTTAATGAGACGATTAGCATGATGACAAAGGAATTTTAGGTCTACCATCAAAAGAGCACGCCATATCATCTACAGGCTAATGGGACAGTGGAAGCATTTAATAAAATATTGGAGAGCATGCTCATAAAGGTTTGCAATGCTCAACGAAATGACTGGGATGTTTGCATACCCACGGTGCTATGGGTTTATAGAACGACTTGCAAGAAGTTGACTGGACAAACGCTGTTCAGACTAGTTTATGGCATGGAAGCTATGATGCCGATGGAGTACATTGTACCTTGTCTGTGCATAGTGGAATTCACAGGAGTGGCGAATCGCGGAGCCCTGGAGGAGAGGCTCGTGCAACTAACAGGACTTGAAGAAGATAGATTTCTAGCTGGATTCCATCAACAATTTCAAAAGGAGCATGAAAAGGCATGGCACGATCAACACATCAAATTGCGCACCTTCAAGGTAAATGATTTAGTTATATTATATGACAACAAGTTTGATAAATTTCTAGGAAAATTCTAAATGCATTGGCTAGGGCCATATGTCATCAAGGAGATTACCAATGGTGGAGCAGTTCAATTGGTAAAGTTGAATGGAGAACCATTCCCAGGGCGAGTGAATGGTAGCCGATTGAAGCCATACACTGGCGATCTGGCTAGATGACTACATGGTGGAAGCACAGTCTTAGTGCTCCAGGCAGTTGAAAGGAGGTGCGGGACTATAAAATACAATGCCCAGGTTGGGGAGTTGCACGATTGGGGACCAGCGTGGAATATAGGAATGTCACAGTGTCAGCAGAAATGCGCCAGAAGCTAAGCTATCCAAGAAGGGATTATGCAGGGCAACCGAAAAGTGACCGTTATGGTCACTTTTCATGACTTGACAATGGGAAAACGGCCAAATGGAGCAGGAGGGTAGAATTTAAGTCAGAATTTAAGGGCAAGATATATGAAAATATGTTGCCAATCCAGCATTTATGAACGAATTTTGGGGGGAATGGTCGGATGTGAATTCAAAAATGCCTATAAATTACAGGTGGCTGCCCAGCGAAAAACACTTGGCGTTTTGAGAATTAAGGTGTTGAGATCTTCGGCGCACATGAACCATGAGAACTTTGAAGCTTTGATAGCGAGTTCAGTGTTTGAAAGGTTGCCAAAAGAGATGCAAGAGTTGTTGTCCAGTATTATGTCGGCACTCGCAGAAACCGTGAGTGCAGGAGAAGCAATGGCAGCTGAGGGAGTTACCCAAAAAGTAGCAATGGAAGCTGAGGGAGTTGCCCCATAGGTTGAGAGTGTCAAAGTACCGGCCAAAGTGCCTAAATCACCGAGGACACCTAGGCCGAGGCCTATGCAAACCAAGGAGGGTCCAAAAGCAAAGAAAGATAAGCAGAAGGCACCACAACCAGTGCGCGCATCACCCAGAAAGCACCCATAGAAGGAGAATCCCACTACACAGGAGAAGGGCAAGGTAATTGACCTAGAACTTGAAGTAGATGTTGAAGAAATCCATATGGGTGAGGAAGATATTAACATGGGGGAGGAGGATGTTGACGTTGAAGGGTCCGACCCTATCTCCAAACTGCTCGAATACATTCCTCCACGCAGAGGAAAAACAAAGGTTCTGAAGGACATTGATGAAAGTAAGGTCACGCTGCATACACCCTTACTGCCAAACAAAATCATCTTTAAAGGACCGTGCCTGGGGTGTTTCCCCCAATTAAAATTAGAGGATTGGGATCTGGCTGATATGAAACGCTTTCCCCACTTAGCGATGGATCAACTCATGCATCGTGTCTTCTACAAAGACTCGGGTGTGACCACGCTAGACCCAAGAAAGTGGGAAAAAGGGGTGGATAAGGCTGGTATGTTAAACATGCTATGGGTACTGCATTAAAACCACATGCCATAACCATGATAGTGATCAAGCAATTGCTGTGCTTGGTGCATGATGGGTGCCTGTGGCTAGAGGAGCCGATACCGATCACTGACATGCTGATCCATAGGATCACTCGGTTGTCGCACACAGGAGAAAATTTGGCCATGGCATTTGGAGGAAAGGCAGGTGAGCATGACCTCGTCGAAGCAATGAAGGATAAATTTGAGCTTGCAAAGAAGTCACGCGGCTACTCCATCACTAGCATAAACAACCCTGCGGTCAAGGTAGCCGCTCGGATCTTGGAAGGAAAGATTATGAGGAAGTGTCACATAGATGAAGTGCCAGCACTCGTAGTGTCATAGCGGCCCAGTGTGCGGAGGGCGTATAGTTCAATTGGGCGTGCTACCTCTGTAGCGAGTTCCTCGCAAATTGTAGAGAGGCACAGGAGCAAAGCAAGGTGTTTCATTGCACATGGCTGCTGCTATCCATAGTCTTGGTCGTGTGGGAGTTATGAGAGGATATTTAGTTTCCTCCAGTCGCAGAGGACCTGCCGGAAGCAACAAAGTTCACTTCACTCTGGGCTACAAAGGACCTCCAAAGGGTCAAGGACAGCAAGGTCTTTCGAATCTTGATGGAGATGAGTATTCACATGGCCATCAACCACAACCAGCGGTTGTCATAGACAGTTTATGATCAGTTGACAGAGTATGTGGAGTTCAAGACGGACTCCCACCATGTCTTCATGCGTACGTGGAAGGATCCTGAACAAAAGTGGTACGACCTTCCATACCTGGCCACATACGATGTGATCGCAACGGTTCTTGATCGTTGGTCGGCAGATTGGCACACCTCTTCAGAATTGAAATCTGGGTCTAGCAAGTCTACAACACAGTGAAAGAAGGAAGAGGGCAAGCGGAAGATGGAAAAACTAGCAGAAAAGATGAAGAAGGAGGCTGAGGACAAATCTAGGGCAGAGCACGCTACCCAAAAGCAAACAGAGGAAGAAGAGGAGTGCAAATCTGACAGGAGTTAGAAGTCGCCTTCCCCGAAAACATAAGAGGAGGAGGAATAGCAATCAGGGCAAGGAGGAGCGGACCCGGAGACTACTCCGTTCCAGATTAAGTGCAACAGGGAATCGGAGAAAGTATGACTGCGGAAGAAGTCCAAGGCTAGCAAGACTTCCCTCGACTTGATCACCTTGACAGAAGGTGATCTGAATGACATTAGTTATACGGTGAGGGATGCCACTGCGGAACTTCTAAAATAGTTCAAGCAGCAGCAAAAGTAGGCCTTGCGCGCCATTCAAATAGTCTACGTGAGCCGCAGATTCAAGTGGCACAAGTGCAAACCAGTGTGGGTCGAAGTATTGCGGCGTCAACCAGCTTGGCGCTTGGGACAGTTGAAGTAGTAGAAATGGTTCACCCCTTGGACCCCCGGTTTATTGTGCTGCCAAATGAAGCACTGACTGTGGAATCAAAATATGATAGGGCCACTATCCTCTCCCTCCAGAAGGTCAGGCTAAACTTAGCCATGCTTCCAAGAGAAGCCCTTCACACCCTGAACAATGAGCATTGAATGTCATCAGTGAGCAGAAGGTTAACAATGCCCAGATGTTTGCCAAGAAGACTTCTGCCATCAAGCTCTTTAAGGCTATCACTGCAAAGAATGAGCACAATACCAAGGTAGTGACAAAGGCATGCAGGTCTGTCCCCGAGCTAGATATTCCTGAAGATGTGCCAGTGGATGAACGAATTCGGAAGCTCACTGCCGGAGTGCACAAAGCGAGAACAGAGTTGGCCAAGGTTCAGTTGGACCTGAACCTTAAGATCACAGAACTTGTGTTGAGGGACCAAGCCCTCGACTCTTCCATAAGTAAAGGAGCAGTGCGAGGCTGCTGTTAGAGATGTAGTAGCCACTCTAGATAGCGCAGGGAAGGAGTGCACAACGCTCTTCGAGTAGGCGCTCGAAGTGGTTACTAATTTGTAGGAGGACCCCACCTTTCAAAGGTTGGAAACAAAGGCCCGGGAGCTACAGTAGAGATATGATGACGTCAAAGTGACGACATACACCGTCGCCCTTACACAGAGGTTAGCAAAACTATAGGAGGAAATGGTGCTAAAGGAGTCGGTGGATGCAACGCAATGCAAAGAGGGCATCCTCAAGGCCAGAATAGGGCCTTGTCTTGATGAATCCTATGTGATCATAGCCAGCATCAAAGGAAAACTAGCTAGTCTACAGGGAATGCAGTAGAAGGTATAGGCAAATGGCGCAGGGCTAGCAACGGAGCAGCTGGTCGAACAATGAAGCAAGCAGCGACGCAATGCACCGCCGAAGTTGCAGTGGTACAGATAGAGCTGGGAGGTATTCGCGACAAGATCTCTGCTCCAGCAGAGTGACTCAAGGGAGAGTCACTAGATTTGTGTTAGGAGCCTGTTGGGAATAGGTCCCCTGGGGTCAATTTTGGGGTTAAAAGCCCAAGTTTTGGGGCTAAAAGCCCAAGTTTTGTGTAAATTATCCACATTTTGTGGTTGCAAAGTGCAAAGATGTAAAGAGTTACTAAGGGTTTTCCTCCCTTCTGTTGAAAATGCAACAAGATGATGGAGCTTAGTGGAAAGGAGTCGCCTTCACTAAGTGGGCCCGTAGGCTATTTTTGGTGCAAAGTCTATTTTTAGACTATGTCTATTTTTAGACATATGGGCAGAGTCTATTTTTAGACTGTCAGGCTAAAAATAGAACAGTCGAATATTATTAGCTCTTAATAATATTTGGACTATAAACATTATCTTATCCTCTTAGAGCACTTCAGTTCGAGCTACGGATGTGGCACATGCAGTTGTCAGAAGGAAATATGATTTTCTTGTGGGTAAGTTGAGCTATTGCATGGTGGACTTCAGTTAGAACTGATGTGGTTGAGTTTGGTGGAATTGATTGAGGAGTTGATGGAGTTGTGTTCAGTTTGACTTGGTTAAACTAGTTGTATTTAGTCTAACTGCAGAATACACTAGTGATGAGTGATGTGAATTAACTATTAATTAATTCACTAATTATTAACTCACAAAGCAACTAAAGAATACATCAGTTAACTCAGTGCATGGACAGTTCAGTGGAGACAAGTGTTAGAGGTGAGTGAAAGGGCAAGACAGGTGTCAGTTGTGACTATAGTTGTGCATGAGATTCGCACAATCAGTGGATTGAGTATTGCCAATGAGGATTGCATGGTTCAACCAAGGCAAATACGAGTTTGGATCAGCCATTCTCATTATTCTCATGCAGGATTGCGCAGTGGAGGCAGGCAAGCAGTGGAGGAGATTTGAACCTGTGATTGATTCAGATCTTAGCTAGTTTGTGTGTAACAGGTGGAGATAGTACTGAGTACTTGTGAGGAGTATTGTACTATGTATTGTTACATATTCTCAATCAATATAATATACATATAGTTGGGGGTTTTCAGCTGTATGCTTTCCCCGGTTACATAGTGTGTTGATATGTGTTATTGATGTGTTTCAATGTGCGGATGTGAATGTTTTGACTCTGCAAATTGATGATCAACATAGAGAAGGTTACGTATTATGCATGCATTCCGAAAATAGTGTATAATCAGGATAATCTCTGTGAATAAGTGTCATATTATTCAAAATTTCTACACCTTCTTTTGTATAAGTGATATCAGCTTTAAAGATTTGCCCATGGTCTGCGGACCATGGGATTGTATAAAAAGGGAGTCTTAGAAGAGTCTAAGATAGTTCAGTTGGATTCAATAGAGTCTTGTTATGTTTTATGCATGGGTCTATGAGAGCTAAGAGAGAAGAGTCTTAGCATAGGAGGAGGCTCTGTAGCTAAGTGCATAGAGGCCTAGGGTAGAAGTCCGCAGCTGAGTGCGTGGACCCTTGCAGCTGTGTGCACAGGGTAGTTAGAGTCTATACTGGAGATCTTGATTACCAATAAAGAGAAGTACTATGGAATTACCAGTGTATTTTACTTTTGTTCATTACATGTGATTGTGTTATGTTGAATACTGGGTCTATGTTTTAATGCTATTCTGATGCGCGAATCTATTTATCTTACTTTGTCATATGAACACAAGTAAGAATAGTTGTTTACGCAAAGATAACCGTAATGCATGTTAAAGTTAACCAACACTTAAGTGAATCTGAATAAATATAGAAGTAGAGTAATTATAAAGGTGCATAAGTTCCTAATCTATCTATTTAGGGTCCGCGAAGGACAATCAGAGACTTTTGTAGAGGCTTCGAGGATGAATAAGATAAGTACTTTGATAAGCCCTAAAGGGCTTATCTATCTGCGCGAAGGAAGGTTAGGGCAAATAACTGACATCACAACCATCTCAGGGTGCAAAAACTTGGTTCCTGCATCCCCCCATACTGCTTCAGGTGAGACTTCAATCTGTGCTCCATAGATTGATGCTGAAAGGGCCAGTAGTGTAGGGATTTGCTTGGCTTCTTAAAGCGGAACTTGGGTCAGGGCCCATAAAGCCAACAAGAATTATGCAATCCTTCCCAGCAGTTGCCCAGTTTGTTGCTTGGTCTATCCTTGAAGTGCTTTTGATTTCAAGCTAACATTTGCATGCCATGAGTGTCCTCTCTATCTCCAGGTACAACAGTTGTTGAGCATCTCTTCAACAGTACAGGTAACATGGCTTCCAAGAAAGTTGCATCAAAGGATACTGTCGAGAGCAGCACTGGGGATGTAGTTGAATAGGTGTCAATGAACTTGCCAGTATATGCAGACACACAATTGTTCATAGAGAAGGACATGAAGATAACATGGTAGGAAATCAAGGATATATTTGTAGAGAGCTTCAAGGAAGATCTAGAAGATCGGCAAGTCTATGTCAACATCCACAAGTCAGGCTTATATAAGGTTGCATGCAGGTACCCCGCCTTCCCATGTGCGGACATCATTCAATGGATTGTCTCACATATAGATCTTGAGATGATGCCATTGAGCAGTGCCAGTGGAATACATCTTGCTACCTTTAGGACAAAAATTTATCATCAAATTTCTCACTTACCACAATCAATGAACCACATGGATGCACTTTTATTTTTCCCCCAACAGCAATGTGAACACTAGAGATATCATAAAGTGTTGGATGAAAGAGTTGTCAAAGTTCAAATCGACACCCAATCACGTTTATAAGACTAAGTCAATCAGAAAGGCCTACCAACTCTTGATCATCTTTTCATGCTGATTGTACAGTCAAGAGAGCACGAAGACCTTTCTGCAGAATTTGGTGGTTGTCTTGGACCAGTTGTCAAATGACGGAAGGTCATTCAACTAGTCGGATCTATTAGCTCTTTAGTTGAAAGTGCATGCGACTAATTCTCGGAATCCACCCAAGGATGAGAAAGTGAGATTCTATATGTCCATGTACCTACTTGATGCAATTTGTGCCCAACATCAGTTTCTTGTCATGGGTTGGACATGGACACCATCAGAGACTACTGTGAATATTTATTGCAAGTTTCTTTCTTAGTGCATATACTATGGAGTCATGGTGAGGCTATTTGACCATTTCATCATCCCAGTTTACAAGTTGATCTTTGAATAGGATCCACCTTGCATGTCCTAAGAAGCGATGGAGGACTTTTTTAGTTCGACACCAAAAACTACAATTTGTACGATCCCCACTTTACATGCAAGAACCACTGTGCAAAGGTGTATTATCCATGGATCCACGGGACATTTCAATGGGCAAAGGAAGATCCTTAGAGTTATTGTTACAACTCCTTTAATCTCAATGAACTAATCAGCATGGTTATAGAATGGAAAGCTGCTTTGCAGGCAGCAGCACTGTAGTAAGCAACAACAACAACAACAAGTAGCAAAACGATGTAGGACAAAGGCAAGAGGAAGACTTCCAAGAACCCAAAAGTTGAGAAAAGCTACAAGTTTAGAGAATATCCTCTCGTTGAGAAAGAAACTTTGGCAGTGGAGGCAAAGAGACAACAATTTATAAAGAGATCAGAATGGAGGAAGAGAGAGAAGCAAAGGTTTGAGGAAGAAAAAAGGAAGTTGCAGTAAATAAAGAAGAAGTTGAAAGAAGAGAAGGAGCTAAGAAGGAGAGAGAGGGAAGAGAAGCAAAAACAAGAACAAGAAGAAGGGCAAGGTGTGATCATAGAACAAATTGCACCAATACAGGTTGAAGAGTCGGAACAGCCAGCAGATGAAGAAGAGGGTGAGAAATTGTAGGATTGAGAACATGCTCAACAGTTTGAGAAAATTGTTGAAGAGATGGAAATAGATTTGGAAAAGGAGCTGCAGGACCAAAACATCGACCTCATTCCGAGAGCATCCGAGGTCGCCCCGCAGTCTCTGCCACCTCCAATATCAGAACTAGTCCCGAGCGAGCAAGGAGAGGTTTTCCTCCTTGATGATGATTCAATGATGGATGTGTACAATATATCCTTTGATGAGTTGCAACAAAATATTGTATAGGCACAAAGAAAGAATTTATCGGATGATCATGCATCACCTCCATTTATGAAGGAAAGGGTGATAGTGTCATATGTTAGAAAGCATCCAGCTATCATGGACGATGCCACTAAGGATTATGCTGAAGCCACGGGCTCAAGTTTCAAGTTCTTGTTAACAGAGAATGATTAGATGGAAAAGGACTTGCAAGCGTCTAGATAGAGGGTAGAACAATCCACAGGATATGCTATGGCAGAGATGAAGAAAGTGATACTTGCTGAAGTACTCACTCCTGAGACCACCATGCAAAAACTTTATGATATATTGTTCACCGTGCATGAGGAAGTTGTCCATCTACATGGTTTTCAGCAGTGGTGTGTGAGGATAGCCAAACCCTCAAGGACATACATGCTGTTATTGCACATGTACATGAATGGACAATGAGATACAAGGGAGCCTCGCTTTACTTGCATAAGATAATGAACCCGTGAGAATAGCTAGACAAAGCATGGATTTGGATGTTGATTGGGAACTATGAGCAACTCCCTCTGCTCATTAGTAGAATTGAGGCTTCCTATGCATGGTTGCTCAAGAGTCTAGATGTCATGGTGAGGAAACACATGATCCCTTCAATCAGTTCCCTCACCAAAGCCATTGAGAAGAGATAAGTTTGGTTGGAGGTCGATAGGTACATGGAGAAGTTGATGCAAGAGGCCACCTGCGATGACTTGCAGTTGAGCATAGATAGCATGCAGAAGTACATTGGTGGTCCAACCACACTCAGGAAAATGTTGTGCATGCTTCAAGATGAGTTGGACAAAGGCTCCAGGACCATATACCAAGATGCCATGAGGCAAGAGTCCGTTTCTAGAAAGACATCACCAAACCGTACGAGGATACCATAGCAGAGTACCAAGATTGGTATCAATTCGTCTCCGAAGATCATCAAGAGGATGTTGCTGAGTTGGTCTTTCCCCAAGCTTTTGAGTCATGGTGTTTGTCTTGTTAGGTTGACTCAAGCCTATTTTGTCCCACATGGGTATATGTGGAAAATGTGTATTATTTGTAAATATATTTTAAGTGAAATTTCAAGTGTCATTAGTGGAATGTGAACAATCACTATGTAATGTAAAGGGTTATTTGTAAAGGAGTTGAAGAGTCATGAGGGTATTCAAAGAGACAAAGGGGACTGTCAAGGGTCACCCCAGCCTTTGTTATAAATATATCCTAATAACTCATAGAACAGGCTTTTGGGAGCTAAGCTTTTGTCTAGGTTTAGGCTTAGAGAAGACTTGGGAGTATTATGACGAGCCTTGGCTTCTCCACAGCATAGAGTGAGTACACTTCTTTGGAGGAGCAGGCGGTGTTGACTATAGTGTCCCACTATTGGCGCTAGTGGTTGTCAATGGTGTATGTATGGATGGAACTTTCACCTAATAATATAACTGACGCAGCACGTTTTCATGCATATGTTTTTATTGTAGTTCGATTATTCTGGTTTCTTTAGCGATGTATGTTGTTTAACTTAAACATTTTCTTATGAACTATTTTTCATGCAATTGTATGAATCTTGTTGAAGACGTGATGTTGGATTAACTTGTCACTTTGGTTTTTGGACTATTCCACTTTCCAGCTTATGATGTCATTATGCTCGTGTGTTCCTTTTAGGCTGTGTACTATTACAGACTTCTAAGGGACATACTTCCTTTTCCCCTCTGTGTGTTAGAACCCCCATGAATCTCACTTGACTCACTGCAAGGTCACACACTTTCTTCCAACCAAAGTCGTTATACTTACCTCTTCGCGCTACCACGGTCAAGGAGCTACATTACCAACCATTGTTAGGACTCCTACTCCAAACTGTCTGAGGTCTAGTTGGGACATATTACTGGGGAGATCCCCTTGAATGTTGGCCGGTCCATCACCATAAACACAGTCTCAAACATTGTTAAATTTGTCATGTCGAGATTTTATTGAAAGAAATATTTAAGTGTTATCTTTCATTTATGAATTTATATGGTGATGGATGCAAGGATTCTTGTGTACACCATCCTTTTTCAATTTTATGGATGTTCTTTATTTTTTCTTGAGAAATTCCCTTTATTTCTTCTATTTTTTAAATCATCTAACTTCATTACTTGTCTTATATATGTGTGAATCCAATCCTTGAATGCAATTTCTCTCATTCTTGTATATAACCTTTACCATTTGGTCCATGGGAGTCCCGTTCCAATCTCTTAGGCACAAAGACTGTACTATTATTCTTGACTCTCACTAAGAGATATTTCTAGGAGGGAATTTCATTTGTGGTTTTGAAACTTTAATTTCCAAACAAGAAGTAATAATCTTGTGAATATTCATTGATGCTCAAGGTATTTGAATGTATGGAATTTTTTTAGAGTTCTTTGCAATCTCGACCATCTCTTTACTTTTTGCCTATTGTTATGCTTAAAATATATCTCCTCATAAATGTGTGAATGGATGTGTACTATGACATGGATCATTTAGTTAACATGTATTTTAGTTCCTTGATGATCTATACATTTTCACTCTACTTTCATCTTGTAAAGTCATAGTTTCTCTTAGATTAAGATCATTTTAAAAGGAAAAATATTTTTTGAAAGCAAACCCAATAGATGAAAATTCATACATTCATGTTTATTTATATATTTACCCTTCATATGCTTCAAAAGAAAATTTTCTATTTTTAGAGCCTTGTTGTAGGATTTGTTGGATTTTATTATTTAGCACTCACCCATTACATTCATCAGAAGACATAGAATAATGTTACATTCATTGAAAGAGGAGTTCCACCTCTATGAAAATAAGGAGATTCATTCTTGTTCCCCACTATATTTTCTCTCAATGTTGGTCTTTTTTTCCTTGATAGAAAAGTGATCAACAGTCATGTAACCTCAACATTCTCCTGAAATATTTGGAGTGAAAATTAGAGGTTTCTTCCTTGAAGAGAAAATCTAATGGTTTTTGTCTTAGAATCAAAGTGACCAGTGCACCAAGAAATGAGTTCTTTGAAATTGAATACCTCAGGAACACATCCAACATTAGCAAAACCGTGGTCCATATTTATTTTTGAGTTTATGCTCATGTGTCAAATTCAAATACCATTAGTGCATCATCAACCATTGGAATATTTTATCCTATCGGGCAAGAAAATTAGTTGTATCCCCACAAAATAAATTCTCCTTTCATTTACTTTCCATTTTGAATTATTCCTTCAAGGCACTTTTATATTTGTGATAGGTCATGTGTTGTGTTATGGAGTTCTTAACCATTTAAAATCTCAGTTCATGAATAGAATTTACTAAACATATCTTCATCACATACCACTTTCATCAAGACATGTGAGAATAATAATCAGGAGTTAACAATCAAGGGTGCGCCATTTACAGAAATTGGAGGATTTGATTCACATAATGCCATAATTACACCATTTACCTTGAGGATTAAGATTTCTTAAATGATCTTTTAGTTAGCCTTGAAAGGACCAAAATGGGTATTTTAGTGAATTTCAATAAGTATGGATTATAAGGGGAGAAACCACTTTGATAAGAATAAGTGATATTATAGTGTAGAATGTTTATACGTGTGGAAAAGTGGGAGTGTCAATGGACATTAGAGAAAATTTGAGGTAAAAAATGAGCCTCAAAACAAAAGTTTACTACCAAAATAACCTTTATATGAACCAATAGGATTCAAAATGACGATGTCAACTATGGGGGATGATTCACCATTTTTAAGTAAAAAAGTAAAAAGATTAAAACATAAAATAAATAAATAAACTACTTTTTCAACTCGTATTTTTAACTTATCTCCATAAGGTTTTACTCAAATTTAAAGTGGGAGCACTTGTTAGATGCATAATTTAATTCCTCATCCAAGGAGTACCCATGTTGCATACTTTCGATGGACCCTCCTACAAAACAAAATGAAAATTATATGAAAAAGTGTGATTGTAATCATGTTTTTTTATTTTTATGTATTTCTCATTTTTCATGTCGTAGGGTCCATCGAAAGTATGAAACATGGGTACTCCTTGGATGAGGAATTAAATCCCACATCCAATGAGTGCCCCTATGTGAAATTTGAGTAAAAATGTAGGGAGATAAGTTGAAAATACGAGTTGAAATTTTTTTCTTCTTTTTTTTCCCTCTAAAATTTGATGATGTAATCTAATCTTAACTCCTGGTTATGATTCTCACATTTCCTGATGAAAATGGTATGGGATGAAGATATGTTTATTAATTCTATTCATGAACTGAGATTTTAAATAGCTAAGAACTCCATAACACAACACTTGACCTATCACAAATATCAAAGTACCTTGAAGGAATAATTCAAAATGGAAAGTAAATTGTAATCATGTTTTTTTTGTTTTTTTGTTTTGTTTTGTTTTTGTTTTTGTTTTTGTTTTTGTTTTCTCTTTTTTTTAGGTAGCAGGGTCCATCGAAAGTATGTGACATGGGTACTCCTTGGATGAGGAATTAAATCTCACATCCAATGAGTGCCCCTGTGTGAAATTTGAGTCAAAATGTAGGGAGATAAGTTGAAAAATTATTTTTTTCTTTTTTTTTTCCCTCTAAAATTTGATGATGTAATCTAATCTTATTTTGTTATTTCCAATATTATTTTATAATATTCCTTAGGAGGCCCATTTTAGACCTAAAAATTTCTCTAATGTAGGAAGTGTGGAGATTAAAGTGTGTCGAAGAATGATGGTACAAATAAAAAGAGGGTGGAGCATCTTCCACACAAAAACAAAAAATGGCTAAGAGTGGTATAGGTTGGAAAGTGTAAAAAGTGCGAGGTTCTTATACAAGGCGAGAGGTTATGCACAAAGTTTGAAAACACAACTAAGTATGGAATGTTCAAAGGGAAAATAAGTATGGGTATTTTGGAGGAATAATGAAAAATGATGATAGGTCAAGCCTTATTAAGATAATATAAGAAAATAGGTCAAAAAGTAGGTGAAGAATATATATTAAGGAGATTGACCAAAGGATCTCATTTTGTTTCTGTTGGTACAAAGAGAGAGAGAGAATAAAAAGGGATAGCTACAAAAGAATCCGAAGAGGAACAAATTGACTCCCAAAATATGGGATTGATGATATCTTTGAAGTCCCTAGTTGGGACAAAAATAGAATCATTGTAGCAAAACTTGCTACTTAGGACCCTATTATTTTTTAAGAGGAATCATTTACACTACACAATACTGAATTTGATACAAATTGGAAGGGCCAACGTAAAAAATAAGTAAGTGGCACAACAATGGAATTATGACATCAAGATTAGAGAAAGAAAATGTTCTCAAGTTCTAAAGTTTCACTAGGAAGCAAGGGATGTTCTTGAATATTCTGTTAATGAAAAAGACAAGGAAATTAATGAACTAGAAGAGAATTGATGAAGCGGAAGCTACCCTATGTCCAGGGCGATTGTTTTTTGAACCATTAAATACATTGAGACATGTTACAAAACATTTTTTCACTGTCCCTGTACTCCCCGTTCCTTGATCCTGGAGGACCTCTACAGTGAACCCTACATGCTTACCCTTCATCAAGAAATTCCCATTGTGTCCCTCTCCATGAGCAGAGCAATTCAATTTTGCACCATTTCCCCAAAAACTTCTGTTTTTCCTAGTTTACAAGACCGACGCCAATGGACTTTGTCCTCCTCACACTGATATGTAGGGATTAACACTGTTCCTAGTGCTGACTGCAGCGACTAAGCTTTGTTACAATCGTGCCAGTCCTCTTATGGAAAGTTTTTTAAATAAAGAATCGAATCTTCCAGCTCTAAAACCTTCGTAACGGAAGTCTGGTAAATGGTTTGGCCGGATGGGGTCGAGGATGTCAGTTTGGGCTCCTTTCCCTTATAATGATGGAACTATCTCAAGAGATAAGACCTTCTCCCATGAGAAGAGGATCCATCTCCCATCCATTCATCCTATATAAACCTCCCTTTTTCCCAAGCACAAGCTAGTGTTAATATTGGTGTGCTAGTGCTAATTAAGTTTGGAGTAAAAAAAAAGCTATACATAGTTGTAGATCTCTAGTTGTGTGAGGGAGAAGTGTCAATTTGGTTTAGTGTGAAGCCTAAAGGAAAGAGCCTTAAAACTACTATTGTTGAGTCCATCATGGAATGCTAGCAGAAGTGTGTGAGAACTTGGTTTTGTCGAAGGAGAATGGCAACATCAAGACAATGGTTGTAATCTCTTCTTGATTCAATATATATGCAACTATCGATTGATTTCCTACATGATTTGTCATCTTACATGTTCATGGCTTAATGTTTCTTGACTTGTTAAGTAGGTTGAATTACAATTTTTATATTAGAACAGTTGTTATTTGTTGTTGTTTACTTGTTTTAGGTGTTTGAAGAAGGAATCGAGAGATAGCTGGAGCAAGCAAACAAGTACATCATCAAACGGGATAAGCGTACTAAGAGGTAGGCCTTCTTAATTGGTTCTAAACTAAGGAAATATTCCATAGAATGTATCAATTGTGGCTAGACCCATTATCGAGCTAGAGGAATTTGTTTGTGTCCGCACTCATAACTTTACTTCACCACAAATTGGTGACCATACTCGGGAGCCAATCCTTCTGTTTGTTGTTTGATATTTCATGATTTCATGTGAAATTTTCTAGTTCCACTTTTTCCCTTTGGTTCTATTTCTTTTCTCCTACTTACTGGTCTAAGTTTGAAATTCATAGTAGCAAATCTGGTCCCTATTTTTTTTTTTTTCTTGGCTCCCTCACTCAGTGCACTTAATCCATTGACAGTCGCGTCGATCAGCACGATATGTTGAGAAATAGCCACGCCGACCAGCCTCTGGCGCTTGTTTTTAGTTAGGTAGTCACACCGATGCCTGTAAGTGAAGATTAGGATTTGTCCCCAATCTTGGCCAGTGTGTTTTTCTCTCATGATTTCGACCCTGTAAGCCTTTTAGACCATTTTATCCATGACTAGAAGCTGCTTTTTGTTTGTTTTTGTTTGCTTGTTGTCTTTTCACCTTTCTACTTGACTTCCTGAGTCATTGGATGGTTAGTGACACTAGGGCATCTGGATTGTCATCCATTCAGCTGATTGTGAACTTAGTAAGTCGAGTTGTAGGTGTACTTACTCCTTGCATTTTTTTTGCGGTCATTTCACAACTTTGACCTCCATTACACAAGTTTGAAAATTTTCCGTTTGCTTGTCAAAACTTTTATTTTCTGGCATGGATTACATTGCTTGTCTTGTTTTTGGTAAATTTGATGCTTCATTAGTTTGAATGAGTATCTCTTTTTCGTGTTTTCATTTGCTTGAAGAGCTAATTGCCTCAAAAAAACTTTCATTAAAGTGTTGTATGCAAAAAATTCATTTCATTGTTTCATGAAAAAACATGAAATTTTAGTTTATTGCATCATTGTGCTACGATAATTAGCATCATTAAAAACTAGGATTGCATTGGCATTTGAAAAGGAAAAGAACTCTTTTTGCTTTTGAAAGGACTGTTAGAAACGTGCTTGTCAGGAAATTAGGAATTGGAATTCATTTTTCATTAGTTTATTTTTTCAAAAAGTGAAGTAGTGAAAGATCATTTTGCTTTCAGTTGCTTGGTTGTTTGCATTTGATTGTGTAGTTTCTACCCTCTCTAGTGTAGGAAATTCATCAAATTGAAAGGGTCTTGTCTCATTTAGTTGCATTTAAGGTTTTTCGAGTCGCATCGCTAAGGCCTGAAAACTTAAACATAACTCAAGATAAACTTTAAAATGAACTCAATTAACCTAATGCGCATTTGACATCTAACGATCATATCTAGAAGGTCTAGGCTAGAGACGTGTTCTGACATCTTTAAAACTAGAAACTGTCATTAGGTTCGGCATTATATAGCGTCAGTACAGATTTGTGCTCCCCGGACCATCGAGTATATAATGGGAGACCCCATTAGGCTACAATCATTTATCCTTAGAAAGTCGAGTCGGTCGCCTTGAAAACGTGATACACCAAACACAACATTCGGGGAGATTTCCTGCTCATACTTCTCTGTTTACCGAGAGGTATTCTGCAGTTCATGGTTCCCTGGTAATCATGTTTACCTAGATCATCCAGAGCAATCATTCGATCTTTTGGAGTCATTAAACTTAAAAGATCATTCGAGCACTTGTCCTTTCTAGCTCGTTTCCAATCGAAAGTGATAGAGTCATCTTTGTTTCTTTCTCGACTCTTAAAAAATGAAAGAGCACCAGTCTTTTTATGCATCTTAATAATTGATTGCCCACGATCCAATAACATCCTATTAGTATTTTATAGACCAAATCATGAGTTTCCCTTAAATAACATTTTAAAGCCTTGAAGTTTATTTTTCTATCAACTAAGACAAGGTCATCGTGGCTAAACCATCTGGTTCACCTAGTTCCTCTTCCTCTCCTCCATATGAAAGATTGCCTAAGGAGTTGTTTCCTGACTTAGATATAGTTTACTCTCAATCTAGCACTTTGTATGAGTTATTACCTGATGCTCCATGGCCATCATCCGATCCCACAACATCAAAGTCACAATTTGTACCTCCTATCGATGGAGTTATTGGTTCAGTATCCCAGACCCCTGCTAAATATTCTTCCAAATAGAAGTCATTCTCGAATGTTGCTCCCATTAGTTCTTCCTAAAATCCTCCTGGCCCTGGTAAAACCTTAGAGGTCCACGTTTTCCAGTCTACTGCAGTGGACAAATCCTCGAAAGGTAAGAAGAAAGGCAAAGGCAAGGGTAAAGCCGATGCCCCAAAACAGGGTCCTCCCAAATCGTCTGCTGGTGAATCTTCACAACGGAAACCTAAGTATCCCTGCCTCATTTGTGAGGAGGATCACTATACTAAGGATTGTCCCCGACGATCTGAAGTTAGTCATCTACTCAAAGGGACCCTTGCTGTCTTCAAAGAGCCATTTTGTCTCAGCAAACCCAAATGGTAGACCAACCTCAATCATATACTTCCTCAGGATCTCAAGTGTTCATGATGAGTACGCCTATTAATGCGGCTACTAGATCGAAAGATTACCAAACTCCTGCTTCAACAACTGGGAAAGAGAAAGAAGCCACACCTTCTTCTTCTGCCCCAAGTTTCGACCCTCTTCATATCGAGCACCCTAACCCTGATTCTACTATACAACCACCCTCTCGAGGTGTGCTATAGAAATCCTCGTATAGCCCTAATGCCTGAGCTTCTTAGCACTATAATATTGTTGAGAATTTGGCTCAGGCACCGTCAACTATGTCAGCTCTCGAGGTGCTCCAAAGTTGCCCATCGCAGCGGAAATATTTGTTGTCAGCTATCAGGGGTATTGATCCCACCGATTCCAATTTGATATGTTTTTATCTAGAGAACCATGTTTCGCATCTCCCTCATCAAATTGCCTTTCTTATTCAGGTAATCATCAATGGGAATACCATCCATAGGACTGTCATTGATGAAGGTGCTTCATGTCGATCACCTACTGGAAGGCCATTGGTTCTCCTGCTTTGAACCAATCTCCAAACACTTTGGAAGCTTTCTATGGTCACGATTTGTGACCCTTTGGTGTTTTACCTAACCTTGACATTAATCTGGAAGGAAATACAGTGGAAGTCGAGGTAGAGATTGTTGACACCAATCTTAATTACAATCTTCTACTTGGCCAGAGTTGGACCCATGATATGCATGTTGTAGCCTCCTCCCTATTTCGCATGATTCATTTTCCCCATCAAGGGAAGATTGTCACTGTCGACTAGCTATCTTTCTTTACCTCTTCCTCTTCGGATGGTAATGTTCTGTAATTCAATCACACTGGTGCTCACTATGAGAGTTTGGCGGCAGGTCTTTTCAAAGATTCTGCCTTAATGGAAATTTTTCTGCTCCCACCTCCTCATGTTAGCTCTGTCAACATGATCTCGTTCAAATCTGACCCTTGGGTCATACCTTCACCAGATCTTGTTGGTACCTGGGGTGAGGTTATGCTGCTTAGTCCTGCCGAAATAAATTATGTGGAAATTGTTTCAGCTTTGGGTTCTGCATCCTATAACTCTTTTTCGAAGACCTCTCTCGATATGTATTCTCAATCCTCGTGGCTTGGCACTTTGGAATCCATTGATTCCTTAGTTGAGACCTTCCTTGCTAATGAAGGTATCATGGAAGTCATGTCTCTCGAGGAACCACCTTGGACCAATACTCATCATCTTTCCTCATTCCTACCTCGCCCGGTGGTCACGTCTACCGCTTTCGAAGAGTCTTCTTCTCTGTTTCCTTCCCTCCCACTTCCGCCACCGATCATAACTCATGAAGTATGGTCAGAAGGAAATTTGGATAATATTACCCAAATGATGCCGATTGATATTTCTATCAATCCTGGTATTGAACATGTCCATATCGGGTATCTTGTTCTCCGGATGAGATCAAGACTTATACTCATCTATTTCAAGAATTCTGTGATGTGTTTGCGTGGTCCTACGAAGAAATGCCTGGCATTGATCCTAGCATTGTTGTGCACGACATACAAACTTATCCACACGTGAAGCCCGTTTTCCAATGGCTCTGCCCAGTGCACCCTAGGAAGGTCACCGCTATCAAGGGTGAAGTTGAAAAGCTTATCAAAGCTGGGTTCATCTATCCCATCCCTCTTACAGATTGGGTGTCAAATATTGTCTCGGTGATGAAAAAACAGGGAACGATCTGCGTTTGCATTGATTATCAAGATCTCAATCGTGCTTGTCAAAAAGATAACAATTCTACTCCCTTCATTGATCAAATCATTGATGAATGTGTCGAGAGCGATTTTTTTTCCTTTATGGATGATTTTTCTGGTTACAACCAGATCAATATCGCACCAACCGATCAAGAGAAGATAGCTTTTATCTATCGATGGGGTGCGTTCATGTACAAAAATCTCCCTTTCGGCCTCAAAAATGTTGGGGCTACGTTTCAGCGAACAATGTCCTATGTGTTTCATGATATTCGCAAAATTTTCCAACCTTACTTGGATGACCTTCCCGCTCATTCTCGTAAGCACCAAGATCACCCCGACCATCTTCGGTAGATTTTTCTACGTTGTAGACACTACAACATTCGGTTAAACCCGCATAAATGTGTCTTCTGTGTAGAATCCAGACAACTCCTCAACTTTATCGTTTCCAAAGATGGTATTCACCTTGATCTGCTTAAATTCGAGGCCATTGTAAATTTACCCCCTCCATATTCATTGCACCAACTCCAAAGCCTACAAGGAAAGGCAAATTTTCTCCATCGTTTATACCCAATTATGTTGGGCTAGATACAGGATTTACCTGGTTGCTAAAACAAGGAACGCCCTTTGCATGGGATGAGGTGGCCCAAAAATCTTTTGATGATCTCAAGGTCGTCCTCGTAAATGCTCCTCTATTGCATCCCCCGGATTATTATTGAGATTACTTCCTTTACCTAGTTGCAGCCCCTAGCACCATTGCTATGGTCTTGGTCCAAGACGACGACGAAGGCAATGAACATGTTATCTACTACCTTAGTCGTAATCTCCTCGACATGGAAACACGTTATGCCCATGTCGAGAAGTTGGATTTGGCTGCCATCCAGGATGTTCAACGCTTTCGCCACTACATCCTCTTACACACGACTTCGGTGATTTCTGAATGCAACACCATGACCTTCATACTGACTCGTTAGTTGCTAAGGGGAAAATATTCTAAATGGATTGTCATCCTGCAAGAATTTGATTTGGTATTTACTACTACAAAATCTAAGAAGTCACTCGTTTTCACCGAATTGATTTGTTAGCTTCCTTCTAAGTCTCTCCCTATTGGTGCAGATGAACAGCTTCTGAACGAGACTCTCTTCCTGATTATCACCCTTGATCCTCGGTATGGTGATATCATTGTGTATCTCTAGACGTCCATGTTCCGGTCCATGTTGACTAAGGATGATCACCGAAGGATTTGGCATCACTCCCAACCCTACCATATTATTGGCGATACTTTATACTGTGTCGGTGTCGATTCAGTTCTTCACTGATGCCTTACGATCAATGAGGTTGAAAGAGTTATCAATGACTGCCACTCTAGGGCATGTAGTGGTCATATGTCTGGCTATGCTATCGCTCAAAAAGTCCTTCACACTGGTTATTTCTGGTCGTCCATTTTCAAGGACTGCATCCTTGCTGTTCGCAAGTGCCATGAATGCCAAATTTACCAACACAAGATGCGTGCCCCACCCACTCACCTACACCCCGTCATTACCGTTGGTCCTTTTTCCAAATGGGGCATTGATTTTGTGACATGTAAGCCTCATTCAACCGGGGGGCATGGCTATATTATCGTCATTGTGGATTATTTCATCAAATGGACCAAAGCGATGCCTACATACTCTGCAGACAGTAAGACGATGACTCAATTCCTTTTCAACCATGTTATTTCTAGGTTCAACGTACCTCAAGCCATTGTCACAGACCATGGCTCCAATTTCAAAGATTACATGATGGTTGAGCTAACATCCGCATTGGGCTTGCGCCACAATGGCTCGACCCCATATTACCCTCAGGCCTGGCAAAGTTGAAGTCATAAACAAGGTTTTGGTTACAATGCTTTAGTGTATTATTGGGATGCACAAGCAAAATTGGCATCTCATGCTCCTTTCAGCTCTGTGGGCTTACCAAACCTTGACCAAAGACGAAATTGGTTTCATACTATTCTAGCTAGTCTATGGTCTGGAAGCAACATTGTCGATCGAATGCGAGATTCCTTCACTCAAGCTAGCTGTTGAAATTCTCCCTAAAACATCACCTTAGGAAGAACGCCTCTTATATTTAGAACGACTGGATGAGACTCGTTATCTCGTCACATTGGTTATCAACGCACAAAAGAAATGGGTCAAGTCCCATTTTGATTAGTTGGTCTCCCCTCGCACATTCTTTGAGGATGATTTGGTCTTACTATATGACCAAGCTAATGATAAGCTGGGGGCAGGCAAGTTCGAGCCCATGTGGCATGGGCCCTACATTTTGAAATGTGTTTTGCAAAAAGGGGCCTATGAGCTTATTTATTATGAAGGAAATCCTCTGGATGAGACCCGGAATGGGATTTACCTCAAGAAGTACTATGCTTAGGTTATCTTGCATGGTTACTTGTGTACATTAGTGTGTCATTAATTTTTGTACAGTGTGGTTTGGTGAGTTAGTTTTCAAACAGATTTCCTGTTTACTATGTTTTCCTTACTTTGCATATGTTTGCAACTCCTCACATCTGTTTTGCTGATGATGCTTGTCATAGTACTTGGAACCTGTCATCCACGACATGGGCTATCTATGACCCTAACGGTGAGTTGATTGACCTTCAAGGTATCTGTTTAGATAGTACAACTAAAAACATTTTTGAATATAGTGTGGTCATTGAACCGTTGTCAGAAGCCATTACTCTTGACATTCGAGAGTTGGTTGTAAACTTCTATTCACATCTTGTCGTCCTTCAACTCAATGAGCAATATTTCATCAGAAACCCTCAAATGTTGAGAATGTATCTCTATATTCGTCTACTAGAAAGACATTTTGATTACATTACATATCATCATATTCCTAGACGCATGAATACATTGACATATGCATTAGCTAATTATGTGCTAAATATACATTTATGAAACATGTGAAAAGATAAAACAAACCATTTGTACCATAATAAGCAAGAAAATACAATATATGTATATATATCTATATATATATATATATATATATATATATATATATGGTGATAATGTTTGATACATCAAAACCCCAAAAAATAATATGTGTGTCCAAAATAACATCGGCAGCTCGCAGGCCTCATATATCCATGGCACGCAGGCCTCAAAAAATGTAAGTGCTGGACCTAGGAACTAATCAGCATGGTGATCGTGGTAGCATGATATAGCTTGTGCAACACGAGTCAGCAATCAGCAGATCTGATCTGATACTCCCACCATGTGTCTCTGGTATTGGCGAGGAATGTCTCCCACCCGAGCATACTCTGGGATACCACGAGTCAACCCCTCAAGGTTCCTCGTGATCTCCTCCTCGTTGTCACTCCCCTCCTAATAAGGAGCGACAACATCAATTGGGTGGGCGACACACCTGGCTATTGGGGACATCCCAACATGGTGCTTTGGTCCAACGTCTACATTGACAAAAGAAATGTTATAAACACATATATGCCAAAAACAATTAAAAAATATCAAAATCTAAAAATTGATTTTTTACCTTCATCATCAAAATCCTCTCCATTTGGTAGCGGCATGTCTAGATCTCCACGGAAGTCAGTGCCACTATATGGCCAGTCCTCCACAACGATCTTCTGTCATTGTAGCCATGAAAAGAATGCAGGTTTGTACGACATGTGCTGACCCCCAGTGATCCTGGGCATCAAACGACTCTAGCAGGCCATCGGCAGGTCACGTGGCATGGGAGGATCTATCTCAATCAACTGGTACTGGAACAGTGGCACACGTTCCAAGAAAAAGGTCACTAGTAAAGATCTGAAGCAAAATTGCTTCAGATTTCCTGCCTTAGCTTTGGTTCGCTAGTGCTTTATGTTGATCTTCATGGCCTCTGCCTAGTTGAAGATCATAGGTGTTGTGCAGTTGATAGCATACAAGAACTTCAACTTGTTAGTCTCATGCACTACTTGGGACCCCACCACTCTGTTGATAGTCAACAGTAGCACTCTCAGTGTCAAATCCTGAATAGTGGAAATCTCGATCTTCCTACTCTTGGATTTGAGGGCCTCAGGGCAATGTTCGATGAGCAACATGGATATGCTTGCTCCAATCGGTCGTAGCCTGTATAAGTTGACTGGTTCCCCTCTTCAAGATAGTCCTGTGATGAAATATATATCTAAAGTTTCTAACTCCAGCTCCTGGTCACCAATGACGAATATTTCTCGATTTATGTCCCAAAGACTAATCAAGTACCGAAGCACCTCAGTTTGCACCCGCATCCCTAGCGTGAGAAAGAATTTGAGGAGCCCACAAGCCCACAAAGCTTCCAGGTAATTTGGATCATTCAGTTCCTCGGTGTCCACATCTTCATGTTCTCGTTCTTTCCAGTCTACCATTCTTAGCGATTATTTCCTACAAAAGCCATAGATTTGAGTCAACAATCATGCTTGGCCCATAAATTTCAAGTTTTAATGATGGTTTTGTGAGGAAATAGGGCTTTTCCCTATTCACGACATCGGTTTTCCTGCTTTAAAATTAGTTGTGTCACCGGCATGATATATCGTGTTAATTACCCTCGGCAGGTGCGATCTCGTGTCTGGAAGTTGTGCCGACCGATGGTGAAAAACTTTTGATAAAATCTCCCTCAAAAAAACTAAAAATGGTTAAAAACGGGAATAAAAGACATGAAAATGGAGCTTAGGGCCTTGGCTCTTATCTGTAATTGGCGGCTCAACAAATGACCTCCCGGATCTCCTGCAATCTGCTCCATAACAATTAGAGCAAAAGTGAGTAAAAACCCTTCACAAAAGGTAAAATGGTAAATGGTAAAAATATATTTACTTTTCTCCTTTTTATTAAGTTTTTCATGAAAATATTAGGTTTTTGTAAATATTTTAACCTATTTTGCCTCAAGAATTGGATAATACACTTTAGCTTTTTGCGCAGTGACAGGTGATGGATGTTTGCCGATGATGACAAGACACGTTTCAGCTCTTTTCTCGAATCGTTAAACTCATATGACAAGATTTCTGAGTAGTTTTCCCTTTTGACTCATAAAAGAGAATAAAATGGGGGGTCTTCTTCCAAGCTCTTTTCCGACCCTTTAAAAGCAAAAAGATAGCTGAGCCCTTGTCGTTTCGAACTCGTCAATGGATGTGCAATATCGTGTGCCCAGTATAAGTTTACCCCTTTTTCGAGCTATGATGTACTATTTACAAAAAAGGTATTCCTTAACTAAAATGGTCAAGCAGTTCTCTCAAGTATCATTTTCTACCTCTTCGGGCTCGAGAGACACAAACATACGAAAAGGGACCATGTGGATTTTTCTTTTACATGTCTTTTTCAAAATCTCTAAACATGAAAAAGATATTGAGTTACACCTTTGTCGAACTTGTTAAAATATCAAACGACATCGGATTCGTCGTCACGATGAACATGAGCTTCTCCTTCCTAGGGCTTGTTAAACTTACTAGGTCGGATTGGTCTGAAGGATGAACTTACAGTGCAAGCATATGTTATCCCCTTCAAGCTTGCAATTAAAAATAATTGGGGTACTTGCCAGAAATGGTGGGGGAAAATTTGGACATCTAATTAGTTGTTTCGGCAGCTCACTCTTGGACATTACACTTTCTGCTTCATGTTGGGTTGGGATATCCTCCTTTGTATTGTTGACCTTCTTGGGTTGGGTCGTTCATTTTTTCCTTCCATTTGATCTCTGCCACGTCATCATGACCACCAATCCTATGGATCCAAAAGCTGCCAAACTTCCAGTCGTGTCGCTGATATGTTCAAGAGTTACCCTTCTGTAGTTACATTTACCTCTGATTCTCTGTATCATCCAAAATCATTTTGCATCCTTTTGTCTCGCGTCAATGATGTGGGATACATTATGGCCCTCTTTCAACACGGTCATTTTCCTTCGACTTCAACTCATTATCTGGGAAGTTGCCCGAGAGACTCCCTTCCAATACCTTAGAGCTTGCATGCCCTAATGGCAAGTTCTTCAAACTTGATGACAAGTTCACATCATTAGCTTTTGATCAAGTGATTTCACGGGTGTTTGACTTCAATTCCTCTATTTACATTCTGTGAATTGTGCTGATAGTACCTTGAGGACCATTGTCATTATTGGTGGTTTCTCTCGTGCTTGTTAACAATTTACATCACTGAATGGTAATCAAGTGACTTTCTAGCATGTTCGACGTCAACACATCTATTCACATGTTAGAATTTGTACTTTGATTAGGTTGTGTTGGAGCACAAGACCTTGGGCTCAGATCACAAAATTCCAAGTTGCGAAGTGATGTGACATGGTTATGTTGATATACATGTCTCTTTCAGATGGATAGCTGCAACCATACCATGAGTTATCATCTGTGATCCTTCTCATTATTGGATGGCTGCGACCATACCTTGGTTTCATTATGATCCTCTTTGATGGATGGTTGCGCCCATACCTGGATCCATTTACATGATCATTCTCTAGATGGCTACGTCCATGCCATGATTAATGTATTATTTGACAGAGTCCTCAATTATGTATATGTATTTGTACTTTCTTGTAGGTTTTCTGATGGTAGACTATGGTTCCATACATGGATTCATAAAGCATTTCATCCCTCACTCTAGTTCGGCCTTCACGCTTTGGGGGCATTTGTTACACAAAGTTTTGTCACTATCCTTGTACTCCCTGTTCCTTGATCCTGGAGGACCTCTACAGTGAACCCTACATGCTTACCCTTCATAAAGAAATTCCCATTGTGTCCCTCTTCATGAGCATAGTAATTCCCTTTTTCACCATTTCCCCAAAAACTTCTGTTTTTCCCAGTTTACAAGACTGATGCTAATGGCATTTGTCCTCCTCGTGCTGATATGAAGGGATTAACACTGTCCCTAGTGTCGACCAGAGTGACTAATCTTTGTTCCAATCACGCCAGTCCTCTTTTGGAAAGTTTTCAAAATAAAGAGTCGAAGCTTCCAACTTTAGAAGCTTCGTAACTGAAGTCTGGTAAATGGTTTGGCTGGATGGGGTCGAGGATGTCAGTTTGGGCTCCTTTCCCCTATAATGATGGAACTACCTCAAGAGATAAGACCTTCTCCCATGAGAATAGGATCCATCTCCCATCCATTCTTCCTATATAAACCTCCCTTTTCCCCAACCACAAGCTAGTGTTAATATTGGTGAGCTAGTGCTAATTAAGTTTGGAGTAAACAACAAGCTATTCATATTTTTAGCTCTCTAGTTGTGTGAGGAAGAAGTGTGAATTTGGTTTAGTGTGAATCCTAAAGGGAAGAGCTTTAAAACTACTATTGTTGAGGCCATCATGGAATGCTAGCAGAAGTGTGTGGGAACCTGATTTTGTCGGAGGAGAACAACAACGTCAAGACAATGGTTGTAATCTCTTCTTGATTAAATATATATGCAACTATCGATTGATTTCCTACATGATTTGTCATCTTACATGTTCATGGCTTAATGTTTCTTGACTTGTTAAGTAGGTTGAATTATAATTTGTCTATTATCACAGTTGTTGTTTTTTGTTGTTTACTTATTTCAGGTTTTTGAAGAAGGAAGCGAGAGATAGTTGGAGCGAGCAAGCAAGGACATCATCAAACGGGTTAAGTGTACTAAGAGGTAGGCCCTCTTAATTGGTTCTAACCTAAGGAAATCTTTCATAGAATGTATCAGTTGTGGCTAGACCCATTATCGGGCTAGAGGAGTTTGTTTGTGTCCGCACTCATAATTTTACTTCACCACAAGACATATTGAAGAATTTTATAAACCAAATGAAAAAAAGAAGGGAGCATCAAGTCTACTAGCATAAATTAGAAAATATGTTGCTAAATATATTAACAAGAGACTTGTTGTAATCCTATAATCATCGGAACTAGTAGAAATTTCACTTACTATTTCTCCCAAAATTACTTCTTTAAAGAAATTCTACAAAAGATCTAGAATATTATGAGTAGTTTGTTCAAATTTCTCTAAGTGTTTTCATTTCTAAAGTCTCTAATATGAATGAGATACAAAGAAAACAATAGGTTTTTCCCTCAAAGGCATGCCTATAACACTAAAAGGATTCTTGGAACTAGAGAATTCATTCTCTCAAAATGATTTATGATTGGTTGTGGAAATGTTGATACAATAAGGAGTGATGTATTCTTTAGACTTGTTGATGTGGAAAAGGAATTAGATGGCCCACACATGGTAGTTGTAACACTCCCTCCCACCGCCTTTTACTTTCTCGGGATACATGAGTGTTACTCATTAATTTAACCCAACCTCCAAGGTTTGTTATGAAGATGGGGTTATAAAATGTCACATCTCTCAAGTATGCATAATTATATTTTGACCTCACCATCATGCTCATCTTGTCAATATTTTTTCGACGATATACAATTTACCTTAATATGTCTCTCATAGTGAAATTTATGCCTATTTGAAGTTAATCCAATCACATTAGGCCATGTTAGCATTGGGATACCATTTGGCATCCACGTGTGGCCCACATGGCTATTCCAAGCCAAAAAAAGGGCCCCTCTCATCACGAGTTCCTATGAAGCCTTCCATGTGGCCACTACCAAATCAACCTTAGCGTGACATCCACGAGTTCTTCCTTAGTGCAACGTTCATGAGTTCTTCCCCCCGTTATATTAAATTTTCATTTGAAGCCCATTCCATATGGGGTCTATAAACCCATGTCACACCAGACTAGTGACCCTCTATCGGCCCCCTTTCCGCCTTCATGAAAAAATTCTAAGATCGAGTGGTGGGCAATGAGTGGTGGAAGGGTTTTTATTGGAACCATGATCGATCCATCTATCTCCATTGGAATATTCATACCATATTCACAACACACTTTGTCATAAGCAGTGGGTGGTGGGCACTTATATGGTTCCACAACAAGAACTGTGATTGGATCGATCAACATCGTTTGCATGCTCGTCTCATGACTATCACATGATAAAAATAATTGGCGGTAGGTAGTGGGTGATGTCCCAATGGGAAGAGTTTCATTACTCCTGGTTCCACGCTAATCCTTTTAGTGTTAGCCCTATTCACACCCATATAAATTTAAGATCTATCACCTCAATTCTCAACCACATATACATATATAATTAACAGTTCAACTAGTTGGGTTTATGAAACTAGAAGGGAAACCATCTTGTGGCCACATCTTAAGGCTTATAGCTGAAGGGACTGAGACACCTAATCTTTGGGATTAGGAAAATCTATGTACATATTGTAAATAGAAAAATAAAATAAATTAGAAGATGAAGAGACATTGGAAGATGAAACCCAATAGTCTACCTCTCCATGTTTATATCCCATCTTTTTCTTAATGCAAAATAACAATTTCATTCATGGAGTTACTCCTGGCCTAGCATGGTATCGGATCCAACTCCCAAATTTAGTTTTCTACATTGTAACTCCTATCCACTGCTATATTCCCTGCTCTGTGCATTGAATTCTCTATCCTCTATCTGCCCAAATTTAGTTTCAGATTCCTTTTGAATCTCAAATCTCTTCCTGTGCAATGTGTGGAGAGGTTGAAATGGTGTGTTGAAGGTTATAACTTGTGTTGAATACTGTGTTGGATTGAAGGATGAACCCTGCGTTAAATTTGATGGTATGAAACATTGATTACAATGAATGTTGTGTGATTTGTGAAATGACACCTTATGGTGTGGTAAGCGTGCACTTGAAGGCTATGCAAAATGGTGTTCTCTACTCTTAGCGTTAGACATTGCTGGAAATTGTATGTCTTGCATTCAACTGTGGTATATATGCTCATTGAGCTGTGAAAAGATCATGATTTTGCCATGGTTATGAATTAAATATTGTGCTAAATATTTTCTGTTGCATAAATGGGGTGCTACATCGAGGTGTGGTTGTTGGGATGTGAGGCCAAGTCTCGTATTATGCCTCTGCTAGTGTGCATGACCATTGGTTTTGCGTTCGTTGAAAGTGGTATGTGTTGTGTCAAATATGCTTTGAAAATAATGTATATATGTCATGGCACACAAATGTGTTGGGTTTTCTTATAAGGGCCAAAAACTATGCAGAGATTAGTTTAAAAAACAAATTTGTATATGAGAATTGTTTCCTTTAAAAAAAATGATGGGTATATGAAAAAGTATTGGTCGTTTTGGTGCTAGTATGTATAAAATTTGTTAAGTTTTTTTTGGTTCATATTACAAGTATTATTATATAATGGATATATGAAGCTTGTGGCATACATGGATACACAAATTATGAAATCATTATGGTTCATGGATACGTAAGTTATGAATGAACACATAATGTTATGTGATGGTATATATATCATATGGAGTGATATGAGTATGTATGAAGTGATATATATATCGCATATCATATATTATGAGTGGTGATATCATTAAAAAAATTTCCTTTAATATATTAAATTAATTTCTTATCTAACTAAGAAGGAAAAAAGTAAGGCTGTAATTATTTTGGAAATCAAAAGCACATAGTCCTTTTTGATGATGCATTCACTAATATCCATTGTTGGCTTAGTGGGTCCTGACCTAGGTTCAGAGTTAGTTGTGCCAAACAAATCCCTACACTACTAGCCCTTTCAGCATCAACCCGCGGAGTGCGGACTAAAGTCTCACCCGAAGCAGTATGAGGGGATGTTGGAACCAAGTTTCCACACCCAAAGATCAGCGTGATTTCCTTTTATGCCCTAAATCTTCCTTCACACAGATCAATAAGCCCTTATGGCTTATCGATGTAACTTCCCTTAATCAGCCTCTAAACCTCTGCAAAGGTCTACAACTGGCTTTTGCAAACCCTGAACAAGTGACTTAACTACTTACGTGCATCATAGATTACTCTTAACCCTATATTTACTCAGATCTGCTTAAATGTTTGATAACTTTAACATATAATGATATAATCTTCGCATAAATACTTAACATCAATTGCATTCATATGACAATATAGATCAAGTAAAGTCATGCATCAATACATCATTATTTCATACAACCATTATTCATCACAACATAAGCGCATTCATACATAGCAGAAGTAAAGAGATAAACATAGGAATTTCTGTAACAATCTTCTTTATTGATATTTAGTTCAACTTACAGATTCAAGACTTCGCTGCGCACTCAGCTGTAGGGGTCTGTGCAGTCAGCTTCGGACTCTACTCTAGGCCTCTGTGCACACAGCTGCAAAGCCTTTCTTCCTACTCTTATGCGCTAACTTAAACTCCTTTCATCATACCCATAGACAAATCTTCATTACTTTCCTTAGACATCCCTAAGACACACCTATTTATACAATCCCATGGTCCGTGAACCATGGGTAGATATTGAAAAAGATGACTTAACTTATATAAAAGGAGGGTAAAACCCTTTTTGACTCTTTAACTATCTACACGCTTTGCACCCATAATTTGTGAAGACTTTACATATTTTTACATAAAACTTGGGCTTTTTCCCCAAAACTTGACCCAGGGGACCCCATCCAAATAAGCCCCCAACACAAAAATCGTGACTTGCCCTTGAGTCACTCGGTTGGCGTGGAGATCTTGCTGCGAGGATCCACCAGCTCCACTTGTGCAACTGCTACTTTAGCCGCGCTTTGCATGGTTTCCTGCTTGATATGTTCTGCTAGCTACTCTGTGGCTGGTCCTGCACTGTCTTGCTTAATATTCTGCTACGTACTCTGCAAGTTCACCACTTTTCCTATATGTTGGTTGAGACTATGTAGGCTTCATCCAACCAAGGCCCCAACCTAGCCTTAAGGACTACCTCTTTCTTCTGCGCTGCTTCCACCTGTGTAAGCAGCTGCTTAGCCTCCTGTAGCTTGGCGAGGCGCTGTGTTGTAGCAACGGTGCACATCATCACCCTTACTTTGTCGTATTGTTGTTGCAGCTCGTGGACCTTTGTATTTAATACCTTCAGGGTGGCATCTTCCTGCAGGGTAGTCACTACTTCCATAGCCTACTCAAATAGCATGGTGCAGTCCACAACAACAGCATCCACCGTAGCAACTCCATCCTTAACAGCAGCTTCGCATTGTTCCCTAACCTCTGGCGGGGTGGAAGGCTATGACTTTAGCTCTAGTTTTGTTATCTTCATGTTCAAATTGAACTGAACTCTGGCCACCTCTTCCTTGGCATCGCGCTCGCCTGAAACAAGTTTTCTGATCTTTGCCTCTAGTGGTGCCTCCTCAGGGATATTCAATTCTAGCATCATCATGCATGCTTCTGCTACTGTGGCCGCCAGGTGGGCCCTCTGCGCCTATATTTTGTATTTTTCTTTCAAGGCCTCTATCTTGTCGATGAACATCTGTTCATTGTTCACCCAGTATTCGCTTATAAGACTGAGCACACACTGCTCCTGTGCTCTTAAATTTGCTATCACACCTGTCTGTAACGTGTGAAGATACTCATTGGGGAGCGCGGCGAGGTTGAGGCTGATGTCCTTTAGAGAACTCACGATGACCTTGTCATCAACCACCTCTGCGTTCAATGATCCTTCCAGTAGTGTGACTACCCAGAGATCTTGTGATCTGACCATCTCTGTTGCCTGACTGGTCCTGGGTGCCATGCTCATTTGTGCTCATTGGTATGGATCTACAGCTCGTGCAAATCCTTCTGAATGGTACTTAGTGCCTGATTTTGTTGTTGTTCAAACTGCTGCAATAGTTCCACTATAGTATTTCACACCTTATCCCCGATCTTGTCAAGGTCATCATCTGTTAGTGTTATCGGATCCAACGATGGCTTTGTCACTTTTGACTTCTTTTGAGGCCCCTCCTTCTATTGATCCCTGTACCTTTTTACCCGGAAGGGGGTGCTCTGGCCTTCCCCTCTGCCACCGCCCTTCTCTGACTGTTGTTCATCCTTTGTTTGGGGTGAAGGGGACTTACCACTTTGCTCGGATTCGCGCTCTTCTTGTTCGGCCTACTGCTTCGCGACGCGCTCCTTTTCCACCTAGGCCTTCTCCTCATCCTCTTTTCTGTGCTTCTCATCCAACTGCTAGACCTTCTGCTTTGCTTCCTCCTTCTTTTTCTTCTCTGCGAATTTGTTGGTGGCCGCGGCTAGATCGGATAGAGAATGCCAATTTGTCAGCCAGCACTTGATAGTTTCTTGGATGGTGTCATCTGTGGCCAAGTAAGGTAGATCAAACCATTTTTATTGTGGATCCTTCCGCGCCCTGATGTACACGTGATGGAAATCTACTTTGAAATCTGCATACTCTGATAATTGCTCAAATACAGTCGAAGACAACCATGGCTTATGGTTTATGGCCATCCAAAGGCTCGTCTCCATCAAAACCCAGAAGACTTTGGTCTTTGTGACCGCGCAACATCCTTTGTTGCCTAGAGGGATGCAAACTATGCAGCCTCTGGCAATACTTTGTCCACGGGAGGAAATTGACTGTCCTCCGGTAGGTCCCAAGCTACGAGCACGATGGAGAGAAACAGCCACACATAGTGAAAGGTTTTTCTCTTGTCCTAAGCCTAGCAAAAATTTGTAAGGAACTTGCTACAGAAGTAGCCAATTGAACTGCACTCCCTCCACACACTGTGAAGCCAATGAAATTACTAGTGTCGGAACCTCTTCCACATGAAATTTTCTCATGACTTTCCCAGCTAGGATTTGTGTAGCAATCTTCACTGCGAGGTCAGTGATAGAAGTGATAGAGTACTTGTGCGACTTCTTCACTAACTTGAATTTTTCCTTCATCTTCTCTGTGAGGTCATGCTCACTCATCTTTCTGCCAAACTCCTTGTCCGGATTCACCTTGATTGTGGCAAGAACATGATCTGATGGATTAGCATATCGGTAATCAAGATCGAGGCACTCAGCCACAAACATCAGTCATGCACTGGGGTCAACAATTGCTTGATAACAATGAGGTTGATGTTGGAGCGGTGGTAGTGGGGCAGCATAATAGGTTCAGCAACCCCGACTGATTCACTCCACGAATCCATTTGATAGGCTCCAACAAGGTGACACTATATTCCTTGTAATATACCCTCTTCATGTAATTCTTTGTCTCAAGGTGGGGAAAGCTCTCATAGGCCGCCAAATCCTAGTCCTCCAGTTTTAAATGGGGAACCCACGCCAAGCGCAAACCTTCAAATGTAATTCTTTCCAGCAATAGGGGTGTATGAATTAGAAACTTCTTTGCATCTGGGTCTTTGGTTATCTTCACTTTCCCCTTATGTAGATGGATATAATTCAGCAACTTGGATATAGGCTCCACCCCCTCGGCATCTATATCCTCCGCACCCTCTTCGGCCTCCAAATCCACCACTTTCCCCTTATTCTTTGCCGGTTGTTTTTCTTTCTTCTGGGCCTAGGTAGCAGAATGCTTCCTCAATGACTCATGCACCGACATTGGCTTCTTTTGCTTGTCTTTCTTGGGTTTGGGGACTTCTCGCACCGGTGTAGGTTTCGGCCTTAGTGACCTCAATGCCATAGGCATAGCAACCAGAGCCTCCATGCTCACAACCTCTGCAGTAGCTCCCTCAAAGGTGACAGTTCCTCTAGTGCTTTTAGTTTCACCTGGTACAGACACTGTGCTGAGAATATACCTTTGGGTATCCTCAAGAAACTTATCAAACACAGAAATAGTGACCAAATCTGTGAAAACCTAAGGATTCATAAATGATGGATAGCACAACGCAAAAATTCTAAGGATGAAAAGTGTTTTCCGTTGGACGGCCACACGTAATTTATAGGCGAAATTGAATTAAAATTCGACGTTCCCCCCAAAATTTATCCATAAATGTTGATTTGGCTGTAGATATCCAAATATTTCACTCTTAAATTCAACCTTAAATTCCGCCCATCCGCTCCTCTTAACCGTCTCCTTGCTGTCAAATCATGAACAGTGACTGTAATGGTCATTTTCTAGCTGTGTTGCACGGTTCCTCCCTCTGGAGGGTAGCTCCCTTCGCGTTGCTCCTAATACTGTGACATCACCCTTCTTCGTGTAGACCATCTGTCTCGTAGCTCTACAAACTAGGCAGTGTAGTTTATAGTCCCATACTCCCCTGCAACTACCTGGAGCGCTAAGACTATGCTACCGTCATATAGTCATTGGGTCGGATCCCCTATATATGGCTTCAATTGGCTTCCATTTACCCTTCCCGAAAATGGATCTCCATTCAACTTCGTGAGTTGAATTTCTCCACCATGTGTAATTTCCTTGATGACATATGGCCCCAGCCAGTGCATTTGAAACTTTCCGGGAAACTTAGCAAACTTACTGTCATATAATAAAACTAAGTCATTTACCTTGAAGGTGCACAGTTTGATGTTCCAGATATGCCAAGATTTTTCACGTTCCTTCTGAACCTGCTAATGGAATCCAACCAAAAACATATCTTCCTCGAGTTCCATTAGCTGTGTGAGCCACTCTTCCAAGGCTCAGCGGTCTGCCATTCCTGTGAAAGATGCTATGTGTATACTAGGCACAATGTACTCTATAGGCATCACAGCTTCTATGTTGTAGACCAACCTAAAAAGTGTCTGACCTGTGAGATTTTTGCAAGTAGTTCTATATGCCCATAATATTGCAGTTACGTGCACGTCCCAATCATTCTGCTGTGCTTGTAAACCTTTGTCAGCGCATTCTCCAATATTTTATTAAAAGCCTCAACCATTCCATTGGCCTGAGGATGATATGGCGTACTCTTATGATGGTAAACCTGGAATTATTTTGTCAATGCGTTGATCATTTCATTGAGAAAATGTGTACCGCGATCACTCATCAATACCTTCGGGCAACCAAACCTGTTCAACACATATTCAAACGAAAACTTTGTTGTGGTTGCACCTGTATAGTCCTTCACAGGTTATGCCTCCGCCCATCTAGTCAAATAGTTGGTCGTGGTGATGATATATCACGCACCCGTCTTCTTGCTTGGAGGCTGAATCGGTCCTACAAAATCAATTTCCCACTTCTAAAATGGTTGTAATGACACCCGCGGATTCAGATGCAGATCATCCCTCCACAATGGTCTGCTCATTTGTTGACATGCATCGCATGCCCTACAATATGCTTTAGAATCCTTATGCAGTGTCAGCCACTACAACCCAGTATGCAAAATCTTCTGCGTTGTTGTTTTTCGTGCATAATGTCCTTCCAAAGCTCCTCCATGAGCTTCATCATGAATACTATTCTGCTCAAAATCAGGCACATAATGTTGAAGTATCTCGTCTGATCCCATCTTATACAAATGGCCTGCAATGACCAAAAATTCTGCTGCGTGCACCACCAATTCTTTCTTTTGTTGACTAGTGTATCCCTCTGGAGATGTCCATGTAGTTAGGAAGTGGATAATATCCATGAAGTGATTATCCACTATGCGCACCGTGAAGAGTTGCGCATCAGGCAACCCTTCCTCCAAATTAGTAGGTTCCTCTCTTGTCTCAATGCACAACTCAGGTCCTACGTTCAACCTTCCTGGCTTCACATTCACCTCAAAATCATATTCATGAAACAACAGCATCCATCTGCATATTTCCCCCCCAACAAAAGCTTATTGACTAGATACTTTAATGCAGAGTGGTCTGTGTACATCTTGAAATATTTTCTTAGCAGGTAATGTCTAAATTTCTAGAGAGCGTACACCATAGCCAACGCTTCACACTCTGCCATTGAATAATTATTTTTAGCCTTTGACAACTTCCTGCTTGCAAACACTATAAGATGATCCATCTCCCCTTCACTAGCCTATGTCAGCACTGCTCCTAGCGCAATACACGAGGCATCTACATGCACATGGAAATCCTTTTTCCAACCCGGGAATACCAGGATCAGCCCGGTGACCATTTTTACCTTCAATACATCTAGGCTACATTGACATTCTTCATCCCAACAAAATGTAGCATCCTTTTTCAGCAACTTTTCCATAGGCGCGATAATCTGAGCATAACTTTTGATGAACTTCCGATAGTATCCACTATGACCGAGTGTTGCGCGCAACTTTTTAACACTTCTTGGAGCCTCCAAATTGACTATTACAGTGATCTTAGTAGGGTTTTTGGGCATGGAATCCCGCCCAAGGCATGTTTTGGGGCTTAAAGCCCAAGTTTTGACCGAATCTTGTTGTAAAGCTCCACGAATTGCGGGCCCAGAGCACGAAGTCATATTAGAGTCATATGGTTGTCTGCCCTAGTTTTGTAATGTAATGTCTGTTGGATAAACCTACCCATGGTCCGCAGACCATGGGATTGTATAAATAGAGCGAGGCTCTAAGTGTATAAGATAATTGATAGATAATAGGATAGAAGCATGAGGAGTCTAAGTGATTGAGTTGCAGTGTGAAGTGTGTCTTTGGGTCGTAGAGTAGGAGAAGGCTCTGCAGCTGTGTACACAGAGGCCTAGTAGTCCACAGCTGAGTGCGCAAACCCCTGTAGCTGAGTGTGCAGGGCGAGTCGAGTTTGTAACCATGGAAAGAATCAATAAAGATAATTTTGTTATAATTCTGTGTATCTGTTCTTGGGTTAATGCATGATTTCTATAATTTAGAAATATACTGTTTATTTACTACGTGCACCTGTATGAATGTGTTGGGTCCCTATAATACTAGTGATTACCCCATTACTATTGTAGTTGTATCCCTTATTAATATTGTTGTGCCCCTATTGTCCCCATATTGTCATTACTGTGCCCCATAGAATCCCTCTATTGTTATTTTTGTGGCTTTATATTATTATTGTTAGGTCGGCTAGGTTATATTGTGACTCCTTAGACTCCTATATATAGAAAGGAGGTTTTTTCATTTGAATCATCCAAGAATTGCTCATTTATGTAATGTAAAGGAGGTTTCCCCCTTGAAGAGGCTGAATTCTAAGGCGTGGATCTCTCTTTTCTATCTTTTTGTGAGCTGGTTTCATAACATTTGGTATCAGAGCTTTGGATTCTAGGGTTTCACTGCTCCAAACAGGTCATCGTGGAATTTTCACTATAAAATTTTTTTTGTGATGTTTTAGAAGCTAAAAAAAAAACCCATTTGAGAAGCAATCACGCTAAATCTTGGATCCGAATTTCATAGCTTTTCGACCTATATTTGCAGAGATAGGATCTAAGAAAGTTGGCCTTTTTGCAGACTCCTGAACTACATTCCAAACAGGTGACCTGGGGAAAATTATCATAACTTTCTCTCTGAGCATCGGATTGAAATTTCGTAAGAGGGTACAGAAAGAGGATGGACTTTAGTTTCTTGTTTATCTCTTTCAGATCCAAAGGTCGAAACAGTGACTCGTGGCACGTCGTACAAGTTCGCTCTACTGAACTAGTCTATAATCAGGTCATCTTGAGAAATTGTGCATAACTCTTCCTTGGCGAATCCAACTTGGATCAGACTGGTGGCATTGGAAAGAGGACATAGAGGGATACTACAAATCACAATTTCAGAACTGGATGATCTGAAAGTGCAGAGATACATCAGATTCAATATCAAGCTTCTACAAAGTGGAAAAAGGTGTGTAGTTTTTTTTAATTTTTTCATAAGCTTGGTTTGAAAAATTAGTTTGAATCGGCAATTGATGCCCCGAGGAAAGAAAATGCAAACACCTAGTAAGCAACTTGAAAGCTCTAGCATGACTTATGAAGAAGAGGAAGAAATGTAACATGATATATCAAAATTACGAGACCAAGTGCAACAAGTGTCACTTGCACAAAAAGCAACAAAATCTAAGATGGATGGTTTAAGGAAAGATGTAGAAGCTAAGATGGATGGTTTAAAGAAAGGTGTAGAAGCTAAGATGGATTTTTTAAAGAAAGGCGTAGAAGCTAAGATGGATGGCATGGAAACTAAGATGAATGGCATGGACGGTAAAATTGATGGCATGGATGATAAGATGGAAGAATTGAAGATAAATATGAATAAGTTGCTACAAGAAATGGTCACTAATGGTGAAAGGGTAGTAAAGGAAACTCATGATGAGAACAAAAGAAATTTTAATCATGATTCCATAGACTCTAATGTTGGATCGAAGACCCACCATATTCCAAAAATCGATATGAGGAAGTTTGATGGCAAGGATCCCGCAACATGGATATTACAGATGGAGAAATTTTTCGATCTCAATAATGTGCAAAACACACAAAAGGTACGTATTGCAACTTTATATTTGGAACCAAATCAGTTTGTATGGTATCAATGGCTTTTCTCTCATAAAAAAAATTATCACTTGGGCAATTTTTACAGAAGAATTGACAGCACATTATGAGGATACAAAAAGCAACACTTTTTTTAGCCAATTGATAAGTCTCAAACAAAAGGGTTCAATAATGGAGCACATTGAGGAGTTCCAAAAATTGAACGTAAGGGTAAAAAATATTCCAGAGGAGCATAGGATTGATGTGTTCATAGGGACTTTAATGGATAATATCCAACATGATGTTCGCCTTTGGGAACCTGATTCATTAGAGAAGGCATTCAAGTTAGCAAGAAAAATGGAAAGCAAAATTATGGCAACCAGGAAGCATACCACTCACAACTATAAAGATGGAAGTGTTGTTGCCCCTAGTCTTCCACAACCTATAAGGTTGACACCACAACAATTGGAAGAAAAAAGAGCAAAAGGGCTTTGTTACAGTTTTGATAGCAAATACACTAAAGGTCATAAGTGTGCTGAGAAGAAATTATTCTACATAGATTGTGAAGAGGAAGAAGAAAAGGAGCAAGAAAGGTCAAAAGAAGAGGATATACTCCAGGAACAAAGCCTAGATTAAGAAGAAATGAATCCGACCATATCTTGTAATGCATTGGCAGGAATTACCACTCCTCAAACCATCAAGATAGAAGGACAAATCAAGAAGAAAAAGGTAATAGTGTTGAT
The DNA here is from genome assembly GCA_031772625.1 of Pinus tabuliformis. Lineage (NCBI taxonomy): Eukaryota > Viridiplantae > Streptophyta > Pinopsida > Pinales > Pinaceae > Pinus > Pinus tabuliformis. Next base: position 750,001,580 of record CM062816.1, on the reverse strand, counting down.
AGATCAGGAAGTACCCACAATTTTATTCATTGTAAGGTAGCAAAAGAATTGAATTGCTTCTTATATCCAGCACCAGAGTGTCAAGTGATGGTTGCAAATGGAGGAACAATAAATTGCTCTGGAAAGTGCCATAATATCAAGCTATCCATGGGAGAATATGTGTTGACTAGCCCAATGCTTTCCATTCCAATGGGAGGTGCTGATGTTGTACTAGGAGTCCAATGGCTACAATCCTTGGGTACAATAGCTTTTAATTTTCAAGAACTTTTCATGAAATTTTCTGTGGAAGGAAAGGAAGTTGAATTAAGGGGTATTGCAGGGAAACCGGGAAAGATAATCAGCTCTAACGGTATGACAAAGCTTCTAAAAAAGGAACAAAGAGGTGTAATTGCACAATTATGTTCACTAGATGTTTCCACATTGGAATCATCTATTTCTCCAGATCTCCAAAAAGTCTTGGACAATCATTCCAAGGTATTTGAGACTCCCAAAGGTCTCCCACCTATTCGTGATCATGATCATGCTATTCATCTGATTCCAGGAAGTGTTCCCCCAAACATCAGGCCGTACAGATATCCCTATGCCTAAAAGAGTGAAATTGAACGTATGGTTGCAGAAATGCTAGAGGCTGGTATAATTCAACCGAGTCAAAGTTCTTTCTCTGCTCCAGTAGTATTGGTGCACAAGAAGGATGGATCATGGCGCATGTGTCCGGATTATAGGGAGCTCAACAAGCTCACTATTAAAGATAAGTTTCCCATTCCTGTCATTGATGAATTACTGGATGAATTGCATGGATCAATTTACTTCACCAAGTTGGATCTTTGTTCAGGATATCATCAAATCAGAATGAAGACTGAAGACATTTCGAAAACAACATTTAGAACTCATGAGGGTCATTATGAATTTTTGGTCATGCCTTTTGGCCTTACCAATGCACCTTCAACATTTCAAGGTTTGATGAATTCCATTTTCAAACCATTCCTTAGAAAATTTGTGTTAGTATTTTTTGATGATATACTAATCTATAGCAAGTCTTGGAAGGATCATGTTGAACATGTTGACAGGGTGCTACAACTATTGGAGGAGAAACAATTATATGCAAAAAGATCCAAATGTTTCTTTGGAGTACAAGAGGTGGAATATCTGGGTCATATTGTATCTCATGAAGGAGTTAAGGTAGACCCTAGCAAAATTAAATCCATCAAGGAATGGAAAATCCCCACATCCATAAAGCATCTGCGAGGATTTCTCGGGTTGACAGGGTATTATCACAAGTTTTTTAAGAATTATGGGAGAATAGCAACACCTCTAACAACATTATTGAAGAAAGATGCATTTTCATGGACTCTAGAAGCAACAAAGGCCTTCGAACATCTTAAAGAGGCAATGTGCCAAGCACTGGTCTTAGCTACACCAGACTTCACAAAAACCTTTATTGTGGAATGTGATGCTTCAGGAAATGGAATTGGTGCTGTTTTAATGCAAGATGAAAGACCCATTGCTTTCAAAATTCGTCCAATCAAGGGAAAGTTTTTACACAAAGCTATTTATGAGAAGGAAATGTTGGCAATACTCCATGCACTTAAGAAATGGCGACCATACCTAATGGGAAGACACTTCAAGGTAAAAATGGATTGTTATAGCCTTAAATACCTTTTAGAACAAAGATTATCCTCTGAAGAGCAACAAAAGTGGGTCACAAAGATGTTGGGTTATGACTTTGAAATCATCTACAAAAAATGGAAGCAAAATGTGGTGGCAGATGCACTCTCAAGAAAGGATGAGGATGTGGAAGCATTGTTGTGCGCCATTTCTATTATCCAACCAGATTGGATAAACGAAGCAAGGGAGGAATGGAAGAATGATGAAGAAGTGTGGGCACTTATTCGAAAGTTACAACAAGACTCCAGTACGTCTGATACATTTAGCTGGCAAAATGATTCGTTATGGTACAAAGATCGCTTATACCTCTGTAAGAATTCCCAGCTAAAACAAAAGATTCTTATGGAATTGCACACTTCTTCCTTAGGAGGGCACTCAGGATTTTTAAAAACTTACCACACAGTTAAGAAGGAATTTTTTTGGGAGGGCCTTAAATCAGATATTCAAAAGTTTGTGGCGGAATGTTTGGTTTGCCAACAAAACAAAGTTGAAACAATTAAGACACCAGGTCTATTACAACCTTTATCCATTCCAAGCCAACGTTGGGAGGAGGTTTCAATGGATTTTATCACAGGTTTACCCAAGTCTGAGGGAAAGAGTGTCATCATGGTGGTAGTTGACAAACTTACCAAGTATGCACACTTTTGTGCATTATCACATCCATTTAAAGCCAGTACAGTTTCTACTGCATTTATGGAAACAATTCAAAAGCTACATGGAAACCCAAAGATTATTGTAACTGACAGAGATCCCATTTTCATTGGAAATTTTTGGACAGAATTATTTTCTTGTCTTGGTACTCAGTTAGCTCATAGCTCATCTTATCATCCTCAATCTGATGGGCCAACTGAGATAGTAAACAAATGTTTGGAGGGATATCTTCGTTGCTTTGTATTTGATAAACGAACACAATGGGTCAAATGGTTGCCTTTGGTTGAATGGTGGTATAACACTTCCTTCCATACAGCAACAAAAATGACCCCATTTATGGCACTTTATGGATATCAGCCACCATCCATCACATCATATTTAAGAGAAAATTCTAAGGTTCAAGCAGTGGAACATCACATCGAACATCAACAACAAGTCCTCCAACTCTTAAAGGATAACCTCATGTTGGCACAGAATAGAATGAAACAACAGGCAGATCAACATCACAGTGAAAGAAGTTTTGATGTAGGTGATTGGGTATTCCTACGGCTACAACCATATAAGCAAATGTCCCTCAAACAAGCTAAGAAAGATAATAAATTATCACCAAAGTATTATGGTCCATACAAGGTGTTGCAAAAGATTGGTACTATGGCATACAAATGTGAGCTTCCTGCAGCTTTGCGATTGCACCTAGTTTTCCATGTTTCATGTTTAAAGAAGATTATAGGCGACAAGCTCCCAGTTCAAACAATATTGCCAGAACTTGACGAGGAAGGAAAAATTATATTGGAACCAGAAGCAGTCACAAAAATAAGAACTCGACCGTTACGAAATCGATCAATTTCGGAGTATCTTATCAAGTGGAAGAACTTATCTGCTGAAGATTCCACATGGGAGGATGAGAATTTTATATAGAAGCACCCAAAACTACTGAAGTGTTGAGGACAACACTTTTTTGAAGGAGAGGGGCATGTTGGGTCCCTATAATACTAGTGATTACCCCATTACTATTGTAGTTGTATCCCTTATTAATATTGTTGTGCCCCTATTGTCCCCATATTGTTATTACTGTGCCCCATAGAATCCCTCTATTGTTATTTTTGTGGCTTTATATTATTATTGTTAGGTCGGCTGGTTATATTGTGACTCCTTAGACTCCTATATATAGAAAGGAGGTTTTTTCATTTGAATCATCCAAGAATTGCTCATTTATGTAATGTAAAGGAGGTTTCCCCCTCGAAGAGGCTGAATTCTAAGGCGTGGATCTCTCTTTTCTATCTTTTTGTGAGCTGGTTTCATAACATTTGGTATCAGAGCTTTGGATTCTAGGGTTTCGCTGCTCCAAACAGGTCATCGTGGAATTTTCACTATAAATTTTTTTTTGTGATGTTTTAGAAGCTAAAAAAAAAAACCCATTTGAGAAGCAATCACGCTGAATCTTGGATCTGAATTTCATAGCTTTTCGACCTATATTTGCAGAGATAGGATCTAAGAAAGTTGGCCTTTTTGCAGACTCCTGAATTACATTCCAAACAGGTGACCTGGGGAAAATTGTCATAACTTTCTCTCTGAGCATCGGATTGAAATTTCGTAAGAAGGTACAAAAAGAGGATGGATTGTAGTTTCTTGTCTATCTTTTTCAGATCCAAAGGTCGAAACAGTGACTCGTGGCACGTCGTACAATTTCGCTCTACTGAACTAGTCTATAATCAGGTCATCTTGGGAGATTGTGCATAACTCTTCCTTGGCGAATCCAATTTGGATCAGACTGGTGACATTGGAAAGAGGACATAGAGGGATACTACAAATCACAATTTCAGAACTGGATGATCTGAAATTGCAGAGATACATCAGATTCAATATCAAGCTTCTACAAAGTGGAAAAAGGTGTGTAGTTTTTTTTAATTTTTTCATAAGCTTGGTTTGAAAAATTAGTTTGAATTGACAATTGATGCCCCGAGGAAAGAAAATGCAAACACCTAGTAAGCAACTTGAAAGCTCTAGCATGACTTATGAAGAAGAGGAAGAAATGTAACATGATATATCAAAATTACGAGACCAAGTGCAACAAGTGTCACTTGCACAAAAAGCAACAGAATCTAAGATGGATGGTTTAAGGAAAGATGTAGAAGCTAAGATGGATGGTTTAAAGAAAGGTGTAGAAGCTAAGATGGATTTTTTAAAGAAAGGTGTAGAAGCTAAGATGGATGGCATGGAAACTAAGATGAATGGCATGGACGGTAAAATTGATGGCATGGATGATAAGATGGAAGAATTGAAGATAAATATGAATAAGTTGCTACAAGAAATGGTCACTAATGGTGAAAGGGTAGTAAAGGAAACTCATGATGAGAACAAAAGAAATGTTAATCATGATTCCATAGACTCTAATGTTGGATCGAAGACCCACCATATTCCAAAAATCGATATGAGGAAGTTTGATGGCAAGGATCCCGCAACATGGATATTACAGATGGAGCAATTTTTCGATCTCAATAATGTGCAAAACACACAAAAGGTACGTATTGCAACTTTATATTTGGAACCAAATCAGTTTGTATGGTATCAATGGCTTTTCTCTCGTAAAAAAAATTATCACTTGGGCAATTTTTACGGAAGAATTGATAGCACATTATGAGGATACAAAAAGCAACACTTTTTTTAGCCAATTGATAAGTCTCAAACAAAAGGGTTCAATAATGGAGCACATTGAGGAGTTCCAAAAATTGAACATAAGGGTAAAAAATATTCCAGAGGAGCATAGGATTGATGTGTTCATAGGGACTTTAAAGGATAATATCCAACATGATGTTCGCCTTTGGGAACCTGATTCATTAGAGAAGGCATTCAGGTTAGCAAGAAAAATGGAAAGCAAAATTATGGCAACCAGGAAGCATACCACTCACAACTATAAAGATGGAAGTGTTGTTGCCCCTAGTCTTCCACAACCTATAAGGTTGACACCACAACAATTGGAAGAAAAAAGAGCAAAAGGGCTTTGTTACAGTTGTGATAGCAAATACACTAAAGGTCATAAGTGTGCTGAGAAGAAATTATTCTACATAGATTGTGAAGAGGAAGAAGAAAAGGAGCAAGAAAGGTCAAAAGAAGAGGATATACTCCAGGAACAAAGCCTAGATGAAGAAGAAATGAATCCGACCATATCTTGTAATGCATTGGCAGGAATTACCACTCCTCAAACCATCAAGATAGAAGGACAAATCAAGAAGAAAAAGGTAATAGTGTTGATTGATTCAGGAAGTACCCACAATTTTATTCATTGTAAGGTAGCAAAAGAATTGAATTGCTTCCTATATCCAGCACCAGAGTGTCAAGTGATGATTGCAAATGGAGGAACAATAAATTGCTCTGGAAAGTGCCATAATATCAAGCTATCCATGGGAGAATATGTATTGACTAGCCCAATGCTTTCCATTCCAATGGGAGGTGCTGATGTTGTACTAGGAGTCCAATGGCTACAATCCTTGGGTACAATAGCTTTTAATTTTCAAGAACTTTTCATGAAATTTTCTGTGGAAGGAAAGGAAGTTGAATTAAGGGGTATTGCAGGGAAACCGGGAAAGATAATCAGCTCTAACGGTATGACAAAGCTTCTAAAAAAGGAACAAAGAGGTGTAATTGCACAATTATGTTCGCTAGATGTTTCCACATTGGAATCATCTATTTCTCCAGATCTCCAAAAAGTCTTGGACAATCATTCCAAGGTATTTGAGACTCCCAAAGGTCTCCCACCTATTCGTGATCATGATCATGCTATTCATCTGATTCCAGGAAGTGTTCCTCCAAACATCAGGCCGTACAGATATCCCTATGCCAAAAGAGTGAAATTGAACGTATGGTTGCAGAAATGCTAGAGGCTGGTATAATTCAACCGAGTCAAAGTTCTTTCTCTGCTCCAGTAGTATTGGTGCACAAGAAGGATGGATCATGGCGCATGTGTCCGGATTATAGGGAGCTCAACAAGCTCACTATTAAAGATAAGTTTCCCATTCCTGTCATTGATGAATTACTGGATGAATTGCATGGATCAATTTACTTCACCAAGTTGGATCTTCGTTCAGGATATCATCAAATCAGAATGAAGACTGAAGACATTTCGAAAACAACATTTAGAACTCATGAGGGTCATTATGAATTTTTGGTCATGCCTTTTGGCCTTACCAATGCACCTTCAACATTTCAAGGTTTGATGAATTCCATTTTCAAACCATTCCTTAGAAAATTTGTGTTAGTATTTTTTGATGATATACTAATCTACAGCAAGTCTTGGAAGGATCATGTTGAACATGTTGACAGGGTGCTACAATTATTGGAGGAGAAACAATTATATGCAAAAAGATCCAAATGTTTCTTTGGAGTACAAGAGGTGGAATATCTGGGTCATATTGTATCTCATGAAGGAGTTAAGGTAGACCCTAGCAAAATTAAAGCCATTAAGGAATGGAAAATCCCCACATCCATAAAGCATCTGCGAGGATTTCTCGGGTTGACAGGGTATTATCGCAAGTTTTTTAAGAATTATGGGAGAATAGCAGCACCTCTAACAACATTATTGAAGAAAGATGCATTTTCATGGACTCTAGAAGCAACAAAGGCCTTCGAACATCTTAAAGAGGCAATGTGCCAAGCACTGGTCTTAGCTACACCAGACTTCACAAAAACCTTTATTGTGGAATGTGATGCTTCAGGAAATGGAATTGGTGCTGTTTTAATGCAAGATGAAAGACCCATTGCTTTCAAAAGTCGTCCAATCAAGGGAAAGTTTTTACACAAAGCTATTTATGAGAAGGAAATGTTGGCAATACTCCATGCACTTAAGAAATGGCGACCCTACCTAATGGGAAGACACTTCAAGGTAAAAATGGATCATGATAGCCTTAAATACTTTTTAGAACAAAGATTATCCTCTGAAGAGCAACAAAAGTGGGTCACAAAGATGTTGGGTTATGACTTTGAAATCATCTACAAAAAAGGGAAGCAAAATGTGGTGGCAGATGCACTCTCAAGAAAGGATGAGGATGTGGAAGCATTGTTGTGCGCCATTTCTATTATCCAACCAGATTGGATAAACGAAGCAAGGGAGGAATGGAAGAATGATGAAGAAGTGTGGGCACTTATTCGAAAGTTACAACAAGATTCCAGTACGTCTGATACATTTAGCTGGCAAAATGATTCGTTATGGTACAAAGATCGCTTATACCTCTGTAAGAATTCCCAGCTAAAACAAAAGATTCTTATGGAATTGCACACTTCTCCCTTAGGAGGGCACTCAGGATTTTTAAAAACTTACCACAGGGTTAAGAAGGAATTTTTTTGGGATGGCCTTAAATCAGATATTCAAAAGTTTGTGGCGGAATGTTTGGTTTGCCAACAAAATAAAGTTGAAACAATTAAGACACCAGGTCTATTACAACCTTTATCCATTCCAAGCCAACGTTGGGAGGAGGTTTCAATGGATTTTATCACAGGTTTACCCAAGTCTGAGGGAAAGAGTGTCATCATGGTGGTAGTTGACAGACTTACCAAGTATGCACACTTTTGTGCATTATCACATCCATTTAAAGCCAGTACAGTTTCTACTGCATTTATGGAAACAATTCAAAAGCTACATGGAAACCCAAAGATTATTGTAAGTGACAGAGATCCCATTTTCACTGGAAATTTTTGGACAGAATTATTTTCTTGTCTTGGTACTCAGTTAGCTCATAGCTCATCTTATCATCCTCAATCTGATGGGCAAACTGAGATAGTAAACAAATGTTTGGAAGGATATCTTCGTTGCTTTGTATTTGATAAACAAACACAATGGGTCAAATGGTTGCCTTTGGTTGAATGGTGGTATAACACTTCCTTCCATACAACAACAAAAATGACCCCATTTATGGCACTTTATGGATATCAGCCACCATCCATCACATCATATTTAAGAGAAAATTCTAAGGTTCAAGCAGTGGAACATCACATCGAACATCAACAACAAGTCCTCCAACTCTTAAAGGATAACCTCATGTTGGCACAGAATAGAATGAAACAACAGGCAGATCAACATCACAGTGAAAGAAGTTTTGATGTAGGTGATTGGGTATTCCTACGGCTACAACCATATAAGCAAATGTCCCTCAAACAAGCTAAGAGAGATAATAAATTATCACCAAAGTATTATGGTCCATACAAGGTGTTGCAAAAGATTGGTACTATGGCATACAAATGTGAGCTTCCTGCAGCTTCTCGATTGCACCTAGTTTTCCATGTTTCATGTTTAAAGAAGGTTATAGGCGACAAGCTCCCAGTTCAAACAATATTGCCAGAACTTGACGAGGAAGGAAAAATTATATTGGAACCAGAAGCAGTCACAAAAACAAGAACTCGACAGCTACGAAATCGATCAATTTCGGAGTATCTTATCAAGTGGAAGAACTTATCTGCTGAAGATTCCACATGGGAGGATGAGAATTTTATATAGAAGCATCCAAAACTACTCAAGTGTTGAGGACAACACTTTTTTGAAGGAGAGGGGCATGTTGGGTCCCTATAATACTAGTGATTACCCCATTACTATTGTAGTTGTATCCCTTATTAATATTGTTGTGCCCCTATTGTCCCCATATTGTCATTACTGTGCCCCATAGAATCCCTCTATTGTTATTTTTGTGGCTTTATATTATTATTGTTAGGTCGGCTAGGTTATATTGTGACTCCTTAGACTCCTATATATAGAAAGGAGGTTTTTTCATTTGAATCATCCAAGAATTGCTCATTTATGTAATGTAAAGGAGGTTTCCCCCTCGAAGAGGCTGAATTCTAAGGCATGGATCTCTCTTTTCTATCTTTTTGTGAGCTGGTTTCATAACAAAATGTTGTATGTTGTTAAGTAGAACTTAAAGCAATCAAGCAGGCAAGGATAATTAACTAACATAGGAATACAAGCACGATCTTGGGTAATAATGCAGAATGCAGCACTCAACCCCTGGGTAGGGCTGTGCAAAGGCAGTATATCAAGCCGCAAGGAGTGAGAAAGTGCGTGAAACAACCTGCGCATAGGGACAAACCGCGGACCAGTCGAACTCATTAGACATCTCCAGGGTGTGAAAACCTAGTTCTAGAACCCTCCCATATTGCTTCGGGTGAGACCTTAGTCCACGCTCCACGGACTGTTGCCGAAAGGGCCAGTAGTGTCGGGATTTGTTTGGCTAAACTAACTCTGAACTTGGGTCAGGCCCCAACAAGCCAAAAAATGGTTCTATTGTCAGGACCAGGATCTGCATAAAGATGTCTGATGTCGTATCACTAGAATCCGACAAAGAAAGGAATTGAAGAGTGGTTGGATAGAAAGATTCACGAATTCGCGGCGCAGGAAAACAGGAATCCACGATTATCAAAGGAAGAGTGGTTAGATTGCTACTTATATATGGAAATCCATGAAATTTTCTTTGCATCCTTCCCTACTGAGTTGTATGAGTGGATCGTGAGGCTAGCAGATAGCCAAGGAAGGTGTAAACTTGACAAACCTATTGTGTGGACTCCAGAGTTGGTGTGTAAACTGGAAGCATCGGAAGATAGGATCGCTTGCGCTGTCGATCACTGTTTGGATTGGATCATAGGAGGGTTCATCACCGAATTCATGGTAGATACTTTGGTCAGCTATAGCAAGGCAGAACGACACATCCTCAAGGGACCGAGAGGTAAGTACGTCAAATCTTTGAACACCTAGATTAAAATGCTACTGTGTGAAAAGTGGGTTATGCAAACAAATTGATGTTTGGGGCTATGCGGAGTGGGAGTATCTATAGAAACGAAGGTATCACAAAACTAGAGACTAGCCCCTTGATTTCACCTCCACGTGAAGGTGAAGAAGAGTTCGCGAAGGTTTCACCAAGGAGTGCGATCAATCTAATAAAGCAGAGAATTCCGCGCATACCACCCCCACCCACACCACCACCAGTTTCACCATCTTCACCCTCGACTTCACCCATACCACCTCCGCCACCACCGTGAAGCAGTATGGATAGCGCAATAAAGCTACTAGTGTTCAAGGGAGTAGGGAATGAAGATCCAAACCAATTTTGGTTCATGGTAAAAGAGGTATGGGAAGCACAAGGTGTCACAGGTGACAATATAAAGAAGGCAACATTGGTCAGTGCTCTATAGGATGGCGCATTGACCTGGTACATTAAGCATTCCAATGACAATCCGAATGCGGGGATAGCGGATACCTAGGTTGCACTAAACAAGGAATATAGCAGACCAAAATCGGAGGCACATTCGATCATTGGATTCATGGAAATCACAATGCTACCAGGTGAAACCCCATGGGAGCTGGATCAAAGACTGAAGTGCACAATTTGCGAAGCGAACATGACCTTAACAGATGGGAAACACTGCGAATGGTTTGTAGCCTCGTTAACACTACATCTACGGAATGCGTTGTCGCAACAAAGGCTATCAACTCAGGCAAAAGCTTTGGAGGTCGCGATGAGATTGCACGAGACTCTGATAAAATATCCTAACCTGGGAGTCCATTAAATCCATGCACAGTTGAAAAATTTATGCCTAGAGATGTAGAGTTTGAAACAAGACAAGATGGCTTGTCCAGAAGTGCACGACGAGGTATGGTGCATAAAGTGCAAGGGCCAGGGGCACGACAAGGACCACTGCCCGGTGTTTGTAAATTACCTCACGGGAGGAGGACTAATGCCATTGAGACCAGAGGCACAAGTAGGGCCAAGCGCAACGCCTACATTATGGTGTGTGATTCATCAGATAGGAGGAAATCACGCTACAGATAACTGCCATCTACTACAGAAATATACGCAGAATTCCCAACAATTGTTATGTAATTTCTGCAGGTCAGTAGGCCATGATGAGCGCACCTGTAGAAGTTATGAACTAATGATGGATCGGACTCCTACCTACAGAGTTCAGGCTAAAACATGGTCCCTTGATCAAAATGCAGGACTGGCGCGCATTGGATTTAAGGGGTGTGGACAAGGTCGAGGTGGAATGGGACCAAGAAGAGGTCAAAGATAGCTCATATGTTACAATTGCAGAGGGTCGGGGCATTATGCCCGCGATTTTACAAATCCAATGAGACCATCACACTTATATTGCACATAGTTTGATCATGAGACAGAGGACTGTTCCACGTTGATAGAAAGGTTGTGCGATAAAGGAGCACTCCAACCTCCCCTGACTCATAGCCTACAGATGATGAGGTCTGAGCCGTGCGAGGAAGACCTGAATGTAAATATCATGCTCTGAAGTGGTATTACAATAGTGGATGACAAAGGCAAGCAGCCCGAATAAAGTACCTAGGTTCGCAAAGCACCAGCAAAGGAACTAGAATTTGATTTGGAGCGCGCTAAGGAGACATTCATGGAAGCTAAGAAGAGCTTCGCAGATGCCTCCACTTCACAATGTAAGGACAGACTGGAGCTAGAAATGGACCCATGAATGCTCACTACATTCTTGGAGACATGCATGAAGCTGCTGCATGATAGCAAGGCTGTGAAGGGGCTGCAAGAGCTCATAACTAGGTGTGCTGGGACTGCACCAGGAGAACCGCGCGTAGTCTGGAAGCTTGGGAAACATGTGATGCGAACATGAAGAGAGATGAGATTGAACACACAGATCAGGGAATATGAAATGGATCAAGTGATTTTGGATCTAGGATCGGACACGAACGTCCTGCCAAAGCTAACATGGGAATGCATGGGCAGGCCTATGCTGCAATGGTCTCCTATCCAACTATGAATGTCAAACCAGCAAAATATCCTACCTATGGGAAGATTGCAGGGAATAACAGTAGATATCGAAGGTGTGAGCGCACTAGCAGATTTCGAAGTGATAGAGATTGTTGATGACAACAATCCATATCCTGTGCCACTAGGAATAGATTGGGCCACTGACATGAATGGAGTGATAAATCTAAAGAAGCGCAAGATGATTTTTGAGAAAAATTCACTCTGCATAGTGGTATCTTTAGACCCTGTGGAAGGATCGCGCTACACAGAGCCAGTGCACGACTACGATAGTGACGACAATCTAGACTACATCTACAAGATAACCGCGTGGGAACATGATTGGGTAAATCCAACCGTAGATGGCCAAATATCTTGGGAGAGTGAAAGCTCCTGCACATCATAACTAGTTACACGAGGTAACCATGCTCAACTGTAACATGATGACAAGGTCACTAAGATGCATAGCAACAGATGTAGGGGATCTACCTTCGTACAATGGATTTGGTGAAGTCGAGGGGTTCCTGAACAAATTTGGAAAAGAAGTGTCGGAACAATAGCTCCTCAACGCTCTAAAATAGATACTATGTGCTACGCCCACAACGTGGTGGGGTACGCACCAGGAGAGTTTTGAGGAATGTCACGAATGCAAAAGGATGATGCGCCTACGATTAGGGAAGCCTCAAATGCTAATAAAAGCCATGTATGACAGAAGAAATCATCTTGCACGCCCACCTTTCCTAATGGATACAGGCATATGCTGTGCAACCCGCATGAAGGTACACCATCCTCGCGGTAGGAAACACGATTAGTAAGTAGGAGCGGGCAAGACAATGGCACGAACAACCCCTCCATTTCAGACTAGGAAGTATGGTAAGACCAAGAGTGCAGAATCATTTTCACGCAGAAGCTTTTGACAAATTACGCGAAGCACTGAACAGGTCCTCCATGGGAAGCGAGCTGACTGGGACCTACGCATACCAGCGGCTCTCTAGGCATATAGGATCATGCGCAAAACCCTGACCATGCAAGCACTGCCAAGGTAGTTGCCAAGGCAGGAGCATGAAACAACTAAAGTAATCCCCATAATACTTGGAGAACTTAGGCCGCACATGATCACGCCAATAGACATGACGGTTCGTGAAACATTCGAAGCAGAAATCCAACAGGGAAGCTTTAGGCTCCAAGAACTTGAAAAAGAAAGGGTGCAATTAAGAAAGAGAAGCATTGTGGTAGAAACAAAAGTCAAGAAGCTGGAGAACGAGATAAAGGATGATTTTCTTGGCAAAAAGACTAGGATGGTAAGGCAGGGTGCATACGATCACGATGATAGGATTAAGGCCTATTGTCATGAATTGATCAGCCTAATGCCTTGGCTTAGACTGCATATTACTAAGACAGTTAACCAAGGGGATGAGCTGCAGAGGATAAGGTGTGCGACGCAGCCAGTAATGGTAAAAGGTAGGTATTTCCCAGAAGGAATGTTGGATGATCGGAGGAAACCGCACATAGGTGGTGCGACCACCTGCCTAGCCGAGGAAGGAACAGTCTTAGCGCTCCAAGCAGTTGAAAGGAAGCGCATGACTATAAAATACTCTACACGGGAGCTACGCGAGGTTGGATCTGCACGCAGAAAATAAAAATAAAAAAAAAGTCACAAGGTCTGCGATCATGCACGACGGGCTGCGCTGCCACGCAGGTTGGCCAGAAAGTGATCCTTGAAGTCACTATTCACGATGGGATGCTCAACTTGAGGCCAAATGGAGTGGGCGAAAGGCATTTAAGATGCGAGTTATGGGCAAGATTTGGACAAATCTGCCACCAAGGAAGCATTAATGAACCAGATTTGGGGGGAACGGTCAAATTCAAATTCAAAAAGCACTATAAAACACAAAGGGCTACCCCACAAACAACACTTGGTCATTTTCGAATTGAGCGATTAAGCAGAGCCCTCAGTGTTGTGAACCGAGTGTTGATTGAGCCCCTGAGTTCACGAGTGCTAGATTTCCGGACGAATACAATGGCAACTACTCAAGATGTTGTGGAGATAACCCAAATGACCACCGGAGAGGCCGCACAGGCCCTCGCTGTGGGAGATGCTCCGGAAGGAGCCAGGATTGTGGTAGAAATCCCAAAATCACCGCGCACATCATGACCTAAGAAGGATAAACAAGCAATGGTTCCCATATGTGTGTCCTTGCGGAACCCGCTGCACAGCAAAATGTCAATGGAGGATAAGAGGAAAGTCGTTGCCATAGAGACGGATGAGGAAGACCTGGAGGATCTTATCATAGCAGAGGAGGAGGATGAAGGCATGGAGGAGGACACTCAGCTTACGTTCTCTACAACAAAATTGCCCACCTATGTCCCCCTACAAAAATGGAAGGCGAAAGTGCCCAAGGACCTGGACGAGACCAAGAGCTTGCTCCAGACCCTGCTACTCCCAGATAACATTATGTTTGAGGGCACGCACCTGGGACACATGCTGAGCCTGAAATTTGAAGATTGGGACCTCACTGACCACGAGAAGTTCCCTCACCTTGAGACCAGGAACCTTATGAAGCCCAAGCAAAACACCACGGTAGGGGTTACAGAACTAGAGCCACAAAAGTGGTTTCACGGAGTAGAAAAGGCTGGGCTATTGAATCTTCTCTGGGTGTCGCACTACCACTGCGCCACAATAACCATTTTCATCACTAGGCAGGTGCTTTTCTTGGTGCATGATGGGTTTTTGTGGCTAGAGGAGCCCATCCCCATCATGGTAGACCCAATTCACCGCGTCTCCCAACTTCCACACAAAGGAGAGGACCCCACGGACATATCGGAAGGGAAGGGCAATGACTTGGCCATCGTGGAGGCCATGAAGAAAAAGTACAAGCTGGAAAAGAAAAAAGGGGCTACACCATCTCCAGCATCAAGGAGAAAGTCGTGCACATAGCGACCCAAATCTTGGCAAGAAAGGTCATGCACAAGTGTCGAGCAGATGAAGTTCTAGCGCTGGTGGTATCACTGGCTGAGCAGTGCACGGAGGGGGTCCAGTTTCACTGGTCTGAGTTCCTCTGCAATGAGTTTTTAGAAAATTTCTGTGAAGCCTAGGAACAAGGAAAAATGTTCCACTATGCATGGTTGTTGTTGTCCATAGTGCTCATGGTTGGGGAGTTGCTAGAGGATAGTCAATTCCCCATAATTGACAGGGACCTGCCAGAGGCTGCGAAGTACGCTTCGCTCTGGGCCACGAAGGATGCTAAGCGGATACACGGCAGCAAAATATTCTGGGTGTTCATGGAAATGAACCTCAGAATGGGGATCAACTGTAAGCCGCGGTTGTCACCCACTATTTACAACAGTCTGTAGGGTTTTGCAGAATTTAAAGCGGACATGCATAACATTTATATCAGGGCGCGCAAGGACCTAACTAAACAATGGAAAAATCTACCCTTCGTAGCCACAGACGATGTCATTTTCAATGTCCTAGATGCATGGATGCTAGAGTGGCATGCCCCGAACATCGCAAAAATCGAGAAGTCGGCGACACAATGAAAGAAGGATGAAGCCAAGATGCGCATCGCACAGTTGGCCGAAAAACGAAGGAAAGAAGCAGCAGCAACAGAAGTGCGGGCAGTGTGGGATGCGGCATAAAAAGCAGCTGGGCAGGAAAAGGCCATAGCAGCAGCAGCAACACAGGAGGCAGCCATGATGGCGGGTGAGGGCCAAACAACACCCTCACAAGGGAAGGAAGCAGAGGAAGTGGAAACAGAAGAAGGAGGCGCGGACCCACAAACCACGTCAACGCAACTGAAGCACCAGCACCTAACTGAGTGGGGAGGGTTGTGAAAGAAGGTCAAGGGCTCTCAGAGTGTAGTTGCAGGAATTATAGGCACGCCCCATTCAGGTTGGTACAGTCAGATCCTCGACAGCAAAGCAGATGTTGCGCACAAGGATAACGAACACCATAGTGCTGCTGGAAGGGGCACTAGTGGCATCAAATGAGGTCGACCGACTTTCGGCTAGAGCACTGAAAGGTCTTGGTATCAACCTAGCTGCACTCCCGCGTGAGACCTTATATGTGTTACAGGATGGGATAACTATAGAGTTGTGAGCTAGGGAGAGCTGTGCGCTCCAAGTCCTTAGTGAGAAGAAAATAAATATGGAACAACTAAGCTGGCAGCACGACGAATTGATGTCGCAGAATCAACAGTTGGTACAAGTGATAGACAACGCTTGCCAAAGCATCCCGGAGTTGGCCATCCCAGCAGACATACCAGCAGAGGCACGGATCCACAGATTAGCAGCAGGGGTCTGCAAGGCGAGGGAAGAAATGACAAAGGTTCAGCTAGAACTGAACCTTTAGATCACCGAGCTGTGGTTAAAGGTGCAGCCATCGACTCCGCCGAAAGTCAGAGAACAACGCACTAGCGCTATCACAGCGGGATTGGAGGAAATTAGCAGTGCATTGTGAAACTGCACTAGCATGTTGGAAGAATCATTTGAGGTCCTCAAAATCTGCAGGAGGGCCCCAACATCTAGGGCTTGGAGATAGAGGCGTGCGAACTCCAACAACAATACGAGAGCGTTAAAGGAACTACATAGACGGTGGCCTTCACTTAGAGGCTCCCACAGATGATGCAAGCTAAAGCGCTGAAGGAGCAGGTGGACGCGGCACAACATAAGGAAGTAGTCCTAAAGGCACACGTCCAGCCTTGGATCGATGAGGCCTTCACCATCATGGAAAAAATCTAAGGCAAGCTCGCACACATGCAGGGAATGCACACATTGATGCAGAGAAGCACTCCTGACACATAGGTCTCAAAGCAACGTATGTAACAGATCCAACAAGTAGCAGCTTAGTGCGCTGCTGACCTCTATGCAATTCGAGAACAGATGGAGGGACTCCCCGCCAAGATTGTTGTGCCGATAGAGTGAATCGAGGGCAAGTCATGATGTTTGTGTTGGGGGCCTGTTGGGCATGGAATCCCCCCAAGGCATATTTTGGGCCTTAAAGCCCAACTTTTGACAGAAACTTGTTGTAAAGCTCTGTGAATTGCAGGCACAGAGCACGAAGTCATAACAGAGTCACAGGGTTTTCTGCCCTAGTTTTGTAATGTAATGTCAGTTGGATAGACCTACCCATGGTCCGCGAACCATGGGATTGTATAAATAGAGTGAGGCTCTAAGTGTATAAGATAACTGATAGATAATAGGATAGAAGCATGAGGAGTCTAAGTGATTGAGTCGTAGTGTGAAGTGTGTCTTTGGGTCGTAGAGTAGGAGAAGTCTCTGTAGCTGTGTGCGCAGAGGCCTAGTAGTCCGCATCTGAGTGCGCGGACCCTTGCAGCTGAGTGCGTAGGGCGAGTTGAGTCTGTAACCGTGGAAAGAATCAATAAAGAGGAGTTTTGTTATAATTATGTGTATCTGTTCTTGGGTTAATGCATGATTGCTATAATTTACAAATATATTGTTTATTTACTGCGCGGACATGTATGAACGTTGTATGTTGTTAAGTATAACTTAAAGCACTCAAGCAGGCAAGGATAATTAACTTGTTAGTGTTAGTTTCTTCACACTTCCATCAATGATCAAAATTACTCTTTTGCATTTCATACTAGGTGTCCCATGATGATGAGTTGCATTCCATTAGGTCATGGATCAACTGATGGTAGGGTTCATTTTAGTTTTTCCCTCATGACATATATTTGCTGACCTTTTCTCAGGTGTAATTTAGTTAATGGTTCATGTCCAAGTTCATTTTCACTTTATTTCATTAAATAGGTCTTAAGTCTTAGGGTTTCAGTCTCATTAGGTATTAGGGTTTCACCATGTCAAATTTTAAATGAATAATAATGGTCAGCAGACACATGAGGATGTTAATAATGTTTAGAAGATCATAATTTCCTAATTTGTAAGCTAAATAAAGTTTTTAACCTCAAAACTTGTTTTGACGTAAAACAGAGCATTGGTATTTTTTCATGTAATTTGATGTAATTTTATCGTTTCTATATGTAATAAATGTTCACATGCTGCTCCTAGTCACCTAGTGACATTTCCAAGCACCTACCACTGCAAAAATCAAGTCATCTTGAGCACCAATCCACCTGCAAAAGAAAAAGAGAACAAACCCTAATTTCCTCTCCCACTGAGTTAGGGTTGGCTATGCTATTAGTGTCGGTATCTTCATCCCTCCATCAGTGATCAAAATTTCTCTTTTTGCACACATATTAGGTGTCTCATGCGATCAGCTACACTCCATTAGGTCATGGATCATCTGATGGTAGTGGTTCTTTGTCAATTTCCCTCATGCTTTTCATCTGCTGGCCTATTTTCACATGCACAAGTCATTTGCTGTCATTTTTATTTCATTCCATTTGCAGAAGTCATTTTAAGGTTTTCAGGTCTCATTAGGTCTAGGGTTTACCACCATAGTCCTCAAAAGCTCAATAAGAGGCCAGCAGTCACATGAGGATGTTCAATAAGTTCATAAAATCACAAATTTTACTGATGATTTGCTCCATAAAGGGTTTTTACCTAAAAACTCTGTTTTGAGGTGAAAACAGGGTTTTTCCATTTAATGTAATTTTAATGTTTTCATATGTAATAAAGCATCATCTGCGGCCCTTGGGTTACCTTGCCAGACTCCAACACTCCAACTCCTGTAAAAGAAATAAGAAAATCCAAGCATAAGTCCATCAAATGACAAAAAGAGCCAAACTGAAAAAACAGAGTTTTTTTTTTTAAAAAGCAAAGTGAAAAGGAAACTTTAGAAAGTGGGTTTTTCTAAAAGAAAAATTAAAGTCATTTGTGTATAAAGGGATCATTTGTGTTAGAAGACATCATTTTGTGTAAAGGAAAGAAAGAAAGAGCAAAAATCGCGTTTAAGGAGAGAAAGGAAAAAGTTGCAGCAAATTTCAAGTGTTCTCACTGGCACGACGCACCTGGGCGTTGGCACGGCGCTACGCACCGAGTGCAAGATTTGCAAAGGATTTTCAACGGACGTGACGCACCTGGGCGTTGGCGTGGCACACTTGTCAACCAAGCTCAAAATTCATGCCATCGATTTTCTAAGGCTCCAAATTTGCAAATACCATCCCTTCAAGTAAGTAAACCCTACCATTTAACATAGAAAGAGATTTTGTCATCCTTGATGGTGTTTTGAATGGTGAAAAATCAAACCCTAAGTTGCTTCAAAGTTGCGTTGACAAAACTGTCTAGGGTTTTGTAGTTTTTGTTATTCTTGTTGTTTTTACTGCCTTGCATTATTTTCCCATATCCCATCCCTTTGCACTAAATTTCCCTAATTTTCTTCCCCTTTTCCTCTCCCATTGACACTCATCTTACCCCCTATCACCAAACCCTAAGCCCTACACCTAATTCCCACTATTCCCCAAACCCTAATCTTCATTTCCAAACCCTATTATTCCATAGTAACCTTACAGCCAGCATCAAAACCTTCCTTTCCACTTATATTATCAGTCAACCCATCAAATCCCAAAGAAGAAAACAACAGTCACCTATTCTTGAGAAAATCTCTTCATACTCATCATTTTACACTATACATTTGCAATTACGAAAACAGATTTAGCTTATGAAAGGGATGAGGAAACTGTGAGTGATTCTTCCCAAGAAATTCATGCACCAAGAAAACCACATAAGGGAGGAAAACACATCCGGGAGGAGCCCACCACACTTACAGAGTTACTAGTTTGCCCTCTTGCAGTAACATGCTTTAAACATCAGTCTTGCTACCAGTTTTGTGAGATGGTGGAGAGGGGGAAATACCACCATGAACTTGCTAGGCTATTTGTCCTTCATCTTCACAATGGCCAGGTGAACTTAGCAGGTGTTTCCTTCACTTTGACACCTGAAACCATAGCTGCAGCAATAGGTATTCCAAATGTGGGTGAACAGTGGAACAAAGAAAAACTTGTGGGAAAAGAGCATTATGAGCCTTTTGTCAAGGCTAGTTATCAAAAGCAAATCAGTAAGGTTTCTCCTTTCAGATACGTACAGGACACTTATGCTCCACTCATGAAGCTTATTATCAAATACTTCACCTGTGAAGGGAGGTTTTCTCGCTTGTACACTTACCATGTTATATTATTGATGCATTTCACTAGAGTGAGGATGATGAACCTTCCATATTTCATATGCAGAAATATTGAGAAAATGGCTACATTGGTGCAAAGGAAACCTCTTCATTAAACAGTTCATTAGCATTTATCATTTTTCATTGATCAAAATTATTGTGTTGCATCAGCTAAGCTTGTTGAATGTTTCATGGGATACTTTCATTTCACATGAGTTTTTCAAAAGCCCTCAAGTGACCCCATCAGTGTTTCAAGAGGAAGGAGGGCCTTCAAATCAGCAAGAGGTTCATGAGACTCAAACTATAGGTGTGCCAGCATTTGTCACTTATGAAAAGAGCACAAGGAGACTATTTGCAGCTGCTAAATGAGTATTATCTCCACCTAGGGTGCAAGGGGTCTCGTTTCCTCCATCAGACCATAGGCAAATGCTATCTTCACCTGAGGTGAAAGGGGCTTTTCCTTCTTCTTCAGCAGAGCAGGTATAGGATAAAGGGAAGCGACCATTGCATGATGAAGGGCCTTTTGAAGGTCAAGAGAGAGATTTTGTTTTGATTCAGGAGGAGGATACTGATTTGGGCTCCCAAAGCTCAAGACTCAAGGAGGTAATCAAAGACCAAAAAGCTGAAATCCATGCCTTATCACTTGACCTTGAGAGGGCTAAGTGGATTGTCAACTTCCCTGAGCAAGAAAACAAGCAGCTTACTGACAAACAAGAACTCTTGGAGCTGCAAGTCATTAAAGAAAACCGACAAAAGTCCAAGAGGGCAAAGGGAAAGTTGACATCCATTGAGAAAAAGCACAATGACCGGGAATATCTGTTAGAGAAGGTGAATATTCACTTGGAGAAGCTGCTTGATAAGGCCAACAAGGATAAAAATATGTTGTGCCACATGGCTTATCACTATTTGGCCCGGAATAAGATTTGCAAAACAAGGATAAGGAGCCTAAAAGCCAAGTTAAAGAAGACTTTGAAGAGCAAGAAAGAGCAAGATAAGCTCAAGATCTTGGCTGAAACTTCATTGGCCCAGCATTAGCACTTGAAATAGATCACTCATGCCAATTTCAAGAAATTTTGCAAACTTTTTGGCATTTTTGAATTTTTCATGGAAAAAACAGGTTTTTTCGGCTGGTGCGTAGCGCCAGGTGATGGGGACTTCCATTTGAAGAAAACTTGGAATTTTTGGATTCCTTATGAAAATTTATGGATGCTTAGAAATTACTAGGAAATTTTGACAAGTTTTGGACCTCCAAAAGGGCCAAAAACACCTAAAAAATGCCCTCTCTGCCACTTTTTGGCCACACAGGAAGCAGTCTCGGGAGATTGCAATTTTGGAGAGGAAAATGGACTCCAAATAAAAAAATTCAAGTTGTTCCAGAAATTAGACTTACAAGGCTTTCCAACGAGCTATCCTGCACCTAATTTGGATTTCGGGAAGCCCTCCAAAAGCAGCTTGAAAAACGCGCTATGCACAGAAAAAGTGGCACTACACACAGGATGAAAAAGTGCCAATTTTGCTCAAAAACTCTATTTTTCGCCTAGTTTTCTTCTAGTTTGACCTTTTCTCTCTTATGTTCAAATTCATGATGTGACATGATGTAAATTGATGTACTATGATGTAAAAATGATAAAAATTGACTTGATATGGTAGATACATCAGTTGTAGGTGGTTTAAAGTTGAATGAATCAGTTTCCTGGGTTTTAGAGACAAGCTGTTCCACTGCCTATTTTTGTGTTCCTAGTTTAGATATGGTTGAAACCACCCTTCTTCTCATGGGTTCGACTCCTGATGGATAGCTCAGGAGGTTTGGAGGTCAATATCATGTATTTTCTTAGTCATTTGTCAAGGTTGGACTCTTGTGAATGCTTTGAGCACTATTGTACATCATCTCTGCAGTTTGGCAAGGAAATAGACCAGGGTTTGCATAATTTTGTGGGATTCTTGTGGCAAGGTGATTTAGTATTATTTTTCCTTCTGTGATTCAAGTTATCATGTGTTTATGTGTGCCATTATGTCTCTCTTTTCTGCTTAACTAAATGAATCAAATATAAATGTGGAAATCATTGATGTTCTAGTGCCCTACCTTATGGTTTATTTAGCTTTACATGTTTTCTACTGTTTGAAGAGGATTCATGACACTTCCATGCCCTCTAAAACTCCTCACCAGTGTCAAAATTCATCATTACACCTAATCTAAAGTACTAAATCACTTTTCTACCTCGCCCCACAGAAACCTCTGCAAGACTGATTTCATTCCCCGGACCCAAAACTGCTTTTCACATTTGATCCAACAAACCATCATAAAACTCAATCAAACTCCTCTAAGTATATACCTAGTCTAAAATTAGTCTTTACATCAGTCATATCAAGCCTCATTTGTTATATTTTCCTGAGATTGACAAGGAGAGAGCCCTCTCCTGACCTGGTAGGGCTAGCTCCCAGGTTAAGCGTGGTTTGATGTTACCCTAGACCTGCCTTTCTTAGCCTGAGGTAGATTTAGGCCATAACATATTAGCGACCGTACTGGGGAAAAAAGTTTTTTTGTTATTGTTTTTTGCTTTATGAACTATAGACGGGGCTTGAAGTTAGCCAGGTAGCCTTCGAACTTCTCTTGCTTTGCAAGTGCATAAGTAGATGAATGTTGCTTCAGTCAATCTCTGGTTTACTTTATGAACTGAACATCTGAACTGAAAACTATTTACCCCAGTATCTTAAAGCAATTCTAGACTTTGGATGATGAGTTTATAATTTGATAGGCTGACCAATTGGTAATGTCCATTTGCTTTTTAGAATAATTCAACACACTAGCTTCCAAATGATACACTAGGGCCAATCCTGATCCTGATCCTCCTCTCATGTATGAAAACCCAAATCTCAATCCAAGAATTATCTGTCAAGAAAGTTCTGTGATACCAGTCTTCAGATCTCATTCATGTCCAGTTATTTTTGAATACCTTGAATATCTTGAGTTTGATGAACATTTTAATCTATCATTGTTTCAAACTAAATCTGAAAGTGCAGTTGGTTCTACTATTCTAAATCCGGAGTTTGTCAAATATCTTGAAACTGAAAGGGCTAACAGATCAATTGATGATTACATTTTGAATCTTCAAACCTCCATTGCAGCTACAAATATTCCCGAGTTCTTAGAATCTGCGTCCGCAACTCTTGGTTCATCTGCTGTTGTATCTAGTTCATAAATTCCTACTAAAACTCCTTTTATCCCCACCATTCCCGTGTAGCCCACCATATCTGATCATAGAGCCCCTGTCTCTTCTCGCCCATCAACCCCTTCAACACCTCAAACATCTCACAATTCTTCCCCTCCTTCCACACCTCATACACCCATTACATCAACTGCTATTGTTGTTCCGACTCCTCCTACATCCCCAAGGCCAGTTTCAAATCCACCTAGAGCAATGGTTGCCCGATATGCACCTCTCGTTTTGCCACAAAACTTGGATGCTATGCCTGTTGATTACCAAAGTAAAATTCCATTGTTTGATGCTACCCAAGGTATCACAGTGCAACAACATGTTGATAAGATGAACAATTTCTTTGACCTTCATGAGATAGATGAAGAAAATGTGACCATGAGATTATTTGTGCAAACTTTTGGAGGCAAAGTGTGAAAGCGGTTCAAAGCATTGCTGACTGGGACTATCAATTCATTGGCGATTCTTCATAGACAATTTCTGGATCGTTGGGAGGTAAAGAAAAATCCACTCCAAATTCTTTCTGAGTATGAAAACATAAAGAGGAATGTTGGTGAAAGTGTCCAGGATTATTGTGTTAGATTCAATACTATTTATAATGCAATTCCAGCTGATATAAAGCCACCAATGGGGCTGGCTTTGATAAAATTTCCCGATGGCTTTGATCCTGACATGGCATATCAATTGAGAGAAAGAGACCTGGCTACATTGGAGGATATGCAGAAAATTGCAGTGAGTGTGGAAGCAAATCTGCTAGCTAAAAGAGCTAGAGCAAAGACTGAGAAGAAGATGACCATAAAGGAAGAAGCTTCTTCCTCAGATCATTTGCTTCGCAAGATTGAAAAGATGTTTGATAGACTCACTATTACAGATAAGCCTAAGACACAAATCAGAAATCCAAACTTCCGTGGTCAGCAGCAACCACAGTTTAGAATTAAACAACACGAGAAAAGAGCTCAAGACCAAGCAGCACAACAGCAAGTTAAAACACCATTACAGCAGAATTTTGTACATGGTCCCGAATCAAAGGATGATGAGAATATAATAGGAGAAGAGAATCACTTCTTTACACCTGATGGTTTGCCAATTTATATCACAGAAGATGAAGAGTATTCAGAAAACCCAGCTATACAAAAAGATGAAGATTTTATTTTAGCTAATGAAACAGTCCTAAAAGAAGAATCTGATGAATATCAAAGGGGATACATGAATGCATTGACAGCCCAGTAAAGACAGTATTCTCTCAGGAGTAGGGATGTACCAATCAATCCAATTCAAAAGCGGAAGGAAGCAACACCACCAAAGAATGATTCTCCAAATGTTCAGAAAAAAGGAAAGGAGGTAGCAGACCCTACTTCCAACAAAGCACAATCAGCGAATGACAAGTCAAAAAAGCCAAGTGCAACAAAGGAAAAGACCGAAAAGAAGGATGCTCCGCTCAAAGAGGTAGAGAAAACTACAGCCTTTAGCTTAGAAAATGAGATTGCTAAGTTAAAAGTGTCAATACCTTTGACTAAATTAATGAAGAATAGCAGCTATAAAGGTCAAGTGTCAAAGATTTTGAATATAGATCCCTTGTCTGATATGGTTAATGTAGAGGATGACCAACCCGAGCTTATCTTTAGTCTAGCATTAGAAGGTCAATCTGAGGATAGTGATGTAGCTCCTTTTTACATCAGCATTAGATTGCATGATTATGTCTTGCATAACGCCATGTTTGATTCAAGAGCATCTCATAATCTGATGCCAAAGGCAATTATGGAAAAATTGCGTTTAGACATCACTCGCAAGTATCATGATCTTTATTCTTTTGATTCTGATAGGGTCAGATGTATTGGTCTCATTAAGGATTTGGTTGTCACTTTAGATCAGATTCCAGCAAAGAATGTTCTCATGGATGTGGTTGTGGCCGACATTCCCCCTAGATTTGGCATGCTTTTATCTAGATCGTGGGGTGCAAAACTCAAAGGGACATTGTAGTTAGATTTCTCCTATGCCACTATTCTCGTGTTTGGTCAATTGAGGAAATTATATCGGGAGAAAAAGATGAAGTATATGATCACAAGCAGGGAGAAACCTTTGAATCATCCGATTAATTATGTACATATGGATTTAGAATATTTTGTTCTTTATTCTGACAGTTTTAATGATGTGAATAGTCAATTAGTTGAAGTAGAAGACATTCCGGAGATAACATAAAATTTCAGAGCCGTACTTGATCAAGAAAGACAAAGACTTGATAGTACCGCTGAATAATCAACATTTCGCCAGCAGCAGAAAATTGATGGACAACAACCAAAGGTAGAAGAGCAAGCAGAATTTCAGCACTTGGAAGATGAACCCAGTTTGTGGAGTATGGACTTTGATGGAGCAGTAGGTAAGGATGGTGCTGGAATTGGTATTTGGATACACAACCCTATTTTCCTACCAAATAAAGTCCCAAGTAATGTAAGAGTTTGTTCATACAAATTTGCATTTGATTGTTCCAATAATGAAGCTGAATATGAGGCACTAATTGTTGGTTTGAAAATCCTCAAGAAGTTGAATGCAAAAGGAATTTCAGTTTATGGCAACTCCGAATTAGTAATCAAACAATTCAAGGGTGAATACCAAGCCAAACATCCTCGAATGCGGGCTTACCGTAATGCGGTTTTAGATATTTTGAGGTTGTTTCCATATTATACTTTGACATGTGTCCCTCGTGTACAAAATTTTATTGCAGATTCCCTTACTACAACTGCAAGTAATTTAAAGATTCTGATGAATTCAAACAATAAGTTTGAAATTCATGTGAAACATCGCCCAACTATCCCTAATAATCAAAGATATTGGTAGGTGTTTTAGGATGATAAAGAGATTGAAGAATTTCTGCAAAATGAAGGAAAATACAAAGATACTTCTATCGATGGTGAGCAAGATGATGGCGAACCAGACATGGAGGTAAATCAGATGGAAGTCTTACAGCTGAAGGACAATGTCATTCCTAAAGGCTTAATACCTTTAGAGGAGTTGTTTGATCAAGATGATGTAGCCCGGAAACCAAGCTTAGTGTCGACCGAGAAGGGAGTTGAGGATGTGAATATTGGAACAGCAGAAAATCCAAAGATGGTGAAGTTGTCAAAGGCATTACCTCCTCAGGTAAAAGAAAAATACATTAGTTTATTGTCTTCATTTTCTAATGTATTTGCATGGGACTATACAGATTTGAAGGAGTATGATAAGAGTATAATTCAGCATATCATTCCAATCAAGCCAAACCAGAAGCCATTTCGTCAAAAGTTGAGAAGGATAAATCCGAAGTTGCTGCCATCAATAGAGAAAGAGGTGAATTGATTGTACAAAGCTGGTATAATCGTTCCAATAAGATTTTCAGATTGGATCTCCAACTTGGTGCCCGTGCGGAAGAAGACAGGTGAGATTAGATTATGCATTGATTTCAGAAATTTGAATAAGGTGTCCTTGAAAGATAATTATCCATTTCTGAAAATGGACCACATACTCCAAAGAGTAGTTGGGGCATCTCGTATGTCGTTTCTCGGTGGGTATTCCAGCTACAATCAAATTTTGGTCCATGAGGATGATAAGGACAAAACAACATTCACCACTCCATGGGGGACATTCCATTATGCCAAGATGTCATTCGGTTTAAAGAATGTTGGTGCAACATTTCAGTGGGCCATGGACATCGCCTTCACAAATGAAAAAGATGTGTTTCTAGTAGTATATCTTGATGATTTGACTGTCTTTTCAAATTCAGATGAGGAGCATCTTTACCATCTAAAAATTGTTTTTCAGCGCTGCAAAAAATATGGCATATCTCTCAATCCTAAAAAGAGCTTGTTTTCCATGGATGAAGGAAAGCTTCTCGGTCACATAATATCCAAGGAAGGCATCTGCATTGATCCTGCTTGAGTGGAAGCTATTCAAAAAATTGATTTTCCTCGTAGTAAGAAAGAGATCCAAGCATTTAACGGTAAGATGAACTTCTTACGTCATTTTGTGCCAAATCTAGCTGAACACTTGAGGGAAATTACAAACATGTTGAAGAAGGATAGTGTGGTCAAGTGGACTGAAGAAGCCATGAAGTCTTTCAACCTGGTAAAGTTGGCTCTTTCTTCAGCTCCGATTTTAATCAGCCCGGATTATTCCCAGGATTTCATATTGTTTTCATTCGCTTCTGATCATACTATGGCAGCAGTGCTAATGCAGAAAAGAGACCAGCTTGAAAAGCCAATTGCCTTTTTCAGTAGGACAATAAGAGACGCAACCTTAAAATATAACATTATTGAGAAGCAAGCTCTTGCCTTGGTGAAAGCTTTGAAATATTTTTGGGTATATATTCTGCATTCTCATATTCTTGCTTATGTCCCTAACACAGCCGTCAAAGATGTTTTGGTACAAACAAATCCAGAAGGGAGACGAGGTAAATGGATTGCAGCTTTGTTAGAATATGACTTGGAGATAAAGCCAACAAAGCTAATCAAGGGGCAGGGTCTAGCAAAATTGATGGCGGAGTCTAATTTGCATGCCTTGGACATAAATCTGATTGCTACTATGTCTAAAGAAGATGAAGAAAGTTCGCTTGTTCAGGTATCTAAAATTTTTCTCCATTCTCCTTGGTATTCAGATATTGTATATGTGCTTCAGCACCTTTCACCACCACCGGAGATGGCCAAAAATAAAGGTAGAACTCTGAAACTAAAGGCTGCCAAATTTTGTATTATGAACAATGCACTTTATTGGAAAGATCTCGGAGGTATTTTGCTGAATTGTTTGGTTGAGGAGGAAGCAAAACAGGTCATGGATGATTTTCACAAAGGAGACTGTGGAGGTCACCTATTTTGGAAGACGACAGCTAACAAAATTTTGAGAGCAGGGTATTATTGGCCTACCCTCTTTGTTGATGTTTATAAAATTGTCACAAGCTGTCATGAATGCCATATTTTTCAGGGAAGGAGAAAGTTGCAGCCTTTACCTCTCAAGCCAGTCGAAGTTAGTGCTCCATTTCAACAGTGGGGACTAGATTTTATTGGCGAGATTCATCTTACCTCTTTAGCTCGGCACAAGTAGATCCTAACAGCGATAGATTATTTCACAAAATGGATTGAGGTGATTCCCACTCAGCAGGCTACCGACTTGGTAATAATTCCGTTTCTTGAAAACAATATTTTGTCACGTTTTGGCTACCTTAACAAGTTGATTACAGATAATGCAGTAGCTTTCAAGTCCAAAAGGATGATTGACTTTTGTAACAAATACAACATTACCTTGGGACATTCTACTGCATACTATCCACAAGGTAATGGATTGGAGAAATCTTCAAACAAATCATTGTTTAACATCATTAAAAAGCTATTGGAAACAAACAAAAAGAGTTGGCATAATAAATTGGTTAATGCACTATGGGTGGATAGAGTAAGTCAGAAGAAGTCGATAGTTATGTCGCCTTTCGAGATTGTATATGGTGTTGACACGGTGTTCCCAACATCTCTTGTAGTCCCAGTTGTTAAACTTCTATAGGAAGCTGGCAGCGAGGAAGATCATTTACAACGAAGAATAAACCAAATGATCCATTTACAACAAACGAGAGAGGAAATTTTACAGAATACCGTCAGGCTACAAGAGAGAATCAAGAAAATCTATGATCAGAAGGAAAAGGCAGACAAATTTCAGATTGAAGACATAATGCTAAAATGGGATGCTAGAAACGAGGACAAAGGGCAGCATGGCAAGTTCGAGAATCTTTGTAAGGGACCATTCAGAATTGCTACATATCAGGGTCAAAATGCTTTTCTGCTGAAAGAAATGAATGGAGGAGATTGTCTAGGAGGGCCGGTCAATGGGCGGCTTCTAAAACGGTATTATCTCTGAGATATTTTCTGTTGTCACATATGTCATTGTACATATCATTTTCTTTCTCTCATTGCAAAGTGTGTACTGATGTCATTCATTTAGTTTGGGGCCCGAAGTGAAGGCTATAAAGCTGAATGCCTGATTTTAGTTTTTGGGTTGTTTAGAGTCAGTTGTTTGAGTCTCTTTTGAGTCAGTTTTCAGTATTTATAATTGAGTCAGTTTTGAGTCAAGATATTGGTTTATTTTGCGAAAGTTATTGACTCCTTTGCCCAATGGAAGAAGGCACTGATCTGCTTTCCAGATATCTATGGTTCTTGGCACCTCCCAGGAGCTACCATCCCCATTGGAGCCAATGTTAGTGTCGATATCTTCATCCCTCCACTAGTGATCAAAATTTCTCTTTTTTCACGCATATTAGGTGTCTCATCTGATCAGCTGCACTCCATTAGGTCATGGATCATCTGATGGTAGTGGTTCTTTGTCAATTTCCCTCATGCTTTTCATCTACTGGCCTATTTTCACATGCACAAGTCATCTGCTGTCATTTTTATTTCATTCCATTTGCAGAAGTCATTTTAGGGTTTTCAGGTCTCATTAAGTCTAGGGTTTACCACCATAGTCCTCAAAAGCTCAATAAGAGGCCAGCAGTCACATGAGGATGTTCAATAAGTTCATAAAATCACAGATTTTACTGATGATTTGCTCCATAAAGGGTTTTTACCTCAAAACTCTTTTTTGAGGTGAAAATAGGGTTTTTCCATTTAATGTACAAATTTCATGTAATTTTAATGTTTTCATATGTAATAAAGCATCATTTGCAGCCCTTGGGTTACCTTGCCAGACTCCGGAACTCTAGCTCCTGCAAAAGAAACAAGAAAATCCAAGCATAAGTCCATCAAATGACAAAAAGAGCCAAACCGAAAAAACAGAGTTTTTTAAAAGAAAAAGCAAAGTGAAAATGAAACTTTAGAAAGTGGGTTTTTCTAAATGAAAAATTAAAGTCACTTGTGTATAAAGGGATCATTTTTGTTAGAAGACATCATTTTGTGCAAAGGAAAGAAAGAAAGAGAAAAAATCGTGTTTGAGGAGAGAAAGGACAAAGTTGCAACAAATTTCAAGTGTTCTCACCGGTGCAACGCACCTGGGCATTGGCGCGGCACACCTGCCAAGCGCAGGATTTTCAACGGGCGCGACGCACCTGCCAGGTGCTACACACCTAGGCGTTGGCGCGGCGCACCTGTCAACCAAGCTCAAAATTCATGCCATCGATTTTCTAAGGCTCCAAATTTGCAAATACCATCCCTTCAAGTAAGTAAACCCTCCCATTTGCCATAGCAAGAGATTTTGTCATCCTTGATGGTGTTTTGAATGGTGAAAAATCAAACCCTAAGTTGCTTCAAAGTTGCCTTGACAAAACTGTCTAGGGTTTTGTAGTTTTTGTTATTCTTGTTGTTTTTACTCCCTTGCATAATTTTCCCATATCCCATCCCTCTGCACTAAATTTCCCTAATTTTCTTCCCCTTTTCCTCTCCCATTGACACTCATCTTACCCCCTATCACCAAACCCTAAGCCCTACACCTAATTCCCACTATTCCGCAAACCCTAATCTTCATTTCCACTTATATTATCAATCAACCCATCAAATCCCAAAGAAGAAAACAACAGTCACCTATTCTTGAGAAAATCTCTTCATACTCATCATTTTACACTATACATTTGCAAATATGGAAACAGATTCAGCTTATGAAAGGGATGAGGAAACTGTGAGTGATTCTTCCCAAGAAATTCATGCACCAAGAAAACCACATAAGGGAGAAAAACACATCCGGGAGGAGCCCACCACACTTACAGAGTTACTAGCTTGCCCTCTTGTAGTAACATGCTTTAAACATCAGTCTTGCTACCAGTTTTGTGAGATGGTGGAGAGGGTGAAATACCACCATGAACTTGCTAGGCTATTTTCCTTCATCTTCACAATGTTCACGTGAACTTAGCAGGTGTTTCATTCACTTTGACACCTGAAACCATAGCTGCAGCAACAGGTATTCCAAATGTGGGTGAACAGTGGAACAAATGATAGCTTGTGGGCAAAGAGCATTATGAGCCTTATGTCAAGGCTAGTTATCAAAAGCAAATCAGTAGGATTTTTCCTTTCAAATACCTACAGGACACTTATGCTCCACTCATGATGCTTATATCAAATACTTCACCTGTGAGGGGAGGTTTTCTCACTTGTACAGTTACCATGTTAGATTATTGATGCATTTCACTAGAGTGAGTATGATGAACCTCCCCTATTTCATATGCAGAAATATTGAGAAAATGGCTACATTGGTGTAAAGGAAACCTCTTCATCAAACAGTTCAATAACATTTATCATTTTTCATTGATCAAAATTGTTGTGTTGCATCAGCTGAGCTTGTTGAATGTTTCATGGGATACTTTCATTTCACATGACACTTTCAAAAGCCCTCAAGTGACCCCATCAGTGTTTCAAGAGGAAGGAGGGCCTTCAAATCAGCAAGAGGTTCATGAGACTCAAACTACAGGTGTGCTAGTATTTGTCACTTATGAAAGGGCACAAGGAGACTATTTACAACTACCAAATGAGTATTATCTCCACCTAGGGTGGAAGGGGTCTCGTTTCCTCCATTAGACCACAGGAAAATGCTATCTTCACCCAGGGTGAAATGGACTTTGCCTTCTTCTTCAGCAGAGCAAGTACAGGATAAAGGGAAGCAACCATTGCATGATGAAGGGCCTTCTGAAGGTCAAGAGAGAGATTTTGTTTTGATTCAGGAGGAGGATACTGATTTGGGCTCCCAAAGCTCAAGACTCAAGGAGGTCATCAGAGAGTAAGAAGCTGACATCCATTCCTTATCACTTGACCTTGAGATGGCTAAGTGGATTATCAACTTCCTTGAGCAAGAAAACATGCAGCTTACCAACAAACAAGAACTCTTGGAGCTGCAAGTCATTAGAGAAAACCGGCAAAAGTCCAAGAGGGCAAAGGGCAAGTTGACATCCATTGAGTAAAAGGATAATTACTGGGAATATGTGTTAGAGAAGGTGAATATTCACTTGGAGAAGCTGCTTGAGAAGGCCAACAAGGAGAAAAAGATGTTGCGCCACATGGCTTATCACTATTTGGCCCGGAATAAGATTTGCAAAACAAGGATAAAGAGCCTAAAAGCCAAGTTAAAGAAGACTTTGAGGAGCAAGAAAGAGCAAGATAAGCTCAAGATCTTGGCTAAAGCTTCATTGGCCCAGCATAGCACTTGATATAGATCACTCATGCCAAATTTCAAGAAATTTGGCAAACTTTTTGGCATTTTTGAATTTCTCATGGAAAAAATAGGTTTTTCCGTCTGGTGCGTAGCGCCAGGTGATGGGGACCTCCATTTGAAGAAAACTTGGCATTTTTGGATTCCTTATGAAAAGTTATGCATGCTCAGAAATTACTAGGAAATTTTGACAAGTTTTGGACCTCCAAAAGGGCCAAAAACACCTTAAAAAAATGCCCTCTCTGCCACTTTTTGGCCACACAGGAAGCAGTCTTGGGAGATTGCAATTTTGGAGGGGCAAATGGACTCCAAATCAAAAAATTCAAGTTGTTCCAGAAAGTAGACTCACAGGGCTTTCCAACAAGCTATCTTGCACCTGATTTGGACCTCAGAAAGCCCTCCAAAAGCAGCTTGGAAAAATCACTACGCACAGAAAAAATGGCGCTACGCACAAGATGAAAAAGTGCCAATTTTGCTCAAAAACTCTGTTTTTCGCCTAGTTTTCTTCTAGTTTGACTTTTTCTCTCTTATGGTCAAATTCATGATGTGACATGATGTAAATTGATGTACTATGATGTAAAAATGATAAAAATTGACTTGATAAGGTAGATACATCAGTTGTAGGTGGTTTAAAGTTGAATGAATCAGTTTCCTAGGTTTTAGAGGCAAGCTGTTCCATTGCCTATTTTTGTGTTCCTAGTTTAGATATGGTTGAAACCACCCTTCTTCTCATGGATTCGACCCTTGATGGATAGCTCAGGTGGTTTGGAGGTCTATATCATGTATTTTCTTAGTCATTTGTCAAGGTTGGACTCTTGTGAATGCTTTGAGCACTATTGTACATCATCTCTGCAGTTTGGCAAGGAAATAGACTAGGGTTTGCAGCATTTTGTGGGATTCTTGTGGCAAGGTGATTTAGTATTGTTTTTCCTTCTGTGATTCAAGTTATCATGTGTTTATGTGTGCCATTATCTCTCTCTTTTCTGCTTAACTAAATGAATTAAGTATAAAGGTGGAAATCATTGATGTTCTAGTGCTCTACCTTAGGGTTTATTTAGCTTTACATGTTTTCTATTGTTTGAAGAGGATTCATGACACTTCCATGCCCTCTCAAACTCCTCACCAGTGTCAAAATTCATCATTACACCTAATCTAAAGTACTAAATCACTTACCTACCTCACCCCACAGAAACCTCTACAAGACTGACTTCATTCCCCAGACCCAAAACTGCGTTTCACATTTGTTCCAGCAAACCATCATAAAACTCAATCAAACTCCTCTGAGCATATACCTAGCCTAAAATTAGTGTTTACATCAGTCATCTCAAGCCTCATTTTCTATATTTTCCTGAGATTGACAAGGAGAGAGCCCTCTCCTAACCTGGTAGGGCTAACTACCAGGTTAAGCGTGATTTGATGTTACCCTAGACCTGCCTTTCTCAACCTGAGGTAGATTTAGGCCATAACATATGGGATCAGAGATATCTGAGCAGAGGAGGCATAAGGGATATCAGAAGATATGAGGCCATTTCATATCATCGAACATCAGATCTCTATCATTTGTCAAGAAGTCATTTCAAGGAACAAGCCATTCACCACACATAAGGGACATTTTTTCTTCAAACTGTGTTTCTGAGCAAGAAAAGATGAATTTGGAAGGAAGAAAAACCTCCTTCACATTTTACACAGGTGTCATGGTTTTAGAGAAATGTCAAAAATACAGTTGCCTCAGGACAGTTGCTGCACCTCTGGAGTGACCTTGGGAAAATCAAGATTTCTCCCCGCTTGGTTGGCCAAATGACTTGCTTGATGAGTAAAATGATAACTAGACACAAAGAGCTTTCCAATGAGCTATCATGAGATCAATTTTTAGTTGAGGATGACCTTCAAAAGTTGATTGCAACAACACTCTTCATTTAGGCAGCCTCATTCTGCACATTTTGACCAGTCTTCGGAGATTGGACTTTTGATAGGGAAAATGAACTCCAAATTGGAAAATTCAAGATTTTGTGGAAAGTAGACTCGATATGATTTCCAACGACCTATCATATGCCCAATTTGGACACCGGGAAGGCCTCCACAAGTGGTCTGAAAAAGGCGTTGCACATCAGGTAATTAGCGCTGCACATTGGGCAGGCGTTGTGCATCAGACTAGTTTTACCTGTGGAAAGTTGAACTGGCGCTGCGCATTGGGTTGGCATTATGCATTAGGCTGGTGGCACTGCACATTGGGCTGTGAAGCTTCCAAACCTCTAAAACTCATCTTCACTCATTGCCATTGCATCATTCACCTCTTGTCAAGTAAGTATACCCTCTCCTCCAGTTTAAGCTAGGGTTTTCATGCATGTTTAATGGTTTATACCTCTTAAATATCAAACCCTAATTTGTCTCTAAAACTACCTCATACACTACAAATTACAGTTGTTTATTCCCTATTCCCTAATTTCATTTTCCCAAAACCTATCTCCTAAACCCCATCCTCCCTAACTCCTTTTCCCTTCTCCTATCTCCCAAACCCTACCCTTTACATATCAAACCCTATACTCATATACCACAAAACCCTATACTCATATACCCCAAACCCTACCATACTCCCAAACTCTATCATTATTCCCAAACCCTATCATTACTCCCAAACCCTACACCATTCATTAACCTTACTTATTCCCCACATCCCTTTCCCATTCTTGTTCACCCTCACCTGCTTTCCTTTTTAAATCTCTTCATACTTATCTTAGTCATCACAAGGGAAACAGCTATAAAGTATGGAGAAGGGCTAAATGTGTCATCAAATATCTTGAGCAAGAAAAAAAAGAGCTGACCGACAAACAAGACCTCATGGAGTTGCAAATGATCAAAGAGAACCGGCAAAAGGCAAAGAAAACAAAGGTCAAGATGACCTCCATTGAGCAAGAGATTGAGAAGGACCGAGAGCAGGGAAAATTTTAAGAACCCCCCCTAAATTTACATGTATAATAAATGGGCGAATCTCCATGGTATATAGGAAAAATGGAAGGCGATTTTATCAATAATATGATATGTATATATAATTTTTTGGCGAATCTCTCACCAAGCATGGCGAATATTTTACTCAATTATAAAATCTTGTGTTTATTGAATACACAAATGAAATCATTGCATTTCTTTAAAATATCTTTTGAAATCAAAATTACTGAAATTACATATCGATAACCTAGTGGGTGTAGGATAAAATTCACCCGTGCCATTCACAGAAAGCATGAGGAAAAACCTAATACTACATATAAAACCAAGAAAAATTCAAATTCATCACTTCTAGGGACCTCGTAACCACCCTGCCAATACACAAGTATGTTCCTGTTTGCAATTAGAAAAATTACCCAAATTACAATCTGTTTACTCCAGCATATGTTGGAAAGTTATAGAAGGATGACTAGTGCAATAAATCCATTCCTTTTAGCCCTGGATTTGTTTCAGTTTAAAATAAAAGTATACAAATATAATTGTCCAATGTCTATGCTTTAACGATTCACCTTAAGATGTTTTTACAATATAATTTCGTAAGTCTATTTAATATCTTCATTATCATAATAACCAACCTATATAGGGGGATGACATCTATTTATTCCTCTGAGCACTTGGTAGACCCAGAATTAAGATGGATCTAAGATGATAGAATTTCCCCTTTAAATAGTCTATGCTCACATGAATACCATGGTATTACCATGGGTCAATACCATGGCTTATCGTAAACCTGGAGCTTAAAAATTACTATTAGTAATTTATAAAAATTAATAAAATTAATAGTTGATTTTTATTTTATTTTTTATTTTAACCAAGCTAAAATGTTTAACATACATTAAATTACAACATCCATTTTTACTCTTGATCGGATCAAATATTTTTTCACTCTATGCTACTTTGCATATCACGATATTTGATACCTCTCGGGGGTTAGTAGATCCAAAGTAAAGATGGATTTATGTTGGTTTAATTCCCCCATTTAAATAGGCTACATTCCAAGTGAATACCATGGGTCAATACCATGTGCCATTTTGGTGAATACCATGGGTCAATACCATGTGCCATTTTTATTTTTATTAATACTAATATTAGGGTTAATAATGTTTTTTTGCATGGTATTAATAACAATCTAGTCCATGGTATTTGTCCCATAGTATTTTGCCCATAGGTTTCACATAAATATAACTCATTTTTTGAGTGTTCGTAAATATAAGGTGACTTATGGAGTAAATATAAAAAAAATGTTTTATTTGTTTACCATACCTCTCGTTTATTTATATTTTTATTAATTTACCATACGTCTTTTACAAATATGGTATTTGTCCCATAGGATTCACTTAAATAAAACCTATTCTTGAAAATGGGTGAATGGAAGGTTGTAACTCCTAATTTCAAGGGCTAAATTTACCTTTTTTACCCTCTCCCTTATAAGGTGGGCTATTTGAGGTGATTTGTAAAAATGTACTATGATACAAAATATTCGCCCACTAAAAATTTAAAACCCCTTAATTTCGCCAAAGGGCGAACATTCGCCCCTAAAATTTTCTATGACCGAGAGACATTGCTTGAGAGGGTCAATAGTCACCTTGAGGGGCTTCTAGAGAAAGCAAATAGAGACAAAAATATTCTTAGGCATATGGCTTACCATTATTTGACCCGGAATAGGATATGCAACATAAGGATTAAGCAACTTAAGGCAAGATTAAGGAGGGCCTTAAAAATAAAAAAGAGGGGGGATAAGCTTAATATCTTGGCTGATGTTACATTAGCGCAACAAAGTAACCAATGAAGCACCTTTGAGCCAAAACTGGGCAATTTTTGAAGAAATTTTGTCAACTTCAATTTTTTGAATTTTGCAAAACAGGAAATTCTGGTGGATCCTTGGGAGAAATGGCTTATAGATCTAGATTCAGCATCAAGAGGACATTAATCCCTTAAAGTTTCATCTGATTTGGAGCAAAATTAGGTCACCTAAAGGGCAAAAAACACTCAAAAAATTCCCTCTCTACCACTTTTTGCACCCACAAGAAGCAGTCTTGGGAGAATTCATTTTTGAAGGGGCAAATGACCTCCAAATCAAGAAATTCAAGATTTTTCAAAAACTAGACATACAACGATTTCCAACAAGCTATCTTGGGCCTGATTTGGTGGAGTGTAAGGCCTCCAAAAGCATGCTTGAAGCGGCGCTGCGCATTGGGTTCATGGCACTGCGCATAGGGCTATTTTTGTCAATTTTGCTCAAAACTCAAAATTTCTCCTAGTTCAACTACCAATTGACTTTTTCTCTTCTCCTTGTTAAATGTATGATGGTAAATGATGTAATGTGATGTAAATTTGATGAAAAATGACTTGAATGGGTAGATACATCAATGAAAAGTGGTTTAAAACTGAATGTATCAGTTTCCTTGGTTTTAGCGGCAAGCTGTTCCACTGCCTATATTCCTGCTCTTAGTTTAGATATGGTTGAAACAACCCCTCTTCTCATGGATTCGACCCTTGATGGCTAGATTAGGTGGTTTGATTCCTATATTATGTACTTTCTTAGTCATTTGTAGAGGTTGGACTCTTGTGGATAAATTGAGCTTCATTGTACATCACTACAGTAGTTTGGCAAGGAAATAAACCAGGATTTGTAGTGATTTTTGTGGGATTCTTGTGGTAATGTGTTTTAGCATTGTTTCTCCTGCTGTCATTAGTTTTTCTCATGTGTTATGTGTTCCAAAATCTAATTCATTCTTCTAAACTAAATGAAATCAAGATAGATAGGTAGAATACGTTGGTAACAGTGCTCTGCCTTGGGAATACATTTAGTTTTTGATGTTTTCAACTGTTTGAAGAGGACTCATGATCTTTGCATGCCCTCATCAGCCCATCACCAGTATTAGACCTACCATCTCACTCAATTCCAAGTGCCAAAACACCTACCTACCTCGCCCCACAGAACACCCTGCAATTCTAACTTGATTTCCCGAACCCAAAGTTGTCTGCTCCATTTGATCCAGCAACCAAACCTTCAAAATCAACCAAAAAACCCTAGAGCTACTATACCTAGCCTAAAATCTATATTCATTTCAGTCTTCTCAACTGAGATTGACAAGGAGAGAGCCCTCTCATGACCTGGTAGGGCTAGCTACCAGGTTAAGCGTGTTTTGTGGTTATCCTAAGATTGCCTCCCTTCAACCTGAGGTCAATCTAGGCTCTAACATAGTGGCGACCATACTGGGGATGTAGTGTTATGTTCCTTAGCAAAATGTATCAAGTTAGATCTGATTGTTGATGGTGGACAACGATCAGACACAAGAAGGCTGAAATCATTCACCTAGTGACTGCAACTCATTTTCGAGATCAGATCCAAGGACTCCATTGGAGGATGAACCTGACCAGCAGAAACAAGAAAGGACAATATGGAAAGATCAGTTATTCAAGTTGGAATTTCATCCAAGACATTATGTTCTTTGTTATACATTATTTCTTTTCTTTTCCCAAGAATGTCAAGAAGGATTTACAAAGTACATTGTATTCGAGAAAAGATCCTAGACCTCCATTTGATTCTTTCCCTTTGAAGATTGTGAATACAAAACATTCGCATGCCTTTGATCTTGATCAAGACCCTTCTTCTGAATTTTATGGTGACCGTCTTCAAATTGATGAGCCTAAAGAGACAAAGACTAATTCTACAGCTTCTATACATATTTCTATACCTTTTACAATTCCAGATAGATACAAACCTCTAATTTTACCTCCTATATCCCATGCTTTCCCTAAAAATCATTACCTATATCTACCAAGATTTTATGGTGACTGGAACAACATCACTGTTGAGAGACATGTACTGAATTTTGAGTCTTTTCTCGGCCTTTTTGAATTTGATGAAGAGGATGTTAGTATTAGGCTTTTTACTCTTTCTTTGCAAGGCAAAGTCAAGAGTTGGTTCAAAACCCTGCCTGATGCAGGCATCTTAGATTTCCAACAGTTCGTCAAA
Source organism: Pinus tabuliformis (assembly GCA_031772625.1). Lineage (NCBI taxonomy): Eukaryota > Viridiplantae > Streptophyta > Pinopsida > Pinales > Pinaceae > Pinus > Pinus tabuliformis. Next base: position 749,962,085 of record CM062816.1, on the reverse strand, counting down.
GTTTTCCTCGATAGGTGGGTGATCAGACAGAATCCTTTCTTGATTCTAGAAGAGTACAACCAGTTGAAAAGACTACTAGAGGAGACAGTACAACAATTTTTTGCTAGATTTAACCAAGTTTATTGTTCCATGCCGGTTAATATAAGACCTCCTCCTGGATCAGCTTTCTTGCACTACCCAAATGCCTTTGATCTGGAAATGGAGTTTCAGCTGAGGGAAAGGAACCTTGCAACACTTGAAGAGATGAAAAATAGTGCAGTAGATGTAGAGGCTAATTTGTTGATCAGAAGGGCAAAGTTGAAGGAAGAAGAGATGAAGAACATAGATCCAGAGGAATCAACATCTTTAGAGTTAAAGCTTGACATTTTGGTAAGTGCACTGGAAAAGATGATGCAAAAGATCACCACAAGGAATGAGTATGGTGTTCAAGACCATGGCTCGTTGATTGAAGAAGAACAAGTGGCCGATCCAAAACATTTTCTTTCCTATCCCAGTTGTCATAGATCTGATAATGATTGTTTTATAGATCATCTTGGAGAAGAGAGATCTGTTGATATGACATGTATGCTTGATGATGTGTTTTATACTGATGATTTTCCTAAGTTTGATCAGTATGATGATGATTATGTTCTCCAAACAGAAGCTAGTCTTGCAGACAAATCAGCAGCTGGTTTGTGGGAGGAGGAAGTTCACTTTCAACTCGAATACAGTGATCAACCATTACATATCAGCTATGGAAGTGAGGAGGAAAGTGCAGCAAATTTTGAAGTAAGTGAAGGATCTTTGCCTTTTTGTTTTACTTCATTTCAGTTCATCAGAGACAACTTTCATGCAATCAGAAATCAACCGCTGATAAGTTTTGATCTTGACCATCTAGAGGGCAATGAAATCCTTGTTCAAGACTTCTCATATCTAGATTTGCAACCTCCGAATGCCATTGATTGTCAAGTTGCAGATGAAGACTTGGAAGCTGGAATATATGATCAAATGATGCAAGATGATTCTGTACCATTCTGTTTTGAATCATTTCAGTTTCTGAAGGGAATTTGCATAGTACATCTTCAATAAAGGATGAGCAGTCTGTATAAAATCATGCAATCTCATCGGAACCAATAGAAAATGGGTTACAACAGTCTTTTCAAGTTTTTCATGATCCAATAGCTGATGTGTTGGATGATGTCTGTAGTTGAAGTCCTTCTCCATTAGCTAACTGTGAGCTTGAAACAAGTATTGATACAAATTTGATTTGGCAGCCGGTTTCTTTGTTATTTTCAACAGTAGTCTCGTCACAAATCTCAGATGAAAGTTTGCATTCATGGTACGAGGAGAAGAAAAGTAATCCATTGGATGAGCTAAGCCCTAGTGCACATGAATTTCAAGATCCTTATGCAATATTTTTGGAGTCAGATAGAGCATTCATATTATTCAATTTGGGAAAATTTGGATCTATTTACAAGTTTTCATGGGAGTTTCCTTTCAGTAATTCTCTCTTGTTGTTCATAAGCAAGCACTTGAGGAGAATTCAAACAACATCCAGAATGCTTACTTGGTTGCATTGGTTGTTTCATTTCACTTGATCAGGTGATGAATGAAGTAGTTAGAGTAGGTTTAATTGAATAAGCTCTTCTTCGAGCGTCTTTTCCAGTTTGTCAGTTGTGTTTTAGTATTGCGTCAGTTTCAAGTCAGTTTGTGTCTTTGATTCATCAGTATTCAGTCATGTATTTTAGATTGAGTGTTTTGACCCCATTGCCCAATGGATAAGGCTATTAGGTCTACGGTGTTCTTGGCACCTCCAAGGAGCTACCATCCCCATTGGAGCCAATGTTAGTGTCAATGTCTTCACACTGCCATCAGTGATCAAAATTACTCTTTTGCATTTCATACTAGGTGTCCCATGATGATGAGTTGCATTCCATTAGGTCATGGATCAACTGATGGTAGGGTTCATTTTAGTTTTTCCCTCATGACATATATTTGCTGACCTTTTCTCAGGTGTAAATCAGTTAATGGTTCAAGTCCAAGTTCATTTTCACTTTATTTCATTAAATAGGTCTTAGGTCTTAGGGTTTCAGTCTCATTAGGTATTATGGTTTCACCATGTCAAATTTTAAATGAATAATAATGGTCAGCAGACACATGAGGATGTTAATAATGTTCAGAAGATCATAATTTCCTAATTTGTAAGCTAAATAAAGTTTTTAACCTCAAAACTTGTTTTGAGGTAAAATAGAGCATTGGTATTTTTTCATGTAATTTGATGTAATTTTATGGTTTCTATATGTAATAAATGTTCACATGCTGCTCCTGGTCACCTGGTGACATTGCCAAGCACCTACCACTGAAAAATCAAGTCATCTTGAGCACCAATCCGCCTGCAAAAGCAAAAGAGAACAAACCCTAATTTCCTCTCCCTCTGAGCTAGGGTTGGCTATGGGATCAGAGATATCTGAGAAGAGGAGGTATAAGGGATATCAAAAGATATGAGGCCATTTCATATCATCAAACATCAGATCTCTATCACTTGTCAAGAAGTCATTTCAAGGAACAAGCCATTCACCACACATAAGGGACAATTTTTCTTCAAATTTTGTTTCTAAGCAAGAAAAGATGAATTTGGAAAATGTGAGAGAGGTTTTTGTCCAAAATAGGGCAAGGAAGAAAAAATCCCTTCACTTTTTACACAAGTGTCATGGTTTTAGAGAAATGTCAAAAATACAGTTGCCTCAAGAGAGTTGTTGCACCTCTTGAGTGACCTTGGAAAAATCAAGATTTATCCTAGCTTGGTTGGCTAAATGAATTTCTTGATGAGTAAAATGATAACTAGACACAAAGAGATTTCCAATGAGCTATCATGAACTCAATTTGGAGTTGAGGAAGACCTTCAAAAGTTGACTGCAACAGCACTCTTCATTTAGGCAGCCTCATTCTACACATTTTGACCAGTCTTGGTAGATTGGACTTTTGACAGGGAAAATGAACTCCAAATTGGAAAGTTCAATATTTCTCGAAAGTAGACTTGATAAGCTTTCTAACAAGCTATCACACACCCAATTTCGACACCGGGAAGGCCTCCACAAGTGGTCTGCAAAAGGCATTGCGCATCAGGCAGTTGGCACTGCGCATCAGAGCAGTTTTGCCTGTGGAAAGTTGAACTGGCACTGCACCTTGGGCTAGCGCTGTGTATTGGGCTGGCGGAACTACACATTGGGCTGTGAAGCTTCCAAAATTCTAAAACTCATCTTCACTCATTGCCATTCCATCATTCACCTCTTGTCAAGTAAGTATACCCTCTCCTCCAGTTTAAGCTAGGTTTTCATGCATGTTTAATGGTTTATACCTCTTAAATATCAAACCCTAATTTGTCTCTAAAACTACCTCATACACTACAAATTACTATTTTTTATTCCCTATTCCCTAATTTCATTTGCCCAAAACCTATCTCCTAAACCCCATCCTCCCTAACTCCTTTTCCCTTCTCCTATCTCCCAAACCCTACCCTTTACATATCAAACCATATACTCATATACCACAAAACCCTATACTCATATACCCCAAACCCTACCATACTCCAAAACTCTATCATTATTCCCAAACCTTGTCATTACTCCCAAACCCTACACCATTCATTAACCTTACTTATTCCCCACATCCCTTTCCCATTCTTGTTCACCCTCACCTGCTTTCCTTTTTAAATCTCTTCATACTCATCTCAGTCATAACAAGGGAAACAAATATAAAGTATGGAGAAGGGCTAAATGTGTCATCAAATATCTTGAGCAAGAAAGCAAACAGCTAACCGACAAACAAGACCTCATGGAGTTGCAAATGATCAAAGAGAACCAGCAAAAGGCAAAGAAAGCAAAGGTCAAGATGACCTCCATTGAGCAAGAGATTGAGAAGGACCGAGAGACATGGCTTGAGAGGGTCAATATTCACCTTGAGGGGCTTCTAGAGAAAGCAAATAGAGACAAAAATATGCTTAGGCATATGGCTTACCATTATTTGACCCGGAATAGGATATGCAACATAAGGATTAAGCAACTTAAGGCAAGATTAAGGAGGGCCTTAAAAAGAAAAAAGAGGGGGGATAAGCTTAATATCTTGGCTGATGTTACATTAGCCCAACAAAGTAACCAATGAAGCACCTTTGAGCCAAAACTGGGCAAGTTTTGAAGAAATTTTGTCAATTTCAATTTTTTGAATTTTGCAAAACAGGAAATTTTGGTGGATGCACAGTGCCAGTGATTGGTGCATCCTTGGGAGAAATGGCTTATAGATCTAGATTCAGCATCAAGAGGACATTAATCCCTTAAAGTTTCATCTCATTTGGAGAAAAAATAGGTCACCTAAAGGGCAAAAAACACTCAAACAATGCCCTCTCTGCCACTTTTTTCTCCCACAAGAAGCAGTCTTGGGAGAATTCATTTTTGAAGGGGCAAATGACCTCCAAATCAGGAAATTCAAGATTTTTCAGAAACTAGATAGATAGATATTTCTAACAAGCTATCTTGGGCCTGATTTGGTGGAGTGTAAGGCCTCCAAAGCATGCTTGAAGCGGCGCTGCGCATTGGGTTCATGGCACTGTGCATAGGGCTTTTTTTGTCAATTTTGCTCAAAACTCAAAATTTCTCCCAGTTCGACTACCAGTTGACTTTTTCTCTTCTCCTTGTTAAATTTTTGATGGTAAATGATGTAATGTGATGAAAATTTGATGAAAAATGACTTGAAGGGGTAGATACATCAATGAAAAGTGGTTTAAAACTGAATGTATCAGTTTCCTTGGTTTTAGGGGCAAGTTGTTCCACTGCCTATATTCTTGTTCTTAGTTTAGATATGGTTGAAACAACCCCTCTTCTCATGGATTCAACCCTTGATGGCTAGCTTAGGTGGTTTGATGCCTATATTATGTACTTTCTTAGTCATTTGTAGAGGTTGGACTAGCGTTGTTTCTCCTTCTGTCATTAGTTTTTCTCATGTGTTATGTGTTCCAAAATCTAATTCATTCTTCTAAACTAAATGAAATCAAGATAGATAGGTAGAATACATTGGTAACAATGCTCTGCCTTGGGAATACATTTATTTTTTTATGTTTTCAACTGTTTGAAGAGGACTCATGATCTTTGCATGCCCTCCTCAGCCCCTCACCAGTCTTAGACCTACCATCTCACTCAATTCCAAGTGCGAAAACACCTACCTACCTCGCCCCATAGAACACCCTGCAATTCTAACTTGGTTTCCTAAACCCAAAGTTGTCTACTCCATTTGATCCAACAACCAAACCTTCAAAATCAACCAAAAACCCTAGAGCTACTATACCTAGCCTAAAATCTATATTCATTTCAGTAATCTCAACTGAGATTGACAGGGAGAGAGCCCTCTCCCGACCTGGTAGGGCTAGCTACCAGGTTAAGCGTGGTTTGTGGTTATCCTAGGATTGCCTCCCTTCAGCCTGAGTTCGATCTAGGCTCTAACATAACTAACATAGGAATACAAGCGTGGTCTTGGGCAATAACGCAGAACACAACACTCCTTAGGTAGCACTGCGCGAAGGCAGTATATCAGCCTGTGAGGAGCGGGAAAGTGTGTGAAACAACCTGCACGCAGGGACAAACCCCGGACCAGTCGAACTCATCAAACATCTCCAGGGTGCAGAAACCTGGTTCTATCACCCTCCCATATTGCTTCGGGTGAGACCTGAGTCCGCGCTCCGCGGACTATTGCCGAAAGGGCCAGCAATACCGGGATTTGTTTGGATAAAGTAACTCTGAACTTGGGTCAAGCCCCAACAAGCCAACAAGGGTCCACCATTAATCCTTGCTTGCACACCACATGACCCAACAAGATTCCGAAAGGGATGCAGAACAAGAGTTTATTCAAGTTTAGCGCGATCTAATACCTTCGGCAGGTATCCAACATCAAGCGCAAACTAGCTACATGGCTCTTTACTATCCCAAACACTGTCCAATCATCAAAATATACCTCCAAGAACTTGTGAATAAACTCTTTGAATGCCACAATGACTACGCCCGAGAAGATTGTCGGTGCATTCTTAAGTCCAAATAACATCAATGTATACTGAAAACACCCCCATTCTGTCGTGAAGGTGGTCTTACTCCTATCTCCAGGTGTTATAGACATATTTGGGCACTGCAAACCCAATCACATATGTCCATAAACCAAGGGTTTCTAAACCACTAAAAGTGTTGTTTTATACCCTAAAGGAACAAGGTCAGCTGATTACATCATTTCCTAGAAGTTCTCCCTGAAAAACTGCTCAGAACTAGTCAAAACTGGACCATACAGACTGCTCCATGCTGACGGTGCGATGCATCTCACCTGTTACACACTGGGGGTGTGATGCATACTGAAAAGGCCTTCTGTAGGGTGTGATGAGCGAGAGTAGACAAATGGCAGAAGCCGTTTGCTAGGTGGAAACTCAAAGAATCTTCTAGAAATTGCTTATATGACACTTGCCTCTCTGAATTTGCCCAGGGATGAGTAAGAGATCATGAAACCTCCAAGTGGAATCAAGAACTATCAATGAAATGACACTAATCAAAATCCTAGAAGCTGAGTCACTCTCCTGCAAACATCTATATATGGATCCCTCATCCTAGAGATCCGGAAGCTGGAATTTTGTAATTTGTAAGGAAGTGTTGTTGGTTTCTCTTTGAAGACATTGTATTGTTGGGTGATCTTGCTTTGTATGACGTGAAGAGGGCTTTCATGCTGGGAGGATGATGTTGGATCAGACAGCTTGGTTGTAATCCTCTCTTCTACTACTTCTATCAATAAAGCTATTTGAGTTTTCCTCCATATACTTGTATATCTCTGAATCTTGTATTTGTATATGCATTTGTATGGTTAATATACATCTGATCCTATATTTTTTATGGTTATAGATCTCTATGCTTTGATGGTATTTTGTTGCTTTGACTCTATAGGCGTTCTTTGAAGCAGGACAAGTGAGAAAGGAGTGGTGAAAGCTCTATCAAGGGAGAGAGGAAATAAGCAAGGAGACTAGCAAAAGACTGAGGTTGGTACTCTCTGCTTCTCTCTCATCTATCTCTCATAAAGGAAAACATAAGTAACTTTAGTTTGTTTGTTTCTAAGATAGCTACCCGTCTTAGTGGGACTAGCAGCTCTAAATGGACACTAGTTTTCCCGATAACAAAATGGAGATTCCACTGGGGAGTGAATAGTTTGTTTGTTTTGTTACTGTTGTTTGCTTTATAAACCACAGACGGAGCTTGAAGTTAAGCCAACTAGCCTTCGAACTGCTTTTTTTATGCAACTGCAAAGTAGATCAACGCTGCTTCATTCAATCTCTGGGTTGGTTTATGAACTAAACATCTGACTTGCAAACATCCTAAGTGCCCTAGTGGTAGCTCAAATAACCTCATTAGATCAGCCCCTATACTTTGTGTTTACTGACTATCATTAGCTCAACCTAAATCCCTGAACTTAGCTGTAAAATGTGAGTGAAAACCAAGCTCGGTCTCATCCCTGGACCATCGCACTGTCTCTCATTGGAAATATGGATGCATTGCACCTCCCGTATGTTGCAGGTGAGATGCATCCCTGCTTCCCTGTGTTACAGGTGCGATGATTGACTAAGACTATTTCTACCTCCAGATTTTGGTTTTTTCTTCATTGTCTTTAGCTTTATTTAGTAGTTTTGTTGTCTATGATCAGTACATCACTGTTGAAACCATCTTCCTTTGCATTATTTCAGCCTCCATTGATAAGGAATTGTGAATGTTTTTTATGTATTTTTCATCATTTAGAGTCCTCCTTTGCAAATAGTAGCTTAATCGAACTGTCATCTTTTGATTTGAAAGTGTCGCAAGTGTCATTTTCAGTCAAGAAAAAGAGTGTCGTAAAGTCTTCCTCTTTTAGATAGTCGATTACACTTTTGCCATTGTATTTGATTTGAATTAATAGTATTTCAAGTGTAAAAAGAAATTTTAAATTCGAAATCGCGAAGTGTCGTCTTAGTCTTCCTTTCATTTTTTTGAATTTGAAATCGCAAAGTGTCGTCTTAATCTTCCTTTCTTTTTTTGAATTCTAAATCGCTAAGTGTCATCTTAGTCTTCCTTTCATTTTTTGAAGAGAAAATTTTTAGTACTGTCGCCTTGAAAGAAAATAATTTAGATCTGTACTTAGTTTTCTTTTTGTCATTCTCACATTAAGGGAACTGAAAAACAATACATGCATGTGCATTTTCATTTAGACTGCATGCTGAAATTGATTTAGGAAAAGTGCATCTAGTGTGTGCTCTCTACTCTATGTTGAAAGAATTTCATTTCTCTTTCCTTAGTAGCTAGGATTTTCATTGCAAAAAGAAAGTAAATGACTGTTTATCATCTTAGATTGCATATTTAGGAATTGTATATCTACATCACGCGGTGAACCTTAAAGGAAAACTTCTTAAGAAAAATCAACTATAAAATAAACTTCAATGAACATAAAAACACTTTGGAACCTAACGCACAATATTTAGAAGTCTAGGCTAGAGACGTATTCTGGCGTCGTAAATCCTGGTAACTATCGCTTTCATCGTAGGTTGGGTGATTCCTCCTCTTTGAGAAGTGCCAGTATGAACTTGTGCTCCCACGTACCGTCGAGTATATATTGGGAGACCACAATAGGCTACATCCTTTATCCTTAGGAAGCCGTGTCTACCGCCCTATCGATCGCAATGCACTAAACACAACATTCGGGAAGATTGACTACCGTACCTTAAAAAGTATTCTGTAGTTTTGTGATTGGTTTGGTAATCCCTCTGTCTAGATTTCCAGGGTAGTCACTTTCGTTCATTTTTAGACTCCTTAAAAGAAAAGGCCCATCTGAGCACTTGTCACTTTAGGCTCATTAAAAATCGAAGGCGACTAGAGTCATCTTTAGATTTTTCTCAACTCTTAAAAATTGAAAAAGCAAGCTGTGTCAAAGCGTCATAAAATTCATTTAATTCGGAATAACATTTTCCCCTTTTTATTTTGAGTTGATCAAGTAATCCGCAATCGTGGAAGAAATTCAATCAAAACCCCATCGTTCGTGGAGACTAATGAGTCAACCGTCTTTGACTCTGGAAACGAAACCATTCCAGGCCAAGCGATCTCGTTTAACTGGGTCAAAGTCTCCTAGTTTATTTGAAACTTGTGTTTCAACATCCTTAGAGACTCCAGTTACTCCAACTATTTCTGGTATCCCTGCCTCTACAGAAGAATTTCCACAGTTACATGAGGACATTAGAACTGATCCTAGTGTAACGGTAAACACATCTATTCCTGAACTAGCTCCATCTAGGACTAATTCAAAAGGTGTCAACCCTCCAACATCTGTCGTTGCAGAGTGTGTACCTTCTTCGGCACCAGAAATATTTTATGGACCTGACGGTCTACCTCTTCCACCTAGACTGATTGCTATAGAAGAGATTGTGGAGGATCTTCCATCCAGTACACCATTGCATTTTGGAACTGGGATCCACCTATATCCTTCTGATACAGAAGTTAGTCACCCTTCATCACAAGTTCCTGTAGAATCGCTAGGAAGTCTTTTGGATAGACTAAATATGTCTGAACAACCATCAACATCTAGGACTGTGTCCTCTGATACAGCAACAGCAAAACCTCCTGCCACTACTCCAACAATGTTCGCTAGTATACCATCTGTCCCAACTAGCTCTCAACCGCTAGATGAAGTCCACCCAGGGACTGTTTCGACAGTATGGTTTGTTCCCGTTTGTTCGTCCAGAATAATATCTGGAATTTCTTATGTTGAGTCTCAGCAAATTGATCCTTCACAACAATATCAATTTGGGCAGTCCAGTCTACAAAGACCAATTTTCCCTTTGAACATTGGATTGCCGCCATATGGGGGGTAGTATGCCTTTTCATTGTTCCCTCCAGGAGAACAACCATATGAGAGTTCACAACAAAATTCAGGTCAAGCTGGAATTGCATCTAGTGGTTGGGTGCCAATACTGCCTCAACAGCCAAGAGTTGTATATTCAATGCAACCAAATCTACCTGTGTCGAATATTCCCACTACACCAGCTATTGTGACGGTGTCACAAGTACAAGCGCTACCTATTGTATGTCAACCTCAAGTCTCTAAAGTCGTAATACAACAGCCTCTTGTCTCCACGACACAACCACAATCGCCGATTAGTGGCTCCTTAACTGAAGTGACTTAGGCTCAAATGGGTACTATCACCCTTCATCTTGGTCAAACATCCAGTATTGGACAACAGCAAATGGCTTCACAACCATGGTTGGTGCAATATCAACAATCGCAATTCTAGCAAGCTTACCGAGAACCTGAGCAACAAAGCTTTACGAGTAAAGGGCGGTCGTATATTCAAAACGGTCACTATCAATCATATCATAATGGTTATGCCCATCAACCTTATCAAAGTTATCAACATCAAATACATTATGCTGGTATGAAAAGACCCACTGCTCAAGCGATCCCATCTTATCCTGGGTATGCTTCGCCAAACCTGAATCAACAATTGCCTTTCGTTGCAACTTTAGAATTACTAGATCTGAATCGGCTAACAAATGATCCAATTGCTTATGCCCCTTGGTGGCCGGCAATTCCTCATAAACTTTCATCAGATATTCCTAAATTCAATGGAAATCCAGGTGAAGATCCGTCGAATCATGTGATGACCTTTCATCTATGGTGTTCGTCCAACACTCTCAATGATGATTCGATTAGGCTTCACCTTTTTCAACAAACGTTAATTGGTCCAGTGGCAAAATGGTACATTGAATTGCCTAGAGCTTCATTCGATAACTTCAGCACCCTTACCACCACCTTTTTAACCCATTTTCAGTTACCAATAAGGTACGAAACAAGAACGAAGATTCTTACCAATTTGAAGCAAACGACAGCCACTCACATATTTGATCATATTCATGAGTGGCGACGTCGTCGTCGAATGGTAAAAACATATGTTCCTGATCAGCTACTAGCTGAATGGTTTATTAAGTCATTGTTACCTTCTATTACAAAAGATGTGGCTAAGGGGGGAGTTGTCACTGAAGAGCAAGTCATTACTCATGCGCAATATCTAGAATTGATCTATACTCAGTCTGGCACGCTCTATGAAAAAATTCTTGTTATTCCTAGACCAGAGTTTTCCGTTCCTCCTCCTCCTAAATCAAACAAAGACACGCATGCCAATGATGGTGTGATAGGTACGACCAGCACGAAAACCACAAAGGCTACATCTAAGAAAGCCCATATGGTTTCTGGTCAAAATGCAAATGAAGAACTTCTTGCCTCGGAGGTTAATGCCGTGTCGACTGACAAAGGCAAAGAACCAAAGCAACCAGGGGGCAAGAAGAAAGGGAAAAGCAAAAAGAAGAAACAGGATGATTCGTCTCCTGAAAAATCTTCTGCAAACCCTTCTGGGCAAAAGAAACCTCCTTCGGCATGTCACATATGTGATGAAGACCATTGGACGAAGGATTGTCCATATAAAGCTGAGATTAAGAAATTCTTTAAGAGTTCAAAAACCTCAGCAGTATTGACTGATCCGTTTCCAAACCCAGAAACCAATTTGGTTGCTAGCGACAATGCTTCCCCTTCCCAAGTTCTTATGTTGTCCATTTCGAAAAAACAAAATGATGCTTTGATATCGACAAGGAATAAAGATTACAGGAATCCACAGCTGTCGAACAACAAGGCTGCAAATCAACCTAGTAGTTCAACAACAACTTCAACCGAAGTTGTGCCACCCATCATTCCCGAGCTAACAATAAAGCTGCCAAAGGGAGTAGTAGACAAATTGACATTTAATCCTCGTGCCTAAGTAGCACAGAATTATAACATAGTAGAGGATCTGACCTAATCGCCATCTGCTATGTCGACACTTGAAGTACTGCAAAATCGCCCCTCCCAAAAGCAGGCTCTATTATTAGCAATAGGTGGGATTGACCCAGCGGATTCCAATCTCGTGGCCTTTAATCATAAAGGATATGAACCTCAGTTACCAACTCAACTCGCTTTCCTCATACAAGTGAAAACCCTCAGCAAAACTGTTCATTGAACAATTATTGATGAGGGGGAATCTACCTGCATTATGTCAATGAGTTGCTGGAAAACTTTAGGCTCACCACCCTTGTTAAGATCATCAACGACATTAAAAGAATTCAATGGATGAACATACACCCCATACGGGATTTTAAGTAACTTACAAGTTGAACTAGGGGGCAAAACAGTAGAAATTGACGTCGAAGTTATTGACGGAAACCTTGATTACAATATCCTACTAGGAAGGCCCTGGATTTATGCTATGGCCGCTGTTGTGTCAACTTATTTTAGAAATATTGCATTTCCTTTTCAAGGAGGAATTACAATTGTTGATCAACAAACCTTTCTCCCCAACAGTTCACAAGTTACAGGAAGCATTCTAATGATCCATGGAAGCTCTCATTCCCTTCAAAATGTCGGAGTAGGCCTATTGAAAGACCCTACCTTGATGGGTACTTTTGCCCTACTGCTTCTGAGTAATCTGGTGGAAGTGACCACAGTAGGAACCTGCAATATGATATCTTCCATTCAAAAGATTTCCGAACATTTTGTTAGCATGGATCATCAACGGTTATTGCCTCCAAGCCCAATAGAAATTTTGTAGCAATCAATTTTCTTAGCCTGGGTGGCAAACCCAAATCAAGGCTCATCGAGTGTTTGGATAGATAGGTCAAAGGAATATGGCACCTCTACAAATCCTTGGTCACATGTGCATTCTATAGACGAAGGAATTATTCAGTCGATGATGATAGGAGAGGCACCATGGGAAGATTACCACCGTCATTCCCATCTTCCGGATTACAACAAATATTATTCCAGCGACCTTGATCATCCTTCAGTTTTTGATTTTCTATCAAATACTATAAATACGGTGGATTTTGAGAAAAATCTATCCAATATTGAAGAAACTATCACCATAAATATCTCGACCAAACCTAATGTTGTAGAGAATATTCATGGCAGCAAATCTTGTTCTTCTTTAGAACTGGAAATATATTGCGCTCTCTTTCGCGAATTCAGAGATGTCTTTGCATGATCATATGAAGAAATTCCAGGCATTGACTCGAGCATAGTTGAACATGAAATCAAGATGTATCTAGATGTCAAATCGGTATGACAACGGCTTCAACAGGTGCACCCGAAGAAAACCACTGCCATCAAGGCAGAAGTTGAAAAACTTTTACATGCTGGTTTCATTTACCCAGTTCTTCTAACTAATTAGGTATCAAATATTGTTCCTGTGATGAAAAATCAAGGAACGATTAGAGTGTGCGTTGACTACAGGGATGTAAATCAAGCTTGTCCAAAGGACAACTACCCTACACCCTTCATCGACCAGATAATTGATGAATGCGCCGGATGTGAAATCTTTTCATTTATGGATGGATTTTCTGGGTATAATCAAATAAATATCCGCCCACAGGACCAGTCGAAGACTGCATTTATATGTCCATGGGGCACATTTGCATATCGCAAACTACCTTTCGGTTTAAAGAACGCAGGGGCAACTTTTCAGAGGGCTATGAATTATGCCTTTCATGACATCAAGAACATCGTTCAACCATATCTCGACAATCTTCCAGCTCATTCGCGAAAGCGAACTGATCATCCGCAGCATTTGAGAGCTATATTTCTATGTTGCCGACACTACAAGATACGACTCAATCCACACAAGTGTGTGTTTTGTGTCGGTTCTGGTCATTTACTTGGCTTCGTGGTTTCTAAGGACGGAATTCGACTCGACCCATGTAAGGTTCAGGCAATCATCGATATGCCTCCACCTTCAAATTTGCTTCAGATTCAGAAACTCCAAGGGAAAGCAAACTTTTTGAGGAGGTTCATTCCAAATTACGCTGAACTTGCTAAAGGTTATACGCGTCTTTTGAAAAAAGAAGTACCCTTCAACTGGGATCAGGTTGCGCAAGCTTCCTTTGATGCTCTAAAGGAATCCCTAATAAAAGCATCATTAATGTACGCTCCTGATTATCAAAAAGACTTTAACCTGTATCTAGCTGCAACAGATACAACCATTGCAATGGTTTTAGTTCAAGAAGAAAATGGAATCGAACATCCTGTCTATTATTTAAGCCAAAACTTAAATGATACAGAAAGCAAGTACTCCTATGTTGAAAATCTGGCTCTTGTAGTTGTTCAAGCAGTACAGAGATTTCGACACTATATCCTCTTTCGCAAAACTACCATTTTGTCAGATTGCAACCCTATGACTTACATTCTATTGCGTCAATTACTTGGGGGAAAATATTCAAAATGGATAGCTATTTTGCAAGAGTTTGATTTGGAATTCGTAAAATCCAAATCAAAGAAATCTCTAGTATTCACGGAGTTACTATGTGACTTCCCATCGTCGTCCAACGATTCAACATCCAAAGCATCAATCGTGGATGAATCTTTGTTTCTGATATCATCAAGTGATCCATGGTATGGAGATATAATCATCTATCTCCAAACCCAAACATATAGGTCTAATACCTCTCGCTCAGAACAATGACGTACTCGATACCAAGCAAAAGACTACATGATCGTCGGTGATACACTTTACCGTCACGGTATTGATACAATTCTGCGAAGGTGCCTCACCCATGAGGAGGCCGAAAAAGTCCTGAATGATTGTCATTCAGGCGTGTGTGGGGGGCATCAATCTGGTTACGCTATGGCACAAAATATTCTACAAGCTGGTTACTTCTGGCCAACAATGTTCAAAGATTGCATAACCACAGTCAGAAGTTGCCATGCTTGTCAAATCTTCAACCGTAAAACCAGAATACCACTCACACCTCTACATCCAGTAGTTGCTATTGGGCCATTCACCAAATGGGGCATAGATTTCATGACATGTAACCCCACCTCAGCCGGGGGGCATGGGTATATCATAGTCACAGTTGACTATTTTACGAAATGGTTCGAGGCGATGCCTACATTAAACAACAGTGGCGAAACAGCTGCTCTTTTCTTTTTCAATCATGTAGTCTCTAGGTTTGGTGTTCCATAGACTATAGTCACAGATCATGGATTGCATTTTCGCAATCACATGATGGTTGAATTAACTGCCAAATTAGGACTATCCCACGACAGTTCTACTCCATATTATCTGCAGGCTAATGGACAAGTTGAAGCGATCAACAAAGTCCTCAAGCGTATGCTACAGAGAATGATTGGAACCCACAAACGGGATTGGCATTTAATCCTATACTCAGCTCTATGGGCATACAGAACCTCGGTAAGGAGTGCGACCAGGTTTACACCCTTTCAACTAGTGTATGGCGTGGAAGCCGTCTTACCAATTCAGTGTGAGATTTCATCTCTCAAGCTCGCAGTCGACCTTCTCCCCAGAACTTCAAAGGAAGAGGCTCATTTTGTGGAACTAATCCAATTGGATGAAACCCTCTGTGACGTCACCTTGGCTAATGAAGCTCATAAGAAATGAGTTAAGGCGCAATTTGACAAAAATGTCAAACCCCGTGTCTTCTCAGAAGGTGACCTGGTCTTACTTTACAATCAGGAATCCGATAAATTGGGAGCAGGTAAGTTCCAATCTTTGTGGATGGGTCCCTATATTGTTAAACGAGTATTAGCAAAAGGGGCCTACGAGCTAGTAGATTACGATGGAATTCCACTGGTGCAACCCCGAAACGGGTTGTACCTTAAGCGTTACTATGCTTGACTAAGTGTAGTAGTCTCTTTATATGCTTTTGTTACATTTTTGTTTTCGTCAAGAGTGATCGTTTTGGTTAGGTAATCCACTTTTGCATTTGTTGCAGATGTCGAACCTATTGGAATCATTTGTTGGATATGCCAACGGAGCTAGTCGTAGTATGCGGAACCTATCTTCTGCAGCCTGGGCCATTTTTGATCCAAGCGGCGAGTTAGTGAGTTTCAGAGGGTATGTATTGGTCAGTCAACGAACAACATCACTGAGTATAGCGCGTTGATAGAACTTCTCTCTGATGCCATCGCATGTGGCATACACCAACTTATTGTTAGGCTAGACTCACAACTTGTCATCCTACAGCTTACTGGCATCTATTCTGTTCGGAATCCAGCTATCTATCATATGTTCCTAAGGGTCAGGATTTTGGAAAGGCAATTTGATTCTATTCAATATCAACACATTTCCAGAAACTTAAACACATTAACTGATTCATTAGCAAATTATGTGTTAGATAGACATTTGCAGCATTTATAAAAGAAAACATTTCAATCAACATTTGCATCAGGATCATATAACTTAACCAAAATAAAGCTCTGAAAATCAAAAATATATATAACTGTTTATAGTTTGTCAAAATGTTCTGTGTCCAAGACAAAATCGGTCACATGACCCAAAAACTCAAAAATGCAGGAAAATCACCCTAGACTAATGGTGCTGGTGATAACAAGTCACCTTCTGTGCGACCATACGTAAGAGCTTGGTCCATCAACTCGGCACGCCAGTAGTATGGCGTTGTAATCTCAGAGGTAACTCGTCAGTCCTCACATCTTGAATACCAAGGGTGAGACCCTCGATCTGATCCTACAATACTGCAAGAGTCTTGGCTACGTCCAGATCATGAAGGACAGCCCTTCCTACAGCCTCTCCTGTTGGAACGACAACTGCTACCCTTGGGTGCACTGCTGGTCGCACTGGTCCAATGTCTGCATGAATATATGGGTTTGATTAGTCTTGATAACATTTAAAAAACACAAGAACATTATAAAAGCAATAAACAGAGATATGGTCAGATCTTTTTACCTATAACACCCCACTGCTCACCAGCTGGCAGCACCAAATCTGGGTCACCCCGGAAATCCATCCCAGCATACGGATACTCAGCAAAGACCATCTGCTGATGGTTGAACCACTCAAAGAAGGCATCAGAGAATGAAATCTGCGATTGACCAGCATGTCTGGCCATAAGATCAACCCATCTCTGCATCCGTGGTTCTGTCGGCGCTGGCACTCTGAGTGAAATGTACTGTGGCTGCATCAGTGGGATCTTCTCCAAGGCGAAAGTGGTCAAAATAGAACCATAACCAAAGTTCTTAGATCTTTCGTTCTTCACCTTGGTAATTTGTTCTTTTATAACCAGAAGTACTGCATCACACCAATTGAATACCTTTGGTTCAAGGCATTCCAGAGCATACTGCATATAGGACCTGTTGGCCAAATGAAGAGCCGCGCTACCAGCCAATCTAGCAAAGGTGAATAAGATAGTCCTCAAGGACCGGTCAGTGACATCTTGAATACTGATCTTGCCATCCCTGCTCGGCTGAGATCCATCTCTACAGAACCGACAAATATAATCCCTCACGGATTCACCCCCACGGGCAGATCCTAATAGTGAGAGAGGGGCACCATGCCTCGATAAACTGGTCAAGAAGTAGATATCCTCAACTGTCAAAGGGATGGATTTACCTCGAATCTGGAACACTTGGTTGGTAGGATCCCATGCATCGAGAAAATATTGCAACAAATTGATTTGTTGCCTCATGCTGGATATGCGAAAGAATTAGAGCAAACCACAGTTCCGCAGTGAATTCACCGTACATGGATCATGTAAGGCAACCATATCTTCTTCTTCATGCTTGCGTTCACACCATGTAACGACCATCTTGATCCAATGAATATCTGAAAGACAAACAAGAGAAGAATTAGGATCCTGATTCAGGCAAAAACAGGCAAAATTTCCATGAAAAAACAGTGCATAAACTTTCCTCTTTGCGCCCATCGCACCCCAACTGTGTACTAGGTGGGATGCATACTGACTGGCCAATGGCTAGCTCAGTATGCATCGCACCTTTCGATGTATACTAGGTGCGATGGGGAAAGAACGAATTGTTCAAACCCCAGAGGCCCAGAAGAACAGGAAAACATGCTCAGAATCAGAAAAGGAAAGAATGTAATTGAAGAGCTCAGGGTTAGCTCCTACCTGGTCCAGACGACGCCGAAAATAGTCCACAGAATCTCCCAGAATCAGCTAGTGAAAATCGAGAGGGAAAACACCTCCAGAGCTCCAAAAATCCAAAATTTGAATGAAATGGTAAAAATGAGAGGTAAAAACTACTTTTATGTTACTATTCACGTAGTTCAAGTAAAATATTGTTGTTTAACTCATTTTTCAAGCATGTATTTACATTTCTAATCAATTTGATGGAGTAATTGAACAGGCAATACGACCGTCAAAAGAACATAGTGTTAATGGTGAAATCAACGTCTCTGACTATTATCACGAGCAATTTTATGCGAAGTTCAAGCTCGTTAAAAAATAAACCTAGAAATGAGCAAATGTTCCCCCAGAGTTCAATCTCATTAAAAAATGAACCCACCTTCAGTAAATAACCATTGCGATCGCATAATTATCAGCTTTTGAACCTTGGTTGTGTTCTTACCATCACCTCCACTCTTTTTTAGCCGATCATACGCCTCCATTTGATTGTTTACCCTTTTGAGGAATAGCTATGACGAGTGATTATATTAGCCACCTTCTGTACACTGCTGTGATTCAAAAGTTCCAAACCTTACCTAGAATAGGTTACTATCCAAAAACATCACTCGTTCCTCAAAAAACGAGTCTCCTTTAAGCTCTTTTCATCTGACTCGTAAAATATGAAAAGATTGCCAAGAAATTGGCCTCTCCAGCTCGTTAAAGCGATCGGAAGTGCCATCCCTCCTCTAGATTTTAATCTTTTTGGACCTGAGGGATCATTACACAAAAAGATCGAGCGCTTGTCTTGTTCAGCTCATTAAAACTATCGAAAAGTCATCCCTTTTGTATTATTTTATACTTTTTCGGACTTAAGGGATTATATTATGAAAAAGGACTACTGGAGTTGCCTTTACGTCTCTTTTTAGACTCTCTAAAATTGAAAAGGACCGAGTTATCTTTGTCGTTAAACTCGTTAAAACAATAGCGACAAACTTGTCCATGCAGACAAGAGCGAGTTTCACTGTCGCTAGGCTCATTAAAACATAGCGACAGGTTTGCCCAAAGGGCAAATTATAGAACAAGCATATGTTATCCTCCTCAAGCTTGACAAAAATAAAGAGGTACTGGTCAGCAATGACTGGGGAAAAAGGGAAGAAAATTTGAATAACTTCATTGGTAGCAGGTCGCTCTTGAACATGACGCTTTCACTCCATCACCATGATTAAGTCGGGTTGGGTTATTCCGTTCACTGGTCATATCACCATTGGTCCACCGTACCATCCATTTTGGGGTTAACGCTACCAATCCATTTCAGTGTCACCGATATGTTCAAGAGAAGTCACTCAGAGAATTCACCAACCCAACTAACGCCTCATCCGCTGCAATACCTTCACTCTCCATTTTTCATGACCGCCACCCTGAACCTTGTATCATCAGATCGTTTTCACCTCCACAAAATCATTTGCTCCATTCCGTGTCATAGATGTGGGATTCATTAAGGCCCTCCTATGATGGGTCACTTCTTGTCGACATCAACTCATTATCCAAGAAGTTGACTTAGGAACAACCCTTTCAGTACTTTGAAGCTTGCATGCCTCAATGGCAAGTTTCTCACTTCCAGCGATAGGTTTACATCAATGGCCTTCGACCGAAAGATTTTGCATGGTGTTCGACATCAACTCATGTATTCACACCACGTGAATTGTACTGCAGTACCTTGAGGGTCATTATCATTATCGGTGATTCCTCTCACGCCTGTTAACAGCTTACATCATTGGCTGGTAATCAGGCGATGTCTTTCCATGTTCGACATTAGAACATCTTTTCACATGTATCGACTTGTACTTCAGATGAAGATTGAACGAGTTTGAAGACCCCAGATCTAGTTTCATCCATCCAGGCTGTAATATATATTCAAGAAAATAAAAACATCAAATGTACATCATTGTTGCACAGATAATCATCCAAGCTAAGGGATGATGGCTCTACTAGAATCATCAGTCTACCACACAGACGATTGTCTGTCCTATGTACATGAAAATGAATTTATAAAAGCTGAGCATGGGAATGCCCGCCTCAGCTAGATCATGAAAATATTATGAAGATAATGTATTGTATTGTATCTTATTACAGGTCACCTTCCAGTTCTAAAAACCTCGGATCCTCATAATAAAGCATTTCACCCGACATCAGAAGATTTACGAACTCATGCTTTAGGGGGAAACTGTTATAGACATATTTGGGCACTGCAACCCCACTCACATATGTCCATAAACCAAGGGTTTCTAAACCCCTTTAAGTGTTGTTTCATACCCTAAAGGAACAAGGTCAGCTGATTACATCATTTCCCATAAGTTCTCCCTGAAAAACTGCTCAGAACTAGTCAAAACTGGACCATACAGACTGCTCCATGCTGAGCTGATGCATCTCACCTGTTACACACGGGAGGTGCAATGCATACTGAAAAGGCCTTTTGTAGGGTGTGATGAGCGAGAGTAGACAAATGGCAGAAGCAGTTTGCTAGGTGGAAACTCAAAGAATCTTCTAGAAACTGCTCATATGACACTTGCCTCTCTGAATTCGCCCAGGGATGAGTAAGAGATCATGAAATCTCCAAGTGGAACCAAGAACTATCAGTGAAATGACACTAATAAAAATCCCAGAAGCTGACTCACTCTCCTGCAAACATCTATATATGGATCCCTCATCCCAGAGATCCAGAGGCTGGAATTTTGTAATTTGTAAGGAAGTGTTGTTGGTTTCTCTTTGAAGACATTGTATTGTTGGGTGATCTTGCTTTGTATGAGGTGAAGAGGGCTTTCATGCTGGGAGGATGATGCTGGATCAGACAGCTTGGTTGTAATCCTCTCTTCTACTACTTCTATCAATAAAGCTATTTGAGTTTTCCTATATTGTTTATGGTTATAGATCTCTATGCTTTGATGGTATTTTGTTGCTTTGACTCTACAGGTGTTCTTTGAAGCGGGACATGTGAGAAAGGAGTGGCGAAAGCTCTATCAAGGGAGAGAGGAAATAAGCAAGGAGACTAGCGAAAGACTGAGGTTGGTACTCTCTGCTTCCCTCTCATCTATCTCTCATAAAGGAAAACACAAGTAACTTTAGTTTGTTTGTTTCTAAGATAGCTACCCATCTTAGTGGGACTAGCAGCTCTGAATGGACACTAGTTTTCCCGATAACACCAGGCACGGTCTTAATCTGATGGTACCCAAAGAACCCATCAGTGAAAGAGTAGGCCTCCTACCCTCCAACATTATCCAGTACTTCATCTCTAAATGGCATCGAAAAAGGATCATGAATGCAGGAATCATTAAGCTTCCTAAGATCTACGAAATTTTTTATTTCTCCTTTCTTCTTCTTCTCTTAGACCACCATTGGGTTCACCTAATCATATTCCTCCACTGGTTCAATAATGCGTGCCTCAAGCATCTTATCTAACTCCAAGTAGACCTTTTCTTTGTACATGGGATTAAGACGATATGGCCTCTGCTTAATCAGCTTCACATTTGGCTTCAAGGTAATATTCATCACGCCCAAGTCATCTATGATACCTTTCAGGTCTGAAAATTTTGTAGGAAACAAATCTTGATACTCGCAGAGAAACTCAACAACTTTATCTACTGTGGCATCATCCCAATAATCCCCAATATTCGCAAATTTCAGCTCCACTTTTGTGCCAATGTTTACTTTCCTAGTTTTCAGTGGCACGGTGATGTCTGGATTCTCTATCTGCAATCCCTCAACTTCGTGGTGGCCTTCTTCTTCTGGGATGTTAATATTTCTTGGATCCTCATCCTCTCCTTCAGCAGTCACATTATAGCATTCCAACACATGGCATAGCTATGTGCTCCAATCTGGTTGAATCAATTCTAAAGGATCCTGCGGTATTCTGAAGATTGCTTCCTTAACCTCCTGCAGTGCCTCGTCAATGCTTTCGAACCCATCCTCAAAGCTAAAGGTCATCAAAAATCCTTCCCTTAAGATATCGCACTCCGCGGTGTTGTGGCGGAGCTCCGTTTCCAAGTACCATTTCATAGGAATGATGTCCAAAGTGTGACATAATATATGTACCCACTCTAACTGCAGCTCCATTCCATAAACTTTAGTCCAATTTGTTAAATGATCATGTAGATCATTCCTCCCATCATATTTCTCAGTTATTCAAACTTTTGGGAAACCAAATCGCAATCTCATCATTCTTTTGTACTCGCGCCATTCATCAAAATTGTCTTTACCATCGTGCAAGCGTAGCGCCAAATCTAGCGCTTGGAAGTAGTGGTTATCAGGTACTTCCTTTTCAAATGCATCAGAAAACTTATCTACATCAGTTAGACCATCATAATAAGGTAAATTTCTTACCTCCGATGATACACAGTGCAACGATTTAGTCATCATATTACATCGTAGTGTAGATACTTCGTGCAACCTATTCTACCAATGCTCCAACTCTTCATCTGAATCTGAGGTACATGAGCTTTCGCAATCCCATGCAATTCATCTATCAACTATCAGATTAACCCAATCTTGGTCTCATGCTGTTATTTTATAGATCTGGTCCAAATCATCATCGATTTCCTCGTAATCGCGGATCGATTTAGTATAGCGCAATCCTTCTGTAGGGTCCAATGGTACTACCACGCGGAGCGATTTCCTCTCAAACGACATCGTCCTCTTCTTAAAATTGATGACCCCATTCATATCAATAGCCCAATCAATTCCGAAGAGCGCAAGGTATGGATTTTTTTCATCAACAATCTCTATCACTTCAAAATTGGCCAGTGCGCTCGCACCTTCTATATCTACGGTCACTCCATGTAATCGCCCCATAGGGATAATCTTATGTTGATTTGACATCCTCAATTAAATCAGAGACCATTGCAACGTAGGTCTTCCCATTCTTTCCCATGTCTGTTTAGGCAAAATGTTTGCATTTGACCCCAGATCCAAAATAACCTGGCCCATCTCATACTCTCTAATTTGTGCGGTGAGCCTCATCTCGTGCCCTGTTCTTGTCTTGTGCTTACCGATTTTTCTGTCTGTGTGGTGTCCTTCAGGAGCACCTTCCTTACCAAAACAGTTATTTATCAATTATTGTAGCCCTTTCATAGCCTTTCTATCGCGTAGCAGCTTCATACAATTTTCCAAGATTGTAGTAAG
Source organism: Pinus tabuliformis (assembly GCA_031772625.1). Lineage (NCBI taxonomy): Eukaryota > Viridiplantae > Streptophyta > Pinopsida > Pinales > Pinaceae > Pinus > Pinus tabuliformis. The sequence continues at coordinate 749,938,941 of CM062816.1, read as the reverse complement.
CACAGAGGGGTCAACCTCTTTAGATAGCTTGTCGTGACTTCCTGAGGTAGAGGCCTTAGTGAATCTGTTTTTTTCTTCCATGAGCGTTTCCTTCACGTGCTCTAAGTCAAACCCAACTTCCTTTTTGGAGCTTTGCGGACCCACCCACTTTCTTCAGGTTGTTTCCCTTTATCATCACCAGTCATCATTCCGCTTCACAGCACAATATTTACATTTGAGTCCTCCTCGCGGAGTTCGACCCTCATCATATGTAAATTTTGGGTAGGTTGCTAAGGTTTTGCCCGCTTGTCTTGCATTTTAACTATCAATATAGGGCATTCTTCTTTTGTGTGGTCAAACTGAGTATAGTATCGACACGACGGGCATGTCTGGCTCGTATACTCCCGTGCATAGTGTCATGACACTTCGTAATTATAAAAAATAACTTGCCCTCAACCTCTACCAGTTCCTCCTCCTCCTCGGCTTCGTCCATGGCCCTAATATCCTCTGCGCGCTCCCCTAGCGCCCTAACCTGGACGCTGAATTTCTTCTTGCATTCAATACACAGGTATTATTTCCATCATCAATACATAGCTATGATAGTTATGCTCATCGTGGCCCACCGATTTACAGAAATTGTAGAATAATTGTTGGGGTGTTTGTGCAAATTTTTGCAGCAAGTGACAATTATACGTTACATGTTTTCCAGCCACCTAACAAATAACGCACCATACCGCGGACCTTGTACTTTGTCCTACTGGAGTTTCCTACCTCAAAGGCATTGGCCCTCACCCTGTAATATAATTCGTGAAGACAAGGCAATGATCTTTATCATGCCCCTGACTTTTACACTTGAGGCACCAAACCTCTTTGTACACCTCTGGTCAAGTCGCTTTCTCCTTTTTCAAGCTCTACAGCTCCAAGCAGAGGTTCTACAAATCCGCATGAATCTTTTGAAATCCCAACGAAGCGTCCTAGATAAGTGTCTCATGTAATCTCATCACGATCTCCAGTGCTTCCGCCTGCGTTCCTATCTATTTTTGTGACAAAGCAATCCTTAAGTGGGGCAGGAGCGCATCTATAAACCAATCGTGGTGCTGAATATCTATAAGATTCATATTAGTTTCATAGATCCCACACTTCAGTCTCTAATCCAGCACCCAGAGTGTTTCAACGACCCTCATCGTGATTTCCTTGAACCCCACTACTGATTACGTTTCAGACTTAGGCCTACCGAATTATTTATTCAGAGAAGTCTAAGTGTCTGCTAACGATGCCAACAGATTATCAGTGTAGTACTTAATGTGCCATGTCAACATGAGATCTTGTAGAGAAGTAGCCAACTGTGATTTCTTTATATGATCATTTGTAATCTGTTGTGCTATCCACACAGCCTTTGCAATGAACCAAAACGGATCTGGGTCCTCACTTCCCAAGCCCTTGAAAACAGGAAACTTCATGGTATTCGACATGTTGAAAGGTGGTGGAGGTGGTGGCAGTGTGGGCGAAGGTGGAGGTGGTGTGGGTGGATGAGGTATTCGCGAAAAACCCTGCTTTATCAACTAAACAATGCTTCGCAGTGATGCTTGTACCTCTCCCTCATCATCACTCGAAGGAGGTTCTATCAATGGGCTATATTCAGGACCTGCTCTTTCCTAATTTCTAAAGATTCGTCCACTTTGCATAGATCCAAACATCAAGGCAATGCCATAACCCGCTTTTCACACAAGAGAATTTTAATCCAAGTATACAAATATCTCAAATACTTACCTCGCGGTCCCTTGAAGAAGCGTCACTCGCTTCGCTATAGTTGATTGAGGTATCGACCGCGAATTCTGTCACAAATCCACCTATGACTCGATCAAGCTAGTGATCAACAGTGCACACAATATTATCTTCAAAAGCTTCCAACCTCCACACTAGATCTGAGGTCCACACTATTGGATTGTCAAGCCTCCACCTTCCTTGGCCACCTGCCAATTTAGTGATCCACTCATACAGTTCGATTGGGAAGGTGCAGAAGAATATCTCATGTATTTCTATGTATAGATATCTATCCAACCACTATTCTTTCATCAAGCATGGATTTCTATTTTCTTGTGCCACAAATTCGTGGATCTTTCTATCCAACCACTTCTCAATTTATTTTTTTGTTGGATTCTAGTGATGCGACATCACACATCTCTTTATGCAGATCCTGGTCCTGGAAACAGAACCATTTTTTGGCTTAGTGGGTCCTGACCCAGGTTTAGAGTTAGTTGCACCAAACAAATCCCTACACTAATGGCCCTTTCGGCATCAACCCGCGAAGTGTGGACTGAAGTCTCACCCGAAGCAGTATGGGGGGATGATGGAACCAAGTTTCCGCACCCAGAGATCAGCGTGATGTTGTTTTATGCCCTAAATTTTCCTTCACGTAGATCGATAAGCCCTTATGGCTTTATCAATGTAACTTCCCTTGATCAGCCTCTAGACCTCCGTGAAGGTCTACGACTGGCTTTTGCAGACCCTGAATGGGTGACTTAACTACTTACGTGCATCATAGATTACACTTAACCCAGTATTTACTCAGATCTGCTTAAATGTTTGATAACTTTGACATACAATGATATAATCTTCATGTAAATACTTAACATCAATTGTGTTCATATGACAATACAGATCAAGTAAAGTCATGCATCAATACATCATTATTTCATACAACCATTATTCATCACAACATAAGCACATTCATACATAATAGAAGCAAAGAGATAAACACAGAAATTTATGTAATAATCTTCTTTATTGATATTTAGTTCAACTTACAGACTCAAGACTTCCCTGTGCACTCAGCTATAGGGGTCCACACACTTAGCTGCAGACTCTACTCTAGGCCTCTGCGCACACAGTTGTAAAGCCTTTCTTCCTACTCTTCTGCGCTAACTTAGACTCCTTTCGTCATACCCATAGAAAAATATTCATTACTTGCCTTAGACATCCCTAAGACACACCTATTTATGCAATCCCACGGTCCGCGGACCATGGGTAGATCTTCAAAATTCCAACTTAACTTACATAAAAGAAGGGTAAAACCCTTTTTTACTCTTTAACTATCTATGCACTCTACGACCACAATTTGCAGAGACTTTACATATTTTTACATAAAACTTGGGCTTTTGCCCCAAAACTTGACCCAGGGGACCCCATCCCAACATCCATTATGGGAGTAGTTCTCTCTGGAAAAGAGAACTATCATGAGTGGTCCAAGAAGATAAAACAAACCATTATTTTCAATGAAATTTGGAAAGGAGTTTGTGAAAGAGAAGGAGGCAATGCACCTGAGAAGCCCAATTCTCACAAGGATCTTTCCATTTGGGAAAACAAAAATAGTAAGGCATGTACCTTGATTGCATCATTAGTAAATGAAGAAGTGAGTCATCATATTTCACCATTTTCAAATTGTTTTGAAGCCTTAAAGAAGTTGAAGGAATTATATGACTCACACTTTGAGCTTGAATTTGTTCAATTGATGATCAATTTGTTCAATCTTGAGTTGAAAAATGATGACCATCTTGCCTTAGCATCATAAATAAGATCCATTATGCATGACATAAAATCCACTAGTGTTGAAATAGATGTTCCTCTCACAACCTATGCCAAGGCACTATATCCCACTTATTCACATTACCTCGAATCATTGCAAGCAAGTGGAAAACCTAAGGAGATTTCCTTTTACTCCCTTGAGAAGAAGTTTTTTGAAAGAGATAATGCTTTTGGGAAGAAGGAAACTCCTCAGTCTTTTGAAGAATTTGTGTTCCTTGTACAAAAAGAGAAGAATCATGTAGAATATTCTTCTATAGGAAGAGGTGGATGAAGAGGAAGAGGAAGGAAGAATATTAGAGGCAAGGGATGTAGACATTTCCAAGGAGGAAGGGCTAATATTCATTGAAAATGGTGTAATATAAATGGGCATGATGCTTCCACATGTAAGCTACCTTGGGACAAAATTGAGAAGGAAAGAAATGAAGAAAAAGGTAAAACACTTGGTAAAGTGTAACAACCCTGGTGAAAAATCCATGTAATAAAAGTAAATAAAGGAAAAATAATAACCAGGGATGATGGGACACTTATTCCAAGCTGAACGTTGGGGAGAATCCTAGTGATGGGGATCACTTTTGATTGTTTATCACTAAGTAAATTTCCAAAGGCAATGGCTAAGGATTTGGAAAGGAAAAATGGCCTTTTTGGGACATTTATTTATGAGAATAATGGAAATTAGGAGAAAAGGGAGGTGAAAGGTCACAGGTTGCATGTGAGGAGAAAAATAAAGAAAAATAATGGAAAATGAAGAAAACAGAGGCCTCATTAATAAAAAGGCTTCTGAGGATCAGTTGGTAACATTTTTTCAGTTCATTTTTGGAGCTCTCTCATTATTCTCTCTCTATCTCTCTCATATTCTTGGAGACTTAGATTTTTCTTGGAGCACTCTTGATTGGTGTGGCATACTTGGATTTTTGGAGCAAGAAGGAAGAGGAAGAACATGAAAGTGTAAGAGGGCATCAAGATTAGAATCTACATCATATTTTCTTGCAGGTACCGAGTTGCATGTATGATTTCTTCACTAGTTTTTCCATGCATGGCATATGCATGTGGATTTTTGGTTGTGATCTGTCATTGGCATGGAGGATGGTCGGGATTGACGGTGAATTTCCTAGCCTTTCCATTTCTTGGATAACCATGGTGATTGTGGGTTTACTTTCATTGTTTGTTTCTAGTTGGTTTTCATGTTTCCTTAGCTTGGGTTGAGTTACTTGTCCTAGAAGCCCTAGTTTGACAAATGCTCTAGAAGCCCTATAACAACTTGGGTTGAGTTACTAATCCTGGAAGCCTTGGTTGGACAAATGGTCTGGAAACCTTGGGTGGGTTGAGTTACTAGTCCTCCAATCCCTAATTAGACAAACGCTCTTAAAGCCCTGAATAAATTTTGGGTTGAGTTATTAGTCCTGTGTTGTATACCTAAGGGGGATAATATGGGGTACAAAGGGAGGTACCCAAGGGAATAATGTAATAATGGGATGGGCCATAGTAATAAATAAATTGGTTAATCTGTATCATCTAAGGGACCACAAGTAGTTAGTAATAATGTAATGGGCCCATGGTATTAGTTCGATGGTATGAGGGAACCATGGTAATGACCCACGGTATTGTATGTATGAGGCCTGTATAGAGGCTAGAGATGCCACATGGAGAGGTGTCAAGGATTGTTGTATGAACAGGCATATGGCTTGTGGAGTGTTCTCCTTCCTTGAGTGAATGTATGGTGTTGCCCTACCTTAAGGGATGAATCAATAAAGAAGCATTTCTATCTATTTTTATCTTCTTATTTATTGGGTTTATTTTTATTATCATATATTTCCGGGTTAGATCTATAACAAGTGGTATCATAGCACTTTCTTGGGCAAAAATGGAGAACTTTTTTTTTTTTTTTTTTTTGCAGGAAATTTCTGGGGTGGCGAGTTTGTAGATCAAATATGTACATTTGGGAAAAAATCTACAAAACCTAATTGCAAATCTGGATTCTTTGTGAAAAAATACCCGATTTCAAAAAAAAAAAAAGGGCCGAATCGGAGTCCGAATGAAGGAGATATTGCTGATCTAAAAATCAGTGGTGTTGCAGATATTTTTTTGGGCAACGAGTTTGCAGCATATATCTATATGTTTTGGGGAAAAATATGCAAAATATAATTGCATATCTGAATTCTTTGTAAAAAAATACCCGATTTCAAAAAAAAATCAGTGGAATCGAAGTCCGGATGAGGGAGATATCGCTGATTTAAAATCAGCTCTTCTTTCATAATTTTTGGTGACGGCGGGAGAGTTGTAGCACGGATATGAAATTCCAGTGCCTAGATTGGGATTTCTACCACACGAGAAGATGCAAAATGGTTGTTCCATTTCCGAAAACATGTAATAATAGAGATTCTGAGCAATACTGATGGAATTGTGGCCATTTCAAATTTTCGCCAATTAAGTGAATTTTTTTCAAACCCTCTTCATGGAGATGCTATATTTTACAGGGAAAGATAATGGTCCTACTATTGAAGAAGTCATAAAACAAAGAAAGATCATATATGGGAAAGATTGGAAGGGTTTAGTGTGGTTTGGTTTCAAAGATGAGGCTACCAAATGGTGGTTCTCAATTGACAACAAGCAGTTGACCAAACTTTCAGATGCAGAATTTGAAAGAGTCCTTTTAGACAAATGGTCTCGGGCTAGAAAAAAGGAGAATGAGACACGTAAGGGGTTATTTTCTATGGGTGTCTCCTTATTGTAGGTTCATGGATTGATTCAGAAGGAGAAGATCATTGTGTCTATAAATCCTAGTTGCAAGCATAATTTTATCAATGTTAATTTAGCAAAAAAAATGCAAGTTCCAACCAAACACATTGAAAACACATAGGTTGATGATGAGGATGTTCAAGTTTATAAGGATTTGAAGCTTTCTATGGATAAGTATGTGTTGCATGGTGATTTTTATACTTCAGATATGGATAACATGGATGTTGTTTTGGGATACCCTTGGATGGAATCAGTGGGTACTATCAATATTAATGTGCAGAAGAAATTCCTAAAGCTCTAGTATAAAAAGAAAAAAATTACATTACAGGATATTTCTATTAATAAACAGGTAGAGTCCAAGGAGGCTGAAGCAGAAGATGTTCCAAGGACTGACATATCAGATGATGAGATAGTGATGATCGACAATCAAACACAAATAGAGGCTGAAGCAGAAAAGGTTAAAGGTATTGATACATCAGATGAGGGCTCAATGGTTGAAGTAATATTGGAAGATAAGACACCACAGCAAGCACCACAACATGCACCAAATAACAATCAGGCTCCAGTAAGGGGTGAATTAAAGAAAAAGACACCGTGGGTTAAAACATCAACATATCATCACCCACATCACCACGCAAGACAACAACCAACAAGATGGCAACCAATTAGCCACAAGGACAACAACCCCCGTAGGACAGATAGAGAGGAGCGAAGATCCACCTACTACACATCAACACAGAAGAGCTGTCGTGGTCAACTTCCATCTCAAGCGAGCGAGGCACTAGCAAGATCAAGGGTTCACCTTTCTCTTGGATGGCTAGATGCACATGCATGGTACCAGTGGACTACTCTTTTGAGTAGATCTTATTATTTGTGTTCTTCCCATGCTAAGGGGGGTGGAATGTTGTATACCTAGGGGGGATAATATGGGGTACAAAGGGAGGTACCCAAGGGAATAATGTAATAATGGGATGGACCATAGTAATAAATAAGGTGGTTAATCTATATCATGTAAGGGACCACAAGCAGTTAGTAATAATGTAATGGGCCCATGGTATTAGTTCGATGGTATGAGGGAACCATGGTAATGACCCATGGTATTGTATGTATGAGGCCTATATAGAGGCTAGAGACACCACATGGAGAGGTGTCAAGGATTGTTGTATGAACAGGCATATGGCTTGTGGAGTGTTCTCCTTCCTTAAGGAGTGAATGTATGGTGTTGCCCTACCTTAAGGGTTGAATCAATAAAGAAGCATTTCTATCTATTTCTATCTTCTTATTTATTGGGTTTATTTTTATTATCATATATTTCTAGGTTAGATCTATATCATCCTGGAAGCCTTAGTTGGACAAATGCTCTGGAAGCCCTGGAAGGCTTGGATGGAGACCAATCTTATGATGCTTTTGTGATGTTCGACCATGGGTTGGAATCACTGTTTGATGGGTTGAGGTGGATGGCCTCTGGAAGCCCTGGATGAGTTTTGATTTATGTGTTATATGAGATCCCACATTGATGCTTGGAATATGGCACGAGGGTGAATGGCTAAAGAGAGATCTGGCTCATCCATTCTACAATCAGGTGGAACGTGGAAGTCCCATCTCGAGTTTGGTTTTCACATCATTGATGAAAGGTTATTTCTCCTGGTATTTCTATGAGTATTATGATGGATTATATGTGGTATATATGGTTGTGATTTCATGGATAATTTTGTCCCTATTATTTTGGCTATGTATGTGTTTTATGACAACATCCATGTGTGGCTCTCATCATGTTTTTACTTGTAATTGAATGATTAATGTATATATGACCTAATGGATGGAATGACACTTGATGTATTGAGGCATTAATGGTTCTTATCAATTCTTAGCTAAGTATGAGACCCCTATGCTCATAATTTGTATTTACACCTGCAGATTTCATATTCGCAATATGTTTGACAAAATGTCTGTTATGGCTAGTAGGGGTCCAATCAAGGTCTTAAACAAGTATTTTCTTTAGTACTATCATTTCCATGTGATTTTACTGATTTGAAGAGATGGATAATTTCTGGGCAGCGACCTAGGCTCTGGGCCTGAAAAAGTGGCTCAAATCCATTTGTCGCTGGCATATAACTGACAGATTTGGTCTTTGGTCGCTGGCAAGCAAGCCTATGAGAGAAACTTTAGGTTTTTGGTCGCCCTCATGCCTATAACATGGGAGCGACTGAGACTTCAGTTATCCAAAATTTTAGTGGTACCCAAAGGAAAGTTGTCTAAAGTATTGGATTGGTTCCTGAGGGTCATATAGCTGGTGATTAATGTATGTATGGTGTGTTTCCGTCGGTTCCATTTCCTTAATAATGAGTTAGGAGGTCGAATCATATCATAGCAGTCTCTCATCGCATGTTTACCCCAGTTGGCCAGTTTCTTAGGTAGATGTGGGAGGAGGGTGTTACAGAGTGGTACCCTCGAACTAGATGGGCTATGTGTTGATCATGCATGCATGTCAGTTGCATGTGTGTCTCTCACACTTGCATTCCATGTGCTTGGTTCATTTTCATGATGTTGTTCATGGTTGTAGTGGTGTCATCATGTGAAACTTGAGGATATTATGGTGGAATGTAGCATCATGAGTATATGACTGGTTACATCTTGATTTACGTCACTTACATGTATCATTGTAGTATGTTTGGTTGCAATATTTCTTGTTGGTTACATTATTGTATGCTTCGTTGCATGTACCATTCTTGCAGGCTTGATTTCAAGTATCGTTCATTCATGATTGATCATACGTGTTTATGCATATGTGTGGATGGTTATGCATCATTTAAGCATGTTCATGGTTGCATTTGGTCATGTGTAGAGTGACATAATGATGGTTGTTGTCATGCATGAGGTCTTGGTGTGTGTTGTTGTTGAGGTCATGCATTGATGACTAGACCCTAGCTAGAATGATAGTTGCATGGTCATATGCTTATGTTTTATGTTTCTATATGCTGTCATGATTATGTTATGCATGCATCACACTAATTTTTTGGTATTTCAGACAAGGTATCCTCCCCGAGCTATACTAAGGTATGTTGGTTTATTGTGATTTGGTTTAGCTTACATGATACACCTTGCAAGAAGAAATATCAAATGGATAGAAAAAGGTTGACTACAAAGACTCTCCCTATCAATCTGAAGAGAAGTATGGTGTTGGGAAATCTTCTGATTTGGTAGTTACATTGAGAAGCTTAAAGGAAGAAATAAGGAGTTATAAGGCAGATAATGAGAAAATCATACATGCACAGGAAAATTTATCAGAGGTAAATACAATCATACTTAAGAGTTTGTCATATTTGCAGCAATAGGGACCACTACAGATCATCCATGATCAGGAAGATAGGACTAATGGGGTTTATGGTAGTAGATCACATGGTGGTCACAGATCAGATAGAGATGACACAATCAAATATGACAAATTGTTGGACACTCTGGATAGGAGACGGGATAGATACAAGTATGATTCTAGTTCTGATTCAGATAAACACTATGATCGTCATCGGTATCATCCTTACCGGAGGAGTGATAAGGGGTATTTTCCAGATGAGTTTAAGAAAGCAAAGCCACCTACCTTTGATGGAGATAAATAAATCACAAGATGCAAAGGCATGGTTGCTAGGCGCAAAGAAGTTATTCAGGTTGCATGACTATTCAGAGAACATGAAAACTAGAGTGGTTACTTTCAGTCTCAGACGAAAAGCATACATTTGGTGGGAAGGCATGAAGAATGTCAGAGGTATAAATAACGAAGATTTGACTTGGATTGAATTCGAGCTTCTATTCAAGAAGAAGTACCTATCAGAGAGAAACTTTGATGACAAAGAAAAGGAATTCTATGAGTTAAAGATGGAATCCATGATAAATGATGAATACACTAGCAGGTTCTTGGAATTGTTGAGGTATATGCCTTACCTCAAGGAGGAGAGGGCTAAGATTCAAATATTCATTAGTGGATTTCTGGATGCATTCAAATATAGGATCAAGTTCGATGAACCTAGATCATTGGGGGAGGCCATATGAAAGCTAAAGCATTGCTATGAAAAATCAAAGTGTAGGTCTGAGATAAAGCCAGTCTAAAAAGATGATGCCAGGAATAAAGGGAAATGGGACAAGAAGCGAGTAAGACCACAAGATTCAGGTAACAAAGATAATTTTACACCATCTAAGAGATTCAATGCATCAGATAGGGGATAGGAATTCTGATCATGAGAACAGAACAAGGAGACAGATTGGAAGCCTATAGAGTGTTGGAATTGTGGCAAGGATAATCATAGGAGAGATTGTCTGCAGAATCAGGGTGGTAGACCTCAAATATACATTGCGCAGGAAGCATAGACTGTTGGGGATGTTGGTTAGAGTATTCCACATATCTATATCGCATTGGATAACAAACAAGCCGAGCATTAGGCATCTACCACCGAGATGGATGGTAAGATTTGTGATCAAGTTATTTCTATTTTGATTGACCCTGGATATACTTATATCTATGTTAGTCCTGACTTGGTGGATAAGTGTGGTTTGAGTAAGGAATTGAATGTAGAGTCTTGGTTAGTGTAGTTGGATACATGTACAAAGAATATAATTCATCACTGAGTAATAGCTTGTGCATTTGATATGAATGGTATGCCTACTACTGCACCTTTGAATGTATTACCATTGGGATCATACAATATGTTGTTGGGCATGGATTGGTTGTATATTTATAGAACTAAGGTAGAATGTTATGACAAAGCCTTTGATTGTGTTGATGACAATGGGGAACCAAGAATCTTGCAGGGTAAGGATAAAGCCACATTAGTTAGGATGGTGACAGCTATGCAAGCAAAGTGTAGTCGCAGGAAAGGTGTAAGTTATTTGCAGTGCATATTTATAGTGAGAAGGGTAAGGAATTTGAGGATATAGATGTGTTTAGAAGCTACCTAGTTTTACAGTAGTTCAAGGATGTAATTCTTGAGGACATTTCAGAGTTTCCACCTCACAGGGACGTAGAATTTTCTATTGAGTTAGTTACAGGGGCAGCTCTAGCATCAAAAGCACCTTACAGGATGAACACACCTGAGTTGGTTGAGTTAAAATTGCAATTGAAGGAAATTTTGGACAAGGGATACAAAAGGCCAAGTGTATCACCTTGGGGTGCACCAATATTGTTTGTGAGGAAGAAATGTGGTACTCTAAGATTATGCATTGACTATAGGCAGTTGAATAAAGCGATAATCAAGAACAGGTATCTGTTATCGAGGATTACTGACCTGTTCGATTAGCTAAAGGGAGAAATAGTGTTCTCGAAGTTTGACTTGAGATCTAGATACCATCACGTACGCATCAAAGAAGAGGACATTTACAAGATTGCATTTAGGACTAGGTATGGGCACTATGCATTTGTTTTTGTTCCATTTGGCTTAACTAACTCTCTAGCTACATTTATGTGCTTGATGAATAGTGTGTTGTGTCTATATTTGGATAATTTTGTTATTGTGTTCATTGATGATATATTAGTATATTATAAACATGAGGAAGAGCATGTCGAACATTTAGCAACAGTGTTGAGGTTGTTGAGAGAGCATTATTTGTATGCTAAGCTCAAAAAGTTGTTGATGGTGCTAGACCTGCCAACATGTCAGGGGATCTCACCGATAAGAAGTCCCAATTAGACCTCAGAACGTTTGGTGTAGGAGTCCCAGCAGTGGGTCATATAGTAATGCCTTGACCATGATTTCGCACAGAGGAAAGTAAGATGTCCATGTTGGTAGCAAGGGTGTGACAGCGGCAATAAGTTAAGGAAGGTGCATGAGAGGTTCTAACACACGGGGAGTGAGGTGAGTGCGCCCCTTGGAAACCTGTAATATTATGCAGCTTGGAAGGGAACACATGAGTGAAGATGCATCATAAGCTAGAAAGAAAGATAGAAATAATCCAAAGTGATGTTTAAACCAACAACACGTATGCAACAAGATTTATACAATTGCATCCAAAATAGTTCATAGACAAATGTGTAAGTTAAATAACATACATTGCTACAACAACCAAAATAGTCCAACTACAATAATAACGTATGCATGAAAACGTGTTGGCTCTGTTATATTAAGAAGTGTAAGTTCTAGTCATACAATACATCCATGTCCAACCATTAGTTCCAATAGTGGAACATTACAGTCACAACTGCCTACTCCTCCAAAGAGCTATACTAGCTCTGCGCAGTAGAGAATCCAAGGCACATTACAATACTATCCAAGCTTTCTCTAAGATACTCATATCAAAGCTTGGATGACCAAAAGCCTTTACAATGAGTTATGAGGGACTATTTATAGCAAAGGGTGGGGTGGCCCTTGACATTCCCCTTTGTGATAGTTCATCTACCCTCGTGACTCTTCACCTACTCTATGACTGTTACATCCAACTATCAACACTTGAACTTACACTTGACAAGACGTTACAGTACAATGCACATGTACCCATGTGAGACAAAATGGGTTGAGCAAGCCATGCAAGACATCACTATGACTCGGACAATCATGCGAAGTCCAACTCTTCGACATCCTCATGATGATCGAGAGTAGTGAACTAATGCCAAGATCGGTAGTCCGCGATGGTGTCCGTGTACTCCAAGGTGACATATTTATGGATCCTAACTCTTTCCTCCATAGAATATGGGTACAATGCTCAAGCTCCTCTATCTAGCAAGTCATTTGATAGCATGCACAACATTGTCTTCAGCACGACCGGACCAGCGACATACTTGTGCATGATAAATGCACTGATTGGAAAGTGTAGGCTAGAGGCTATGCGCATCAACTCATCAAAGTATGATTCAAGCTCTAGTCGGACCTGTGCCTTTGTCTTCACCTTGGTGAGAGTCCCAATAGATGGGATCGCCTGTGCACGCACCACAACATCCATACTCTTGAATACACATGCATGGGAAGCTTGTAGACTAGTGATGAGCTACGGGAGCTCTTCATAGTTTCGGATCTGACTCTGGATGCGTGCCTTCAGCTCAACTGCTCTAGGCTTCATCATCTTAGGCAAGTGAAGTGGGGCTCCCTTGTATCTCATCATCAATGTTTACATGTAATCAACAAGATACGTGCTCTTCTAGCACATCGTTGCTGCCATCCATTGAGATGGAAGACTACCCTATGCACGGTACCAAACTTGGAATACAATGCCCTTATGACTGTGTCAAGGGACAATACTTCATCTGGTATTCCCTTCTTCAATTCTGCTCGGGTGGATGTTGTAACCAACTCTCCTCCCTACTTGGCCGCATATAGCTCCTCAATTCAAGTGCTTGCTCTATCTCCTGAAAGAAGTCCTTCCCCTACAATGGTTCACCTTGTTTGCCTGATGCCAGCTGTTCTGATGATTCCACTGCCTGTATGGGCATTGTTTCATCTATCTGCACAAGTTGCGCCCATGTTGTACTTGTTCTTGTTGTGCTTCCTTCTCCTTGCTGCGCTTCCATTCTCTGTTTCTCTCTTCGCCTTTACGCATTCCGTTTGTCGCGTTGTTGCCTCTTTACCTCTATAGCCATAGCTTATTTCTCCATAAGTGGATCTACTCGGAACTTGCAGCTTTGCTCTTCCTCCATGCGATCGACAATCTTCCTCTTGCCCTTGTCGTGCACTAGTATGTTCACCTCTGGTACTTCTAGTGCTCTCCAGGATGCTGCTTCACGTTGCTTTGCTAACCATTCCATAGTGAAGCCGACCATTTCTTTGAGTCTGGAGGAGTTGTAACAATATATCCATGGGTCCTCCTCCGCCCAATGACATGCCCCGTGGATCCAGCTGAACTATACTCTCACACAATGATCTTTCACAAGACAATGTGGGTCATACAGATTGTAGCTTCAGAGGTCGAATGGATACTTATTCATCTTCTTTGCTTCAACATCCACATGCTTGAAACTTTAGATCTCGTATAACCCAATGCGTAGCGGAAGATGGGTCAAGGTGCCTTCTTCTTCCGATGTAGCCTCGTTGTCAATCCTGCTGAGATGTGATATGCTTCTTCCTGCATGACGAGTATGTCCAAGGAAAACTTCGGTAGAACATGCGGAGCCTTCTCCGCGTTGTACATCCGTATGAAGGTGTCGAACAGTGAGGCATACCAACCAGCTATGTCTATCAGTGCCTCCATTGTTGCCTTCGACATGCAAGGGGGATCTTGTTCGAATATCATCTTGTAAACCAGGGTGACAAAATGATAATATAGTCGTGTTATAACTCCTCTGAAGTTGCATTCAGACAACATATTACAATAAGTGTTCACAAAAATCTTCATCGGTGTCCATGCCCACTTCAAGCTCGGGAACTCCTGTCGGGCACAGATTGCATCCAAGATGTAGGCGGACATGTATATTTCTTCTTGCATACCTTTGGGCTGCTATCGAGCACTTGTTACCTGTTCCTCCAGCCAATGAGCCAACATGCTCAACCAATTGCATGCTTTTCCTTCCCTGGCCAGTTGGTCCAACGCAATAACCCAACTTTGTGGGAAGGCTTCTGTGCTTTCTTGGTGATACAGTCGACATGCAAATATGACCAAGTATTGAAATTTGAAACACCTTCCACAGTATCTTCATCTGGTAGACCTGGTTAGGTGTCATCCTAAATTTAGTCGGCTCCTTCACCCAGTTATTCAAAATGTCTCTAGAGTTGGAATTGTTGCTGGGTAAGTTGAATGGTGTCTCCATGATGGTCATGGGCTCCGACATCTGATACATCTCATCATAATCATGTGCCCTGAAGGTAGCAATCTTTGTCCCACTAACACTGCTCAATGTCATCATCTCAGGATCAGTGTATGAGACGATCCAATGTATCATGTCTTCCCATGGGAGAACGGGATACCTACATGCAATATACCTGGTGGTCTTCAAGGTATTCCTAAAATGTGCCTACAAATGCATCATTTACCTCTTTCCATTTCAGCTTGATGTCCTTGTCTAGAATCAGCTTGGTATTTTCATAAATCGATAGATTTGTGGATACTCGCTCAACTGCTACTCTAGTTTCACTTCTGTAAGTGTCTTTTGATCCTACTCTCTTGGATGCCATTGATCCTGAACTGCTAAGAGGTAGATGAACACCTGGTAGTTCTGGAGACAAAGCGACATGCATGGCAAAAAATATGCCAGCAAAAACCAAAGAAAACTTGAGGAAAGATATGCAACATCCCTCGGGATTGACTGGAAAGGATTCAATTTCTTCTGGAAGGATGGCTGACTAGATGCCAGAATTGCACAAAAGGTAGTCTAGGCTATGCAGGAGGCTGACTAACTACTAGAATTGCACAATGTGCAATCGAGGCTGGCTGACTGGCTGTTAGAATTGTGCAATGCGCAATTTTAGCTGGCAATGGTTGCAGGTCCAGTGACTGCATTGCACAATTTTCTAGGCTAGTAGTCACTGTCCCTCAAAATTACGCAATGCAAGACTAGAGGAAAGCTCCTGGGTAGAAAGGCGCATTTCATGAGAGGAAGACAGAGCCTTCCCTCTCAGGATTGCGCAATGTTGTCTTAGTGAGGCTGAGTCTGGGCCAAGGTTGCCTAGACCTACTGACGAGAAACAGAAAGAAAATGTGAAGGAGAATGCATGGCGATACTCAATATAAGCAAGTTTGAATGATCATGCATGCAAATAGTGAATGAAAGATTCATGCATGCATGTGGGTGAAGTGAGTCGTCGAATTGGCGACTGTTCGTGCAAAACAGTTTCATGCATGCGACAATAGTGAGATGATAACGAAAACTGAAATGGTCCTAGTACAAGATAGTATGCATGTAAATGACAGCAAGCATTCACAGAAATCAAACACACAACACTCACACAAGCGAAAACACAAAAAGCGACAAAAATGTTGCAAAAGACAAGTTAAGACCAGTTACCCCTGAATAGTTGAGTTGGATGTGTCGAAGAGTCCTGAATGTGTTGTGGGATGTTAGAGCTCCAAGATCGATGTGAAGAAATGAGCTCTGATGCGTAAAATAAATAAGTTTGAAGCTCATGAAGTGCATGCCACAAATCTAGGAAAAAACGACACTTGGAGGAAAGATTCTAAAATGATCTTTACATGTAACCTCCAACTGCTAAAAATAGCTCCCTAAAATATAGGGATTTTTTTTGCATGTTTCCTTTTCTATTCCGGGAAAAAGAAGCCCATGCATGCAAGTAAAGTTATCTTGGTCTCGGGTGGAACCGGTCATCTCAACTGCACATGCAATAGTCTACTCAGCTAGGAGGAAAAAATGCGCATTTCTGGGAGGGAGCTAAGCTGGTTGCCCATGAGATTTGCATAATTTCTAGGCAGAGCAACTGATTGCTTCCCAGGATTGTGTAATTCCTAGGCTAAGCAGCCCTGCTGGGAGGAATTGTGCAATTTTCTCAGCGACGCTTGTCTGACAGATTTGCACAATTCTGGAGCCCAGGAAGCTACCAAACATAATTGTGCAATTTCTGGAGGGAAGGCTAGTTTCCCTCCAAAATTGCGCAATTTCTTGAGGGAGTTTCTCAACCTGCAGTTGGACCAAGTCCATGGAAACAGCCTATGAGGGGAATGGAACAATCTCTCATGGACAGGCTGGCATTCTACAAGAAAATCACTGAAGCTTGTGTACTTGACGAAGCAAGACATGCTGTTGGGAAGGTTTGGTAGGGAGGCTCCAAAACAAAGCTAAGGAAAAATTTTGGAGGTTGGTTATAGCCGCTACAACACTTGGCAACAAACTAGTAGAAATCCAGCTCTCTAAATGGACCTTGCTCGTGAAAAGCAAGTCTAACACCTCCGGAAGTATTGTTCAGTTCTCTGTTCATCTTGGTTTCCACACTTGCTTGATTGTAAGATGTAGCATCTTCGAAGCTCTTGGTTCATTGATACACATTCCAAACCAAGGCAACACAATTGTTTTGATTATGGTTGAGGGGTATATTGGTGCACAAGCAGCATAGTCGCCAGAGTCTTAGTTTCACCTCTGGTGTTTCTCCGCTAGCAGCAGGCCTAGACAGTACCCCAACAAAGTCACATAGGAACACAAGCATCGCTCCTCCGCCAGCGAGCTAGATCAGTACCCCAGCGAAATTACTTGCATCACCTCTCTGCACAGGAAGACTTTCTCTTCTTTCGCCTTATTCATTTTTCATTTTTTCATAACTGTGCATAACACTATTCATTTCAGAGGCAGAAGATGGATCCGACTTATTGAGATAATAAGAGGTTGTTCCTTCATAGAAGTAGTTTACAGTGTACCTTTGATGTGCTTGTTAAGGTTTTTCCCCTACCTTAATCTACTTGACTGAACTGACAAGGGTTAACCCAAAATAACCGACTACAGTAGGTGACCCTAGTTAGCGCGCAAGCATTGTGTTTTCACCAAGGTTCACTTCGAACAGTACATATTTTCCATCAATGTATCATGGACTAAAAGTAAAAATTTCTTCATGTTGAGGCACAATGACAGATAACCAAGTAGTGATAGTTGCACAAGGCCTCTTCTACTTTACCTAGCTTGCATCAAGATTCATACATGGTGTCATGCGAAAGTAACCTACGAACAAAATAAGCAAACAAATAACAAAGCAAAGAAGAAGTAGAACCAAATGCAAAAGAAAAGTAAGAAAAAAAGCAGGCAAACAAACAAGCAAAGCAAGTAAGCAAATAAGCATGCAAGTAAACAAAATGAAAGAAAACACTACTCCTATTCCTAAG
This sequence comes from Pinus tabuliformis, assembly GCA_031772625.1. Classification (NCBI taxonomy): domain Eukaryota; kingdom Viridiplantae; phylum Streptophyta; class Pinopsida; order Pinales; family Pinaceae; genus Pinus; species Pinus tabuliformis. Next base: position 749,920,908 of record CM062816.1, on the reverse strand, counting down.
CTAACAATGCATGGGCCTGATCACATGAAGTGATATTTCCAATGTAGTCATCGGCGCATTGGTTGACCCATGTTGGTGAAGGCTTGGTCCGTGAGCAAAAAGGTTGTGCGAACTAGCAAACAAGAAATATATAACAATGAAGAAAAACATACTTCATGTTTAAAGGTGTCCACGGGGCATAAGTGAGTGCATGTACATGACATGTGATCCGTGGACTTGTCATGGCGCTATGCAATACTGCATGCAGCTTTGAAGCATATGCATACTCTTGACTGTGACATTCAAGCAAACAAAAGAAACAAAGACAACTTCGTCGTGCACATGTGCTTGCAATGTAAGATTCCTCCAATGCATGAGCAATGGGATCGTGCAGTTCGAGTGGAGGAAGCATGATCTGTGTGTGATATTAATCTTCAATGCATACAGATGAGTGATAGGAACCTCGGATGATTGAACAAGTTCCTGATCAGAAGTGAAACCAACCTCAGAACAGCAAGGGCTTGACATAACCATCAACTCGGGCTGAAGTGCCTCGACAGTCTGGGGGGTTTCGAATTCATCGTCAGATAGATCATCATAAACAGGTGGCTTCAAAAGATCAACTACAGTATAATCATATTCGTGATCGAATATGGGAGTAAACGGATCATGGTAACCACAATCAGAAAAATCAATGATTTCATTGGCAACCTCATGATCTAATGAAACAAACAGAGGGGTAGATGAGAAGTGAACAAATTCATCCTTTGTGTTCCTAGAAAAGGCAGATGAAATATCAAGTGGATTTTCAATGAATAACTCATCCTCTCTGTTGTCAGATGATGGACTGACATCCGGTGTGTCCTGTGAGTGATCAACAATGGGTGCATCCGTAGATGAAGATACACATGTAAAATCATGGATGGAAGGTTCACCAAAGATGTTAGGAAAGAATGGAGGAGGCTCAAAAGGAAGGGAATAATCCTTCGTCGACTGTTGATGCTCAAGCTCTGAGTCATACTCTTCATGAATGAGAATGCATGTTGGTTGTGCAACACAAAATCCGTCAGCGGCTTGATCCTCGTTCATAATAAGTGTAGAGTCCAGAATGGAAGAACACAAGACAGTATCATCCAGAGGAACAGCCGAGTACAAAGACGGAGGTTGTGGTACAAAATTCATTACAACTCGATGGAATCACAACCAAACCTGTACGAAAATTAAGTGAAGTGATGTTCGAAGGATGTGAAAACTGAATAGATGTGTAAGCATGATCTCCCGCATCACTCTGCAGTGGTGGAACTATTTTATGAGGGGATGGCGGGCAGTCACTTAGGACAGTGATTGTATCTATTTATGATTGTGTAGCTCCATCACTGAAGAATACTGAGTGAGGCTTGAGTTCAAACTTCCTCTTGGGATGAGCAAATTTCTTAAGGCAATACTCGAATCGGTCCCAAAGATAGCAAAATTTCATCTAGCTCTTCGGAGCTTGAAACTACAAATCACGGAAGCGCTGCCAAAAATCCATAGGAGATTCATGCAAATCCTTTCGTTGTTGTAATAATTTTTTTCAAGATGTTCTGGATCAAAATTATAGAAAGTGTCTTCAATGAGATCACAAAAGTGCTCAAGTGGGTGCACATTGTCATCCAATAGGCTGCACAACCACCGATGAGGAGATTCGTGAAGTGTGTATGCAAGTAGAAGACTGGCCTGTTTGTCAGAAAAATCATCTTCCTCATGAAACATGGAAAGAAATTCATGTAAGAACTCAGACTAGGCCACTTCTCCTCACCATCATACGTGTATGTGGACAAGAGATCGAAAAACTCCCTTGTGATGGTAAGAATTCGGCATGTGAAAAACATCATGGAGGGAGGAGAGTGCAAGACTCCATGATAGATATGAAAAGGTTCAAAATAGGATGAGAGGACATAACTTGTCACCTGGCCCTCCTTCTAGTGCCAGAAATGTTGATGGTTCTGGACCCGCCAACATGTCAGGGGATCTTCCTAGTAAGAAGTCCCAATTAGACCTCAGACCATTTGGTGTAGGAGTACCAGCAGTGGGTCGTACGATAATGCCTTGACCCCGATTTCTCACAAAGGAAAGTAAGATATCCCTGTTGGTAGCAAGGGTGTGATAGTTGCAGTATGTCAAGGAAGGTGCGTGAGAGGTTCTAACACATGAAGAGTGAGATGAGTGCGCCCCTTGGAAACCTATAATAGTACGTGGTTTGGAAGGGAACACACGAGCAAAGATGCATCACAAGCTGGAAATCAAGATAGTGAGAAATCCAAAGTGATGTTTAAATCAACAGCACATTTGCAACAAGATTTATACAATTGCATACAAAATAGTTCATACAAAAATGCTAATTTAAATAACATACATTGCTACAACAACCAGAATATTCCAACTACAATAACAACATATGCATGAAAACTTGTTGGCTCTGTTATATTAAGTAGTGTAAGTTCCAGTCATACAATACATCCACGTCCAACCACTAATTCCAATAGTGAAACGTTACAATCACAACCGCCTGATCCTCCAAAGAGATATACTAGCTTTTCATAGTGGAGAAGCCAAGGCACGTTACAATATTGTCCAAGCTTTCTCTAAGATACTCCTATCGAAGCTTGGCTGACCAAAAACCTTTGCAATGAGTTATGAGGGACTATTTATAGCAAAGGGTGGGGTAGCCCTTGACATTTCCCTTTGTGACAGTTCATCTACCCTCATGACTCTTCACCTACTCTATGACTGTTACATCCAACTATCGATACTTGAACTTACACTTGACAAGACGTTACATTACAATGCACATGTACCCATGTGAGACAAAATGGGTTGAGCAAGCCATGCAAGACATCACTATGAATCGAACAACCATGGCAAGTCCAACTCTTCGACATCCTCGAGATGATCGACAGTAGTGAACTGATGCTAAGATCAGTAGTCCACGAAGGTGTCCGTGTACTCCAAGGTGACATATTTTTGGATCCTGACTCTTGCCTCCATAGCATCTGGGTACACTACTCAGGCTCCTTTTCCCAAGTCTTCTGATAGCATGCACATCATTGTCTTCAGTGCGACCGGAACAACAACATACTTGTGCATGATGTATGTATTGATTGGTAAGTTTGGGCTAGTGGCTATTCACATCAACTCGTCAAAGTACGAGTCAAGCTCTATTCGGACCTATGCCTTTGTCTTTGCCTGGGTGAGAGTCCCAATAGATGGGATCGCATGTGTGCACACCAAAACATCCATACTCTTGAATACACATGCATGGGAAGCCTGTAGACTAGTGATGAGCTACGAGAGCTCTTCATAGTTTCGGATCTGACTCCAGATGCGTGCCTTTAGCTTGACCACTCTAGGCTTCATCATCTTAGGCAAGTGTAGTGGGGCTCCCTTGTATCTCATCGTCCATGTTTGCATGTAATCAACAGTAACATGCACGTTTGACAAGAGACGTGTTCTTCTAGCACATTGCTACTGCCATCCGTTGAAATGGACGACTGCCTTATGCACGGTACCAAAGTTGGAATACAATGCCCGCATGACTGTGTCAAGGGAAAATACTTCATCTAGTATTTCCTTCTTCAATTCTGCTCGGGCAGATGCTGTAACCAACTCTCCTCCTGCTTGGTTGTTTGTAGTTCCTTCGCCATTCGCTCATTCTCAGCTATCAGAAAGCAAACACCGAGCTAGTGACTTCAGCGTAAGCTCTGGTAGCATTGGCCAATGCAATTAGATGTCTGCGCACGTTAGACACGATCACTCGTTCCTCATACTGTGCAGGAGATGTATGATCTTCCGAAGTTGAAACTCTACGAGATTGCACAACTCTATGTTGAGACTCGTTGAATGTGATGTTGTGCATCTCTCCTTCCGGCTAATCTCCAAGGATATCAGTGTCTCCTTGGTCACTTAGGACTTGCTTGTCTTCTGGTTGCAGTGAAGCTGGTGGGTTTACCTCTTGGTGGTGAGGCATGAGGTCGATATCTTTCTCTAACTCCTGTCGCTCCATATCCCTATCCATTTGTTCAAGTGCTCACTCTACCTCCTAAGCAAAGTCCTACTCTTGTGATGGTTCACCCTGTTTTCCTGATGCCAGCTCTTCTGATGATTCCACTACCTGTACGAGCACTGTTTCATCTGTCTGCACAAGTTGTACCCCCTACTATACATGTTCTTTTTGTGCTTCCTTCTCATGTCTACGCAACTCCTGTTCCTTCTGGAGTTTCTCCTTCAACTCATGCAACTCCTTCTATTTTTCCTCCATTCTCTATTTCTCTCTCTACCTTTGCGTGTTTCACTTGTCACATTATTTCCTCTCTGCCTCTATAGCCATAAATGCTTTCTCCACAAGTGGATTTTCTCATAACTTGTAGCTTTGCTCTTCCTCCATGTGATCGACAATCTTCCTCTTGCCCTTGTCATGCACTAGTATGTTCACCTCTGGTACTTCTGGTGCTCTCCGGGATGCTGCTTCACATTGCTTCGCTAACCATTCCACAGTGAAGCCGACCGGTTCATTGAGTTTGGAGGAGTTGTAACAATATCTCCATGGGTCCTCCTATGCCCAATGACATGCCCCGTGGATCCGGTTGAAATGTACTCTCGCGCAGTGATTTTTCACAAGACAATGTAGGTGATATGAATTGTAGCTTCGGAGGTCAAATGGATACTTCTGCATTTGCTCTGCTTCGACATTCGTATGCTTGAAACTTATAATCTTGTATAACCCAATGCACATTGGAATAGTGGGCCAAGGTGCCTTCTTCTTCCAGTGCAGCCTAGCTGCCAATCCCGCCGAGATGTGATATGATACTTCCTGCATGACGAGTATGCCCAAGGCAAACTTCGGTAGAACATGCGGAGGCTTCTCCGCGTTGTACATCCATATGAAGGTGCTGGACGGTGAGGCATACCAATCAACTATGTCTATCAGTGCCTCCATTGATGCCTTTGACATGCAGGGTGGATCCTGTTCGAATATCATCTTGTAAACCAGGGTGACAAAATGATCGCCATGTTATAACTCCTCTGAAGCTACATTTGGAAAACATCTTACAATAAGTGTTCACAACAGTCTCTACCAGTGTCCATGCCCACTTCAAGCCCGGGAACTCCTGTCGGGCACATATTGCATCCAAGATGTAGGTGGAAATGTAGATTTATTCTTTCATACCTTTGGGTGGTTGTTGAGCCCATGTTACCTGTTCCTTCAGCCGATGAGCCAACATGTCAGACCAGTTGCATGCTTTGCCTTCCCTAGCCAATTGGTCCAACATGATCACCCAACTCTGTGGAAAGGTTTCTATGCTTTATTGGCCATACAGTCGACATGCAAAGATGACCAAGTATTGATACGCCTTCCGCAGTATCTTCATCTTGTAGACCTGGTTGGGTGTCATCCTGAATTTAGTCGGCTCCTTCACCCAGTTCTTAAAAATGTCTCTAGAGTTGGCATTGCTACTGGGTAAGTTGAAGGGTGTCTCCATGATTGTCACGGGCTCCAACATCTGATACATCTCATCATAATCTTGTGCCCTGAGGGTATCAATCTATGTCCCACTAACACTGCTCAATCTCATCGTCCCAGGATCAGTGTGTGAGACAATCCAATGTATCATGTATGTGCATGGGAGCACAAGATACCTTCATGCAACCCGATACAAGCTAGACTTGTGAATGTTCATATATACATGGCGGTCTTTGAGGTCTTCCTCGAATGTGCCTACAAATGCATCATTGACCTCTTGCCATTTCATCTTGATTTCCTTGTCTAGAATCAACTTGGTATCTTCATAGATGGGTAGACTTGAGGACACTCGCTCAACTGCTGCTCCAGTTGCACTTACATCAGTGTCCTTTGATCCTGCTCTCTTGGAGGCCAATGATCCTGAACTACTAGGAGGTAGATGAACACCTACTAGATCTGGAGACAAAGTGACATGCATGGCAAGAAATTTGTCAGCAAACCAAAGAAAACTTGAGGAAAGACATGCAACATACTTAGGGATTGACTGGCAAGGGTTGTGCAATTTCTTCTGGGAGGCTGGCTGATTGGCTGCCAGAACTGTGCAAAAGGTAGTCTGGGCTATCTAGGAGGCTGACTGACTACTGGAATTATGCAATTCGCAATCCAGGCTGGCTGACTGGCTGTTGGAATTGCAAAATGTGCTATTTCAGATGGCAATGGTTACAGGCCCAGTGACTGCATTGCACAATTTTCTGGGTCAGCAGTCATTATCCTTTAGAATTTGTGTAATGCAAGACTAAAGGATAGCTCCTGGGCAGAAATTCACATTTCCTGAGAGGAAGATAGAGCCTTCCCTCTCAAGATTGCACAATGCTATCTTGGTGAGGCAGAATCTAGGCCAAGGTTGCCCGAACCCGCCCATGGGAAACTAAAAGAAAATGTGAAGGTGAATGCTACTTAGTGTAAGTAGGAGTGAATGATTATGCATGCAAATAGTGAATGAAAGATTCGGAAAATGGACAACATGCATGTGGGTGAAGCTAGTTGCTGAATCAGTGACCGTTCATGCAAAATAGTTTCATGCAGGCAACAACAGTGAGATGTTAACGAAAACTGAAACGGTGCTCGTACAAGCTAGTATGCATCTAAACGACAGCAAGTGTTCATAGAAATCAATAAAATAGTACTCACACAAGCGAAAACACAAAAAATGACAGAAATGCTACAAAAGGCAAGTTAAGACCACTTACCTGTGAATAGTTGAGTTGGATGTGTCAAAGAGTCCTGGATGTGTTGTGGGATGTCAAAGCTCCAAGATCGATGTGAACAAATGAGATCTGATGCGTCAAATGAATAAGTTTGAAGCTCATGATGTGCATGCCACAAATCTAGGAAAAAGAGACACTTGGAGGAAAGATTCTGAAACGATCTTTGCATGTAACCTCCAATTGCTAAAAATAACTCCCTAAAAAAGTAGCCCATGCATGCAAGTCAATTTTTCTTTTTCCTAGGTGGAACCAGTCAACTCAAATACACATGCAACAGTCTGCTCATCTTAGTCCAAAAAATGCACATTTTTGGGAGGGAGCTCAGCTGGCTGCCCAGGAGATTTGCATAATTTCTGGGAAGAGTAGCTGAATGCTGCCCACGATTGTGCAATTCCTAGGGTGAGTAGCCCTACTGGGAGGAATTGCGAAATTTTCTCAGTGAAGCTTGACTGGAAGATTTGTGAAATTGCTGTCAGAAAGAATTGCACAATTTATGGAGGGAAGGCTAGTTTCCCTCTAGAATTGTACAATTTCTTGAGGGAGCTGCCTAGCCTGTAGCTAGACCAATTCCGAGGACATAGCCTGTGAGGGGAATGCAACAAGCTCTCATGGATAGGTTGTCATTCTGCAATAAAATCACTTAAGCTTGTGTACTTGACGAAGCAAGACATGATGCTATGAAAGGGTTATAGGGAGGCTCCAAAACAAAGCTAAGGAAAAATTTTGGAGGGTGGTTGTAGCCGCTACAACACAAGTGTAGTTTCTTTTAGACTGAGGTACATTGCTTTGGGTATGTTGTCTCCAAGGAGGGAATTGGAGTAGATCTAGAAAAGGTAAGGGCCATCATGGAGTGGCTAGCTCCTAAGAGTGTGGATGAGGTGAGATCTTTCATGGGTTTGGTAGGTTACTATAGGAGGTTCATCGGGAACTTCTCGCAGATTTCTTATCCCATTACATCATTGTGGAGGGAATGTAAGAAGTTTGAATGGATATAGGAGTGTGAGGCTAGTTTTTAGTAGCTTAAGTAGTTATTGAAACATGCACCAGTGCTAAAGATTGCAAATCCAGACAAAGAGTTTGTGGTATGCATAGATGCTTGCAAGAGAGGGCTTGGTGGAGTCCTTATGCAGGATGGACAGGTGGTATGTTATGAGTCCTTAAAACTAAATGAGCCTGAGTAAATCTACCCGACACATGATCTTAAGTTGGCAGTGATAATACATGCATTGAAGATGTGGAGGCACTATCTTCTTGGTAGGAGTTTTGTACTTCTAAGCGATCACGTTGGATTAAGGTATTTGTTTGACCAACCGAATTTGAATGCTAAGTAGGCTAGATGGTTGGCCACGATCAGCAAGGTTGATTTCGAGATCAAGTATATCAAAGGTAAAGAGAACAGAATGGTAGATGCTCTTAACAAGTGGATATAGGTAAATCACTTAGCAGCTATGAGCTCCTATGGGACAAGTCTACAAGATAGGATCTTGCGAGCAGGTCAGTACTATGTCAGATATCTAGATATTGTGCTCAGGTTATGGCATAGCACAGGTACATGTGATAGTACAGGTAAAGGTACAGTTGATGGTATAGGTACAATTATGGATAAAGGTGATAGTACATATATTGGTATATGTGATGGTATAGGTACAAGTACATGTACATGTGATAATACAGGTACAGGTACAGGTGATGGTGCAGGTACAGGTACAGGTGTAGGTGCACATAATATGGATTATTGTCTTACGGAAGATGGATTGGTTAGGTTCTAAGATAGGATATATGTGCCAAATAGTAGTGAGCTCAAGAAGGTGATCTTGAGGGAGTTTCATGCGAAACCTTATTCAGGTCACCTAGGTTATCAGAAGACATTGACTGCTGTGAAGAAATTTTATTATTGGTCGAATTTGAAGAGGGATGTAGTAGAGTTTGTGGCTAGATGTTTTGATTGTCAGCAAGTTAAAGCAGAATGTAAGCATATAGGTCGACTGCTATAGCCAATTGCAATTCCAGAATGGAAATTGGATTCATTTCCATGGAATTCATCACAGGGTTGTCGAAGATAGTGAGACAGCATGATTCCATTATGGTTATTATGGACATGTTGACAAGAGGTTGCACATTTCCTTCCAATGAAATCTACATTCTCAACTAGCGATGTAGCACAAGTATTCATCAGAGATGTGGTCAAATTACATGGTGTTCCAAAGAAGACTATGTCAGATAGGGATGCGAAGTTCACTTCCAAGTTTTGGAAGGAATTGTTTGCAGGTTTGGGTATAGAGTTGTCCTTCAACATAGCTTATCATCTGCAATCAAAGGAATAGACGGAGAGGGTCAACAGGATATTGGAGGACATGTTGAGGATGTATGTGATGCATCAGCAATGACAATGGGAAGATTACTTCCACTAGTTGAGTTCTTGTACAACAATGGGTATCAAGAATCATTGAGGATGAGTCATTTTGAGGCATTGTATTGGTGGAGTTATAACACTCCCATCAGTTGGAGTGATTTGGTTAACAAGGTGTTGATTGAACCAGATATGTTGGCAGACATGGAACTGGAAATGCAAGTGATCAGAAAGAATCTAAAGGCAGCATAAGATAGGCAGAAGAGTTATGCAGATAGGAACAAGTTGTTCAAGGAGTTCCAAGTTTGGGAATAGGTGTACTTGTGCATCAAACCGAAGAAGAGCTCCTTATGATTGGATCATGTACCAAGCTGAAACCATAGTTTTGTGGACCCTTTCGTATCATTGAGAGGGTTGGGCCAATAGTCTATCGACTTACACTGCCTCCGAAAGTGAAATTCCATGATGTTTTCCATGTATGTTTTCTTAAGAAGTATGTTAAGGATGTTGATCATGCGATTGACTAGTCTGTATTGTAGGTGAAACCAAATGGAGAATTCTAGCCATAACCTAAGTGATATTGCAAAAAAAGGTGCTTTTGCTCTGGAACTAATAAATTGAGCAAGTTAAAGTGCAATGGAATCACTTTGAGCCCGATGAAGCTACATGGGAGATGGAGGATCAGATGTGGACTATGTATGCTTCTTTGTTTGTCGATTGAGGAAAAGAAATTTTGGCTTGAGGTTTTGGTATATGCTTTGGTATATGTTTTGATGATGTTGGTTTATGTACATATGTATATGGATGTAAATATCACCACGAGTTGTGTTATAAAGCTCCACTATACGGTATGTTGTTATGATGTCATGTTATTATGTTGTTATGTTCATTTGCTTTTCAGCAGGATCATTGTAAATATTGCATCAAGCTAAGTTGTAAATCTCCATCAGAAGTATAAACTTTTTTACAACAATTTTGTGGTCATAGGTGTTGTTGAACACCGAGGATGGTGTTCCCCCAAAGGGGAGAGCTCTGTAACAACCCCAGTGAAAATTCCATGTAATAAAAGTAAATAAAGGAAAAATAATAACCACGAATGATGGGACACTTATTCCAAGCTAAATGTTGGGCATAATCCTAGTGATGGGGATCACTTGTAAATGTTTATGGCCACGGAAATTGGCAAAGGTAAAGGCTAAGGATTTGGAAAGGAAAAATGGATTTTTTGGCACATTTTTTTATGAAAATAATGGAAAATGGGAGAAAAAGGAGGTGAAAGGTCACAGGTTTCATGTGAGGAGGAAAATGAAGGAAAATAATGGAAAATGGAGAAAATAGAGGCCTCATTCATAAAAAGTTTTATGAGGATCAGTTGGTAACCTTTTGTCAGTTCAGTTTTGGAGCCCTCTCATTATTTTCTCTCTCTCATATTCTTGGAGACTTAGAGTTTTCTTGGAGCACTCTTGGTGGGTGTTGCATACTTGAATTTTTGGAGAAAGAAGGGAGAGAAAGAGAAGAAAAGCGCAAGAGTTCATTGAGATCAATAGCTACATCATATTTTCTTGTAGGTATCGAGTTGCATGTATGATTCCTTCACTAGTTTTGGCATGCATGACATATACGTGTGGATTTTTTGTTGTGATCTGTAATTGGCATGAAGGATGGTTGGAATTGACAGTGGATTGCCTAGTCTTTCCATTTCCTGGATAGCCACGGTGATTTTGGGTTTACTGTCATTGTTTGTTTTTGGTTGGTTCTCATGTTTCCTTAGCTTGGGTTGAGTTACTTGTCCTGGAAGCCCTGGTTGGAAAAACGCACTGGAAGCCTTGTAACAACTTGGATTGAATTACTAGTCTTGGGAGCCTTGGTTGGAAATATGCTTTGGAAGCCCTAGGTGGGTTGAGTTACTAGTCCTGGAAGCCCTGGTTGGACAAATGCTCTGGAAGCCCTAAATAAGATGTGGGTTGAGTTACTAGTCCTGTCAGCGTTGGTTGGACAAATGCTCTAGAAGCCCTGGAAGGCTTGGATGGAGACCACTCTGATGATGGTTTTATGATGTCTAATTGTGAGGTGGAATCACTATTTGATGGGTTGAGGTGGATGGCCTCTGGAAGCCTTAGATGAGTTTTGATTGATGTGTTAAATGAGATCCCACATTCATGCTTGGAATATGGCATGGGGGTGAATGGTTAAAGAGATATTTGGCTCAGCCACTCTACGGTCAGGTGGAACGTGGAAGTCCCATCCCAGGTTTGGTTTTCTCATCATTAATGAAATGTTATTTCTCCTGGTATTTCTATGAGTATTATTATGGCTTATATGTGGTATATATGGTTATGATTTCATGGATAATTATGTCCCTATTATGTTGTTTATGTATGTATTTTTATGACAGTAGCCATGTGTGGCTCTCATCATTTTTTTACTTGTAATTGAATGATTAATATATCTATGACCTAATAGATGGAATGGCAGTTGATGTATTGAGGCATCAATGGTTCTTAGCAATTCTCAGCTTAGTATGACACCCCTATGCTCAAAACTGTTATTTACACTTGTAGATATCATATTCGCGATATGTTTGATGAAATGTCTGTCATGGCTAGTAGTGGTCCAGTCAAGGTCTTAAAAAAGTATTTTCTTTAGTACTATCATTTCCATGTTATTTTACTAGTTTGAAGAGATGGTTCAATTCTTTTCTAGTGACTTGGGCTCTTGGCCTGAAAAAGTGGCTCAAATCATGGAGTCGCTGACATAGCAATGACAGATTTGGTCTCTGGTCACTAGCAGGAAAGCCTGTGACAACAACTTTGGGTTGCTGGTCGCCCTCATGCCTACATCATGTTAGTGACTGAGGTTTAAATTTCCCAAAAGTTCAGTGGTACCCCAAGGAAAGTTGTCTAAAGTATTGGATTGGTTTTCTGAGGGCCCTGTATCTGATGATTAATTTTTGTATGGTGTGTTTCCGTCGGTTCCACTTCCTTAACATGGCTTGGGAGGCCAAATCATATCATAGTGGCCTCTCGTCGAATGTTTACCCCAGTTAGCTGGTTTCTTAGGTACATGTGGGAGGAGGGTGTTACATAAAGGGAAAGGTAAAGCACACAAGTCCGCTCATTATGTTGTGTCACATTGCAACATTGGAGTAATTGAAGACTTATTCAATTCTTCACTTGCTTCATGGAAAGATGCTTGGTTTCTTGATTCAAGAGAAACTTTCCACATGATTCAGAAGAAATTTATTTGAAGAATTCACTAATAATGTTCATGGAGCAGCTTTGCAGACAGGTCAAAACTCAAGCCATCAAGGTGATCTAAAATTAAAAACTTGAAGGTTTATTAAAAAAGTTTGCAAGAAAGTTTATGTCTTGTGTGTAATGGATCAATTTTCAAAAGAACATAAACTTAGTGTTTTTAGTTAGGTTTTGCATAAATAACCAAAGAGAAATAGACCATATGCAACATCACACAAACAACAATTTGATGATGGAGTTCACCCCTCATGGGCTACGTCTCTGGGTCTAGCTTCCAATGTTGGCCCTTCTTATTATATGCTCAAAATTTAAATTACATCAACATACCATGCTCAAATCACAAAAATAATGTTACCATTGTGTCCAGAACACCAACAAACCCCTATATAGGCCCTTATTGGGCTCAAAAGGCTGAAAAATGACCAATTTAGGTCTCTTTCTCCATTTCTCTGTTATCTTTCCTCCAAAATGACCAAAAATGCTAACCAAGAAATGAATCCTCTCTTTTTGCAGTCTGTCGAGTGACAAATTGGCACGTGAGTGGTGGAAATCCCGCCAAAAAAGGTGAATTTTGTCGCCTCTTTAATCATGCCAATAAGGCCTTAAGCGCTGATTTTCTAGCCCTCATTTATGATCATATTGTGGTGATGTTCCCCTTCTCCATTGGATCTGAGTGTGGTCACACTGGCTACATGGGACTAAGGGTTGGGCTAACTACCCACCCCCCTCCACTTCGTTATTGGTTGTGTGGAAATGAATGAGACCGGGGGCTGGGCTAACCACCCAACCCCTCCACCTACACCTCCATTATGGTTGCATGGGATGTAATATGCTTGGGGCTTGGGCCATGTGCTCTTCCCCCTCCCCAAAATGTGCCAATCATTCAACTTTAAATGGAACCTCTAACCAATACGGTTAACAACCAAACCACATGATGTAACAGCAATGCATGGTAGTTATATCTGGAAGGTTGTGGGGTCGAATCTGGTAGTGACTGGTTGGTTGACACATAAAAATTTTAACACACATCCTGAGGGCCACGTAGCGCCCTCCCATTAGGCCACATGGTGCATCCTAATTGATCCACACTAAAACTCAATAACCAATCAAAATTTGACACCTTGACCTATACAAACCTGCCACGTGTCATCACATGAATTATCCACTTGTCGGTCGTACATGCACAGTAAATTGCTGATGTTAGGGCCACGTCACTTGTACGGCCTGCGTAGTCAGTAACCCAATCAACCCTACAAGTTGACTTTTTATTTATTTCCCAACAATTTTAGAACGTAATAGATTTTACATACAGTGTCGAATTGAGGTGATTCAAGCATAGCTGGAATGAGAATGATGAGATCTATGATTTGGCATTAGTTTTGAGTAATTTCAATAACTTTGATTTTTGAGAATATTTTTTATCCTCTTGATCATTCCTCCCCACTGGAAGCTTTTGGACCACCAACAGTCTATTTTTAATCAGCATGTAAGTGAGGGTACAACTCCCTCACTTTCCCAATCTTAAGCCACCTTACTTTACTTGGTTTGGTAACTTTGAGCCCCACTCAAAGGTACTTTACATTGCCCCTGCATGAAGTCCTAATTGTTCTGTTAAAAAGTGTATCTTTCTATTCAGGAGAAAAATCTTCAATAGATTGAATCCAAACATTCTCCTCATGATCATTAATCATTGGTGGCTCATACAATCTCAAGTTTTCCACATTCACAATATAATAAATTTGTGTATAAGGTGACAAATCTAATCAAAAAGAGTTGTTAGCAATCTTCTCCAAAATTTTGAAAGGACAATATCTAATTGGCTTAATATTTTTACCTTCACCTTGAAGTATTTCCTTGCTAATATATAACCAAAATTGACCTCCCACTTGGAAATCATGATCAACTCAATGCTTGTCATGCCTTTATTTATATTTTTCTTTGCTTTTCTCAAGTTGTTCTTGTACTCTTTGATGCATTAGATGAATTTGTTCAATGAAATTCTTGGCTTTCTCCACATCACTATGTCCATCTTATGTAATATCTTTACCAAAGATGAAATCCAAAGGAGACTTTCACAAATAACCCAAATAAGCTTCAAACCGAGATACTTGTGTTGGCATTATGATTCTGGTATGGCTCTATGTTACAGATGTTGTACTTGATGGCAACACCCGTGGCAATGCTCTGATCAGGCTCTCAAAATGTTGAAAATTAAGAAGTACGCAGGAGAACAGTTCAGAAGATGCGTACACGCAGGTACACCGTGAAGGGACCGCGGCCAGACACGCAGGTCACCCGTTTAGGAGGTGCGTACCCCCAGTTTCACTTACTTCAAGGCAGAGAAGCGCGTTCACGTGGGGTTTCCTATGTTTGGCCCGTGGTATTTAGCCTGCCGCTCTCGATTCTATGGTTTTGGCCCGTGGTATTGTTTTATATTATTATTATTATTGAGCCCCATGTCTTTGGGCCCCTTGTATTAGTTATCTATGGTATTGATCCATGATTTTAGGAGGAGCTTGCCTATATAAAGCAAAGGAGATCACTTGGCTAAGCATCTTTTGCAAATTGAATATCTTGAGATCTGAAATATTGGGTTATTGTTTTAAAAGCTTGATCTATATGAAAGTAAAGTTGAAAGCGAATCTGTGAAGGGTGATCTCTCGAGCGCATGATCAGATCTGGGCATCTGACTAACTGTGGCACACTAGTGGACTACCAATTCGGCCCTAATCAGAAGTACGCAAGTGATTAACGGTACAGGTGTGTGGGTACGCAGAGCAGAAACAGGAGAGCTGCATGGGTACGCAGAGCAGAAGAAGGGGTACTGCGTGGGTACGCAGAGCAGAAGAAGGAGAACTGTGTGGGTACGCAGCCCGACAAAGGTTCAGGTGCGTACGCACAGTAAAAGTACGCGGCGCGATGGTATCTTTGAGTGCGTGGCTTCAATAACACTACGCGGCGCGATAGTGTCTCTAGGTGCGTACCTATAGTAACAGTACGCAGCGCGATTGAAGAAGCAGTGCGTGGGTACGCGGTGCAACAAAAGGCTCTCTGCGGGTATACGCAGGGAAGCAGAAGGTGAAGTGCGTAGCAGCGCAGGCCAGAGAAAGAAAAACTGCGTATCTGTCTTAAGATCTTCTGTTGACTGAATTTTTCTGTTGATAAGGTGTTCTGGGTTAGTCCTGTTATTGTTGATCTAGTTACTGTAGTTGACTGTGTAATTTACATGTATTTGATGATCATTTGATGCTTATGGATCCAGTTTGAAAATTTATGAAAAGTGGCCCTTGTAAGAAAAGAAGTAGGGGGTTGTAGCTCCCTTCCAGGAAAGACTGGAAAACGAGAGAGAGTTGTAGCTCTCTGCAGGTTGCAGCCTGTGTACTAGTAAAGGACTGCACCAGTACAAAATCATTGTAAAAGGAGTTTCTAATTTGAAAGAAGATAGAGACATATTGCAGCAGGTGGTTTTCACCCACATTGGGTTTCCACCTTATATCTGGTGTTCTTTGGTGTGACTATCTGTTTTTCTTGTTCATGCTCATTATTTTATGGTACTGATATGCAAAAATAATTCAAAGTATAAATAAGGAAGATTTGTTAAAAGAACTTGATAATACTGATTCACCCCCCCCTCTCAGTATTATTTCCAACAATTGGTATCAGAGCAGGTCCTTCGGAGAAGCTTGATCGCTTGAAGGAAGATCATTCATCATGAGCAACTACGAGAGGGAAGCATCAATCAGGCCACCAATTTTTGATGGGACAAGCTTCAATTATTGGAAGGTAAGAGTTACTGCCTATCTTCAATCTCTTGGTACAGAAGTTTGGGATATCATAGATACAGGCTACACTTTTCCTTCAGCTACTCCTATAGATACGGCCGAAAAGAAGAAATATGAAACAAATGCTAAAGCAGTCAATACTTTGCTGGGATGCTTATCTCAAACAGAATTCGTAAAGGTTATGCAATATAAATCCGCAAAAGAAATATGGGACAAGATTGTCTTGAGCTACGAAGGAGATGAACAGGTAAAGCGTGCTAAACTTCAAACTCTCAGGATTCAGTATGAGAATCTCAGGATGTATAATGATGAAAGTGTGGCTAACTATTTTCTTCGGGTAGATGAGATTGTTAATTGCATGAAAAACTTGGGTGAAGAAATAAAAGAGGCTATTGTGGTTGAAAAAGTTCTAAGATCATTGTCCCCCAAGTTTGAATCTAAAGTGTCTACAATAGAAGAAAAGGAAAATCTACGAATTCTTACTATGTCTCAGCTTCACGGAATTCTAACTGCTTATGAAATGAGAAAGGGAGGCCCTTCAGACAGAAGAGAAGCTGCTTTCAAGGCTTCAGGCAAAGGAGATTATTATGAAGCAAGTCACGTGCCAGAAGAAGAAGAAGAAGAATCAAATTTTGTCAGAAATCTTCAAAGGGGTTCTGGAAGGTTCAGAGGTAAGTTACCTTTTAAATGCTTTGCTTGTGGAAGAGTAGGTCATTATGCTGCAAAATGTCCTTATAAGGATAAAGGAAAGGAACCTGCTAGATGGAACAAGAAACATAGTGCAAATAAGAAAAGCTACTACACTCATGAAGATAGTGATGGTCTATCAAATAGTGATGAAGATGAACGAGGTAATGACTATAAATTATTAATGGCATTTGAAGATGATGATTATATGGATTCTATAGATGTGGATAGCCTTTATGAAGAAATTAATAGACTCAAGAGATGTATAGAAGAAAAGAATATGATCATTGATACTCTACAATTTCAAGTTGATGAAAAGGAAAAACATCTTGAAAAATTAGAAGGTGAAATTGTTGGTCTTAGAAAAGAGATTGAGAAAACAAAAGCTATTAATCTTAAGTTTGTCAAAGGATCTGAAACTTTGGATGAGATTATCAATGTACAGCGTTCTCCTCTAAACAAGACAGGTCTGGGCTATAATGGAGAAACTTCTCAAGCATCCACCTCAAAAAGTTATCTTGATGCAGCAAGAAGGAATGAGCAAAAGCACAATGGAGACCATCAGGTAAAGCAGGGACGAATTGCAAACAGAGACTATCAGGGGCAATCCGTCTTAAGGGTGAACAAAAGCTACAACCAGCCATAGGTAAAATCTTCTCAATTTGGTTCAAGAATGGATGACAATAGAAATTACAATCATTTGGCCGGTAGATTTGATAACCGCAGAAGTTTCTTCAATGGACAATGCTTTTCTTGCCATAACTTTGGTCACAAAGCAACTCAATGTGTTGCATATAAAACGATCATGACTAGAGAAGCTCAAAAACAAAGAAGTATGACCGGGATTACAAAAAGGACCTATAACAACTTTTCGGTTCTTGAAAATGAAGTTGAATGTTCTATTTGCAATAACTTTGGTCATGAATATTCTGAATGCAGGAGCAGGTTTCAGCAGACAAAGGAACAAGCCTCAAGCACCAAAACATGGAGAATAAAGGAACCACAAACAGAAAGATGTGGGATAGCATTTTATGCAGAGGGACAGGAAAATCTATGGTACATTGATAGTGGATGTTCGAAGCATATGACAGGTGATAAAGAAAAACTTGAATCATATTCTGCTCTAGAAAAAGGAAAGAAAGTTTCTTTTGGAAATGATACTCCTGCAACTATAAAAGGAAAAGGCACTTCTCAGTTAAAAGAAAAGGTCAAAGCTGGAAATGTTTTGTATGTTGATGGATTGAAACATAATCTTCTCAGTGTCAGCCAGATGTGTGATCAAAGAACCGAGGTGATATTCAGATCAAATGGATGTCTTGTTCGTGATCTTGATACAGGTAAAACAGTTATCAAAGGTAAAAGAACTCCAAATAATCTATACATATTTGAAGAAGGACAACAACAATGCTATCTGAGCAAGGATGATGAACACTGGTTATGGCATCGGAGGTTGGGGCATCTAAGCTTTTCACAAATAAGGAAAGCATGCAAATATCAGGCAGTTCGCAATCTTCCAGATATCAAAATTCCAGACAACACCATATGCAAATCATGTCAGTTTTGAAAGCAAACCAGAACTAACTTTCCAGAGAAGGAAGGATCAGCTAGCATGCCTCTTGAGCTAGTACATACAGATACATGTGGTCCATTCAGGAAAAGGACACCTCGAGGAGAAGAATACTTGATATTATTCATTGACGACTTCTCCAGGTTTGTCTGGTTAGGACTTATGAAGCACAAAGATGAAGCATTCGAAAAATTCAAAGCCTTGGTTGAAAATGAATCAGGACACAAAATTAAGTGCCTCAGATCCGACAGAGGTGGGGAGTTTACCTCAAATGAATTTTTCTATTTCTGTGAAGAACATGGGATAAGAAGAGAATTCTCTACAGCTAGAACTCCTCAGCAAATTGGAGTTGTGGAAAGAATGAACAGAACAGTCCAACAAATGGCTCGTGCTATGCTTGATGAGTCGGGAACTCCCGCAACTTTCTGGGGAGAAGCTGCACATGCTGCGGTTGTTATTCTCAACAAAACAAATGTCCGGGTGAACAGCACTCAAACCCCTCATGAGCTCTGGTGTGGTGAGACTCCTTCGGTAAAGCACTTCAAAATCTTTGGGAGCAAATGTTATATTAAGAATACTGATGAGCAACTTGGAAAACTTGAACCTAGAGCAGATGAAGGCATTCTTCTTGGTTATTCTCCTCATAGCAAAGCATATAAGTGCTACAATAAAAGACTTGGCAGAATTGTTGACAGCATTGATGTAGTGGTTGATGAGAAGGGATACATTCCTAAGCAAGTACATCATGAAGACATCGAAGAAGATGAAGGCTACCCTCAAAGACAGAATGATGAAGAAGAAGAACCAGAGGAGCAGACAAGAATAGAAGAGAAGACTCCATCCCGATATGTTCAGAAGAATCATCCAGAATCTTAGATTGTGGGAAAAAAAGAAGCAGGTGTACAAACAAGAAGAACAATTGTAGAAGCCTCAAGCTATTTGGCACTACTCTCTTCCACTGAACCACAAAATGTGAAAGAGGCATGCAAAGATGAATGTTGGGTCAAAGCAATGGATGAAGAACTTGAGCAGATTGAAAAGAATAACACTTGGGAGTTGGTTCCTAGACCAAAAGATAAAAATGTTATAGGGACAAAATGGGTCTTCAAAAATAAATTGAATGAAAATGGAGAAGTAATTAGAAACAAGGCCAGACTTGTTTGTAAAGGGTATGCGCAGCAAGAAGGAATAGATTTTGAAGAAACCTTTGCTCCAGTTGCAAGACTTGAGGCCATCCGAATGTTCCTTGCTCTCTCAAGCTTTCAAAATTTCAAAGTATTTCAAATGGACGTGAAATCAGCCTTTCTGAATGGAGACTTGGAAGAAGAAGTATACATTGAGCAGCCAGATGGGTTCATTCTTGGAAATGATCCAAATCTTGTATGCAGATTGAAAAAGGCTCTCTATGGTCTCAAACAAGCTCCAAGGGCTTGGTACTATCGTTTGGACAAATATCTTCATCAACAAGGTTTTTCAAAAGGATCAGCAGATAGCAATCTTTATATAAAAGTTGAAAATGACAAATTGCTAATACTTGTTGTGTATGTAGATGACATTATCTTTGGCAGCAATGAAGAAGCTATGAGTCAAAGCTTTGCCTTGGTCATGCAGAAAGAATTTGAAATGTCCTTGCTGGGAGAACTGACATATTTCCTTGGTTTGCAAATCCAACAAAAAGAAGGAGGAATCTTTTTGTCTCAAACCAAGTATCTCAAACAGATTTTGAAGAAA
Source organism: Pinus tabuliformis (assembly GCA_031772625.1). Lineage (NCBI taxonomy): Eukaryota > Viridiplantae > Streptophyta > Pinopsida > Pinales > Pinaceae > Pinus > Pinus tabuliformis. Next base: position 749,900,790 of record CM062816.1, on the reverse strand, counting down.
TATGGCATGGAAGATGCAAAACCAGTATGTACACCCATGGTCACAGGATGTAGCCTCAGTGCAAATGATGAATCTGCAGCTGTACATCAACCAACCTACAGATCTATGATTGGAAGTCTACTTTATTTGACAGGTACCCGACCGGACATCATGCATGCAGTAGGAATAGTTGGAAGATTTCAGGCAAATCCAAAGGAGACTCATCTTCAGGCAGTGAAGAGAATTTTAAAATATCTTCAAGGGACACAAAATTATGGCTTATGGTATCCTAGAGATACAGATCTCACACTTCATGCTTATACAGATGCAGATTGGGCCGGAAGCGTGGATGACAGGAAGAGCACAAGTGGTGGTACGTTCTTTATGGGTTCCAGATTAGTATCTTGGTTCAGCAAGAAACAGAGTTCGATTGCCTTGTCTACAGCTAAAGCGGAATATGTTGTTGCTGCATCTTGTTGCACTCAACTCCTTTGGATGATGCAGACCTTGCAGGATTTTCAAATCACTTGTACACCACCTATCTCCATCTTATGTGATAACACAAGTGCAATCAGCATCTCAAAGAACCCAGTCATGCATTCAAAAACCAAGCACATACCAATCAAGTATCATTTTCTCCCAGAACAAGTGCTTGAACAGAAGGTCAAGTTGGAGTATGTTCCTTCTAAGGAACAAGTTGCTGATATACTCACCAAACCATTGCCTAGGGAGACTTTTGAATATCTCAGGCAAAAGCTGGGGGTTGTTGATGCATCATCTTATTGAAACTCTTTTGATTGATTGTTGTACGCAAGGTTCATCTGGGGTATATGCGTACATGTGCTGGGTTGCAGTTTGATTGAAGATAAAATGGCACAGGTTCAGGGGGAGCATATAATGCATTGTTGGCATTATGGAGGATGTACAGGAGGAGATCATGGATGCTGGTCTAAATATAGCTGCAATATGTCTCTATCTCTTTCATGGTTCATATTCAGGGGGAGCATGTTCTTTGGGGGAGCATCAACCTTTGCCCTTGATGTCAAAGGGGGAGAATGAAGCTGAAGATTTTGAGGTTGCCATCAAGTCCAAAGGGGGAGATTGTTGGCATTATGATTCTGGTATGGCTCTATGTTACAGATGTTGTACTTGATGGAAACACCCGTGGCAATGCTCTGATCAAGCTCTCAAAATGTTGAAAATTAAGAAGTACGCAGGAGAACAGTTCAGAAGATGCGTACACGCAGGTACACTGTGAAGGGACCGCGGCCAGACATGCAGGTCACCCGTTCAGGAGGTGCGTACCCCCAGTTTCACTTACTTCAAGGCAGAGAAGTGCGTTCACGTGGGGTTTCCTATGTTTGGCCCATGGTATTTAGCCCGCCGCTCTCGATTCTATGGTTTTGGCCCGTGGTATTATTTTATATTATTATTATTATTGAGCCCCATGTTTTTGGGCCCCTTGTATTGGTTATCTATGGTATTGATCCATGATTTTAGGAGGAGCTTGCCTATATAAAGCAAAGGAGATCACTTGGCTAAGCATCTTTTGCAAATTGAATATCTTGAGATCTGAAATATTGGGTTATTGTTTTAAAAACTTGATCTATATGAAAGTAAAGTTGAAAGTGAATCTATGAAGGGTGATCTCTCGAGCGCATGATCAGATCTGGGCATCTGACTAACTGTGGCACACTGGTGGACTGCCAATTCGGCCCTAATCAGAAGTACGCAGGTGATTAACGGTACAGGTGCGTGGGTACATAGAGCAGAAACAGGAGAGCTGCGTGGGTACGCAGAGCAGAAGAAGGGGTACTGCGTGGGTACGCAGAGCAAAAGAAGGAGAACTGCGTGGGTACGCAGCGTGACAAAGGTTCAGGTGCGTACGCACAGTAAAAGTACGCGGTGCGATGGTATCTTTGAGTGCATGGCTTCAGTAACAGTATGCGGCGCGATAGTGTCTCTGGGTGCGTACCTATAGTAACAGTACGCAGCGCGATTGAAGAAGCAGTGCGTGGGTACGCGGTGCAGCAGAAGGCTCTCTGCGGGTATACGCAGGGAAGCAGAAGGTGAAGTGCGTAGCAGCGCAGGCCAGAGAAAGAGAAACTGCGTATCTGTCTTAAGATCTTCTGTTGACTGAATTTTTCTGTTGATAAGGTGTTCTGGGTTAGTTCTGTTATTGTTGATCTGGTTACTGCAGTTGACTATGTAATTTACATGTATTTGATGATCATTTGATGCTTATGGATCCAGTTTGAAAATTTATGAAAAGTGGCCCTTGTAAGAAAAGAAGTAGGGGGTTGTACCTCCCTTCCAGGAAAGACTGGAAAACGAGAGAGAGTTGTAGCTCTCTGCAGGTTGCAGCCTGTGTACTGGTAAAGGACTGCACCAGTACAAAATCATTGTAAAAGGAGTTTCTAATTTGAAAGAAGATAGAGACATATTGCAGCAGGTGGTTTTCACCCACATTGGGTTTCCACCTTATATCTGGTGTTCTTTGGTGTGACTATCTGTTTTTCTTGTTCATGCTCATTATTTTATGGTACTGATATGCAAAAATAATTCAAAGTATAAATAAGAAAGATTTGTTAAAAGAACTTGATAATACTGATTCACCCCCCCCTCTCAGTATTATTTCCAACAACTTGCATAGATGAGTGCTTGGCACAATTGTAGGCATGTTGGATGTAATGCAAATTCTCATCCCAAAGTTTAGTATGCTTACCACAGTATCCACGAAAGAGATACACTATTGTTCTGCTTACCACTTATGTATGGCCATAGGTTTGTGGATGAAATGTTGTGCTCTTCTTCAACTTGGTGTCCATGAGCTCTCATAAGCTTGACCAAAACTTCCCAACAAATCGAGAATCTCGATCATAAATAATAGAAGTGGGAAACTCAAAGTGAACCCATACATTTGGGAAGAACATATTTTCAATTTGTTCAGTTGTAAATTGTTTCTTGCATGGAATTAACACACACATTTTGATGACCACCGGAAAAATGGGCCGAGAGCACGCAGGTTTTCGAAATTTTTCCCGCGCAGCCGTTCATGGCGGCCATGAGCGAGCATCTGGAGTTTGGCGCAGTGGGTCCGAAGGCGTTAGCTTCTAGGCTTTTTGTTTCTTCTGCTGGGCAAAGATGGCGTTGGATGCAGGTGGAAGGCGGATGGTTTTCTCTCAAAAGGAATCTCTGGATATCGATCCGTCCCCCGAGGACCTCCTTGCATGTTGGGGTCTGGAAGATTCAGAGGAGAATCTGCAACATTTCTTCCCGTTGCAGGCAGTGTTGTCAGAAAACAAGGAAAGGTCAGTGGATGCGGGAGTTAAGGAATCGGATGTTAGCGCCAGGAGTCCTGGGGGAAATATACTGAGGGAAGGGCAACTTCATAGCTCTGCTCAGCCTGAAAAGCTGGGATCAGATGCTAAAGTTGCAGGAAAAGAAAGACAAATTTTAAGTTTCCCGGAAGGATCGGCGGGTGGGGTTTCCAGGTGGGCTGAGGAAACTAACGAAGGCAGCTTCCTACAGTCTGAAAAGCGCTCTGTGTCTTTTGAGGCTGTAGAAGGAGGAGATAAGCCGGAGGATCAGGGTGGAAAGAGGAAGAAGCCCAAAATTTGCAGGAAAAAAGAGGCAAGGCCCAGTTGTGTCTTTGGAGTGGATATCCACATAGACATGGCGTTGGAAGCTTCGGAAACCCTTCTTGTTGGGAGAGTTGGAGGAAGGAAGTTAACAGTGGCCTTCATTAAGAAATGGGCTCTGGCCGAATGGAAAGAAGCTCCTGGACAACCAGAAGAAGTCAAGATTCTTGATAGAGGGTGGTTCTGTGTTCGGTTTGGGCAAAAGGAGCATGCCGAATGGGTGTTGTCAAAGCATTGGAGCCTTGGGAAGAGGCCTGTGTTATTCAGGAAATGGACACCTCTCTTTGATGCCCAGAAAGAAAAATCTGAAGAGTTTCCAGTCTGGGTCAAACTAATGGGACTTCCTATTCACCTCTGGACCGATTCAGTTTTCTCCTCCATAGGAAATACTCTGGGTAAGTTCCTTGAGGCTGACAAATCCTATCTACAGTCACATGACTGGAGTGCAGCCCGCCTTATGGTAATTTTAAATCCAAAAGAAGGTTTGGCGGGAGATATCCTACTAAATTATCGAGGCCAAGAGTTCATTAAGACCCTGGACTACGAAAACCTCCCGTTCAGATGTCACCGGTGCAAAGTATATGGACATCTGGCTCGTGATTGCCCTCTGGGTCATCGTAGGCATCGAAGGCAGAGGAAAAATGGTTTTAAGTCAGAGGAAAAGGATCAAATGAAGATCATTGCTCAGAAGGAAGTGATCCAGTCCAAGGAGGCTGAAGCTCTGGTTAATACCCAGGGGATAGGATTGGAACGTATGGAGGGCACTGGAATATCCCAGTCTGAGGAGGAAATGGGTGCTATTGTTTCAAATCAGCCCTCTGCAGCAGGTGTCCTAGCAGCTACTGTAATGGAAGATCTAATTCAGGCCTGTCCTCCCACCCCTATATTCTCATCACCCATCTTATCAAGTGATTTGCATGTGGTGTGTCGTGGTGAGTTAGATCGTTCATGTAAACTCTCATCAGCTATAACAGATTTGAAGAAGGGAGAAAACACAACTGATAGTGTTTTAATGACGGTGACTTCTTCCCTTCATCTGGCTCCGTCGCATTTCGGAGATGGAGGACGGGAATCTCATTACAATTTAAGGCCTCTAGCTACCAGAAAAGGAAAAGAGCTTGTTGCAGGCGGTTTGGCAACGGACGAAGTGCCCACAGCTCCAAAGAAGTTAAGAGGGAGGAAGTCGGATTTATCAAAAGCTAAGCTGAAGGCTATCATAGATATTGCTGGAGGAAAACAGTTGTCCCTGCCAGGGGTGCTTAGAGCAAAGCAATCACCCCCCGAGGGTTTTAAATGATTATTTTATCTTTCAATTGTAGGGGTCTTGCTAGTACCCCCAAAAAACTAGCTCTGAAGGATCTGGTTAAGGAGTATAAACCAGACATCCTCCTCCTTCAGGAAACGCTTGGGAAAGGAGAAGACATTATAGGCTGTCTGCATAAGCTTTTGCCGGGATGGAGTTTTCATGCTGTGGATGCTACTGGACATTCAGGAGGTGCGGCTCTGGGATTTAATATGAAGGTAGCGCGTGAAATTTCATCATGGGGAGTAGAAAACGTTTTGGCGGTGGAACTCTACTCCAACGAGCTCTGTATTCCTTTTCTTTTTCTGAATATCTATGGCCCTAATTTGGAGCGGGAGAAGTTCTGGAACTCTTTCTTTGCGAAGTCCTTTTTGGCGCACCCAAATCTCATTATTGGCGGAGATTTCAATTTCTCGTTGGGCCTGGCGGAATCCTGGGGTGTCAATGCTAGAGCGGACCCCCTCTCTGCTTTCTTTCAACAGAAATTGTCTTTATCGCCTCTTATTGACGTCAACCCATCAAAGATGCGCCCCTCCTGGAGCAACCGAAGGATTGGCGATGATTGGATTGGGAAGAAATTAGATCGCTTTTTAATAAGTGATTTGTTGTCGGAGAAACTTCAGGCGTTCAGACATTGGGTTGGAGATGGTGGCCTCTCCGATCACTTCCCGGTTCTTCTGGAGGTGAAAGGTAATTTAACTAAGCTTGGTATCCCTTTCAAGTTTAATTCCTCTTGGCTTTCGGATGCATCTTACATAAGTCTTTTTCATAAAACCTGGAGAAAAGCTGTGGTAAGTGAGAATGAGAACCACAATCAACTGTTTATGGAAAATTTATTAAGGATGAAGGCTGCTTCAAAAAGCTACGCACATCAAAAGAAGCTAAAAGAGGAAGAAACAATGCAAGTAGTGAACGCAGAACTTGCCCTTCTTGAGGATCCAGACAGTCAGGGCTATGACACAGGGGCATTGCACTCGAGAATACATGAGTTGGAAATGGAAAGAAGGAGAATCCTGCAGCTGAGGGAGCAAAGCTGGCGTCTTAAAAGCAGAGCGGTCTGGTTACTGGCAGGGGATGAAAACTCTAAGTTTTTTCAGAATTATGCAAAAGGGAGAAAAAATACAAACACTATATGGGAAATTAAGAAAGCAAACGGTGACATAGCGCTCTCTTTTGAAGATTTGGCCACTGAAGGGGTAAACTATTTCAAACACCTCTTTAAAGCCCCAGGTGAAGTCACAATCGCAGAAGTCATAAGGGTTGCCCAGGTTTTTCCTCGGTTCATTGAGGAGGAAGATAATGAACTTCTTATGGCTCCTATCACAAAAGAGGAAGTTGAAAGTGTCCTCAAATTGATGCAAAAAGAAAAAAGTCCTGGGCCAGATGGCTGGACTGTAGAATTTCTCCTGCACTTCTTTGAATTCATTGGCGATGAGTTAGTGGGGGTGGTGGAAGAATCCAGACTCTCAGGTTCTATCTATCAACCCTTTAATTCTACTTTTCTAACTCTCATTCCAAAATTGGATATTCCAGGTTCTTTTGCCGATTTCAGGCCCATCTCGTTGTGTACCTGTGTGTACAAAATAATTGCTAAAATCATTGCTGTCAGGATCAAACCCTTCCTTTCTAAACATGTTTCCCTGGAGCAGTTTGGTTTTCTAGATGGCAGGCAAATTCATGAAGCTGTGGGAGTTGCTCAAGAAACGCTCCACAGTCTCAAAGTGGGAAAGAAAAAAGGATTCGTGGTTAAAATAGACTTATCTAAGGCTTATGACCGAATCAGCTGGATGTTCCTGAGACTTTTGCTAACTCATCTGGGCTTTAGTTTTGAGTTTGTAAGATGGATTATGAGTTGTGTCTCGTCTTCTTCCATAGCTGTTCTGATCAATGGAGCAGCCTCCAGTTTCTTCCGTCCTGAACGTGGCCTCCGCCAAGGCTGCCCACTATCTCCCCTCCTGTTTTTGTTGGCAGCAGACGGAATCAGTCGTTTGATCCATGAAGCAAAAAGTCAAGGTTTATTGAAAGGAATAGAAGTTGCTCCAAATCTCTGGGTCACTCACCTTCTATTTGTGGATGATATTATACTCTTCAGCAATGGCAGCCTTGAAGATTGCAGGACTTTTAAGAGGATTTTGGACCTCTTTTTGAAAGCGACTGGCCTTTGCATCAACGATCGAAAATCTACTATTACCTGTGCAGGTCTGGCTAGAGAGGAGGTGCGTCGGGTGTCTTTGGTTCTAAATTTTGAAGTTAAATCGCTTGAGGATTCCTTCAAATATCTGGGGTTCTATCTGAAGCCAGATAATTACAGGATAAAAGACTGGCAGTGGATCCTTGTAAAATTGGAATCGAATCTGAAGCATTGGAGCCACAAGTGGCTCTCCCGGGCAGGTAGGCTGGTTCTAATAAAATCTGTTTTAATGGCTATCCCAGTCTATTGGGCAAGTTTGACTTGGGTGCCCAAAGGTATCATAAACTCAATTGAGAAGCTTTGCAACCACTTTCTATGGGCAGGGTCTAAGTCTGAGAGAGTTACCCCGTGGATCGCATGGGACAAAATTACCCGCCCTAAAGAATGGGGGGGCTGGGGTATAAAAAACCTTGCTAGCTTCTCCCAATCCCTTGCAGCAAAGTTGGCTTGGAGGATCATTTCAGCGAAGAATTTATGGACTACAGTGACTAAGAAGAAATATATAGATCCATTATCTACTCTTGATTGGATTCGACTGCCGCAAAAGTCGTCCAAAAATTCCTCGGTGGTCTGGAAAGCAGTGATTGCTTCGGTTAACATCATTGAAAAGGGGTTGGCTTGGTATGTAGGAGATGGAACTCAAATCCGTTTGGGGCGCGATCCTTGGATTGGTTGTTCTGGAGATTTTCATCTTTCTCAAGATTTGGTGGCCTTCTTAAGAGACAGAGGATTAATCACTTTAAACCAGATTGCTGATCCCAGGGCCTCTTCCATTTGGAATCAAGGGTGGCTTAAAGGACGAGACTTAGATTTGATTGAAGACAGGTTGGAGGAATGGGACAGGTATATAAGGAACCTCGTCAACTCTTCGGTGCGGCTTTCAGACTCTCCGGATGAGTTAAAATGGGTTTTTGCTCAGAATGGCCTTTATTCCCCAAAGGAAGGTTACAAATGGATGATGTCTCAAAAGGGGTGGGAAATTCCGGGCTGGTGGGCTAAATCCCTATGGAAGTTAAAAGGACCTGCTAAAACAAAACTCTTCTTCTGGTGTGTCCTTTCCCAAAAAGTTCCTTCGTGGGATTTCCTTCAAAGAAGAGGCAGAATTGGTCCTGGTAGATGTCCTCTATGTAAAGACAGTGCCGAAACTGCCCAGCATCTATTTCTCTTGTGCCCCTTTAACTCCAGTCTTTGGGCAGCAACGCTTGGATTAATAAAAGTGCCTCATAGATGGGAAGGGCAGGGACTCTTAGAGGCCTGGCAGAGCTGGTGGTTTTCTTCATTAAACGAAAGGGAACGATCCATTCCTTTAATCATTACTTGGGGGACATGGCTGGCCAGGAACCATGCCATCTTCAAGGACTCTGCTTTTCCTATAGGAAGGCTTGCAGCTGAGGGTGCGGCCATCTATGAAAGCATCCCCATTCCTCAAGCTCCTAACTCCTCCAGAGCTGTTTGTCAAGAAGTCATAAGACATTCCATGCCGTGGGCTTATTTTGATGGGGCATCGGATAATAATGGTCGATGTGGGGCTGGCTTGATCATATACTTTTCAGAAGTAAAGATTCTTAAAGCCTCAGTAGGTCTGGGACAGGGTTCAAATAATTTTGCCGAATTAAAAGCCCTTCATCTCCTCCTCAGTTGGCTTATCCTCCGAGATGTGCGAAAAGTTCAGATTTTTGGGGATTCCATGAATGTGGTTCAATGGTTCAATGGGACTCATCGCTGTCATAATCTACTTCTGCTTCCTCTGTTTAAAGATGTCTCCCGGCTCAGGAATCGTTTTATGGAGATTTCTCTAAGTCATATTTACCGGGAAAGGAATTCAGAAGCGGATCGTCTTTCTAAAGAAGGAGTAGCGCGTGAGATGGGGTTGTGGACTGTTTCGGAGGTTGATAACGGGTCTGTTCGGCCTGTTGATCAACCCGTTTTTGCATAATCCTCCTTCACGCTTCCTCGTTTCCTGTATATATCTGTGTATGTTGTCGTTTTCCCCTTCTTCTTTTTTTCCATTTCTCCTCTCTCATTTTTATACTCTGCTGTCTTTCTTGGGCTGCTTTCCCAATATGTGGATGCCCGGGCAAAGTTAACAGTTTTTCTTTAGCGTTTTCCTTTGTGGATTTCTGTTATGGTTCCGCGCAATCCTATGCTCTTTCGCTGCTGTCCTTTGGCTCTCTTTACAGTTGCGTGGGCGATAGGACGTTGCTCACCCGTTTTTGAGTGACTTGGGAGTTTCTCCACTCCTGAAATGGGTCTCTGTCAGAGACTGTTTTGTTTTGCTGAGTCGTGCCTATGATGGCGGTTCTGGCTCGGTGTCTCCCTTACATACTCCATTATGTAACCCTTTTTATTAATTAAAAGGTTGGAATTTTTTCTGTGGAAAAAAAAAACACACACATTTTGATGAAATGATCCACAACAACATAAACATAAACATGACCTTTCTTTGGCATTAGTAGCCCCCCTACAAAATCCATATAAATACTTTCCCAAGGACGAGAAGGAATAGGAAGTGGGGCATACAAACCCAATTTCTTATTGCTAGGCTTGCTAGTAGCACACATGGAACATCCTCTTACATATCTTGAAACAATGTCATTCATGCAAGGCCAATAACAATACCTTTGAATTTGTACAACTATTATTCCTACACCAAAGTGACTAGCAATAAGATAAGTGTGGGCTTCCCTTGTGACATTGACTCTTTGATCCTTTCGAACACATAACTTTCCAAGATGATACAATACCTTGTTATGAACATGGTAATCTAACTATTCAACTTGATTTCCTTGAATCAAAGTTGCATAAACATCTTTAAAATCATCATCTTGAGCATACTGTTCAATATAAATTTCATGCATGATTGAATTATGCTTAAGAATGACATATGCATTAACAATAGGCCTTGATAACATATCAAATTTTTTGTATATACCTTTCTTGTACCTGATTACCAAATGAAATTGTTGTAGGAATCCCATCCACCTGAAACGTCTAGCTTGTTGTAGCTTGGTTTGCGATTGTAAATATTGCAAAGGTCGATGGTCACTATGAATAATCGTTTCTTTTCCAATCAAATAGTGCTTCCATTTCTTCATGCTTTGTACCAAATCACACAACTCTTTATCATAATTTGGATAGTTAATTAGTACATCGGTAAAGGTTTCAAAATGATAACAAATAGGATAATGTTTCATCAAAACTGCTCCCATGGAATAATCACTTGCATCGGTTTGAATCTCAAATGGTTGATTAAGATATGGAAGTGTTAGACCTGATGTTGTACTAGTTTTCTTTTTCAATGTATCAAATTCATTATGCTACTTTCCTCCCCACTGAAAGACCTATTTCACACTTGTCAAAGCATGTAGTGGAGCTGCAATATATGAGAAGTTAGCAATATACTTTCTCCAATATTGGGTTTCTCCCAAAAATCTCCTAACCTTTGTTACATTATTAGGTTTAGGCCAATTCACAATGAATTTAAGTTTTAGGGATTAATCTTCAATTCACCCCCTTCTACAATATGACCCAAACAAACCAAAGAGTTTTTCCCAAATTCACACCTAGACATCTTTAAATACAATTTATCTTTCTTTAAGACATCTAAAACTTGTTTCACATGGTTGACATGCTCTTCACGAGTCTTACTGAAAATCAGAATATCATCTAATTAGACTATGTCAAATTCATCAAGAAATGGTCTCAACACATAATTCATAACTCTCATGAATGTTGCAGGTGCATTGCAAAGCCCAAACGATATAACTAGCCATTCAAACAAACCTTGTTTTGTCTTGAAAGCAATCTTCCAAATATCAACTTCAATAATCTTTTCTAGTGATACCCACTCCTCAAATCTAACTTAGTGAAATAGACAACATAATTTAGCTGATCTATCAAATCATCAATACGAGGAAGAGGATAACAATTATTTGCCGTAATTTTGTTCAAAGCTCTAAAATCGACACACATGTGCCATGTACCATCCTTATTTGGAACCAAGTTAATAGGAGACCCACAAGGATATGTGTTATTCCTAATAACCCCTTTGTGAAGAAGCTCTTAAATTTACTTCTTGATCTCTGCATTTTCTAAAACTGGCATTCTGTACATGCCAATGTTTGGAAGTGGTGCATCCTACTGCAATTGAATCTCATGTTGGATTCCTCTTTTAAGAGGAAACCCTTTAGGTTCCTGAAAATTCTTATCATATGTGTTAACAACTTCAACCAAATCATGCTTGAGTTTTAAATCACATCCTTGGAAAGCTTCAGATTCAACAGTATCTCTGGTTTTGATCATCAATAATACAAAATTCTTACTACCATTTAGAAGCCTTTTCATTTTACCAACACCTACAAGAGATAATTTCATCTTCTTGTGATGTTCTCTAACAATATACTCAATTCCATATTTAAAAATATGATATTTGTTCTCATGATGATAAAATATGGCTTTTTTGTCATACAAGTATGGACTCCCTAAAACAATTCCACATATGTCAAGTGGTACAACATCAAGATCTACCTCATCTATAATGTTTGCAGTGATGGCGAATTTAAGTTTACATTTTCTTGTCACTTGCAATTTGGAATTTTCACATACCGAACCCAAAGGGTAAGGTTTAGGATGAGGTGTATTTTCTAAGTTTAGTTTCTTGACAATAACTTTAGAAATAAGGTTAACTTGGGATCCACTATCAAACAAGGTATCAACTTTGGTATGTTTTATAATGACCCTGATATGGAAAAGCTCAATTCTTTCTTTATCATTTTGAGACTCAATAGGCTTACTAGAAGAACTAGTACTTGCAATATAAGCTTTACCTTTCATTCCCATGCCTGTGATTGTTGGGTTGTGTTATACTCTTTCCACGACTAGCCCAAGTAGTTAATCAGGGGGTTAGAGGCAGGGTGGAGCCCCCCCTTTGTTGCGCTGATTGTGTAGCGGGGGGGTCACAGGGTGTTTGAGGGATGCAGGTAACCCCACTTTGTGTGGTCCAGGGCAGCGCCCCAGAAAATTTTGTTCTTGGACCCTATATTAGGTTGGGCGGACCTACCTATAGTTTTGTGCATGATTTTCACACATGGTTTTGGACGCGATGGTTTTCAGTCCATGGTTTTGGACGCGATGCTTTTCGGTCCTTGGTATTGGATTCTTCGACATGTATAAATATGTATTGTAACATTGAAAGCAACATAATGAAAAATCAAGTTGGTAGTCTCGATTTTGGGATGTAGCGGAAAATCTCTGTGTATATGTGTTTTATGTGTTATGCTCTCACATTGTTTATTTTTTGTGTTTAAGAATTCGTATGAAAGTAATTTTTGTACAAGGTTAAAACCTAAATTTGGTGTCAGAGTTGTTTTGGCTTCAAGGGGATGCCTTTGTTGCTGAGGGGTTTCACTCGGACCTGTGGTAGACCCTGTTCAGTGGGAGATCTGCAAGATTGATTCTGGTGGTGAAATAATATGGCGAGCAATGGAAAGATAGAGATTGAGAAATTTAATGGTCAGAGTTTTGAGTTGTGGAAACTCAAGATGGAGGATCTGTTGGTGGATAAAGATTAGTTGATCACGGTAGATCCGTGTACTAAACCAACAGGAGTGTCTGATGAAGAATGGAAGAAGTTGGATCAGAAGGCAAACAGCGCAATACAATTGTGTGTCTTAGATTCAGTATTGTTGAATGTATCAGCGGAAGCTACGGCGAAGGCTTTGTGGGACAAGTTAGGGACTTTGTACCAATCTAAGTCTCTGGTGAATAAATTGTTCCTGCAGAAAAAGTTGTATCAGTATAACCTGAGGATGAAAGATGCAGACTCAATGATAGAGCATCTGAATGCATTTAATACTATGGTAATTCAGTTATTATCTGTTGATATTAAAATTTCAGATGAAGATAAGTGCATCAGTTTGTTATGTTCTCTACCAGATTCGTGGGATAGTCTAGTTATTGCAATAGGTAGCAATACAACTGCCTTGCAGTTTGATGAAATAGTCTCATCCTTGCTGACAGAGGAGATGAGATGGAAAAATATGGAGAGCCAGAATCGTGATGCCTTGTCTGTACGAGGACAGTCCTAGAACATAAACAAAAATAAGTCATCGAGTGGGAGATCTGAATCTAGAGGGAGATCTGAATCTAGAGGGAGATCTAAATCTCCAGGAAAGCCTGTAAAGGTGGTGTGTTGGAAATGCGGAAAGGAAGGGCACTACAAAAGGGACTGTAAATCTAAAGCTCCTAACAAAGGAAAGGGATCTGATGATGCTCCTTCTACAGAGGCGAAAACCACCTTAGATGAAGGTGGAGATGTCTACTTGGCTTCTTCAAGTACACATGTAGATCATGAGGCATGGTTGATTGACTCAGGTGCATCCTTTCATTTCACTCCCCATAGAGAGTGGTTATGCGAGTATGAGAAATACGATGGTGGTGATGTCTTCTTAGGGGATGATAGGAAGGCTAGAATCATTGGTCGTGGAAAAGTAAAGTTGAAGTTGCAAGGTGGAAGGTTTAGAACACTTCCAAGTGTTCTGCAGATTCCTGCATTGGCAAGAAATATAATTTTTGTAAGCAAGCTAGATGATGCAGGTGTAAAAACAATGTTCAAGAAGGATACCTGCAAAATGGTTTGGGGAGCACTGGTATTGATGCGGGGAGTTCGGATTGGAACTCTGTACAAGCTGCAAGGTAGCACTGTTATTGATGGGTGAAACAATTTTGTGGTTCCTAAAAGTGGAGTAGAAAATCTAGTGGTCTCTGGAGAGAAGACCATGTTGTGGCATCAAAGGCTTGGACATATTGGAGAGAAGGGCCTTCGAATAGTTCATGGTAAAGGTATGAGTAATAGCTCTCTGGATTTTGATTTCTGTGAAAATTGTGTATATGGGAAGCAGAATCGGGTGAGTTTCCCCTCTGGTGGTAAGAGGGTGAAACAGATATTAGAAATTGTGCACAGTGATGTGTTTGGACCTGTGAAGGTTCCATCACTGGGTAAGTCTATGTACTATGTATCATTTATAGATGACTTCTCAAGGAATACATGGATATATTTCCTTAGAAGAAATCTGAAGTCTTTGACAGGTTTAAAGAATTTAAGGCTCTGGTGGAAAACCAGACAGAGAAGAAGATAAAGGTGTTGAGGACAGACAACAGTGGAGAGTTTTGCAGCAAGGAATTTGAAGAATTCTGTAAGAAGTGTGGTATAGAACAGTAGAAGACTACTCCATATACACCTCAGCAAAATGGAGTTGCAAAAAGAATGAGCAAGACGTTGATGGAAAGGGCAAGAAGCATGCTAAGTGGTGTTGGGTTAAGACAAGAATTTTGTGCAGAGGCGATGGAGACTGCATGTTACCTGGTCAACAGATCACCTTCATCAGCATTGGAGGATAATACTCCACAAGAGGTATGGACTGGTAAGAAACCCTCTCTTTCACATATGAGGATATTTGGATGTGATGCATATGTACATGTTCCAAAGGAGAAAAGAACCAAGTTGGATAGTAAATCTGAAAAGTGCATCTTTATTGGGTATAAGGATGGTTTAAAGGGTTATAAGCTTTGGAACCCAGTAACAAGGAAGGTTGTGTACAGCCGAGATGTGGTGTTCAGAGAGGTGAAAGATGTTACTAAACATGAATTCCAACCAAAGGAACCTGAGAAGATAGAGTTTGAGTTTAAGGAGGAAGAATCAGACTGTACAACAGATGAGGAATGAGAATATGAAGAGCCACAAACTCCAGGTGTGAGAATATCAGTTCAAGAAAGAAGGCAGCTAGAAAGTTATAGTCCATATGCTTTCTGTTCAAATTTTTCTTTATCTATTACTGATGATGATCCAAGAACTGTGAAGGAAGTTGTAGATTCAGAGGATGGAAAACTCTGGAAAGAGGCCATGATTGATGAAATGGCATCTTTGCACAAAAATGAGGCTTGGGATCTGGTGGAGTTGCCGGCTGGAAGGAAACCCATTAGCAGCAAATGGGTGTTCAAGAAGAAGACAAATGCAGAAGGAAATGTGGATAAATACAAAGCTCAGTTGGTAGCAAAAGGTTATTCCCAGGTGCTGGGAATTGATTTTGGTGATATTTTTTCTCCTATTGCCAAGGTGACTTCTGTTAGATTACTTTTATCTGTTGCTGCTGCTTTTGATTTTAAGGTAGAACAAATGGATGTGAAGACAACATTTCTTCACGGGGATCTGGAAGTGCAGATCTATATGGAGCAACCTAAAGGCTTTGCGGTGAATGGTAAGAAAGAATTGGTATGCAAGTTAAAGAAGTCTCTGTATGGGTTAAAATAGTCACCAAGGATGTAGTATCAGAAATTTGATACATTTATACGGGGACTTGGCTTTACCAGAAGCAAAGCAGATCATTGTGTGTATTTTAAATTAATTGGTGACCATGTTATTTATTTGGTCTTGTATGTGGATGATATGTTGTTGGTTGGAAATAACCAAGAAATTATCCAGGATTTGAAGACCTAATTGTCCTCCAAATTCGACATGAAAGATCTTGGTGCTTCAAAACTATATTTTGGGCATGGAAATTAAAAGAGACCGAGAAAAGAGGAAGCTTTGGTTAACCAGAGGAAGTATGTCGAGACAATACTGTAGAGGTTTAATATGCAGGATAGTAAACCGGTGAAGGTTCCTATTCCTAAAAGTGTGAGGTTATCTGCTGAATAGTGTCCCAAGACACAAGAAGAGGAAGAGGACATGTCACATGTTCCATATGCAAGTGCAGTCGGTAGCCTGATGTATGAAATGGTCTATACTAGACTAGACATTGCACATGCAGTGGGAGTATTGAGCAGGTTTATGTCAAAACCAGGGAAGGAGCACTAAACAGCATTAAAGTGGGTTTTCAAGTATTTGCGTGGCCCTAGTGATTATGGTTTGTGCTAACAAGGAAGACTAGGATTGGACAGAGTGTTGGATATTCGTGGCTCTATTGATGCAGACTAGGCTAGAGATCTGGATCAGAGAAGATCTACAAGTGGGTATGTATTTAACCTATTTGGAGGTGCGGTCAGTTGCATGAGTAAGAAACAATTTGTAGTTTTTCTATCAACTACAGAGGGAGAATACATGGCAGCCACTCATGCAAGCAAGGAAGCAGTTTGGTTTCAGAGATTGTGTTCAAGTATGGGGTTACTACAAGGAGCTATAAGGATAGACTATGATAGCCAAAGTGCAATTTTCTTGGCAAAGAACCCTGCATATCATTCAAAGACAAAGCACATTAATGTTCAGTGTCACTTTGTGAGGGATATGATAGAAGACAAAAAGGTGTTGCTGGTAAAGGTGGAAACTTTGAAGAATACTGTAGATGCATTGACAAAAGTTGTGAGCTCTGAGAAGTTCTCTTGGTGTAGAGAAACAATGGGCGTTGCAGGGTTGGATAAATGACTAAGCTCTCTTGTGGCCCACTGTGGAAAGAAAACAACAAGTGGGAGAGTGTTGGGTTGTGTTATATTCTTTCCATGACTAGCCCACGTAGTTAATGGGGGGTTAGAGGGGGGGCGGAGCCCACCCCCTTTGTTGCGCCAATTGCGTAGCGGGGGGGGTCATAGAGGATTTGAGGGATGCAAGTAACCTCACTCTATGGAGTCCAAGGCAGCGCCCCGGAAAATTTTGTTTTTGGACCCTATATTAGGTTGGGTGGACCTACCTATGGTTTTGTGCATGATTTTCGCACATGGTTTTGGATGCGATGGTTTTCAGTCCATGGTTTTGGATGCGATGGTTTTCAGTCCATGGCATTGGATGCTTCGGCATGTATAAATATGTATTGTAACATTGAAAGGAACATAATGAAAAATCAAGCTGGTAGTCCCGGTTTTGGGATCCAGGGGAAAATATCTGTGTATATGTGTTTTATGTGTTATGCTCTCGCATTGTTTATTTTCTGTGTTTAAGAATTCATATGCAGGTAATTTCTGTACGGGGTTAAAACCTACAGTGATTTTGGTTTCATCACCTAAATCAAATCCTACATCTTGTTCAGTTGTTTCAATAGTATTTTGTTTCCCCTTGTTAAACTTCTTTGGTCTCATTTTTGGATGTAGTTTCCAACAATGGTCTTCATCATGGCCTTCTTTTGAATAACATTTACATGCAAGTTTCTCTCCCTCTTTCTTGATTGTATCATTCTTCTTGCCTTTATCTTTAAACTTCCCTTTTCCTTTGTCTCTAGTTTTAAATGGCTTCTTTCTAGTCTCTTGAGGAACATTCTTGCCTCTAGCTTCTAAATGAGTTGCCTGAACACATACTTCATCTAGATTGGTGGGATTAAAAATAATAATTGTATGCCTCAAATAACTATGTAATCCACCTATGTATTTAAGGAGAGTGTCTTGTGAAGACAAATCAACACCCAAGATTAAAACTCTTCTTCTAAATTCTTGTGTGTAAATTTCAACACTCTGACCTTTAGCTTGTCTAAAATTTAGCCAATCCATAATTTCTTTTTGCATGTAAGCTAATGGATAAAAATTTTCGTCTTAATGTAGCTACAAAAAAATTGCAAAAAGAGATAATTTTATCACTTTTCTTCAAGTCTTCTTGAGTTTTGGTCTCCCACCAAATGAGAGTTGCACTTTCCAAATGAAGAGAAGCAAGCTAGATCTTGGTAACATTATCCTTAATCCTTTGAATCCTACAATAGACTTCAATTTGAAAAACCCAATTACCCAACTTTTCAACATTTACTTCCACATTGTACATAGGAAATTCAAACTTGAGACTTAACATGTCATTTTGGAGATATAGGAGGAGTATGTATAGGTGTTTAAGGAGGTGAAGAAGGAGATGAGGATGAAGGTGAATATGGAGGTGATCGAGGTGGTGGAAGGATTTCTCCCATCACCACCATTACCTTTTGGATGGGTTGAACTCTCTCCTTGTAACCTTGTTGTTCTTTCTTCATACACCACTGTCACTGTCTCAGACATATCATAGAAATCATTTTTGAAAGCTCTCTCATCCTCAGACATCAATTGTTGTCCTTCTTCACGTGCCATGACTAGTGGAGTTCTTAGAGTTTGTGACCTCCTTGAACCAATTTGAGGGTTTGGTTCTTCAAGCACTCCTCCTCTCTTCAACTTTGACCTTGTTAACATTCAAAAACACTTGTAAAAATAGTCAAACCTTCAAAACAGCCATACTCTAATACCAAACTGATCTGAAATTAAAAACTTGTAGGTTTCTTGAAAAAGTTTGCAAGCAAGTTTATGTCTTGTGGGTAATGGATCAGTTTGAAAAACAACATAACTTAGTGTTTTCAGTTAATTTTTGCAGAAATAACCAGAGAAAAATAGACCATATGCAGCATCACACAAATAACAATTTGATGACGGAGTTCACTCCTCTTGGGCTATGTCTCTGGGTCCAGCTTCCAATGTTGGCCCTTTATATTATATGCTCAAAATGTAAATTACATCAACATAAAATTCTCAAATCACAAAAATAATCTTGCGATTGTGCCCAGAACACCAAAAATCTTTGTTGAGGCTCTTCTTGGGCTGAAAAAGGATGAAAAATGACCAAGTTAGGCCTATTTCTCCATTTCTTTATTATATGTCCTGCAAAATGACCAAAACTACTAACTAGGAAATGAAACCCCTCTTTTCGTATACCATCGAATGACAAATTAGCATGGGGGCAACGAAAATCCCGCTGAAAAAGGTGCATTTTTTCGTGTCTTTAATCACGTTAATAAGGCCTTAAGTATCGATTTTCCAACCCTAGTTTATGGTCGTATTGTGTCCATCTTATCGTGGCTTGGCACCACATGCTGACCCCTTCTTCTTTGGCTCCTAGTGTGATCATGCTGGCTACATGGGACCAAGGGTTGAGCTAGCCGCCCACCCCCCTCTGCTTTGTTGTTGGTCATGTGGTAATGAATAAGAATGGGGGATAGGCTAACTGCCTACCCCCTCCAACTATGCATCCGTTGTGGTCATGTGGGTTTCAATATGCTTGGATCTGCGACCATGTGCCCACCCGCCTCCCCCAAACACGTCAACCATTTGACTTCAAATGGAACCACTAACCAATATGGTTAAGAACCAAACTGCATGGTGTAATGGTAATGCATTTCAGTTATATCCAATAGATCATAGGGTAGAATTTGGAAGAGGCCTTCTCATCGACCCATTAAAATTTTAACACACATCTCGAGGGTCATGCGGAACCCTCCCATTGGGCCATGTGACACCTCCTAATTGGCCCACACCAAAACTCAATAACCAATCAAATTTGACACCTTCACCTATACGATTCTTCCACATGTCAGCACGTGATTGACCCACCTGTATGCCATACATGCACAGTCACTTGATGACGTCAATGCCATGTCATCTGTATGACCTACCTAGTCAGTAGCCTAGTCAACCCTACAAGTTGACTTTTTAGTTGTTTCCCCAAAAACTTTAGAACATGATAACTTTCACATACAGTTTCGAATTGAGGTGATTCAAGCATCATTGGAATCAAAATGATGATATTTGTTATTTGGCATTGGTTTTGAGTGATTTCGAGCACTTTAATTGTTTAGCATATTTTTATCCCCTAGAACATATGGCTTGATGTCATCAGGCTGAAACTACCTGGTCTTCCAGATTTTCCTCTATAGCATGTTCTATATCTCCTGGAGTTGAGGAGAAACTTGTTGTCTTTGGTCCACATCTGCCAACAAGGACACTCCATTCATATATTTGATGGCAAGGTTGAGGTTAGAAAAGCATCAGACCACTCACTTGTCATGACTGGGATAGAAGAAGAAAGACTTCTGAAGCTGCAAGAAACCTATGCTTGTGCACATAAATTTTCATACAGTTCTCACTATGATGAAGGTACACTTCCATCAATTCTTTTATGGAATGCTAGATTTGGGCACTTGAACTATGACAACCTTCATTTATTGAAGAAAAGTGGTGTTATTGGTTTTCCAACTATTCCTAGGAAACTTAAGCAATGTGATGCTTATATCTTAGGAAGGCATAACAAACAGTATTTTCATAATTCTCATTCTAGAGCACATAGAAAACTTGAACTCATTCATTCTAATTTATGTCACCCAATGCTTGTGTTGGGTGTGTGTTATATTCTTTCCACGATTAGCCCCATGCGGCGGGCGCAGCGGTAGGCCCCCTTGTCAGCGGGTTTGAGGGGGGCGGTAGGCCCCCTCTATGGGGTCTGAGGTAGCGCCCTGAGTATTTTTTTTTTATACCCTATATTAGGTGGGTAGACCTACCTATGGTTTTGTGCATGGGTTTCACACATGGTCTTGGGCATGATGGTTTTCTGCCCATGGTATTTTGTAGATCTGGTCAAGTGAACTATGGCTATGTTCTAATACAGGGTTAATGGATTAGGGTTTATGAATGCTTTGACATGTATATATATGGATTGTAATATTGAAAGGAATATAATAAAAAATCAATATGGTAGTCTCGGTTTTGGGATCTAGGGGAAATGTTTGTGTATTGGTTTTATATTTTCGTCATTGTATATTTTTTATTTTTTAATAATTCATTTGCAGGTAATTTCTAGACAGGGTTAAAACCTACAACTTGTTCCTTCTGCAAATGGTAATAAACATATGACGACAGTTATTGATGACTATACCAGAATGTGTTCGGTTTATTTATTGAAGAAGAAATATGAATCTTTTGAAACTCTCAAGAACTTTCATGCATGGATTGAAAATGATGCACAATCTCATATTGGCTTTTTTCATACTGATAATGGACAAGAATATAATTCCAATTAATTTTAAAACTATCTTTTCTAGCATGATATCAAACATCAAACAATCGTGCCTTATAATCCCCACAGAACAGAGTAGCTGAAAAAATGAACAAGACAATCTTAAATATGGTAAGTTCCATGATGTTTTTCAAGAACGTTAAGTTGATATTTTGGGCTGATGTAGTTATATGTGTTGTATATATAAGAAATAGGTGTCCATCTCATGTTATCAAAAAAAAGAATCCCTATGAAATGTGGTATGGCCACATTCCTTTGGTGAGACATCTCAGGGTTTTTGGTTCCACCTGTTATGCCTTGATACCTAAGGAAAAAAGAAACAAACTCAGTGCAAGGAGTCACAAATGTATCTTCTTGGGGTACTCAAATACCTCCAAAGCATATTTTCTCTATGATGAAGTTAATAATAATTTTATAATATCGAGAGATGTGATCTTTCTTTAATCTTCCAAGATTGACAAAGTTGTTGAGCGTGTTGGCATTATGACTCAGGTTTGGCACTATGACACAGGTGTTGTCCTTGATGGCAACTCACTCAAATGACATATCATAGTTCAGGCTCACAGAATGAAAGAAAAAGAGGTATATGCAAGTTTCCCTTGACCAAGCCACGTATACACGCGGGTTTGTAGACCAAAAGGCGTGTATGCGTATACACGCACTTTCACGCAAGGAAAAGTGCATACATGTTGGAAAACTTGGTTTTGGTCCGTGGTATTTGGTCCTTGGTATTTTAACCCATGGTATTGGTCCAAGTGTTGACCCCAGGTATTTGGTCCAAGGTTTTGATCTAAGTGGTTTTGGACCATGGTATTGAGTAAGGCCTAAGACTATAAAAGGAGGAGGAGATCATTAGGCAAAGGTACTCAAGTATTGAATACCTAATGAAGAGCAAGATCTAGAATACTATTTATTGGGTTATGGTGCATAGCTAGATCTGAATCAAGGAGGAACCTGAGCGCTTGAAGAAGGATAAGTTCTATTTAATGGGTCAAGATCTTAAGGCTTGAAGAGAAGTATCTTTATGTGGTTTTGATCTTATCTGAATAATTGGCGCATGTCATAATCTGTAAATCTGATGATCTGGGTATAACTGATGCTTGAATGGTTGTAAAGGTTAAATCATCTTTTACAGATCTGTATGTAGTTTCAGTATAGAAAAAGCGCGTATACACGCAGGTTTGGAATTTCAAAGCAACGTATACTTAGGTTTGTCTTGAGCAAAAGTGCGTATGCACGTAGGTTCGACACATTGAAGTAGCGTACTCCTCATAAAATATATTTTAGCTACTTCTATTTTCTGTTGCAGTGTTCTGGGTTCTAGATTGGGTTCTAGTTACTGTTACTGCATTCTGGTTACAACATTCAGAAAAGTGATTGTTTGATTCAGTTTTGGTTGGTACAAAGAAGATTGGTTGATACAGATATATGTGATGTTTGATTGATGGATCCAGTCTGAAAATTTATGAAACATGGTCCCTAGAAGAAAAGAGAAGGTTGTAGCCTTCTGTAGGTCAGCACCTACGTACTAGTAAACACATTAGCTAGTACAAGAGCTAAGGGGGTTGTAGCTCCCTTCCAAGAAAAACTGGAGAATGAGGGAAGGTTGTAGCCTTCTGCAGGTAGAAGCCTGTGTACTGGTATAAGACTGCACCCTACAAAATATTGTAAAAAGAAGTTTCTTATTAAAAGAAAGATAGAGACGATTGCAGCAGGTGGTTTTCACCCACATTGGGTTTCCACCTTATATCTTGTGTTCATGTGTGTGATTGTCTGTTCTATTTTTACTGCTCCTGGTTACTGTTTATATGGTTCTGATACACAGATTAAAGATCAACATATGAAGAATTAACTAAATCATTAGTTTGTTGGATATACGCCTATTTCCTTAATCACAGTTGCGTGCACACGTTAGTTGCCTTTACTGAAGTAGCATATATAGTAAGAAATTGTAAAAAGATTATTGAGTTGTCTAATACTGATTCACCCCCCCCCCTCTCAGTATTATTTCCAACAATTGGAATCAGAGCAAGTCCTTCAGAAGAATCTTGATCGCTTGAAGGAAGATCTATCATCATGGGTAGCTATGAAAGAGATGGATCCATTAGACCACCAATCTTTGATGGGAGCAACTTCATCTATTGGAAGGTAAAAACCACAGCCTATCTTCAATCTCTTGGAATAGATGTTTTGGAAATCGTGGAAGGAGGATACACATTTCCATCAGCAATTCCTACAGATACAACAGGTAAAAAGCCGTATGAAATAAATTCCAAGGCTGTCAATACATTATTGGGGAGTCTGTCACAATCAGAATTTGTCAAGGTTATGCAGTTCAAAACCGCCAAAGAAATAGGGAACAAGATCATTCTAAACTACGAAGGAGACGATCAGGTAAAATGTGCAAAACTTCAATCTCTCAGAATTCAATATGAAACTCTCAAAATGCACAATGATGAAAGTATAGCTAATTACTTCCTACATATAGATGAGATTGTCAATCGCATGAAAAACTTGGGTGAAGAGATAAAAGAAGTTACTATAATTGAAAAGGTTTTAAGATCATTGTCTTCTAAGTTTGAATCAAAGGTTTCTGCCATAGAAGAAAAGCAGAATCTTCATAGTATTACTATGACACAGCTGCATGGAATCCTAACTGCTTTCGAAATGAGAAAAGGGGGTCCATCAGATATGAGAGAAGCCGCATTCAAGGCTTCAGGAAGAGAAGAGCTCAATGAATCAGGACACATTTCAGAAGGAGAGGAAGAAGCAAACTTTGTCAAGAACCTTCAACGGGGCTCTGAAAGATTTAGAGGTAAACTACCTTTCAAATGCTTTGCTTGTGGAAGAGTCGGTCATTATGCAGCCAAATTTCCTCATAAAGATAAGCTTGATAAAGGTAAGGAACCGGCAAAATCAAATAGAAAACAAAATGTAAGCAAGAAGAGCTACTATACGCATGAAGATAGCGATGGTTTATCAAATAGTGATGAAGATGAACATGGTAATGATTATAGACTTTTGATGGCTTTTGAAGATGATGATTTCTTGGATGCTTTAGATGAAGATGGTCTCTATGAAGAAATTCCAAACTTAAAATCTGTTTAGAAGAAAAGAGTATGATTATAGATACTCTGACATTCCAACTCCCTGAAAGGGAAAAACACAATGAAAAGTTAGAATGTGAAATTGTGGGTCTAAGAAAAGATATTGAGAAAACAAAAGTTCTTAATCTTAGATTTTCTAAAGGATCATAAACTTTAGATGAAATTATCAAAGTACAACGTTCTCCTCTGATAAATACATGTCTTGGATATACTGAAGAAGCATCTCAAGCACAGAAGCCATCAACCTCCAAAATCTATCTTGATGCAACAAGAAGAAGTGAACAGGTCAACAATCGTCAGCAAAGGCATCAAGCAGATCACCAGGTAAATCGGGTTCAATCTACTTCAAGGATGAACAGAAGCTACAACCAACCTCAGGTAAATCATTCTCAATTTTCTTCAAGAATGAATGTCAATAGAAACTACAATCACCAAGTCAGTAGATTCGATAATCGCAATAATTTCTTTAATGGCCAACGTTTTTCATGTCATAACTTTGGACACAAAGCTACTCAATGTGTTGCTTACAATACCATCATGACTAGAGAAGCACGAAATCAAAGGAATGTGACTGGGATCATGAAAAGGACCTACAATAACTTTTCTACTCTTGAAAATGAAATAGAATTCTCTATCTGTAACAACTTCGGTCATGAAGATTCTGAATGCAGGAGTAAATTTCGGCAAACATCTCAGAAGGAGCAAGCTTCATTGGGTCCCAAAACATGGAGAAAGAAGGAACCACAAACAAAAAGATGTGGTATAGCCTTGTATGCAGAAGGACAAGAAAATCAATGGTACATCGACAATGGATGCTCGAAACACATGATAGGTGATAAAGAAAAACTTCAGTCATATAATGCCTTAGAAAAGGAAAATGTCGTGATTGATGAAGCAGGCAACACTCCAAGGTAGGTAAAAACCGAAGATTATGAAGAAGATGAGGACTATCCTTCCACATAAAATCAAACTAATTCTGAAGAAGAAACCAATGAGGCACCAGAAGAATAGATAAGGGTAGAAGAAAAGACTCCATCCAAGTATGTTCATAAGAATCATCTAGAGACTCAAATTTTGGGGCAAAAAGAGGCAGGTGTGCAGACAAGAAGAACTATTACAGAAGCTTCAAGCTATCTAGCATTGCTTTCCTCCGTCAAACCGCAAAATGTAAATGAAGCATGCAAAGATGAATGTTGGGTCAAGGCCATGAATGAAGAACTTGAGCAGATTGAAAAGAATAATACTTGGGAATTGGTTCCTAGACCTAATGATAATAATGTCATAGGAACCAAATGGATATTCAAAAACAAGCTGAATGAAAATGGAGAAGTTATTAGAAACAAGGCCAGACTTGTTTGTAAAGGGTATGCTCAACAAGAAGGTATAGACTTGGAAGAAACTTTTGCACCGGTTTCTAGACTTGAAGCCATAAGAATGTTCCTTACTCTTTCTAGTTTTCAGAAGTTCAAAGTATATCAAATGGATGTGAAATCTACCTTTCTAAATGGAGACTTATAAGAAGAAGTATATATTGAGCAACCAGATGGGTTCATCCTTGGAAATGATCCAAAACTTGTGTGTAGACTCAGAAAGGCTCTCTATGGTCTAAAACAAGCTCCAAGGGCCTGGTATTATCATCTTGACAAATACCACCATCAACAAGGTTTTTCAAAAGGATTAGCTGATAGCAATCTATACATAAAAATTGACAATGATAAATTGCTAATACTTGTTGTGTATGTTGATGATATCATCTTTGGTAGCAATGAAGAAGCCATGAGTCAAAACTTTGCTTTGGTAATGCAGAAAGAATTTGAAATGTCCCTGCTTGGTGAACTCACATATTTTCTTGGTTTACAAGTTCAACAAAATAAAGATGGTATTTTTCTATCACAAACCAAGTACCTCAAGCAGATCCTGAAGAAATATGGCATGGAACATTCCAAACCAGTGTGTACCCCTATGGTAACAGGATGCAGCCTCAGCGCAAATGATGAATCAGCATCAATACATCAACCAACCTACATATCCATGATTGGTAGTCTGTTATGTCTAACAGGTACCTAAACAGACATCATTCATGCAGTGGGAATAGCTGGAAGATTCCAAGCAAATCCAAAGGAAGCACACCTTCAAGCAGTCAAAAGGATTTTCAAATATCTTCAAGGAACACAAAACTTTGGTTTATGGTATCCTAGAGATATAGATCTTACACTTCATGCATATACAGATGCAGATTGGGCAGGAAGCGTGGATGACAGAAAAAGCACTAGTGGTGGTGCATTCTTTACGGGTTCCAGATAAGTGTCTTGGTTCAACAAGAAACAAAGTTCAATTGCATTATCTATAGCTGAAGCGGAATATGTGGCTACTGCATCTTGTTGCACACAACTCCTTTGGATGATACAAACATTGCAAGACATTCAGATCACATGTACTCCACCCATTTCCATTCTATGTGATAATACAAGTGCAATTAGTATTTCAAAGAATCCAATCATGAATTCCAAGACCAAGCACATACCTATCAAATATCATTTTCTCCGAGAACAAGTGCTTGAACAAAAGGTCAAATTCGAGTATGTTCCCTCTAAAGAACAGGTTGCTGACATATTCACCAAACCGCTGCCTAGAGAAACATTTGAATATCTCAGACAGAAGTTGGGAGTAGTTGATGCATCATCTTGTTGTTGAAACCTATCTGATTCAGAGGAAAGTGGTTGTACATGAGTTTCATGAAGCATATCTGCGTACATACGCCGGTTGCTGTGGATATAGTCACGTATATGTTGGTTTGAAGAATATCAGTGGGCCAGACTCAGGAAGAACAGAGTCTGATATGGGTCTGACAGTGGTCAACAGGCACAGGTTCAGGGGGAGCATATAGTTCTAATAATGCATTGTTGGCATTATCTTAGAAGATCTTGGTACAAATTTCACAGTTGTTTTTTATTCGGGTGGAACAGGTGCAGAGGGAGATCATGGTTGTTGGTCTGGATGGTGTTTGACAGATGCTGCTGATGATAGTTGTTGATGGCTATCATAGTCTTGTCTTAGATAGTTTGTCTCTATGTCATGTATATCTTTTATGATCAAGGTCATGTAACGACCTATTTTTCCCCACTATGCCTGGGATGGATGATGTCATGTTCTTGTTTTATCATGTATAAACATTTGGTATATCCCCACTTGGTTGGGTGGATGAGTCAATCTTGGTATATCCCCACTTGGTTGGGAGATGGATGTATGTATGAGTCTTTGGTGATAGGAAGGTCATTTATGATGTATAGAGTCTTGTTCTTCTTGTAAGAACATATTTTTGCAGACCTTGCTTACAGACAAGGGGAGCATGGACATCACCCTTCAGCAGATCAAAAAATTCAGCATGTACTCAGGGGGAGCATAACCCTTTGCCCTTGATGACAAAGGGGGAGAGTGACTTGGGGTTGCCATCAAGTCCAAAGGGGGATATTGTTGGCATTATGACTCAGGTTTGGTACTATGACACAGGTGTTGTCCTTGATGGAAACTCACTCAGATGACAGATCATAGTTCAAGCTCATAGAATGAAAGAAAAAGATGTATACGCAGGTTTCCCTTGACCAAGCCACATATACACGAGGGTTCGCAGACCAAAAGGCGCGTATGCGTATACACACACTTTCACGCAAGGAAAACCGCATACATGTTGGAAAACTTGGTTTTGGTCCGTGGTATTTGGTCCTTGGTATTTTAACCCATGGTATTGGTCCAAGTGTTGACCCCAGGTATTTGGTCCAAGGTTTTGATTCTAAGTGGTTTTGGACCATGGTATTAAGTAAGGCCTAATACTATAAAAGGAGGAGGAGATCATTAGGCAAAGGTACTCAAGTATTGAATATCTAATGAAGAGTAAGATCTAGAATATTGTTTATTAGGTTATGGTGCATAGCTGGATCTGAATCAAGGAGGAACCTGAGCGCTTGAACAAGGATAAGTTCTATTTAATGGGTCAAGATCTTAAGGCTTGAAGAGAAGTATCTTTATGTGGTTTTGATATTTTATCTGAATAATTGGCGCATATCGTAATCTATAAATCTGATGATCTGGGTATAACTGATGCTTGAATGGTTTTAAAGGTTAAATCATCTTTTACAGATCTATACGCAGGTTCAGTATAGCAAAAGCACATATACACACAGGTTCGAAATTTCCAAGCAGCGTATACGCAGGTTTGTCTTAAGAAAAAGTGCGTATGCACGCAGGTTCGACACATTGAAGTAGTGTACTCCTCATAAAATATATTTTAGCTACTTCTGTTTGATGTTGTAGTGTTCTGGGTTTTGGATTGGGTTCTGATTATTGTTACTGCATTTTGGTTACAACATTCAAAAAAGTGATTGTTTGATTCAGTTTTGGTTGGTACAAAGAAGATTGGTTGATACAGATATATTTGATGTTTGATTGATGGATCCAGTCTGAAAATTTATGAAACGTGGTCCCTGGAAGAAAAGAGAAGGTTGTAGCCTTTTGTAAGTTAGCACCTATGTACTAGTAAACACATCAGCTAGTACAAGAGCTAAGGGTGTTGTAGCTTCCTTCTAGGAAAAACTGGAGAACAAGAGAAGGTTGTAGCCTTCTGCAGGTAGAAGCCTGTGTACTGGTATAAGACTGCACCAGTACAAAATATTGTAAAAAGAAGTTTCTTATTAAAAGAAAGATAGAGACGATGCAGCAGGTGGTTTTCACCCACATTGGGTTTCCACCTTATATCTTGTGTTCATGTGTGTGATTGTCTGTTCTATTTTTACTGCTCCTGGTTACTATTTATATGGTTTTGATACACAGATTAGATATCAACATATGAAGAATTAACTAAATCATTAGTTTGTTGGATATACGTTTGTTTCCTTAATCACAGTTGTGTACACACGCGGGTTGCCTTTATTGAAGTAGCGTATATAGTAAGAAATTGTAAAAAGATTATTGAGTTGTCTAATATTGATTCACCCCCCCCCCCCCCTCTCAGTATTATTTCCAACAGAGTGGAAGCTTGATCGCTTGGATAGATTCAGACATGCAAAGTATTTTCAAGAGTTTGATAATGAGATTCCACATCTTGAAGGGGGGGTCCCTATACTGGATCAATCTATGGAACCTCCTTCTAAAGCACTCTCTCCCCTCATGAAGCTCCAACCACTGATCAAGATAACACTTTGAGTGATGTGAATGATAGAATTGGGAGGATAAATCTTAATTCAACCCCATCTCAATCAACTAAGCAACCTGGGCCATCTCAGAAATGTCCTCCAAAATGGCTGAAAAAGACACTTGAAAGTGTTTATCTTGATGAGGTTGTAAAAATAGGAATAAGAAGCTTTGTTAGACAAAATGGAGGTGATTTAGATGATCCTAATTCACTTGTTGATATGGATGTTTCTTATGATTGTGAACTAAATATTTCTACAGATTTCGAACCAAATTCCTTCAAAGAAGTCACTTCTCATGATGAATGGAAGGAAGCAATTCCGAAAAAATATGATGCTTTGATAAAGAATGGAACTTGGAAGTTGTTTGATCCTCCATTGGGAACCAAAAAAATAGGGTGAAAGCGGGTCTTCAAGGATAAGTATAAAGGAGATGGCTCACTTGACAAGCACAAAACCAGGCTTGTGGAAAAACAATTTGCACAGAAAGAAGGGGTCAACTATGAGGAGACTTCCCCCCCCATGGAAAAATGGGCTACCATCCAAACACTCTTTTCCTTGGCAACTCAAAATGGTTTGAAATTCCATCAAATGGATGTAAAAACTACTTTATTGAATGGAGATCTAAAACATAATATTTTTATGTCCCAACCAGGAGGATTTGTTGTGAATGGTTAGGAACACAAAGTATGCAAGCTTGTCAAATCCTTGTATGGCCTAAAACAAGAACCGCGAGCCTGGTACGATAAATTGAGTGAGAATCTTCTGAAACTCAATTTCAAACATTATTATCTTGATGATGTAACTTTGTATTTCAAGAAAGTCGGAAAAATAATTGTGTATCTTGTGGTGTATGTAGATGATCTTCTGATGACAGTGGACAATGAGAATTACATTTCATCCATAAAGAAAGAACTGAGGAAAGGTTTTCAAATGACAGATTTGAGCTATGTTCACTACTATCTTGGTATTGAAGTAACCCAACATCCGAAGATTATATTTCTCTCTCAGAAGAAGTAAATTGGAGATTTGTTGAACAAATTTGGCATGGATGAGGGAAATCCTTTGACTATTCCAATGGAACAGAATTTAAAGCTCACATCCACTAAGGTAAAATAATTTGAGGATGCAACAAAGTACAGAAAACTCGTAGGAAGTCTCAACTACCTAACTACTACCAAACCAAACATTTCATTTGTTGTTGGAATCCTCTCCAGTTTTATGCAAAATATTTTTTAGGGTCATTGGTTCACTACAAAAAGATTTCTAAAATACTTGAAGGGAACTCAAGACTTTTGACTCAAGTATACACAGGTGGGTGACTTCAGCTTGATTGGATACTTTGATTCAAATTTCAATGGAGATAAATATATTGGAGTATCTACTTCAAGTTGTGTTATGAGTATTGGATCAGGAGATGTCTCCTGGAGGTCACACAAACAATCAATTCTAGCATATTCCACAATTGAGGAAAAATATGTGGTAGTAGTTGAAGCAACGAAGGAAATTGTGTGGCTCAGGAAAATTCTGGAGGATTTGCAGGAGATACAAGGGCATACAAATGCTCTTTTGATTGATAACACTTCTGCAATAAATTTGGCCAAGAACCCTAAGTTCCATGATCAAACCAAGCATATCAATACAAAGTATCATCTTATTCAACATCATGTTGAGGCCAAGACAATCCACCTATGACATTGTTCCACAAATGACTAGATTGCATACATCTTCACCAAAGAACTTGGAAGGGAAAAATTTGAAAGATTCAAAATGATTCTTGGACTCACCAACATCCCTCATATTAAGAGGTGGAATGTTGACACCTAATCTTTGGGATTAAGAAAATCTATGTACATATTGTAAATACAAAAATAAAAGAAATTGGAAGACAAAGAGACATTAGGAGATGAAACCCAATATTCTCCCTCTCCGTGTATATATCCAATCTTTCTCGTAATGCAAAATGACAATTTCATTCATGGAGTTACTCCTGGCCTGACACAAGGGACAAATTGAGCTGTATATTTATTCATAGACCTTAATAATCAACCAGATGAACAAAAACACAATTTCTAACTTCCATCATGAACATAATAATAGAAAACATCATCCAAGAATTCATTATATTCATGAACACACAAGATAACATTCCAATAATGAGCATAATAGTGATCCCCACAACTCAAACATTCATTTGCATTTATAACACACAAGTCTTGCACCATTTACAACATGACCAATTCATCACAATCCATAAGATAGTATGTACAAGCAATTTACACTTTCCTCTGCAATTGAATATGGTTGGAAATTGAAGGAGGGACTTCCACTCTCCACCCATCCATAGGCCAGTTACACTACAATCTCTCTTGATCTCTTCGAGCTAGATCCAAAGTCTGAGGAGATGCTTGCACAGGGTATAATTTTACACCAATGGAGTATTTAAGTACTCAAAAAATGGATTCCACTATTTCATTGGCTCATCAACTCAACATCAAGAACTTATTTTTTCATTCATTCACTGAGTTTCACACATGCCTCACAAGTTTAGACAAGGGATCAATGGTTCAACACACAACCACAAGGGTCATGACCTAGGATCACAAAGTACAAACTCAAAGTCAACACCAACACCACCACAATAAGTTCTATCGCTTCACAATGCCTAGGAATCTATTTTGAATGCACTCTAATATTCCTCAAAGAATAAAGTTACCCAAACAAATATAAATTCCCAATTTAACCAAAATGATTGAGAGGTAGTGTGAGAGCTCTTTTTTCCTCCATTATGAGGGTTTATATATACTTTTTTCTCGGTGCCAAATCATTTTTTTTCTGAGGGAGAGAGTAAGCACCATATCATTCCTCTTTGTATGTTTCTCCCCAATATATCTTGGTTCTCCTTTATTTTCAAGAGGGAAGGGGGAATGGCCACGACATATCCTTACACTACCCCAGTCTAATATTGTAATGGCTATCAGTACCAACTCAATTTATCCCCATTCACATCACATTAAACCTATCAAATAGTGGATTCTCTTGGTTGTAAGCAACCATGACATTAATTCGATTAGGTATGGGCCATGGATTTTCAAATAAGTGAGCAAGCAAACTTCCCTCAAACCAAGGATTGTTAAGGCTATCCCTTCTTCACTTGTGTTAATTAATTAATTTTAATTAACAATTGTTAGATATTTAATCATAGGTTCATCCAATCATGACCCTCTCTCCACGTTGGTATGGTAGTCACAATTATTATTATAAGAGTAGGGGTGGAACATGGGGATGTTACAAACCCCACCTCCTTAAAGGAACATTATCCTCATTGTTCTGTTACAAAGAACATGTTGACAGTGTTGGATTCTGACAACAAAAAAGGGTCTCCCCGATGTGGAGTCCCAATTAGACCTCACGCCATTTGGAGTAGGAGCCCCATCCAAAGTATCATCCTGACCGCCATAAATATAAGGTTTTCCTTAGCTACAATGGATAACATGAGAGATTACAAACATGACCTTTGAAATTAGCAAGTAAGTTGACATTGTAAAACAAAAATTTCAATGTGTAAAATTATTCTTTCACGAGAGGGGAGACAAGAGTGACTCTCTAGAAGGAAAGTAATAGTATTATCCTAAGAGAGGAACATGAGAGCAAGGAAAGATTAGTTAGTTATCTAGCGAAATATTTCGCATAGACAGAATGATGATTAAATAAAATACAACACACATTCAAAAATATAAGCACCAAATCCAATGAATTAGTTCAGTTTATTTAGTACATATGAACATAACATATACTGCAAACATCTAAATAATAATATTACAATATTCACAATACATGCATGAAAATGTGTTGGCTTAATTAGCTTCTGATGATTAACTGAAATATTCCAAGTACATAGTTACAATGGTGAGACACTAGCTCCAATAGTGGAACATTAAGTCACTTCTTTCTTCTCCAAGGAATGATCTTCTCTCCTATGCCAAGTTAGAGAATCCAAGGCTAGATCTCCAAAGTCTAAGCCTCAAAAATCCATTTGCTTGAGTTATGAGGTTTCTTTTATAACAAGAGGAATGACCTTTCATATCCCCTTATGACTCTTGAGCTACCCTCATGACTCTTGGACTCCTAAGTGACCTTTGAACTTATATTGAATCTTTGGTCCACATGTGACTCTTACAATTCCACATATTTAAATTTTTTCATTCTTGAAAATGCATCACTACATTCCACATCATGTGTCAAAGTACATGGACAATATTAGATTATGTAATGACACTATGAGAGGCCACGAGTTGGCCACCATGACATAAGACTTCATTGTGATGCATCCATGCCAAGTTCCTCTCCTTGTTGTTGTGAATTGCATGATAGATCTAATAGGTGCTTCATCTTTGCCCTCCAAAGGTTCTTGGATCTGTGTTGGAACCTTCTAAGTTATCATGAGATGTCATTGCTATGTCATGGTCCAAGATTTATTCATGTCTTCATGATAGTTATTCTTTGTGCTTCTTCTCCTCAAGTGATGCCTTGCTTATTCTCCTTGACATTTTGAAGTAGTACACCTGCCAATTAATTCCACTCATGACAAGGCAAGATATGTCTGTAAATCATCTATTCTATCCCTACTTTTCCCATGGAAGAAGTTGATATGGATGGGTCTATGTAAGGACTGAGGAATGAATTGTCGGGGATTGCACAATTGAGCTTAGAAGTGGTTGAGGAAGGCACCATTGTTCAATAAAACTATGCAATGCACTATAATGAGGGGCTCTTCAGGGTCCAACGTATTAGGCAAGTGCAAGAGACAAGGTTGATGAACATGCTGACTAAAAATGCACAATGCACAGTGCTCAAGGGAGATGGAGACAATGACTGCACATGTGGGCTTCATAGTGATTGAGGGAAGGCCTCACTATACACTAGAACTACACAATGCATAGAATAGGCCAAAAAGGAAAATATGACTACACAATGGGGGATTACAGTCAGTAGAGGAGCAAGACTAGGCACTACAACTGTGTGATGCACAATGTTTGAGGGGCAGACCCCTATGCTTGCGCAGTTGAGGGCTACAGTGGCTCAGAGGCTCACAAATGGACTGATTATCCACTATAAATTCACAACACACTCAGGGAGGATAACTGGAAGGGAATATTTCATAGTTGGATGAGGCAAGCATCAAAAGATCAAGTCACTTTTCGAGGATGGTGTTCACTGTGCTGTGAAGGGAGGTGGATCTTTGCATTGTGTAGTTTAATTTTGCAAGGGGATTGAGAAGGTCCTTGTTTTAAGTTAGAAGTGATCCATGTGATATGCAAGGTATAATTGATCAAGGCTCATTGCAATGAGTCAGTACAAGCAACAAGGGTTAGGTGACTATGCTTTAAGGGTTCTCAATGTGCAATGATGGGAGCTGACATTGTAAAAGACTCAATGAAAAAATCTAAAAGGGAGATATTTCATCAATGATGCTCATCACCTGGTGAAGGATTGATTCTTTCATAACTTTCACTCTGTAGGAGGACCAAGAAGAGCTCTATAATGGCTAAGTGTGAGACCAGTAGAGTAAGAGAGAGAAAAGAATATGAATGAGACCAAAATATGGATCACACACATAAATTCCATCCATACAAGCCATGGGAGTGCACAATACTCATAATAAAAAATCACACCTTGAAACGACAACAAAGCGACACTTATTTCTAAGTGTGACAATTGAAACGTAGCATTGTGACACCTAGAACACAAGTTATGATAGAAGTGTTGATTGTGACCAAAAAGTGTGCTAAGTTGTGGGAATTTGTCTAATTCATATTCTTATGATATGTAGTACCATATAATGTAGAAGAGTGCACTATATCTCCCTCTAGTGATGTGCAATGGTGCGACACATACGAGAGTGATCATAGTTAAAAGCGACACTTGCAATAGTAAGAAAAAAGTGAACACGACACTTTCAAAAGCTAAAGAAAGTGAATATGACATATTCCAGAGTGAAGATAAAGTGAAAATAGCACTTTTTAAATTGAAATAAGGAAAAGACAATAGTCACGAAAGTGAAAGTCACACTTATGAAGGCAAAGGTGCGCAAAAGCGATAGTTGGGAAACTCATTGGAATGATGACACAATTGCAACCAAAAGTGAGAGAGACTGTCAAATGATGTTGTGCACTAACTATTAGCATAAGTTGCACAGTGCACTAAACTGAAAATTGTACTGCAAAGATTATTCCTAGATATTGTGAAAGCCTTACTTTCAAGAGTTGCACAATGCCCATCTAAGCTTGCATAGAAGAAGTGCAAGTATGAGTTCATCAAGGACTGAGAATGTGTGGGAAAGTGACTTTGATGCTTAGAACCTCTAGGAAGAAGACTTAAACACTTTCAAAAACATCAACCGACCATGAAGTGATCATGGAATTACATATTGCAAGATCCTTAGTAGGCTCCAAAATTCAAGTGTAGGCAAAATTTTGGAGGGTGTTGACGCAACATCAATAGAACAGAAATTTGATATTTATAACTCCAACTCTTACATCAACGAAATATTTCATTTCCTAAATTTTCGTGTCCATCCATGTCGTTCATTATGCTTAATGCTTTCATAGGGAACTGATTCAACTCATTCCTTCCTTAGACACACTCAATGCATTTATGATCCCATGAGTATGCACATGACTCCTTGAAAATAAATTTACTCTAGTTTAATCTTCCTTATAGTCACACAACTTCCACGTTCAAGTATCCCCTTCTTTTCCTCCCCAATCCCTGGGATGATCCATTCCCTAGCAAGGCTTCCTCACACAACAAGATCCTTGATGGAGTTTCATATCCAATGCATCTATCTAGATTGCTATAATAACATAACATGTATGTCACAACATACCTCATGGCGATCACTACATATCATAAATTTATAGTTTCACCACAATGGCCCAATACCTAAGGTCTTCAACTCATATATATATCATGTATTTTTCAGTAGCTTACCTATAAGCATATCATTTGTATGAGAGTAATCATAAAAACTTTAAACCAAAAATTTCAACAGAAAAAATATTTAAGAAGATACTTTACAATTATTTTCTACTTCCTTTGTCTTCTTAGGTAATAAGTGTAGCTATATCTTTGTCAAAAAATTCCATCTTTAGTCCAACTTTGTCTTTACCGAACAATCCCACTCATGCTCACATCCTAATGTGTTTGGCACATATTTCTTCTCCCATCATCTACTCACCTTTGTAATGTCCCCTAATAATAATAACAATAAATAATATAATATAATATTAAAATATAAGCAAATAAATAATAAACAATAAATAAAATATAATAATAGTAAATAGATAATAAATAATAAAGAAATATAATAAGAACAAATAAATAAAATAGTAAATAACAATACTAGAGTTATAAATAAGTATATATAAAAGTAAAACTATAAAATAGTAACAAAAAGTAAAGTTAACAAAAAGTAAAATAAAATAAAAAAGAGTTAACTAAGAGAAATATAAAAATAGTAAAAATAAGTAAAGTTATCAAAAAGTAAAAAGGAATGAAATAAGAAAGAAATAAATTAAGAGAAAAATTAACTTAAAACTTAAAATAAAAAAATAAAAGTTGCATGTTGACAGATGGAATGTGTGCATGCGGTTCTCTTTCCAATGTTTGGTCTATTTAATAGACAATGAGGAAGATGAGAGATTATTCCATCATCCATTATCTTGGAAGAAAATTGTTGTGAGAAAAAGGATTCCCTAGCAATAGTATGTTGATTGAGGGCTTGGGGGTGGCCAGTTGTAGAAAGATTATATGTAGCTGAGCCTACAGTTGGGTGGAGAGTCGTCCCCAAAACTTTGTTGTGGTTAGCAAGATTCAAATAGCGTTCAACTCCAAAATTACAAGTAAGAAATATCATCACTATAGGTACGTTTTCTTTGCTCCCATTTCTCAAAAAAATCTATGTTAATTAGTTGAATAGAGGTGTATTGATTGTAAATCGCATAATTGATCTAATTAGTTGCATGTTTTAAATTTCGGAGTTGTTACAACCCTTACAGGCCCATGCAACCTCCATTCCAAGAAATCTATTTGTCCAAAGGTTTTTGTGTGTGGGCTCCCATCAGCTACTCACTTTTATGGGCCTAGGTAACCCCCATTTTGAGTAGTTTATCTATCTAAAGGTTTGCCTACAAGGGCCCTCATCAATTACTCACCCTTCTAGGCCCAAGAAACCCCCATTAAAGGTAGTCTACCTTTCCAAGGGATTTCCTTCTTGGGGTAATAATTAGAGTCTTATAGCCAAGTATTCGTTTGTTATGATCTAACTTAATGTGTGAGGTGTTTTATGGCTAAGTAATGGTCTAGCATGGTCCATTGCACTACTCAAGGAGTCTTGTAGTAAAGGTACAAGTTATGAGTTTCTCCCATGAGATAACAAAGTGTTAGAGGGCCAAAATTCCATCACAAAAATCTTATTCGTAAGCTCCATTCTCTATCATTTCACCTATGTCACAATATTTAATTTTCCATGAGATATTCTTAAAAAAAAATTGAATCAAATATTTTAATTTCCTAATTTTGCTTAATGCGAAAGCAAGATCTCATAAGAAAGATACTTGTAGTCACATTATTGGCTCCTTGCAAGTGGTGTAATTATATCATGGTGGCTTCTAACTCACACCCCATTCCAGTATTCCTCCTGCAGTATGATACTTTCAATTAGTGAAACACATGTCAATACTCATATATACATTCATTTTATTGCACAAATTCTTAACATCCTAAAGTGATCTCAGAACTATAACAATTCTATTAGTTTCCAATGAATAAAATGCTATTATTATAATATCATATTTGTGCAACACATTCATTCCAAGTATTTCACAATGCAATCATACATTTATACCAACATTCCAAAGAGACAAAACTAAGAGATTCATATCTTTAAATTCATGAGTAATTAATTCTCTATTTCTTTTAGCATGCATCTCACGAATTATTGCAATATTTTACACTTAAGGCTTCCTTCCTTAACCATACCCCTTCCTAGGAATCCATTCATTAACTTTCAAACAAAATATATCAATTTCAGCTGAAAGGAATTCTTATCCACTCCATTTCCTTTACCTTTTTTCCTTAGCTTACTGCTTGCCTCACTTATATGGTTACCATTACTAGCACTTTTAGATGAAGCCTTTTGAAGGGGTACAATTGGCTCGTAGAATATCTATTGTTGCAATATTCAACAATTCCTGAAATTATCTCAACTACACATATTAGTCACAACTCTATCAATTCAGTTGTTTACAAGTTCCAATGAAACTCTCATTAAGGAATTTCCATTATGTATCCAATTCAAACATGTCTTCATCCATGCTCCCAAACCTGTGCATATTCATTTTGACAATCATGTGTCATACATGCACACATTTCATGTTATTCATGTGCTGCTATTTTTAGAGTCAGTGTTTAGCCTCTATCATTTTCAAATATCCATTTGCATCACCAGTCTCATAAGCCCAAGCATATCATATGCATACTATTAGTGGTAGTTAACAACAAGAGATCATTCTTGCACACTTTCGTGATGGATATTCCACATGACATGGAATCCATTAGATAACTTAATTGTGTTACTCAAAACATAACAAGTAGTATACCACTCACACAATCATAATATTTTCAAAATTAAACCACTTATCTTCCTACTATGATGATTCTCAACAAATGACCTTTCCAATGAAATGGCATCATTATACTCTTTTCTTATTTTTCCTATAACTCACATATTCATCTAAGCACAATTTTAGTTAAGGAAAATTCCTTTTTAATGCCATTTTCATAATTGTAACATCGTTATCCAGCTAATTCATATTGATCCAGTCAATCCTTTTGAGTAATATTTTATGCACATGCACCCTCTAACGTGGTTCTACAAGGAAAGCTTCCAAGTTAATTAGAATCTCATCACATGAATTAACATAACAATTTTATTAAATCAAGAAATAAGTTTCCTTAAAATTTCTAACATATTTATGACCCATTTTTCTTCCTTGCATCAATTATGGTGTCCCCTCCCCTCACATTCATGTTGGTTTGTGTTATGTTCTTTCCACGACTAGCCCTCACAGATAACCGGGGGGTTAGAAGGGGGGCGGAGCCCCACCTTCATTGCGCCGACTGTGTAGCGAGGGGAGTCACAGGGGGTTTGAGGGGTGCATGTAACCCCACTTTATGGGGTCCAGGGCAGTGCCCCGAAAAATTTTGGTTTTGGACCCTATATTAGGTCGGGCAAACCTACCTATGGTTTTGTGCATGTTTTTCGATCCATGGTATTCGATGCTTCAACATGTATAAATATGTATTATAACATTGAAAGGAACATAATGAAAAATCAAACTGGTAGTCCCAGTTTTGGGATCCAGGGGAAATCTCTGTGTATATGTGTTTTATGTGTTATGCTCTCACATTGTTTATTTTCTGTGTTCTAGAATTCGTATGCAGGTAATTCCTGTATGGGGTTAAAACCTACATTTGGTATCAGAGTTGTTTTGGCTTCAAGGGGACACCTTTGTTGTTGAGGGGTTTTGCTTAGGCCTGTGGTACCCTGTTTAATGGGAGATCTGCGAGATCGATTCTGGTGGTGAAAAAAGATGGCGAGCAGTGGAAAGATAGAGATCGAGAAATTTAATGGTCAGAGTTTTGAGTTGTGGAAACTCAATATGGAGGATCTGTTGGTGGATAAAGATTAGTGGATCATGGTAGATCCAGATACTAAACCAACAGGAGTGTTTGATGAAGAATGGAAGAAGTTAGATCAGAAGGCACATAGCACAATACGATTGTGTGTCTTAGATTCAATATTGTTGAATGTATCAGGGGAAGCTATGGCTAAGGCTTTGTGGGACAAGTTAGGGACTTTGTACCAATCTAAGTCTCTGGTGAATAAACTAATACTGCGGAAAAAGTTGTATAACTTGAGGATGAAATATGGAGACTCGGTGAAAGAGCATCTGAACGCATTTAATATTGCGGTAAGTCAGTTATCATCTGTTGATATTAAAATTTCATATGAAGACAAGTGCATCAGTTTGTTGTGTTCTCTACCAGATTCATGGGATAGTTTGGTTATTGCAATAGGTAACAATACAACTGCCTTGCAGTTTTATGAAATAGTCTCATCCTTGCTGATGGAGGAGATGAGACAGAAAAATATGGAGAGCCATAATGGTGATGCCTTGTCTGTACGAGGACGGTCCCAGAACAGAAACAAAAATAAGTCATTGAGTGGGAGATCTAAATCTAGAGGGAGATCTAAATCTCCAGGAAAACCTGTAAAGGTGGTGTGCTGGAAATGTGGAAAGGAGGGGCACTACAAAAGGAACTATAAATCTAAAGCTCTTGATAAAGGAAAGGGATTTGATGATGCTCCTTCTGCAAAGGCGAAAACCACCTCAGATGAAGGTGGGGATGTGTACTTGGTTTCTTTAAGTACACATGTAGATCATGAGGCATGGTTGATTGAATCAGGTGCATCCTTTCACTTCACTCCCCATAGAGAGTGGTTCTGTGAGTATGAGAAATATGATGGCCGTGATGTCTTCTTGGAGGATGACTGGAAGGCTAGAATCATTGGTCGTGGAAAAGTAAAGTTGAAGTTGCAAGGTGGAAGGGATAGAACACTTCCGGGTGTTCTGCATATTCCTACATTAGCCAGAAATCTGATTTCTGTAAGCAAGTTGGATGATGTAGGTTTAAAAATAGTGTTCGAGAAGGATACCTGCAAGATGGTTCGGGGGCACTGGTATTGGTGCGGGGAGTTCGAATTGGAACTCTGTACAAGCTGCAAGGTAGCACTATTGTTGATGGGTGCAATAGTTCCATGGTTCTTGAAAGTGGAGCAGAAAATATATTGGTCTCTAGAGAGAAGACCATGATGTGGCATCAAAGGCTTGGAAATATTGGAGAGAAGGGCCTTCAAATACTTCATGGTAAAGGTATGGTAGAAGGTATAAGTAATATCTCTCTGGATTTTGATTTTTTTTAAAATTGTGTATATGGGAAGCAGAATCGAGTGAGTTTCCCCTCTGGTGGTAAGAGGGTGAAACAAATATTAGAGCTTGTGCACAGTGATGTGTTTGGACCTGTGAAGGTTCCATCACTGGGTAATTCTCTGTACTATGTATCATTTATAGATTACTTCTCAAGGAATACATGGATATATTTCCTTAAGAATAAATCTGAAGTCTTTGACAGGTTTAAAGAATTTAAGGCTTTGCTGGAAAACTAGACAGAGAAGAAGATAAAGGTTTTGAGGATAGATAACGATGGAGAGTTTTGCAGTAAGGAATTTGAAGAATTCTGTAAGAAGTGTGGTATAGCATGGCAGAAGACTACTCCATATACACCTCAGAAAAAAGGAGTTTCAAAAATAATGAATAAGACGTTGATGAAAAGGACAAGAAGCATGCTCAGTGGTGCCAGGTTAGGACAGGAATTCTAGGCAAAGGCAGTGGAGACAGCATGTTACCTGGTCAACAGATCACCTTCATCAGCGTTGGAGAATAAGACTCCACAAGAGGTATGGACTGGTAAGAAACCCTCTCTTTCACATATGAGGGTATTTGGATGTGACGCATATGTACATGTTCCAAAGGAGAAACAAACCAAGTTGGATAGTAAATCTGAAAAGTGCATCTTTATTGGGTATAAGGATGGTTTAAAGGGTTATAAGCTTTGGAACCCAGTAACAAGGAAGGTTGTGTATAGCCGAGATGTGGTGTTCAGAGAGGTGAAATATGTTATTAAACA
Organism: Pinus tabuliformis; assembly: GCA_031772625.1. Lineage (NCBI taxonomy): Eukaryota > Viridiplantae > Streptophyta > Pinopsida > Pinales > Pinaceae > Pinus > Pinus tabuliformis. Next base: position 749,858,790 of record CM062816.1, on the reverse strand, counting down.
TGAAGTCCAACCAAAGGAACCTAAGAAGATAGAGTTTGAGCTAAAGGAGGAAGAATCAGACTCTACAGCAGAGGAGGAATCAGAAGATGAAGAGCCACAAACTCTGGGTGTGAGAAGATCAATTTGAGAAAGAAGGCAACTAAAAAGGTATAGTCCATCTACTTTCTATTCAAATTTTGCTTTATCTATTACTGATGATGATCCCAGAACTGTGAAGGAAGCAGTAGATTCAGAGGATGGAAAACTCTGGAAAGAGGCCATGGTTGATGAAATGGCATCTTTGCACAAAAATGAGGCTTGGGATCTGGTGGAGTTGCCGGCTGGAAGGAAACCCATAGGAAGCAAATGGGTGTTCAAGAAGAAGACAAATGCAGAAGGAAAGGTGGAGAAATACAAAGCTCGTTTGGTAGCAAAAGGTTATTCCCAAGTGCCGGGAATTGATTTTGGTGATATTTTTTCTCCTGTTGCCAAGGTAACATCTATTAGATTACTTTTATCTGTTGTTGTTGCTTTTGATTTTGAGGTATAACAGATGGATGTGAAGACCAAATTTCTTCACGGGGATCTGGAAGAGGAGATCTATATGAAGCAACCTTAAGGTTTTGTGGTGAAGGGTAAGAAAGAACAGGTATGCAAGTTAAAGAAGTCTCTATATGGGTTAAAACATTCACCAAGGATGTGGTATCATAAATTTGATACATTTATACGGGGACTTGGCTTCACCAAAAGCAAAGCAGATCACTGTGTGTATTTTAAATTAATTGGTGACTGTGTTATTTATCTGGTCTTGTATGTGGATGATATGTTGCTGGTTGAAAATGACAAAGAAATTATCTTGGATTTGAAGACCCATTTGTCCTCCAAATTCGACATGAAAAATCTTGGTGCTGCAAACTATATTTTGGGCATGGAAATTAAACGAGATCAGACAAAGAGGAAGCTCTGGTTTAACCAAAGGAAGTATGTCGAGACAATATTGCAGAGGTTCAATACGTAGGATAGTAAACTAGTGAAGGTTCCTATTCCTATAGGTGTAAAGTTATCTGCTAAACAGTGTCCCAAGACACAAGAAGAGGAAGAGGACATGTCACGTGTTCCATATGCAAGTGCAGTTGGTAGCCTGATGTATGTGATGGTCTGTACTAGACCGAACATTGCACATGTAGTGGGAGTAATGAGCAGGTTTATGTCAAAACCAGGGAAGGAGCACTGGACACTAGTGAAGCGGGTTTTCAAGTATTTGCATGGCACTAGTTATTATGGTTTGTGCTACCAAGGAAGACCAGGATTGGACAAAGTGTTGGATATTCGTGGCTTTGTTGATACAAACTGGGCTGGAGATCTAGATCAGAGAAGATCTACAAGTGGGTATGTGTCTAACCTATTCGAAGGTGCAGTCAGTTGGATGAGTAAGAAACAATCTATGGTGGCACTATCAACTACAAAGGCATAATACATGGCAGCCACTCATGCAAGCAAGGAAGTAGTTTGGTTGCAGAGATTGTGTTCAAGTATGGGGTTAGTACAGGGAGCTATAAGGATAGACTGTGACAGCCAAAGTGCAATCTTCTTGGCAAAGAACCCTGCATACCATTCAAATACAAAGCACATTGATGTTCAGTATCACTTTGTGAGGGATATGATAGAAGACAAAAAGGTGTTGCTGGTAAAGGTGGACACTTTGAAGAATACTGCAGATGCATTGACAAAATCTATGAGCTCTGAGAAGTTCTCTTGGTGTAGAGAAACAATGGGCATTGCAGGGCTAGATAAATGACTAAGCTCTCTTGTGGCCCCCTGTGGAAAGAAAACAACAAGTGGGCAAATGTTGGGTTGTGTTATATTCTTTCCACAACAAGCCCACATAGTTAATCGGGGGGTTAGAAGGGGGGCAGAGCCCCCCCTTCGTTGCGCCTATTGTGTAGCGAGGGGAGTCACAGGGGGTTTAAGGGGTGCAGGTAACCCCACTCTATGGGGTCCAAGGCAGTGGCCTGGAAAATTTTGGTTTTGGACCCTATATTAGGTTGGGCGGACCTACCTATGGTTTTGTGCATGTTTTTCGGTCCATGGTTTTAGATGCAATGGTTTTCAGTCCATGGTTTTGGACGCGATGGTTTTTGGTCCATGGTATTGGATGCTTCAGCATGTATAAATATGTATTGTAACATTGAAAGGAACATAATGAAAAATCAAGCTGGTAGTCCCGGTTTTGGGATCCAGGGGAAAATCTCTGTGTATATGTGTTTTATGTGTTATGCTCTCGCATTGTTTATTTTTTGTGTTTTAGAATTCGTATGCAGGTAATTTCTGTATGGGGTTGAAACCTATCATTCATGTGCATATCATTTGTCTATACACGCATCATTCGTTAGTTAATTAATCTATGCATGAGATATAACATCTCGATTTCTCAACTAATCAAACATTCTTTATTCCTTGTGTCCAACAGATAACTGATAATTTACATTTGCAACAAGGAAAGCATTCTATATTCACCTCAGTAAGAACACTTAATGTGTTAGAATACGAACACAATTTTAATCAAAGTCTTCCCCAACAACTTCAAGATCCCAAAAATATTTCTAAATAGTTCAAGAGGACTTTTCTGTATTTTAGAGAGATTGTGGGGATGCTCCCTCATCTCTCTTCCTCTTTAAGTTACTTCCTTTGGTATTGTTGGTTATTGGTTCATGTGTTTGGAGTTTACATGGGTTGTCTGCATCCCTAACAATTCAATGGTTTTCTCTTCTTCCCAACCTTGTGAGGTTTCTCTCTGATGTTGTCATATGAAACTCTTCTATATCTCTAGAGATTGATGCATGTTGTAAAACCCTTGCATATATGACAAATGTTGTAGCAGCATTGTTTTTACTTTTTCCTATTCTTCTTGTTGTACAAGGAGTCTTTCATTCTCTACTTTGCAACTCTTCAACTTGGATTTCAAACTCCTGAGAGTATCTACTCCACTAGGGGAACTTTCCTCTTCTTTCTCAATATGGATTTGGTCCATATTGTACTACACCATTATGTTGTCCATTCCTTTGTTTCTTGTTGTAAGTTGTATCTTCTTATGTGATGTCACACACACATAGTTGTTAATTATATCAACCATAATTATATTAACTTGTTACGTTGTCATGCCAACACTAACCATGCTAATCTAAAGCAAGTTGATATGTTATTTTTCACACATCTAAAACTCATGTTATTCACATATTCCAATAAATAAAAAGAACATATCAACATGTTCGTAACCATATCAACAATATGTTTGAAATCTACATTTTACCAGGGTTAGCAGCCACGACATCTTCTAGTTAATGTATTCCCTTTTAAGGCTCAGCCAGTCCAATCGTTGAACCGAGGATTTAATACCACTTTGTAACACTCCTTCCCACCCCCTTGTACTTTTTCTAGCTGTGGGAGGTGTTACTTATTACTTTAACATGACCTCCAAGGTTTGTTATGAACATGGGATTATAAAATTCCACTTATCTCAAGTACATGGAATTATAATTTTACCTCACCATAATGCTCAACTCATTGAGAGGTTTCCGATGATATAAAATTTACCTCAATGCAACTCCCAGATTGAAAATTATGGTTGTTTGAAGTTTGGCCCATCACATTAGGCCATGATATCATTTGACTGCAATTTGGCATCCACATTTGGCCCACATGGCACTTCCAAGCCACCAAAAGGGTCCCTATCATCACAAGTGATTACGTAGCCTCTATGTGGCCACTTCCACATCATCCCTGATGCAGGGCCCATGAGTTCTTCCCCCTATGTGTTTGTGGGACTTTCCCTGTTATATGTGATTTTCATTTGAAGCTTGTTCTAAATGGAATCCATAGGCCCACTTCATGTCAAGCCAGCACGACCCTCCATCGACCCCCTTTCCACCTTCATGAACAAATTCCAAGTCTAGGTGGCAAGTGGAAAGTGGTGGTAGGTTTTCATACTAAAACCATAAAAAAAATCCCTCTCCACCAACATGCTCATATCACATTCAAAACACACTTGGTCACAAGCTTTGGGTAGTGTGTAGTGACAAGTTCCGTGGAGGGAGTTTTTCTTGGATCAGTCAACACTGTTAGTGCACTCGTCTCATATCTATCATGTGATATCACTGACTAGTGATAGGCAGTGGGTGATGGCCCAATGAGTGGAATTTTGTTACTCTTAGTTCCACCCTCGTCCTTTTGGTGTCAACCCCACTCACACCCATATAAATTTGATATTTTTCACTTTAGGTCTTGATAACACATGCATATACAATAAAAAAATTCAACTAGTTAGGTTTATGAAACTAGAAGGATGATTGTCTTGTGTCCACGTCCTGAGACATATAACTCAAGGGCCTGAGACTCTTAACCCTCAATTTTGGCATGATAGCTAGTGCAAGGGACATATTGAGCTATATATTTATTCACAAACCTTAACAATTAACCACATGAACATAAACATAGTTTCTCACTTCCATTATCAACATAATAACTGGAAGCATCATTCAGGCATGCATTAGATTCATGAACAGGTAAGATATCATTCCAATAATGAGCATAATATTTAGACCCACAACTTAGACATTCATTTTCATTTATACCACACAAATATTTCACCATTTACAACATTACCAATTCATCACAATCCATAAGATAGTATGAATAAGCAATTTACACTTATCTATGTGATTGAAGATGGTTTGAAACTGGAGGAGGGACTTCTACTCTCCATCCAACTATAGGCCAACTACACTATAATCTATCTTACAACTAACCACTCCTAAGCATGATCCTATTGGAAATACTAAGAGGGGGGAGGGGGTGAATCAGTATTTCACTTTCTTACAATTTAAGCATCACACACATTAACCAATCAAATCATATTAAGAGTACACAATAAATATATGAATAATTTATTTATATTACAAGGGAAGCTACAACTTCTAGTTTACCAATTACAATTGGAAGGGTTACAACCCCAAGATTTACTAACTCCCACTAGGAGGAGGCGACAACCTCTTGAAAGAAGCTACAACTTCCTTCCCTAACACCGCCTTGCCACCTTTAACAATAAAAGAATGAACAAAACTATTGGGCTCTCATACCAGGCATAGTGACTCAAATACAACAATATATAATCACTACTATCTCTGCCTAAACATATTCGACTTCAAATCTTCTCTAATAAGAATTCCACTATAACTCTAACCTCCAATGGCACAAAATATATTCTAATTCATATCTTCAATTAGGTGCTATAGATATGCCTTAGAAAAAACCTTGGATTGTGCTTTTAGTGGCTCAAATCTCCCTTAGAAACATTTCCTTAGAAAAGATTATTGCTCTACCTCAAAAGCTAATTTGGATCTGTTTCAAGACTTCTACAAGGATGACATCAAGGTTTTCTCCAAACTTCTACAATAATGACTTGAAGATATGCTCCAAATTTCTACTAGAATAACTTCAAGATTTGCTCCAAACTTCTACAAGAATAACTTCAATATATGCTCCAAATTGTTAGAAATTAAATAATAGAGCAACGAAACATAGAAAAGCATAAAACAAGAGAGACGCAGATGTATGTGGTTCACCCATATGGATACGTCCATTGAGAAACAACTAGCTTAATTTTATATTATCTATCAAATTGAAGGGATACAACCTACATCACATACAATGTAACTTCCTCTTTGCTCTCACATAGTCTCTTCTCTTTATCTCACAACATAATACATAGATGCAATACAATTCCTTCATATAAACCAAAGGTTTCCTTCTAGGGAGAAAAAAAAAACTAAATTAACATAATTCCTACCATCAAATCTTCTACCTAATGAACGGTATAGTTTGACTATGAAATTAAAATATTTTACAAGGAAATTTTCTCAAAAAAAAATATTTCGTGGGCATTGCCCTAGAACCCACACCAAGGGGGGATAAAAGGTTGTTTCCACCCTGCTGCAACACTAGTGGGGGAGCAAGCCCCCCCATTAGGGACTGGGATCCAAACGCAACTGAAACAAGACCTTTGAATCAAGAAGATAATCAGACTCCACACCCAACACAAATTTGTACAAGAATAACTTCAAGATATTCTCCAAACTTCTACAAGAATGATACCAAAAATAAATTCAAAAACCATTCCAAAATACTTTTAAAATGTTCCAAAATTCCTTCCATAGATAGCCTCCCCAATCTGGGCTCTCCTCACTTCTAGTTCATTAGATATGAACAACATCAACACTTCGTTTCTTCACTTTTTTCAATAGATCCAAATTTTACTTGATCTAATTAATAAAATGCCTCCTCCTTATGCCTATATATAGTGAATTTGGGGTCTAGACTAGGGCGACTTGTCCATTGGCTTGGACGACTTGTCCAAAAGCTAGACTGGCTTGTGCAATTGGTAGAATATATAGTGAATATTAAAAATATAATTTATCCTCAACCATGAGGAGTTAGATGGAGTACTTCCTTAAATTTTCTTTGGATTTGACCACCTTGATTTTATTTTGACTATCAACTTTGCATTTGAGGGCTTAAACCCTTTTACTCTTTAGGGCTTCTTGAACTATTATCACATGCTTTGATCATCCCAAATCTAGGGCATCATCGCTAAGATTAGGACTTTGAAATTAATGACAACATTACTCAACAATGACCCATTCACCCTTTGACATCAATGACAACTTTCATCCAACAATTCCCCCCTTTGTAATTGATGTCAATACTCATGTTCCCCCTATCACCGTACTCCCCTTGTCTCCATACTTCACTTCCTTCCTCGCCATGTTGCAGTTCATTTTCTCTCCCCCTTTGACATCAATGGAAAAGGGTGACTTATGTCTTTGGGGCTGCTCCCCTTAAACATATAGCATTCAAAACTACTATCTTCTTGTCCTTTCCTTATTTGTTGTGCTTTCGGCTCCTTTGCTTTGCTGCAATTTTCATTCGCTCTTCTTGGTTTAAGACATATATGTTGTTTGGTCTTCTTATGGCTGTTGTAACCAATCTTCTTGAGTCTTCTTCTCTATTTTCACACTTTCTAGAGTCAAACAATAGATTATACCCTTGATCACACATCTTGCCAACACTGAGAATATTGTGCCTCAAATTCTTAACTAACAAAACATTTTGTGCTTTCATTTGTTCACTTCAAGACTTGGTACACCTTTTCCAAGTATCTTGACATAAGACTTATCTCCAAATGCAACACTGTCACTTTTTCCTTTTAGTTTGAAAAACTTTTTTTGATCTCTAGTCATATGTTTCGAATATTCATTTTATATGTATCATTCATCTTGTTTATCTTTAGCGAACAATGCTAGATTACAATTTTCCTTCTTTCTCTTCTCCCATGTCATAGTTGGATTCTTTTTCTGCATGATTGGAGAATTCTCTTTCACAAGCCTGAAATCCTATGCCTTGTGACCAATATTATGCACTTGTAGCATACAATTTTTTGATTCATTAGTGGTTCAAATGTATTGTAGTTTTTGTTGGTAGATCCATCGACATTTCTAGATCTAAATCCATAGTCATCCCTACTCCTTGCATAAATGATCTTGTATTTATTTTACAATGAATCGCTTTATCCCAAAAATTTTGCAAGAGCAATAATGACCAAGAAATATATTTTCATACTTGGGAGAGTAGGATGATCTTATCAGTTGAAGGCATTTTACCTTGGAGAATGTTGAATCTATTGTTGATCCTTGTGATGGATTTTCTTGGAATAATTAACATGACTTATTTTAGTTTCTTCCTTAGAGCTTTTGTCCTCATTGCTTGAAGATGCACATGTATAGCCAAGACCTATTTTATTGTCTAGTGATCTTTGACAATTGAGAATGTTATCTAATACTAGTGAGTTGTTCAAGTTCCTTTTGAGTTTATCAACTTCAACCCTCGATGTCACAATTTCCTCTTCCAACTTCTTACAATCTTCTTCTTTATTCATCATTTGAGTCTTTATTACTTCCTCAAATCTATTTGCTTCTTCAAGATGGACCTTTAAGGAGATAATTTCTTCATCGTATTTTTCAAACAAGTTTTTCAAGCAGGCTTTTCAATTTTCTATTTTTGTTTCCGAATTCGTTAGTTTCCTTTTCATTATTCTTAATTTTTTCTTGAATATTTTCATCTTGTTTTTTGTTCTTCGAAGCTTTTATGAATCCCCAGAAATAATTTATTCTCATATCTAGTTCTCCATCATCTGAATCATTGACTTGTTCGTCATCATGGTCATTACCTTGATTTTCTTGGGTTATGAAGAGAAATTCTCTTGCATTTGGTTCTTCTATATCAATTTCATTTATGAAGAGAAATTCTCTTGCATTTGTTGTCTCCTTTAGAATAATTTTTTTTCTTATGGAATCTGTTATTTTCCTTAAAAGGACATATCTTAGCATAATGACATATTCTGCCACAATTGAAACATTTGAAAGGTAACTTACCTTTGTTTTTTCTGGTTCCTCCTTTGAGATTCCTTATGAAATTTGCTTCTACATTTGATTCATCTCCTTGTGTGCCTTCTATCTTGAGTTCTTTGTTTCTTATCTTCTTTATGGCTTTAAAGGTTGCTTCTCTATTTGATTTTCCATATTCTATGTCTATTCTCACTTTATATGTTGTAAGAGTGTTATGTAATCCTCCCATTGTCATCTTGGTCAAGTCCTTGGTTTCTTCTATTGCATATACCTTGGCATCGTATCTCAAAGGAAGATATCTCAAGATATTGTGTACCATAAAAGGATATTTAAATTATTCTCCTAATCCTCTTATGGAGTTTACAACTTAATCTACTATGAGAAAATAGGTTGCAATATCTTCCTTTTCATCCATTTTTCTGGTTTTAAAACTAAGATCTATATTTTTTAAGTTTGACCTGCTTGAACTTATCATCACCTTCATATAAATTTTTATCCCAAACTTATTTAGTTGTGGTGCAGTAAATCACCTTAGACATAATGTTTCTTGAGAATCCACCTATGATAGCATGAAGAGATTTTGAATTATAGCTAAACAAATTATTCTCATCTGGATAAATTGGAGGATTTTAGGAACTTTGTGGCCATTTATGATGGAGAGCCAAGCATGCACTTCCATATGTTTTAAGTGGGTTTCCATGCAAAATCTCCATAGTGGATAATCATTTCCATCAAATATAAGAATTTCCTTGAAGATATTCCATCCATATGATCCATGCTTGATTATGACCTTTCCTCCAGTGATTAGACTATTATAGGGAAACCTGCTTTGATACCAACTATTGGAAATACTAACGGGGTTGAATCAATATTTCACTTTTTCTTGCAATTTAAGTATCACAAGCATTAACCAATCTGATCATATGAAGAGTACACAAGAAACATATGAACAATTAGTTTATATTACAAGGGAAGCTACAACTTCAGGTTTACCAGATACAACTGGAAGGGCTACAACCCCAATATTTACTATCTCCCACTGGAAGGAGGTGAGAACCTTTTGAAGGAAGCTACAACGTCCTTCCTTAGCACCACATTGCCACCCTCGACCATAAAAGAAAGAACAAAAATATTGGGCTCATGTACCAAGGATAGTGACCCAAATACAACAATATACATCCACTTCTATCTATGCCTAAACATTTTCAACTTAATTTCCACTCCAATAAGTATGACACTGTAACTCTGACCTCCAATGCAACAAAATAGATTCTAATTCATACCTTAAATCAAGTAGCTCAAATCTCCCTTAAAAACTATGCCTCAAAAAATATTGTTGATTTGCATCAAAAGGTAACTCAAATATGCTTCAAGACGTTAACAATGATGGCATCCGGGTCTGCTCCAAATGTTTACAAGAATGACTTCAAGATCTGCTCCAAACTTCTACAAGAATAACTTCAATATTTTCTCCAAACATCTACAAGAATAACTTCAATATATAATCCAAAATTCTACAAGAATAACTCTAATATATGCTCCAAAATTCTACAATAATGGTGTCAAAAAGAATTTCAAAAATTGTGCCAAATTTCCTTTAATATATAGCCTCCCTTATTCAACGTCTCCTCACTACTGGTTCATGAGATATGAACCCCATAAACACTTTTTTCTTTGCTTGTTTCAACAGATCCAAATTTTCCTTGAGACAATTACTAAAATTCCTCCTAACACCTATATAGTGCATCTAAGGTCTATACTGGGCCAACTTGTCCATTGGATAGGCTGACTTGTCCATTATATGGATTGGCTTGTGCAAATGGAAAAATGTATAGTGAATATTCAAAAACGTATTTCTCCTCAACCATGAGGAGTTAGAGGTAGATCCATATACTATTGGAAAGGTCTCATAATAATATTTCCAACCATGTATGCTATACTTCCATTTGAGCCAAGTAAATGGAGCAAAAAGGAATTCAAAGATAGGGTGTCTAAATGGAGCATCGGAATTCCAAAAATCATTTCTCTTTAAACATGAGGAGTTAAAGGGAGTGTCATATACCAATGGAAAGGTATTGCTAAGGGCTACGTGATGATATAGTCCTTCGAATTTTCTTTGGCTTTAACCACCTTTTCCTTGATTTTCTTTTAACTGTTAGTTTTGCATTTGAGAGCTTAAACCCTTTTTCTCTTTAAGGATTCTTGAACTATTCTCACATGTTTTGATCATCCCAAAGCTAGGGCATGATCCCTAATATAAGGGTTTTTCCATTAATGACAACATTACTCAATAATGACCCATTCACCCTTTGACATCAATGACAATTTTCATCCAATAGATCCAAAGTACAAGGGGATTCTTACACAGGGAATAATTTTACACTAATGGAGTAGTCAATTACTCAAGAGTTGGAGTCCACTATTCTGGTGGTTCATCAACTCAACAGCAAGAACTTGGTGGTCCATTCATCCAATAAGTTTCACATAGGCCTTACAGGTTTAGATAAGGGATCAATGGTTTAAAACATAGCCACAAGGGCCATGACCCTGGATCACGGAGTACAAGCTCACAAGTCATCTCCAACACTACCACGCTAAGCTCTACCACTTCACAATGCCTAGTAATTTGGCTTGAATACACTCTATTCTTCTTTAGATAAGAAGGTTACCCAAACAAACATAAATGCCTGATGAAACCAACACGAGTGAGAAGTAATACGAGAGCTCCTTCGTCCTCCACTTTGAAAGTGTGTGTGTGTATATATATATATTTGTGTTTTTTTAAGGGAGAGAGAGAGAGCACCGCCTTATTCCTCTCTATGTGTTTCTTCCCATTGTATCTTATCTCTTTAACCTAATCTTCTTAAGGGTTGTCTCCTCAATTTTTGAGAGGGAAAGGGGAATGGGCACTGTCTATCCTTCCATTGTCCCATTCCAATCACGTAATGGCTATCAATGCCTCTTCTAACTTAGTTCATCCCCAATCGCATCACATTAAACCTATCAGACAATGACTTCTCTTGGCTATAAGAAACTATAACATTAATTCGGTTGGGTATGGGTCATAGTTTTTCAAATATGTGAGAAAGAAAACTTCCCTCAGACGAAGGATATGTAGGGTTATCTCTTCTTTGTTTGTGTTAAATAATTAATTTTAATTAATAATTGTTAGATATTTAATCAGAGGCTCAACGAGTTGTGGCCCTCTCTCCATGTTGGTGTGACAGTCACAATTATTATTGCAAGAGAAAGGGTAGAAAAGGGGGATGTTACAATAGTGGATTCTATACTGACCAAAGAATAATGAAAGACAAATTAGATTAAATGTGCATATCTTTGGTCAAAACCTTTGAAACAACTGCAAAATTTTCAAATGAAGATATTTAAAAATGGCTAGTAAATTATATCATCAAGAATGATGATTAAGAAAATATGACACATTAGCTAAGTTTAGAATTAAATGAAGTTGAAGACAATTTTTTCTAATATCTATGTCATGCATGAAGTAACGGTAGCATTGTTGCGAGACTTCGTGGAAAAGTGGTTAAAAGTTACCATACAAAAGATAGTTGAGGGCCAATTTTTCTCAACAACATCACAAAGAGAGTTGGAGAGTTTATGTTTTATTTTAAAGGTACAACATTAAATAGAAACTTCATCGAGTGAAGGAAAGGGAAGAAAGACTTTGTTTCTAGCATTGTAAGTAATAGTCCCCTTAATGGATTTTTCCCACACTTTCAATTGGCATTCTTTTACCTTTTTGTTTCAAAGACACTTTAAACATGAAGGTTTATTATGATTGTCTTCTCTTTTTCTTTCTAGGTCTTTTCATTAACATTGTCCATAAGAGCCTCATCCTAGTCCATTTGGACGAAACATTTTCATTTCCTAAATATTTATAAACTTATTATTATTATATATTGGAGGTTCCATAAAGAACTCTCAAGAACTCATAGATATTGGCCTCAAGACATTGATTTAAAGCATGAGATATCTAGTGTATGTTTCCTTTTGATCATATAGATATCAATGAAAATATCATGTTAAGTTTTTGTGAAAGTGATATGTTTTCTTTCAAATTATTCAATGTTATGGTGTGTTTTATTTACTACTATACTAGGAACAAACATCATGGTTTCACTTTACTAATTTATTTATAAACTTACATTATAAATATCATTTCATCTTATATACAATCTTTTACTTTATGTATCATTATGAGTTTCTATTTTTCTAGAAAAAGAGTACCACCTCTATAAATCAAAGAAGAGAAGTCTTCCCCTTAAATATTATCTCGTGATGTTAACCTCATCACAACAAAGTACATGCGAGATACATTCACTATATAAAAAAATAGACGATATGTATTTGATGCTATAACTTAGAACATGGGTTTGACATTCATTTATTGTAAAATCCTTGTTTGAATTGATGTTACAATCACTAAAGAGATTGATTTATAATGTATATACAACTTTACTTCAACTACTCAAAACAAAATTTAAGATAGGTTTAATATACATTTGTTTAACCATTTTCCCAAACAAAATTTAATATACATTTATTTAAGTTTTTTTCTTAAAAAACAAATTAATAATTATATTAATCACATTTATAATCTTTAAAAATATGGTATATTAAACTTTTAAAATAATTAAATATAAATATGAAAATATAATTTTTTCATTTTTTCTTTTTTCTTTTAAATATTTTTTTAATAACTTTAAAATACAAATAAGAACTAAAGTGACTTTCAATATCTTATCATGATTCATGCTACTTATTAGAGAAATGTTTTATTTTATATATATATACCATACTTTAATATATTATTTTAAAATTATTTAAAATATTTTTTTCCAAATTTCATGATTCAAATTAACCATAAAAAAAAAATATTATAATTTAATATATTATTTTAAAATTATTTAAAATATTTATTATTTTAATTATATATATTATAAAATTCAAAATTCAAATTTTCATGGTTGAAACCCACCATAGAAAAAACTTTTTTCTTTTAATTATCATATATTCAGATATTTATGAAAATAAAAAATAAAAATAAAAACAAATTAGGATGGTCAACACTTTACGCATTCCCAATATTAATGTTTTTTAAGGCATTGGTATGGAAATAAATCAAATCATGTACTGAACATGACACTGGCGGCAATATTTCTATTTCAGGATGACATGCTTTTTGAATGACATGCTTTTGGATGAGATCTTGATTCTCTTTGGCTATATACCTTTCCACCAAATATATTTCCGGTAACATTCCCCCATTTTATATTATTGATAATACACGACTATATACCTTTCCACCAAACATATTTCCGGTAACATTCCCCCATTTTATATTATTGATAATACCGTGCAAAAGACCAAGAAACCAACACTGAAATCTTGGTTCTCTTGACTAAATACCTTTTTACCGAATTTAATTACGCGTAGTCTAACGAGAGGTGGAGGAGTTGCTTGAAAAGTTACGGAAATTTTGGTTATATTTAAAGAAAAATTGATAAGAATTTTTGTAAATCTAAATTATAGTTGTTAAACTTTAAAATTTTTGGTGTTTTAGATGTTTTTGATGGTGCTGAATCTATTTACACAATCAACAACACGATTCAAATTCTGCCTTTACAAGATTTTTTGAAATTCTTTTGCCCATATTCTGGCCACTTTTGGTGGGCTGGGCAATTCCTCCACCTCCTTAAACGACTCCATTTAATTAAGCGAAATATTTAATATTTCTTTTTTTTCTTTTTCTTTATTATTATAGTAGTTGTCATTGTTGTCGATATTGTATAAGTTATTTAGTTTTTATTTTTTATTTTAATCAAAAATTTATAACGCTTATCCATAGTTTAACATTAGGAATTTAATTTTTATTATCATTTAAATTTATTTATTTGTAAGGTGATTGGTTTAAGTCTTATTATGGATTCTTCACTAACTTCCATTTTATTAGTTATTAATTTTTTGTTTTTAATTTTATTTCTGTTTTATTTTATTTTTTATTTTTTATTTTTCTTATTTATACCATTTTTATTTTCAGGAATTATAATTTTTTTACAATATTTTCAATTTAGGCTGACTTATTATTATATTAAAAACATATTTTAATAAATTTAATTTTATATATATATATATATATATATATATATGTGTGTGTGTGTGTGTGTGTGTATGTATGTATGTATATATGCATGTTAATATAAACAATATTAGTTAATTATATTTTTTAATTTTTGGTGATGGTATTTAATAATACAATATTCTATTAGTTGTTTTAATTTTATGATGAAATCTTTGTCTTTATTATTTTTTTTGTTTAATTAAGTTATATTTAAACTAAGTAGCAGCTACTAGCTACTATGTAACTCTCGTTGATAATAACGTCTAAAATATCAAAAAAATTTCCTATCAAAATAAGTCCATTCCAAAAAACATTAAAATAATAGTACTCTAAAAGCATGGCATTTACAATTTGATTATCCATCTCAATACATCACACTAATAATTTGATAAAAAATTATATTACTTCAGAGTTATACAAGTTAACTAAAAAGGCATTTAAGAATTGTGGAAATATTTTAATTAATAAATAAATAAAATTGTTAAATCTTATTAAGTAAGTTAGTGAATTTTGATTTTTTAAAATGGGATGTTGTTAGTTTTTACTTTAATGGTATCATTTGAATTGGGTTGATTAGTTGTAGAAACCCTCGTGTTATTACATTTATGATTTTTTTTAAATAGAAAACAATCTTTTTCATTGATTGAGAAAGAAAGTACATTACTTTGAAATAAGTGATTGTGACTATCATTAGTATAGATTTATCTTAAGTACGGATCTAATATGAGTTTAGAGGGATCTTAAGTACGGATCTAACAATGTGTTATTTTTCATTGTTTAATAAATTATATTTTTAAATGCTAAATAGAATATGTATAGGGCCAAATAAATGTTCTAACTATAAAACTTAATTTTCCATGTTATATATATATATATATATATATGACATTAAAATATTTTACAGAACATCTACATCTAGACATTTTATCAAGCAAATTAATATATTTTTAAGTATATGTCAATATTAATTCATATTAAAATATTTTATAATAACTCATATTGAATATTTTTTATATAATATTAAAATAATTTTTTAATAATTTTTTTCTATATATAGATATATATGAAGTTTATATGAACATAGATTAGTTAATATAGATCTTCAAATAATTTATTTAAATATTTTTGAAAAATATAAGATTTAAACAGCTTACTCATACATGTTTTTTACCTTTGATTATTTAGAACATATTCATTTTTTAATTATAATGGATATTATTTTTCAATTTAGAACATAATTTAAATTTTAAATTTTATTTAAAAAATAAAAAATAAACAAACATATTTACACATCTCCTCATACTAAATTGTAAAATAAACTTTTAGATTCAATAGAAAAATAAATAAATAAATAAAAAATTACAAATCTCATTTCAAACTTCTACCTTCTGCCTGCCGTTGTGACTATCATTACATAGAAAAAAGCTCAACGTCAATTGCATAATTGGAAAAAGATTTTTAATTAAAATAAAATAAGTAGCGTGTTAATGTTAGAATTTATTTAAATTTTAATTAAAATTGATTATGAAATAAATTTACAAATGTCATTTCAAACTTCTACCTTCTATCGGCCATTGTGGCCATGATTAAATAGAAAAAAGCTCAACGTCAATCGCATAATTGGACAAAGATTTTTAATTAAAATAAAATAAGTAGTGTGTTAATGTTAGAATTTATTTACAATTTTAATTACATTGATTATGAAATACCTTTTCTTAGAGTTGTAATTGCTTTAAAAAGTTTTGAAACAACGAATACTTTGATATCATTGTATCTTTTTTTTCAGAAGAAAAAGCACCATAGATTATATTAAGTCAATATAAAAAACCATGATTGGATACAAAAGGATGACTTGAGCAGCCATATCAAGACATCATTGAGAAAAAGCATATAAGAAGGATGACAAATAGCACAGCATAACATGGAGACTGTGGAGAAAAGGATCAGACCGATATTCAAAACTTCTAGAACTTGATTCTAGATCGAGAAAGACAGTACTCATAAATAAATATACCTATCATCATAATCATGAAAAGAAAACAAAGGCCACAAGACCATAGCCATTTGGAGTCCAAACTTTAGGCATATTTTCTTGGAACAGAGTCAAAAATTGAGCTGATGCGGTGCAAAATGGACTTATAGGGAACCTTGGAATCTCTGAAGATTTTATAACTCCGCCACTTCCATGCGCACCAGATCATAATAACAAGAAGAGGACACCTTGACTCTCTTTGACTACACCACCATTGAAAGGCTGCATGAACAGAAACAAAGACAATATGAGGAAAACCAAAAAGAATGGCAAGATCATACCAGATTTCCTGTGAGGAGTTGCATTGAAAAAACATGTGTAGATTAGTCTCCTCATCTGATTCGCACATCGAACACCTGCTAGGACCATGCCAGCTTCTCTTCCTCAAGTTGTCCCATGACAGATTCTTATTATTGAACACCATCCATGCAAAAAAAATCATTCTAGGAGGGCAACCCGATTTCCATAGAACCATCGGAAAATTTGAGACTGAGTTCAAAGCCTTTGAGTAGATAATATCAGAGTAGATATCTTTAACTCGGACTGGCACAATAGCATTTGACATGGACCAGATTAGGTGGTCATATAGCCCTCCACGATGAAACCCGCTTGCTTGCAAAGAAGCTTTGACCGCATTCCATGTAGAAGAGAGTTCGGCAGGCAGACCAATGTCATCAGCTTCCTTCCATATAGGGATAAGGCCAGACCAATCAGAGATGAGTTTATCCCAAGTGAAAGCACCAATTCTGTGCAGGAAAAACAAGATATTTTCTGGAAAATAGAAGTTACGACTACATGCAATGGGATCAAGACCAATTATGAGCCTGTTTCCAGAGTGAATCCTCCATCTCAGATTTGACAAAAAGTATTTCTCAACTTTCCTGAAGCTAAGTCAAATGGCCGACCCTTTTTTGGTTCTAATTGCGCCATTTCTGTACCAAAATTCCAGGCATTTGCCTTTTAAATATTTTTGTTTTATAGTCTCGCTCCATGGTCCGTCCCCAAAAATCCCTCTCCAGAGCGATTTACACAAAAGGGCCTTGCCAAAAATCCTCAAGTCCTTTAATCCCCATCCACCCAGACGCTTTGGCAATGAAATTCTGTCCATTTTAGATAGGTGAAACTTCCTCTGTTCAGAAATTCCACCCCAAATAAAGTTTGCCGTAATCTTGGTCATCTTTTGGATAATACTTGCCGGAAGGAAGAATAGATGAGCCCAGAAAACCGCCATCTGCAATAAAACAGCTTGAGAAAGTATAACCATGCCTGCCAAGGATAGACTCCTATGTTCTCAAACAGATATTTTTTTATAAAGTCTTTCTGTCAACCATAGTCAGTCGTTTTTGGAGTAGCCCTTTGCTTTAAGATGAAAGCCCAAGTATTTAAGGCCTTGCTTGAGCGATTTGGATTCTATATCGAAAAGCTTAGAAATCCAATTCACCATCTCCATGTCGACATCATTGTGATATAGCAGAGATTTTGCTTTGTTTATAAAGAGCCCGGAGGCTCTTTGAAATCTGTCTAGAATATCTTTTAAACAAATCCACGTTGATCTGCAAAGCATTGCAAATAAGAGAACATCATCAACAAAGAGGTTGTGTGAGATAAAGATGTGCCTGCAAATCTTTATGGGTCTGCATCTATCTTCAGCCACTGCTTTGTTGATGTGGATACTTAGAGAATTCATGGCCAAGATAAACAAGAGAGGCAAAAGGGGACATCCCTGTCGCAGGCCTCTCTCAGCTTGAAAAAAATGAGAGGGAAACCCGTTGACAATGACCGCATAGTTCACATTCTCAATACATGCCATTATCCATCGAATGTTTTTGGACTTCAGGCCAATCTTTGCTAGTAGACATTCAATAAATCCCCAATCTAAGCAGTCGTATGCCTTCTGCAGATCTATTTTCATAATGGCCGCTGGTGTTTATTGAGAAAACATAGAGAAGAGGCATTCCTGTGTATTAGCTACAACATCCAGAATGTTTCGGCCTTTCAGAAAAGCATGTTGATCCTTTGATAAAAAGGAAGCCATTGTTCCTTTAATTCTTTCAGCAATAATCTTCGTGATAATCTTGAAGGATATATTGCATAGAGATATCGGTCTGTAATCATTAAACGATTCTGGCTCCTCTTTTTTTGGAATTAGGGCAATCAGAGTGGAAGTAGTAATATGGTGAATATTGCCAGACATCCTCGACGCCTCCACCATCCTTAGGAGATCATGCTTAATGAGGTCAAAGAAGTGGGTGAGGAATTCAATTGTCCAGCCATCCGACCCAGGGCTCTTATCTTTCTTAAAAGACTTCAAAATTCCAAGAAGCTCATCTTCTGAAACTGGCTGAAACAGGGCCTCATTTTTATCTTCATCAAACATTTGAGGGACCAGTTCAATACCCCATAGTATATCCCGAAAAGCTACATTATTCCTTCTGCTGAATTGATTCTTGAAATAATTTACAGCCTCCTTAGTGATGTCTTGTTGAGTTACAAAAGAGTCACCATTATCATTCCTTATCTTCCATATGGAATTTTTGTCACGTCTGGCACTTGCATAATTATGAAAAAAAATCGTATTCTTGTCCCCTTATTGAAGCCATGTTGCCCTGCTTTTAAGCCTCCAAAAGGATTCCTCTTGCTTTAATAACTCAAATTTTTTCCTTTCAAGCTCTCAAATGCTACATTTCATGGAGAAAGAGAATGTGTTAGCACTTGCCTCTTTCAAGATGTTGTCCAGTTCCTGTTGAATAGACTGCAAATCCTTTTTATCTTTTTCCTTTTTTTCAACTTCCCACTTCTTCACAAACTTCCTCATAGCAGCCATCTTATCTCTAAAAGTGAGGAACGAGGGGAGCATTGCTTTTGCTGACATCTCTTTCCATGTGTTTGAGATAAGTTCATTAAAGGCTGGGTCCTGTAAGAGAGTTCTATTGAATTTGAATGGATATCCCTTTTTGATACCTTTCTTCGACCAAGATAACAGAATTGGTCTATGATCGGACACTAGTACATTCTCCACTGATGAATGAGGCATTCCCATCTTATCTATAATGCTAACATGCACTAGGAAGCGGTCAATCCTTTTCGCAATAAAAGCCTTATCGGTTCTGCCATTCATCCATGTCGGCTTCATTTCCACGGGGGCGATATCCACCAAGTTTTTATTTAGAAGCTCAAGCTTAATGCTATCTGCAAGAGAGTCCTTTTTCTTACAATGTCCCCAGCATTCATCAGAGCTCAATGTAACGTTTAAGTCACCTGCAATTATCAAGTGTTCAATATCAAACATGTCTGAGGTGAAAAATTTTCCCCAGAAAGGAGCTCTGTTTTTATAAGGCGCATAAATATTTAGAATGTTTATAGGAAAATCTTTGCCCCTGATGGAAGCGGAAATGATGATCCCTGCAAAACACTTGTATGCTTTAGCCCTGATTCGCATAGGATCCCATAGAGTTGCTAAACCTCCTGACAGCCCTTTAGCCTCTGTGGCTACCATATACCATGATGGTAGCATCTTCCTAAAGTAGGAGATGGATGCCTCACAACTGTGCATTGTTTCTTGGATTAGAATTATTCCCGGTCTGGAAGAGTAAAAAAAGTTTTTCAGCGTTAGGAATTTGGGGTCAACGCCAAGGCCCCTGATATTCATGGAGATAATAAGAGTCATTTGGAAGATTCACCAGCCGCATTTGCTCTAAGAGGCTGTGGATCCGGCATGCCATAAATAGGAACTTCAATCAAAGAGAGGTTCCTGACCCCACTTTCGGTGACAGTAGTTCTTCCTCTAAAATGCCTGCTACCCCCTCGAGTCTTTTTCCTTACAGTTATGTTTTTAGCCGAGTCCGGGCTTATGAGAGGCGAGGCCTGGTTCCTGGGTTTATGGATAGTTAAAGGCTCCAGTTCAAGAGACTTCCTGCTTAGAAGGAAATCCAAGTCACTGTCATTCAGATTAATTGGAGATGAAGCAAGGGAATTTACAGGAGTTACAGACAGGCATGGGTCCTTTCCTTTTATTTGGGATAAGAGATTTTTGTCAGGAGTTGGAGAGGAAGATGAAATAGGGATGGGGATTGATCCAAAGGAGAAGTCCTTTACCATCATGGGAGTAGGGGAAGGAACAACTTCATCATCTCTTGGTTCCGGAATGGAAGGGCAATGGAAAGCCGAAGGACTGTTTAACAATTGACCATCGATATTAACAGGGCTGCCAGGTCTCGTTCCTGAAAACAGAGGGGGGTCCTGTGATGAGACCCGGGGATAGTTAGGTGATCTGGGAAGTTGGTCTTCCAGAATCTCTGTAGAAGATAGGCTGGCCATGGAGAACCGTCTTCTCTCCTTTTGTTGAAGGAGCCTGTTTTTGAGGCGCTTATGCTGATGACAATTTTTAATCAAGTGGCCTGTTTTATGGCACGCAACGCACCTGAATGGAATGCCCCAGAAGTCCAGTCTTTGCTTAATTAACTGATCCCTCCAGGCTATCTCGATGTGTTCTGGATAGCCCCCCCTGTAGGATTTTTCTATGAGAATCCATGCAATCCTCTTATCCTTTTCACCCAAACACCAAGGATCTACATAGACAAATCTGCCAATAGAATTTCCTATCTCCTCAAGGGTTTCCTTAGACCACAGCTCTAAGGGAAGATTAGGAAGTTTTACCCAAATGAGGTTATTAGAGGGCGTGTTTTTCAACGGATCATACCCAATATACCACCTGTAAAGAGCGAGGAAGCTTCTTCTAAACACCCATGGCCCTTTAAGAATAGCTTCAGCATCTCCGGCAGCAAGAAAGTGAAAACAATACCATTCTTTCATAAGGTTTGATATAACAGGAGTGTATCCTATTACAGGCTTCCAATGGATGGGAATCCATTTTCTCATATCAGCATCATTCATCTCGGGGAAATGCCATCTACCTATAAGGGCGAGGTTCTGGAGGCTTTCAATCCTTTCTGTGAGATGGACACTATCGAGCTTGATTGCAGAAGGCGGAGCAGTTATTTTGACAGGGTTTTGCGACTTATTATAGCGATCACGCGGAGCCTGTATCTTCTGTTCCGCATTGACAACTCTACGGGATAAATGATGTTTCCTTTCACCATCTTGACGGGACGGTTTTACAGCCACCTCATCCAAGGTATCTTGCCATCCACCGTGCACCGTGGCATTCTCCCATGCCCTCTCAGCCTCCATGGTGGCCCTAATGAGAGCCTCGGTGGCAGGAGCGTCGGACCCACCCTCCATACGCCTCCAAAAAATCTTTCCTTGGGCTCAGCAAGATTTTGGTCAGATTACCAAAGCATGAGAGTACATAAGCATAAAAGTTCTCTGGCTTATGACGTAGGGATGACCACTGTTAAAATAAATACCTAGAGAAAATAGGTAATGGGAGGGAGTTGTTATGACACCACAGTAGGATTATAGAAAATTCGAGAGGATTTGAAGGACAGTAAAAGTACGCCCTCGGAATTAAATGCATGTACTTACTCAGGTAAGATCAGCTGAAAAGCCCCGGATGCGGGTGTTAGCACGCCTGGCAGGGAAAGGCCACATGCCAAGCATGTGCCGCCTCATGTTCATTTAAGGAATTCATCGCCTCCTGCCGCCGAGGAATGAAGAACAGAGACGCGAGCTCAGTGCATTCATTGCAACCTAAGGTGAATCGCTGTGGTAGCAGAGAGCAGTTATGGAGGGCAATTATCGAGAGAATTTTGAAAGGTTTAAGATGGGCAAAGGATTGTTGCAGGTCCATTCGCGAGGTAAGGTTCACGCAGTGCAGATTCTTGTGGGCAATCTTCTCCTACAGGCTTCCGCTCCTGTTGCTGCAAACGGCCATCAAGAAGCTAAGGGACATCTCAAGTTCGAATTCCCTGTGGGCTGCGGTTTATGTGCCATTGAGCTTCGTCCCAGATCTGCTGGGAGGGGTCTCAATTGCGTGGGAGGGCGATTCAAGCAGGGTTAATCTTCATCTGACGCTCTGCTCCACGCCACCAGCATCTCAGCAAATATGGTCAGACCAAGGCAAAGGTTACTCAGTCGGAGAGGCACCGCTCGTGGAGGTTCTTCGCGCCACCCCGCAGTGGAATCCCACCATCACTGTTGTTGTTGTTTCTGCTACAGAAGAGCAGGGGCCACCCCCATTCAGGTTAGTCAATTTATGGATACAGGCAGTCCCAGAGCTGGACCGCCCTCTCTGCCAGCGTTTGGGACTGCCATTTTCACCCTTGGCAGCATTAATGCACACGTCTCGGTCCTATTCATGGAGGACTCTCAGAGAGATGAAGGCGGTTTGGGCAGTATGGCGGCGCACCCAAATGAGCAGCCGGAAATTGTTGAAGAAGAACCAAAGGGAGTACCTGAGCAGACCCCCATCCAACCTCAGGAGAAGGAGGCATCGACCTCCAAGAAAGCCACAGCGGAAGAATGGGAAGGCTTCCCGGAAGGCCACGGGTGGTGTAGAATTATCGAGGAGAAGCCAGAGGATTAGCATCCTGCGGCACGCTCCGTCATCCTCCTCTTTTGCTCAGGTCCGATATAAGTCTCTAGTCTCCGTCTGCGTTTGGTATAGGCCGAGTGTTTCTGTCTGGGTCTCTCTAGTTCATATTTATGTTTATGTATGCCATAGTCCTGCTTGCAGGACTCGTAATTATGCTGTCAAAGGTCCTCTGTCGCCCCTGCGAGGGAAAAATCTCTGTTTCTGTTTTGAAGCCCCTGCGCGGGCTGTTCTTGCATGGTCTGATTACAATTTTGTATGTGTCATGGGTTTGAAGAGGTTTTGTCTAGTAATGCTGCCCCTGTGAGGGCTAAAACTAAGTTGCAAACTGCTAACCCAAAGAGCCACAGTCGGCCTTGGGCAACTTGACTTTCTGATTGTAATGTTTTCCTGTACATAATTTAATAGAATAGTATAGCTTTAACGAGAAAAAAGATCAGCTGAAAAGTTCAGAAACTAAACTTTAGGATGCCATCAGCTGGCCGCCATTTAGACCACAAATGGATATTCCAAGGAATTGGCAGATTTTCAAGGACATGTCAGGGCGAAAAAGGATAATCTTCCAATCCCAATACCGATTTGAATTTTCATGGAAAAACCGTCCATCGAAAAACGAAAATTTCCGGCACTGTAGGGAGGAAGACTATTCCGCATCAGGAAGCTATGAGGATTCGAAGCCGAGACTTCTGTGAGGCCGGACTAGAGAGATGGAGATTCATTACATGCAATGCAGCAGCAGTAAATCTCAAAAATACACCACCATTCGCCTATCCTAAACCTAACATCTTTACACGGCTTGTAGAGTACTATGATCTTCCTGAATTTTTGGAGAATATCCTTTAACATCTTGACAAAAAGCTCCAAAGGAAATGTAAACCAGAAAGGACATTCATGAAATATAGGTACCTATACTCAGTTAACCAGATAGAGAGTCTACATACTAGATGTTACCCATCATGAGGAAACACAGCTAAGTCACCAGGTGCATTGAAATGGAGCATTTAAACAAAATTGGATACAGAAACAAACAAAGAAGGATAGCAATGTACTGACCTTTACGACGAGCGACCACCACGAGCGAGAGCGCCAGAGACCTCGTGTGTCTAAGCATCAGCAAGTAAGATTTTAACAACACCAGACTATCAGCGAGCGAAGGATATCTGAGCTCGTCATCGTTTTGCAGAGGGGAGATAATTCAAAACTAAAGCGATAGAACAGTCGGACATGAGCCTCCCCGTCCCAGGCTAGGAGAGGGACGATAGGCCGGATGGCCAAAACCGCTCACGAATGAAGGAGAGGATGTTTTATAAGATTTCAGCACGGATGAAACTTGAGCATGTAAACAGCCATGTGTCCAGCCCACAATTCGCATGCATGCATGTTCCTCGGCCTGTGATAGATAGCGCTTAACGTAACGTGAAATATAGATGCAGTAACCTCATGCGTAGACTTGGAATAGCCATGGCTGGATGGTGGGCTCTGGTTCGTCCCGCATCTCACGCTGCAACTACCTGTAGGCAAACCCTCCTGGTGTTGAGAGCTGGTTGGTCCCGGAGAAGGCGCTCTCACCGCTGTGCGTTGCCCCTTGATATCATTGTATCTTTACCAAATAGGTTTTTCAGAAGAAAAAGCACCATAGATTATATTAAGTCAATATAAAAAACCATGATTGGATACAAAGTATCTTTACCCAATAGTTGTGATTCTTAAGTTTCACCGATGAATATTTACATGAAATATTTGCTGTTTGTAAATTATTTTTCCGTAGTATTAATTTATTGGAGATTTAGCAAAAAGTTAATCTATAAATTAATGAGTTATAGGATTAATATTTGGTTTGATATATTTTATGTAATTAATTTGTGTATCATTATGTGTGGTTTAAGATTTTATTATAAATTATTGTATTTTTAATTTTTTCCGTAGTATTAATTTATTGGAGATTTAGCAAAAAGTTAATCTATAAATTAATGAGTTATAGGATTAATATTTGGTTTGATATATTTTATGTAATTAATTTGAGTAAATATACTTATCACTATGTGTGGTTTAAGATTTTATTATAAATTATTATATTTTTAATTATATGAGTTTGTATTGATATATATTAATATATATAATATATAGTTGGTTGGTTTTGCATTTTTTTTTTTTTTTTTTTTTTTTTTCAAAAGGTGGAAAAACCTATCAAACTCAGTTTGTCAAACCAACAGTGAGGACAGCCATCTCTGGCTGCTATCCGCGAATGTCAGTTTGCATTATTATGTTAGAGGTGTTCTTTAGTTTAATATAAATAAATAAATATATATATATATTGTAAAAATTATATTATGTTAACATTTTAGCTCAAATTACATAAATATAATATATATATATATATATATAAACCAAATATTATTATTATTATTATTACTAAATCAGCTTGAATTTATTTTAATTTCCGATTTATCAAGTGTTTAGAGAGATCAAATTTCTTTTTGTGTAAACTTTTTCTCACGTTTGAAATTTGCACTCAAAAAAGAGGTTTACTGTTTGATAGATTTGATATCTCCCAACACATAATAGATCCAAAATAAAAATGAATCTAGACTAATTTCTTAAATGTTTATTCATATAAATAAATTAATGATATTATATTAAATTGATTATTTTATGAGGTTAATAATATTTTTCCAATTTACATAACAATTTATGCATGGCAAAAGATTAAAAATTCTGTGCTGATTAAAAAAAAGGAATGCAATTTGTGAGTGAGTGAGAAACCATCCTTTGAACTATTAAGGAAAGTGAAATCCGTCATTTGAAATGAAAATTTAAGGTCTTGGGGGTCTTAATAAAATAGTCTTAATACTAAAACTGTTTTCTTCAAAACCCTGGATAGCTAACCATTCAAATAATTATTGGAAGAGGCTTGGTCTCATTCCTTTTATTGATTTCAGTTTGAAATTAAGGCTAGAAAAATCCTCTCCATGTCTTGCATGCAGTCATAAAGATAACAAAGAGGTATTAGGTTAGAAGGAATTTGAGGTTTCCATCGCAAATATAAAACCTTCATGGTTGACAACTTGCCGTGATGGTGGCACTCTTTTAATGGCGTGAAACGAGTTTAATGTTGTAGATATTAAAAACTCTCACCTATGAGGAAAAGTTTTGTGTGCCTACGACATGTCGCATGGGTATATTGTTTAAAGGAATTAGAGAGTGGAGTTTTTTTTTTTAATAAGTTGAATTTATGTTAGGGTTAGTTTTAATGTGGGATAAAAGAATAATTTATCAATATGCAGTGTAATAATTATAGCATTTTATGATTGTGTGAATTATGGACATTTGTAAATTTATGTGACACATCTAAAGCTCTAAACGGAAGGCTTGTGAAAGGTTGTTGTGTGCCTTTTGAGGGCATATTGTGTCTTTGTTTGGTTTTCTTATGGCGTGTCGTGAGTGGACCCATATTAATCTTTCTTAATTTTCATGACTATCGCTTGACCACGAATTGGTTTGTGTTGACAGGAAATGAAGTTGTGGAGTGGGCAACCTAGGTCAAGGACAACGTCATACTATCCCTTTCCTCATAGAATTGTTGGAGAGAACAAAAGTTGTGGACCAAAAAGGCTAGCGATGCAAAGGAAGAGATAATTTTTGCAATGAGAGAATTGGTGAGCAAGATCATTCAAGAGTCTAAGAGTGGTTGAAGAAGTGAAGTGAACAAGCAAGGTAGTGGCGAACATGTGGAGGAAGAAGAAGCAACCTTGCAAAGAAAAGAAAGGAAGCACCTTGACTAAAGAAACAACTGAATGGAAATGGAGTATTAGAGAGCTAGTGCTTAGAAGTCGAGGGTGATATTCCATGTATCACTTGTATGAAGGCCATTGGATAATGTGTTTAAGCATAGATGAGCAATGGAGAACTTGGTGGAGGAACTGGATCACTGTGGTGCTTGTTCTGAGGTTGATAAACCACCTAGTTCTTGTTTCCCGAATGATAGACCATTAGGACAATGTAATCTAAGTCACTTTGGTGTTTGTCGTGAGGTTGATAAACCACCTAGACAATGGACTAGGGACCCCTAAGGTTCTTGCCATGAATGGGCGGCTAATAAACCACCAAAAGCATTTGATTTCACCTCTTAGAAATGAGATATAACCCATTTGACCTTGGCTGAAGCGCTATGTTTCAACCAGAAAGAAAGTGAGTCATTATGGTGCTTATTACAGAAGAGTGGTTGATAAACCACCTGGACACTAGAATCCTTCTCCTAGTTATGTGACTAAGCCTTGAGTGTGAATCTCCCTAAATATGCATCCCCTCAAACTTTGGATCTAACTCGGGGGTGGTTAGTTGCAAGAAAGATTATAGTGTGGCTAGCCTAAGGTTGGGTGGAGAGTTGAAGTCCCTTTTTAAGTTTTTAACCATCTTTAAACACATAGATAAGTGTAAATTTCTTATGTATATTTTCTTAAGGATGGTGATGAAACTTGTTATGTTGTGAATAGTGGAAGATAATGTGTGTTTGTACAAGTAAATGAATGCCTGAGCAATGAAGCTCACTGTTATGTTCATGATTAGAATGATATATTGTATGCTCATTAATTTCAAGGTATGCATGGATTTACATACATGGTGAAAGGAAAATTATGTGTTTGTGTTCAATCAGTGTCAGGTATGATGCCTTGGGTTATAAGTCACTTTATCACTTAGGAGGCTAGGCACAAATAAATCACCTTTTTTCTTTATAAACCCATACTAGACTATTTTATTTCATATATTTTTACACTGATAGGACCAGCAGGTAGTGGGAGGGTGTACCTTCATTGTTATGTCAGCAAGGCAGACATCGAGCGGGCACCGGTGGAACCATGCCTTGGTGAAATGTGTCGTATGGATAGACACTAGTTGGCCATCGTCTTAGTGGGTAAGTCTAAGGAACAAGTGGGGGTCAATGCACTTGGAATAATGTTGATTGATAGCAAGCAAAAAGGTCTAAGTGCGGCTTGGGTGGAATTTGGATCCACAAAACATTAGCCACCACTCATTGCTCCCCGAGGTGATCACTGCATAACATAACGCATGTGAGCATGTTGGTGGAGGTTAGCTGACTTGAGCCATGGTTCCACCGTGGAACCTTATCATTTCTTATCGTCCACCACCTACTTCTCCTTATTTAACATTGAACATCGTGGGCAGTGATAGCCTCAAGTAGGAAGACGTGGACTTGACCTATGGAACCCACCAAAATGATCTATCAAATTTATGTGGAGGCCACATGGGTACCACATGGCCAACATGTTGACATGACCTCTTTTAGTAGGTTGAAACTTTAATTGAATGTAACTCTTGGTTCAGAGATCATATCAAGGTAAAATTTGTATTGTCAGAAATTTCTCGATGAGTTGAACGAAATGGTGATATAAAAATATAACTCTAACTAATTTGTAAAAATGAGGTTTTTTCAAACTCCATATTCATACCAGACCATGGGGATTGGATTAAACAATAAGTAACACCTTTCTTAGCCCAAGAATCTTTAAGGGGATGGGAGGGTGGTGGTTACAAAGTGGTATCAAAGCATTGGTTCAAGCATTGAGCCTTGAGGACCAGAAATACACCATCTGAATGAATGGGAGCTCTCAGGATAAAAAGTGGTATCATAGCATTGGCTCAAACACCAGACTCGGAGGTTAGAAATACACCATCTAAACAAATGGGAGCCTAATACATAGTAGTATTAATGTGCCCAGGTTCAACACTTTGAGTAGATGGGTCTTGAAAGAGAAAATTTAGAAGCCCCATCACCAAGTGATGGTGAAGCTAAGGTTCAACATTGGGCCCCTGGGGAATAAAGGTAGAAGCTTTGTTAAAGAGTTACACATTGAATCATAATGGAGTAAGGGATTCAACACTAAACCCAAAGAGGCTCACACATACACAAGCTAAAACATTTGACCTGATGGTTTATTTGCTACATATATACATGTGTAGTAATGATGAACTTACAGTTAATATGACTACTAGTTTAATATGTTAATGACATATAATTTTGATTTTAACCTGCATACTAACATGGGATTTGAATTTTCAACTAGTTTCATATCAACATGCTTATTACGGATATGCCAAAGCAATGAGTAAATTTAGTTGATTTATGTTTAATTTGGCTAATAATCATGTGTGAGCAATAGCATGGAGAGAGAGAGAAAACACAAATTTACAATCAAGGAACAAAGAAATGAGTAGAAGAATGGTAGAATACAACATGCCCAGATCCTATCATCATCAAGAAGAGGAATCAAAGGGAAAGAGGTCAGAGAAAAATTCCCTTGACTGGATGGAGACCCTCGGGAGTTTGGGATTTCAATTGAGAAGTTTCAAAGCATACAATGAGAATTTTTTCTGGGCACAAGAGAGAAAATTAAAGGTGAATGCAGTGATCTTGCAAAGTTGATTCAATTCTAAAAAGTTATAAGCAACATGAGCTTGGTGTCAGCTATCTAAGCAGGCACAATGATTTGAAAATAGAAGAACACTCCTCCTATCAGAAACCATTCATCCTCTAACACTTTGCAAGTTAACAAAATGGGCCTTTAAAGGTAAAATCAGTTTCACAACCTCTCCAAGTTAGTGAGTAAAGTTTTCACATGTACTTAAAATATAAACAAACTCACATGCATCTCAAGACAATAAACATGAAGAGAAGAAACCAACATTTGATGACGGTGTTCACCCCTCCTAGGCTACATCTCTGGCCTTCTCCAATAGCTAGACCACTATATTGATTTCAACAGAAAATGAGTACATACAACTTGTTGACAATAAAGTGTCTTGTTTATCCTACAAAGAATTCTCACTCAAAAATATGACTCCCTACAACAAGTCGTAAAAATGTCAACATAAAAAGGACTCTCACAAAATAGGTCTTTGTACTCCACCTAAAATGAAAAGCATAAACATATAAATTCTACAAAATGAAGAGTTAAAAAAGGCTTCTCTCCACAACACATTGAGAAAAGACTGAAAAGAGTTGCTCTACAGAAGTAACAACTACTGCAAATGAAACTAGAAGGCTAGAAAACCTTTAACTAGGTTCTTTCCATGCTCAAATATGCCTCCATACTGCTTCAAATTTGTCTCTGCCTCTAGCACTAAAAGACTTGATTCTGCTAAAAGTCCATCATAAAGTGCTCAAATCAGAAAATCGAGACTGCCATTGAGTCCCACACACTCAAAAACCCTCATCTAGGCTCTTATTGAGCTCAAAAAGGTTAAAAATTGAGAAATATATGCTTCTCCAAGCCAAGCTCTATTATCTGTCCTACAAATTGGCAAAACATGCTAACTACATGATGATTTCGCCCTTTACACAGTGCGTCCATCGACAATTTCACCTGGGACCAATGTTATTCCCGCCACAAAAAGTGCAATTTGTTGCCTCGTTAAATTGCACCATAAACCCTATGTGCTAGATCAGGGTCACATGGAGGTGCATGTGGTCGGGGGCTAGGGGAAATTGCCTGCTCCCGCTAGTTTAGCACTCCGCAACTTCGAGATATGGTCATATTTTTGTCAATATGGTGGCCAATAAGGCTGAGGGCCAGGGCTAACCACCTACCCCCGTCAGCTAAGCCCTCGCCTTGCCCATTGTTGGTCATAACGGTTGTCGAGAACTGAGGGTCGAGGCTTATCCTTCGCGCCCCCTTTGTTGGCTCCTTCGCCCGGTCGTATGGTAGTTAATGTGGTCGAGGGCTAGGGCCAAGTGTCCAACACATGGGGGCTTCACTAGGGGAGCAATATCATACCACGTGGGTTCATATTGGGGGATATATATTGAGGAAAATGTGACATAATATATTGGGGGATATATAGGGAGTAAAGGGTTTTTATATTGGTAGGTATAAAAAATGAAGCTCAAAGTTAATGAAAAAAATAAATGGGTATAAAAAATGTTAATGAAAAAATGGATACCTACAATATCTAATGGGAGTAGGGGTATTTTTAAATTGGGAAGGTGTATTGGGTTCGTATTGGTAGGGGGTTAATTAATGTGGCTTTTAGGGGTATTTTCCAATATGTAGTCAAATTAAGGGTATTGTTTAATATGCCACGAATGCACGTGATAGGTCAGAGGTTCATTGAGTGAAGACCCCGTGGTCCAACCCCACTCCCTTCTACCATGCATCATGGACATATGACGTAACGTGACCTCGGGTCGGGGCTAACTGTTGGACCCCTCCTCCCAAACCATAAACCATATGACATTAAATATAACCACGACCCTATATGGGTTAAGAACCAACACGGTGGTGTGATGGTAGGGCAATGAGTTGGTACATGGTAGGTCGAGGGGACAAACACCACCTAGGCCTTCGGGCCCTATAAAAATTTTAGCCAATCACGAGGCGCCACGTGGCGCCTTCCAATTGGGCCACATGGCAACCTCTGATTGGGCCACCTCAAGCTACATGAACCAACCAAAATGTGCCAAATGCAACTTGTACAACGATGCCACATGTCAATACCTAATTGTTCCACCGCCGACCATATCCTGCAAAGTCAATTGATGGCGTTAGCTATATGGACTACCCAATCAGTAGCCCAGTCAATCTTGTTGTTGACTTTTTAGTTGTTGGTCAAAAAATTCATAATGCCATAACTTCTTCATACAACATCAGATTGAGGTGATTCAAGTGTTTTTGGAATTAGGACGATGAACATTATGACTTGATGCTAGTTTCAAGAGATTTCAAGCACTTTCATTTTTTAGCCTATTTTTGATCTTTGGATCATACCTCCCCACTAGGAACCTTTGGACCTCCAAAATTTTATCTTGAATTAATAAATAAGTGAGGAAAGGTACTCCACCTTGTTGCTGCGGGAAGTCCTTATCTTCATGACAAGAATTGTGGCTTGCTGCAATTCTTCTAAACATGCAGCAACAAAAACTTCGATGGATGGAATCTGAATATTCTCTCCAAACCATATTTCTCAGTCTCAAACAAACTTCACCTTGAAGTCCCTCCTTGTCGAACCCAAACTTGACTTTCCACCTTAAAATCATAAGCAACTCAATGCTTTCCATACACTAATTTCTACTTTGCATTGTTGTCTTCAAGTTGCACTTGTACTCTTATATTCATTGATTGCATTTGTTCAATGACATGCTTAAGTTTTTCCACATAATCATGGTCATCTTCTTCACAATATTTACGAAAGCTTAAATTCACAAAAAAACTTCATATCGAAACACTTGTATAAGTGAGTGCTTGACACAACTATAGACATACTAGATGAAATACAAATGCTCATCCCAAAAGTCCCCAAGACTTGTCATCAAGCCGAAATAGCATAACATGACAAAGAAGACACACTTGTTGCAGATAAGTGATTGTACATTATTTCACTTTACAATACACCAAAACGGGAATATACAACAAGTAATTACAATTTTACAAAGAAAGAAAACTACACAAAATAGTCTACCCATTCTTTGCCTATCCCAAGCTTATGGGTTCTCTTTTTGCACCTGCTCTAATTCGAAGGCTACTTTAGGAACTAAATAAATTTCCACTTTCCCACCTATCGCCTTCCTTACAAGGGAGCACATGACCTATTTTTCCTTCTTGGGACGAAGTTCCTAATGAAATTTCGAACACTTTTCAATCTAATGCCCAATCATGCTACAATGGGTACAAAAATTCTTTCGATTTCCCATCGACAAGGAAGTCTTCATAAGAGGGAGATATTCCTCATGTTTTGTCCCAAGGATTTAATCCATTCTTTTGACCATCGCCTTACGTTTCCACAATCAACTCTGCATCACAAAATGTGCAAGGAAACTTTTCTCATAAATAATCAAAATCACCAACATTTCTAAAATCCCCATGACACTTATACCTATCCTTTGGGTTGTGACTTTGACTATGAGGACTAGACTTTGCATGTCCCTTGGAACATTCATATTTCTTTGAAAACAATTTTCCTTCATCACTACCATCATGGTGTGACATATCATCACTCGATGATTTATGTGCCTCAATAATTTTAGAACACTCTCCAATTTATCCATGACCATAACCCAATCCTTCATATCGTGGCAATTCTTTCACCTCAATAGGATTAGTGATACCTTGGCCATTGATTCTGAGGCCTCTTCCTTTATAACCCATCTAAGTTAAAATCTTCATATCGATACCTTTGGTATGCTATTCAAAGGCTGCAAAAGATGTATGGTCAACAGTACATGAATGAGTAGAACTAGAAATCCTAATTACCTTGTTTGGCATCTCACCCATCTTTTCTATTTCATATGTTGATGGCAAAGTGGGTGATGAATCAAGCCAACCACTTTTACCAACTGGTACATAAGGAGAATCTTTCAGATGCTGAAAAAACTCACAAGCATCATTCTCAACATAGGGTCCATATCTTGTGTACGGACCATGTCCACAAATTGGCTTCATCTTAGATGGATTCTTTACTGTTTTCAGGATGGCACTCACACCAGTGTGTTCTTACACTACATGCTGCAATTATAGGTGCATTTTCCTTTTCTCGTCCTCTACAATTTCAAGCAATCTCTTCAGCTGAACATTCTCCATTCGAAGAGATAGATTAATATCCTCAAACTCTTGGAGTGTTTCACGCTTAAGTTTCTTGCCCATATTTGCAACTTGGTTAGAACTAGCTCTGATACCACCTGATCTGAAAATGGGATAACACACCTCCTATCAAAAAACGATCATCCTCTAACACTTTTCAAGTTAATAAAATGGGTCTTTAAAGGTAAAATCAGTTTCACAACCTCTTCAAGTTAGTGAGTAAAGTTTTCACATGTACTTAAAAAAGAAACAAATTCACATGCATCTCAAGATGATAAACATGAAGAGAAGAAACCATCATTTGATGACAGAGTTCACCCCTCTTGGGCTACATCTTCGGGCCTTCTCCAATAACTAGACCACTATATTGATTTCAGCAGCAAATGAGTACATACAACTTGTTGACAATAGAGTGGCTTGTTTCTCCTACAAATAATTCTCACTCAGAAAGATGACTCCCTACAACAAGTCATAAAAATGTCAACATAAAAAGGACTCTCACACAATAGGTCCTTGTACTCCACTTGAAATCAAAAGCATAAACATATAACTCCTGCACAATGAAGAGTTAGAAAAGGTTCTCTCCTTAACACATTGAGAAAAGACTGAAAAGAGATGCTCTATAGAAGTAACAGTTGTTGCAGATGAAACTAGAAGGTTGGAAAACCTCTAACTAGGCTCTCTCCATGCTCAAATATGCCTCCATACTGCTTCAAATCTATCTCTGCCTCTAGCACTAAAAGACTTGATTCTAAAAAAAATCATAAAGTGCTCAAATCAGAAAATTTAGGCTTCCATTGAGTACAGGACACTAAAAAACCCCATCTAGGCTCTTCTTGAGCTCAAAAAGGTTAAAAATTGAGCAAGATATGCTTCTCCAGGCCAAGCTCTACTATCTGTCCTACAAATTGGCAAAACATGTTAACTACATGATGATTTCGCCCTTTACAAGGTGCACTAAGCGACAATTTCACCTGGGACCGACGTTATTTCCACTGCAAAAATGAAATTTGTTGCCTCATTCAATTGCGCAATAACCCCATATGCACTGGATCAGGGTCATGTGGAGGCGCATGTGACCGAGGGCTAGGGGAAATTTCCCACTCCCTCTAGTTTAGCCCTCCACTACTTCGGGATAGGGTCATATTTTTGTCAATATAGTGGTTAATAGGGCTAAGGGTCGGGGCTAACCACCCACCCCCGTCGGCTAAGCCCTTGCCTTGTCCACTGTTGGCCATAATGGTTGTCAGGAATTGAGAATCGAGGCTTATCCTTCATGCCCCCTCCGTTGACTCCTTCGCCTAGTTATATGGTAGTTAACGTGGTTGAGGGATAGGGCCAAGTGTCTAGCCCCACTCCCTTCCACCTTGTGTCGTCGACATATGACGTAATGTGACCTGGGGTCGGGGCTAACCGCAGACCCCTCCTCCCAAACCATAAACCATATGAGATTAAATATAGCCACGACCCTATATGGGTTAAGAACCAACACGGTTGTAGAATTTCTCACTGTAGATCACCTAATAATGCAATATACTAAAGCAAAATACTTGATCTACTTCTACAACAAGATTTGCGGAAGCTTAATCGAATATGAGCAAGATCAATAGGACACATATAACTGATAAAGAGAAAGAAATCACACATGAACACAGAAGAATAATCCTGGGGAAAGCCTCAGCCTAAAACCCCAATCTCTGTAATATCATACAAGTGGAAATATAGTCTGGGTTACAAAAAGAATCAGCTTACAAGTTGTCCTGCTCTCTCTGCAATCCCTCTACTACTCATAGACAGTCAAAGGCTTCTCACAAACCTTCTCCTTTGCCCTCCAAGCCTCCTATTTCCTTGCGCAGTTTTTCCTGGGGTCCAGTGCTTCCACTTGTGTGAATTCCCACCTCACACTGCTCACTTGGCTCAGAAATAACTGCACAAACTTGAAGGAGATAATTCCTTCTGCATGGATGAGTTTCCTTTATAGGAAAAATCCTCCAACTGATAGTACACTGTCCCTTCCTCTGATCTCAACTGGGTCTCTGACTGAACTGACATGCATGAGTTATTTATGAGAGAATATTCAGTTATCTGGAGAGCAGCAGTTACATGCATGCAAGCATTAACTAACTGAACTCACAATTAATTCTACAAACTGTTAGAACTAATCTAACTAGACTTGACTCAGTTAACTGAGCCAACTAATTACAACTCAATATTACGACTCATCCTTATCTCTTTAACTAATGGATAAATTCCTCAATCAATGGAGAAATTGTTGCATGTCCTCACATAGACTTCATGTTTGATTTTCCACAACTGATTAACTCATGGTGAATTAATTAATTATTTTACAAACAACTGCTAAGATCAAATTCGAATTTTACTTCTCAATTTTAGTCAAGAGACTGACTAAAATTGGAATCCATCCCGAAATGCTATTTATAGCAATGCTAATTTTAGCACTTCCATTTTTCATTCCTTATTGCTATGTCCAACACTGGTACCCAAACTGCTATTTATAGTAGTGCTATTTTTAGCACTTCTATTTTTAGCATTTCTTGTTGCTATTTTCAACACGCCCTCTCAACAAGAAAGTCCTTCAACTCGAACCCGATCCTGAACCTTTGGAATGTTCTGCATGCAACACTTCTTCCAAGTGTTATTACTTCAGCAACTCTAGAAACAAAAAAACTCCCCACTGACCTTCCCGTTGGGCGAGAAACATCCTATAATGTTGAAGCTCCATCTATCGTTGACAAGTGCTCCCTCTCTGACCTCTGAGCTGTTGCAACACTCCATGCATCTTGCACCATTGCACACGTCTCTGTGCCATCCTGCACTGGTGCAATACTCCTGTGCCTCTCGCATTGCTGCAGCTTGCTAGCTCTACACAGTCTTGGGACTCCTGAACTGTAGCTCTCTCTGCCTCTCCATCCACATCTGTCTCTACCCACTCATCCAGTCCTGCTACTCCTCATCAAAAAGGTTGGGTACCTCAATGATCCTGCCCCTATTCCAGCCTTCTTGGGACTGTCACTCCACATCACCCCACCTCCTACCTGGAGGTATGGATGCATGTGATCCCTCTGCCCACTTGGCTCGAAATTTCCCCTTGTTGGAGGTCTCTGCATGAGTGGATGCCTCCACTCTATCTCCTCTCGGCTTCCCCAGTTGTGGTTGCTCCACAACCTCTTGAAGCTACTTCACCAATCGTGGCTCCTCCACAATCGTCTGAGACTTCTCCTGTGGCTGCATGTTGAGAGGTAATGTACTCTCCCTCTCAACCACCAAGTCTCCATCAGTTGCCTTGCTCCTCAAGGCTTTGCATGCATCTTGAACCTCAAGAGCATACAGGTTCTTGACTCGTGAACTGATATGCTTCACCTGTCTCGTGGTGATGTGTCGAAGGAAAACCTTTCCCTTACTGAAGACTACATCATAGCCTTTGTCTTCCAGCATTGCGATCGACACCAAATTTCTCTTCAGTCCTAGTACATACTTGACATCGGTCAAGGTAATGCGAGCTCCATGCTCCCTCTGAAAAACAACTGTGCCTACACCTGAGACACTATACTTTTCATCATTACCCATTGCTATGAGTATCTGGAGATCTTTCTCCTCCAAGGTACTGAATAAACTCTTGTCACCGGTCATGTGGAAAGAAGCTCCACTGTCAAGAAACCAACCACATCCCACCATGGATGAAACCATGCATGCAAAGAGAGTGAAATCCAACTCGAATTGTGAGGCCAATGCCTCACCTTCAAATCATTCCTTGGATCCCATCTTGGATTTCTTCAATGGACAATTTGTAGCAAAATGGCCCACCTCATGACAACGAAAGCATCACACTTTCGATTTGTCAAACTTCTTCCCACCATGGGAAGAACTGGATTTGGAATGAGAATCCTTCTCCTTCCCCTTCTTTGCCTTACTTGCTAAGGTGCAATTTTCTTCATCCTCCTTGGATGAAGAACCATCTCTGGTGCTTCTTCTTATCTCCTCCTGCATTAGATCCAACCAAAGTCGTTCCCAATCTGGCAATTTTTCTCTTCCATTAACCGAGTCTTGGTAGCTATGCCAGCTCTTAGGAAGACCAAGGAGTGCAAGACTCACCATGTCATCATCAGCTATCGTGATCCCTACGCTTCCAAGCTCATCCCTGCAGGTGGTGAGCTTGTTCAAATACATAGAGATCGTGTCGCCCTTTTCACACTTGATTTTCCAAAGCTTGTCTTTCAGCGCCAGCTTCCTCTGATCGCTGCTATTCTGATATATATCTTTCAATGTTTCCCACATCGAAAACGGTGTCTCCTTCCCATGGAGACTCGAGACTATGTGGTTTCAAACTCCCTCCAGAAGGATTCTCCTTGCTCTAGCCACACATTTCTTCCATTCTGCCAATTTAGTAGCATCAGTCGGCTTGGGGACTTCTTGATCAATGAAGTCCTTTAGACCGTTATCCTCTAATACTGCTTCCATGCGATCCTTCCAAGATATATAATTCGAACTGCCATCAAGAGAATATTCGAGTCTTAAACCGTTGAACGCCATTGGTGAAAATGAGATGTGATAAGAACTCGATTTCTATATTCAGGAACCAAAAACTTCGAACTTCTCCCTTCTTGTATATTTTTCTCTCCTTGATCACCTTTGCTCTGATACCATGTAGAAATTCCCACTGTAGATCACCTGATAATGCAATATACTAAAGCAAAATACTTGCTCTACTTCTACAACAAGCTTTGTGGAAGCTTAATCGAATATGAGCAAGATCAATAGAACACATATAACTGACAAAGAGAAAGCAATCACACATGAACACAAAAGAATAATCTTGGGGAAAGCCTCAGCCTAAAACCCCAATCTCTGTAATATCATACAAGTGGAAATATAGTCCGGATTACAAAAAGAATCAACTCACAAGCTATCATGCTCTCTCTGCAATCCCTCTTCTGCTCATAGATAGTCAAAGGCTTCTCACAAACCTTCTCCTCTGCCCTCCAAGCCTCCTATTTCCTTGCACAGTTTTTCCTAGGGTCCAATGCTTCCACTTGTGTGAATTCCCACCTCACACTACTCACTTGGCTTAGAAATAACTGAACAAACCTGAAGGAGATGATTCCTTCTACATGGATGAGTTTCCTTTATAGGAAAAATCCTCCAACTGATAGTACACTATCCCTTCCTCTAATATCAACTGGGTCTCCAACTGAACTGACATGCATGAATTATTTATGAGAGAATATTCAGTTATCTGGAGAGCAACAATTACATGCATGCAAGCATTAACTAACTGAACTCACAATTAATTCTACAAATTGTTAGAACTAATCTAACTGGACTTGACTCAGTTAACTGAGCCAACTAATTACAACTCATCCTTATCTCTTTAACTGATGGATAAATTCCTCAATCAATGGAGAAATTGTTGCATGTCCTCACATAGACTTCATGTTTGATTTTCCACAACTAATTAACTCATGGTGAATTAATTAATTATTTTACAAATAGCTGCTAAGATCAAATTCGAATTTTACTTCTCAATTTTAGTCCAGGTATTGACTAAAATTGGAATCCATCTCGAAATGATATTTATAAAAATGCTATTTTTAGCACCTCCATTTTTCATTCCTTGTTGCTATGTCCAACACTGGTACCCGAACTGTTATTTATAGTAGTGCTATTTTTAGCATTTCTTGTTGCTATTTTCAACAGGTGTGACGGTAGGGCACAGAGTTGTTACATGGCAGGTCGAGGGGCCAAACCCCACCGAGGCCTTCGGTCCCTATAGAAATTTTGGCCAATCACGAGACACCATGTGGCGCCTTCCAATTGGGCCATGTGGCATTCTCTGATTGGGCCACCTCAAACCGCACGAACCAACCAAAACGTGCCAAATGCAACTTGTACAATGATGCCACATGTCAAGACCTAATTGGTCCACCGCTGACCATTCCCTACAAAGTCAACCGATGACGTTAGTTGTATGGACTACCCAGTCAGTAGCCCAATCATGTAATATCCCTCCCCTTAATAATAAATAATAAATAATAAGAATAATAAATAATAAATAATATAAATAATTAATAATAATTAATAATAGAAATAATAAATAATAATAAATAAATCACTTAATAATAAATAATAAAAATAATAAATCATAAATGTTAAATAATAAATGATATTAAAAATATATACAAAGAAAATAAATAAAAATAATAAAAATAAAAATAGTAATAACCATACTAAAACTCTAAATAAGAATAAATAGAAATAAAACAAGAAAACTATCAAAAAGAAGGAAATAAAACAAGAAAACCTAAAAATCAAAAGAAAAGTAGAAATAAAACAATAAAGCTAAAAATCAAAAGAAAGTTGCATGTAGACACATGGAGTGTGTGCATGTGGTTCCCCTTCCAATGTTGTTCTATTTAATAGATGGTGAGGAAGATGAGAGGCATTCTTGCATTCCATCATTCCGAGATTCTATCTTGCATTCTCTTGGGAGAATGGAGTTCTCAAACTTAGGAGTCACTGGCAGTAGTACGTTGATTGAGGGCTCGGGGGTGGCCAGTTGTAGCAAATCCTTGCACAATTGAGCCTATGGTTGGGTGGAGAGTCGTCTCCAAAACCTTGTTGTCATCTGGCAGACATTGATCACAGATAATATAGGTATGTACTTATTTGTTGATTCTGATTTTAAGTAGGAAATTAATTTTATATTTATTTTGGACTGTTACATATGGTATCAGAGCTTTGGCTCAACCCTTAGGGCCTATGGGCATCTTAGAAAAAAAACTTATTTTGTTGGAATTTTTGACTTGACTTGTTTTGAAGTTACAGGATGGTTACTTCCAGGAGGCCGCATATTTTTTCTACAAACCCTCGCTATACACGTAAATTTTTTATTCAGTGCATACTTATTGCATAGTTATATTTTGATGGTGTTCATTTTTAAAGTCATTCCTATGATTAATCTCCACAGCTAATCTTATCATGTACATATTTTCATATCCGGGCTCCTCCTTGTTGTCCCCTGCATCTTTACTGGTTGTTTATTCCAATTTTCTTAATCCAGAGACCACCTAATTATTTATAATCAAATTTCTTGGGAATTGTTGGGGATTCTCAAGTAGAGCCCATGGAGGCATGGAAAGCTTTGTAATTGTACACAACGTGGGGTTTTAAAAGATAAATTTTTTATTTTACCTTAATTAAATTAATCCATATTTTTTTAAATGAAGTGAAATAATTTAATTTAAATAGAAAAAAAAAAAA
This sequence comes from Pinus tabuliformis, assembly GCA_031772625.1. Classification (NCBI taxonomy): domain Eukaryota; kingdom Viridiplantae; phylum Streptophyta; class Pinopsida; order Pinales; family Pinaceae; genus Pinus; species Pinus tabuliformis. The sequence continues at coordinate 749,817,818 of CM062816.1, read as the reverse complement.
GAATGCATGCAAGTAGTAGTTGTCCATAACCCCAGATTTTCTCTATTCTTGTAAAACCCCTCTTTCCTTGATTATTAAAACCCTTGCGTGATAACCCATAAATTATTCCTTTTACCTTAGGGAGTTTCCTCCTAATATATTATGTGAATTTTAATGAAAACGAATTTACAGTACTCGATTCTCTTCCGTGAAAGAATGAAATGCAATAAGATTTATTTTTTGGGTGCCTCCATGCAGAGGGAATGGAGTTATGGATTATTAAATTTTGGGTCCTTCGAAAGATAGTCAAATAATTTAATTTTCAAGTTTTCTATCCTTATGTGATCCACCCCTCAATTGATGCAATTGCGAAGGAAGTTAAATTTCGAGAAAGCTCATGTTGTTTTAAATTGTTACTTCGAATATAGTTTCATGTGCCCACCATGGCCTAGTTCACTCATGGTTAAAATTAATACAATCAGTCTACTTAGCAGTTTTGGTTATCAAGCTTTGTCATAAACGACGAAGTCTATTTTTCTTTATTATTTAATAACTCGAGTTGTCGCTGAGTTAACTCGATTGTCCAGCTGTCGTCGAGTCAGATTATTTTGACTTTACCGAACCCAAATACAAGTGAATTTTGACTATTATTTTGCTGAAGCTATTTTGGTATTAAATTTTGGAGTTACTCAACGTTTTCAGTTATTATGCCCCATATTTTTAATCTTCAAAGTGGGATTATTAGTTTTACTAATCACGATGCGGGAATGCGTTATTCCTCTTTTCGTTCCTTGCCAGTAGAATATATGCTGGAAATTCATTTTCTTAAAGTTTATATTAGTCCTTGTATTTTCTCTCATTAATATTTTCAGGAGGGGTATTTAAACATTCATTTGAAAATTCTCTTTTACTATTTAAGGGATTATTCCTTTGTAATCTCATAATAAAAATACATTTTCTTGAGTGAGTTTCAGATTTATTTCTATTGTATCCCATCTCCTTATTTAAAAGGGAGGATTTCTTGCGGAAGTGACTAACTCTTTAATTTAATTTTCATTTCATTGTATTTATATCTAATTTATTAGATTGCTTCACTTGGTCATTAATAATCTAGACTTCATTGCTAATTGTTTGATCTCATCGTCTATTTGGTCTAAATTACATTGAGTAATTCGTCTTTATCTCATTTCCTTTACTTGCTTTATTGATTAATCCTTACGTGCTTCATTGAATCATTATTGTAAGCTAATAATCTTGTCATAAATCTTGATTACAAGTGAATTGGTATTTCTTTTTTTGAAGCATCTTGTTTTGAGAGATGAGGGTTTAACATTGTGAGAACCTGGTGACAATTGAGAGAGAACTCTGTGTGAGCTAACACAAAGCCAGATTATCTTCCACCCCTTTATTGGCAAGGAGGTCCGCTAATCTATTTGCATTCCTTCTGATATGAACGAAAACAATTGCTCGCCCTTCTACAATGATTGCTGCTAGTTGTTAAACACCGTGGTCCAAGCGCCAACAACTTTTGCATTTGTGAGCTGGAGAGCCACCAAGTATGCAGTTGGCTATTTGAGTGGGTGGAGATTATGTGATCGGGCTATGATGAGGAAATGGTACTATTGATCTTATTGTGTGTGCATATTTCTCGACATTGTTGTCGAAAGGAACAATGGAATTTGCAGGAACACGCATATCCATGGCCGCAAGCTTACAATCTTATGTCTTATGCAGGCAATTTATGTCTTATCCAGGCAATTAATATGGCTAAATGTATTGTAATTTAGGTATTCGATATGGTGTTGCCTTCGCGGGTGCGCTTGCAGGCAGGCCATATAATTAATAAAATGATTTTATTTTGGTGTTGGGGAGGAATAACCTTCCCAGTCATCCGATCCAGTTCTGGGTCGGGTGACAGTGTCTCTTCTTATTATGGTGTGGAATATTTCTTTGATGGTTTGATTTCTTAAATTTCCTGGGAGTAATTATTTAATAGCCATAAAAATCTCAAGATACATTCAATAAATTTGTTTAACGATTTATTTTGTTAAAAGCAGTCCATTTAGTTCTTCTAACATAAGTTATGATTGCTTAAACAGATACTTAAATATTTCACTCTACAGCACAAAATTTCGATCCTTAAAAATCATGAATCTGTGGAATTAATATTGGTGTGACATATAATGATGAATAAATTTCTTTCGAAGATCAAAGTACCTTCTTAGCACAATAATGCCACCAATATTCTTAAGCTTTAGTCATTCGAATTTGGATTATACATTGAGACAATTCTCTAAGATTTATTCTGAAATCATTATGACCTTCTAACTCATGTTTTCCATGGTTTTATACTACAAATTTGTGATTGTTGATAATTCATGGTAATTTATGGTTTAAGTATTGTGATTATTGATAATTTATGATAAAATATATCTCATTAAATTCATAAACTCTGATAATAACTTTTTAAATTTGTTATTATTAGACTCTGATATACTTGTTAAACTAGCTACAACCAACTTATTTCTCTAAAATCATTACAAAAGTAGGATATTAAATTATGGAAGTGAGACGTAAAATTCTAGGGGTACCACCATTTATTTTGGAAGATCAACTAAAAATGTTTGGCTGGTATAAGTTTGGTGCACTCATTAGTTCCTCATTGGTTTTCCCATGCATCATTATAGACAGCAGATTCTTTGGTTCTCTGCTCTCATTAAAATCTCATTACATGGTAAAACCACTATCTCATTTTCTTGAGTTGTTTGTGCTTGCATTCTCTTATCATTTTCTAAACACTATTTCATAAAAAGAAAAGTGCTACAACGGTTCTCTCCATTACAACCACATAAAAAAGTGAAATTCTAAATGAGTCACCTAATTAAAGGTATATAGTTTTGTTATGACTCATTGATTCATTGGAAAAAATCTTGTAATCTTGGATGGTGATAATCTACCCATAATTAACGATGTCTAATTGCTGGCATGTTTTTTGTAACAAATCTCTAATGTTGGTGTAACCACTCACCACTAGTTCATTTTACAACACAGTTTTTTAAGTATTTGGATAATTGAAGTTAAAATTTGTCACCAATTAAAGTGCTCTAAAATAGTGAAATCTGTTCCAATTGACAATGGATAAACTCTGATATCTTATTACCTTTAGATGATCATTGTTCACTAGCATCTGTTCATTATTTCATTGTTCAATTTGATCTAAAAACACAGAGATAACATTCCTTGAATGTTGATCATACTATTCACTAATTATTTGGGTTGGATTGTTTTTCTCATTGTCCTTTAGCAATAGCAGTTGCTTGGCATTTCTCTGGTCTATTATTGCAAGAACACAACTCTCTCAATATGATCTTCTAATAAATTTAATTTTACACTGCCATTGCCATTCAGATTACATGTATCTGCTCATTTACTACTATATTCTCAATGGCAAATCATACAGACTTGGATTTCAGTTTAGATGTTGAGTATAATGTTACATGAGGTTTCGTGATTCAAGTTTAATTACATATAGTGGATAAAAATGTCGAAAGAGATATGGAAAGGAGAAACTTGCTAATGATAGTTCATGTGATTATGGCCAACTTGGATCGTAGAGAAGAAGTATCACAACAGGGGTAAGAAATCAATAAGAAGAAACAACCGATTTTAGAACATAATGGAAGAGTTGGTATAATCATGACTTGGTACTCTAAAGGTATCACTATAAGGTCTATCTAAGGATGATGCACATAAAGAAGAAAATATTGGCAATCAACTAATGAACTTGAAAAATCAGGGTAATAATGAAGGTTATTTTAAGGAACCTGTAAGGTATGATAAATAGAATGATTGGAGAAGATAAGTTGTGTGCATAACAACAATGGGAGAGCCACATTGTAAAGTTTTTCATAGGTGACTAACTATATGAATGAATTATCGATAACAAGACGTATGATAAGGAGATTTTATTATGTTGATGTCTTAAAATAGGAAAAGATAAGTGGATTACACTTGGTAGCTATCTTAATGAATTTATTTATCAGGTCTTACCCAAGTTGGAAATAGTAACAACATTTCCAAGGTATATCAGTACTATAGGAGAAGAGGAAAAACCACAATGATTGGAGGTGAGAAATTCAAGTCAATTTAATAAAATAGAATGAAGTGAAGAAACTTCCATTTTTGAAGCCAATAGACATGGAATAGTAGGAAATCAAGATAGGGAGAAAAAGAAAAATATATCTATGAATATCAGATAGGAGAAAATGAAGGGATGTTCTATCAAGAAGAAAGTTCTTTTAAAGGTATTAATGAGTATAGCTAGAAACACCATAGGTAATGGTCATAATGATGATCTACATATTTTAAAAATGTGAAGGTGTGAAGTTGCATGATGACCAAATGATAATAAACGAGGAAGATATAGGAAGGAATGTTGCTAGAAATTTTAGACGAATACCTTGAGAAGGATTGTGTACATAGTGACAAAAGAAGTGAAAGTCAATTAATAGAGATTGTACTTGACTCATTGTTTCATGAGTAGGACTTTCCATAACGTTAAAAGAGGTCGTTTCCACATTTAAGTTTCTCATGGACAATGATGGTAGTAGTGTTTCCAACTGTTTCAAAATCTAAAATAATGATACTATTTAATAAGAAAGAGTCTTTTGCCCAACTTGATGAAACTGAATTTATGAGAAAGCAATCAAGTGGTATTGAGATACGAACTTTACGAACTTGACGAGATCAGAAAATATTTCTGTGGATGAAGTGCTGATTGTTAAATAAGTCAACATGGATTAACAAATCCTTGCAAGTAAATTAACCATGATATAAAATTAAATCATGATGAAAAAATGTTTATATGCAATTGCATATAGCGGTATTGGAATCAGTAAGCCAAAGGGTAAATGGATGTAAAATCAAAGGATTTTAATTTTGAGATAGATGATTTAAATAATGATGCTATCACTAGGAAGAATATATGACGAGAGATTAAGACTCAAGATGATGAGGCTCATGTGAAATTTAATGATGTACTTAGATGATTATACCATTGGTGTAAATAATCAACTACCTAGTAGAAAGAAGTCGAACTGATTATTGAAAAGTAATTGACAACTTGATGAAAACATATTGATGATGTTTCATGCTATCATGGTAGGAAGATAATGATGTACATATGGTTCTTATAGTGATAAGGTATCCATACGATAGTAGCGATATGCAGAGGTATTATGATGTTATGTCAAGATATATTGACATATTCATTTACTAAGTGATGATAGGTATTTAATGTTCAATACTCATGATGGATATGATATGCATAACGTGGCATAGGAATTATGATGCTATAATATGAGGATTATTGACATGTGGTTCATTTATGAGAAGTCCTGATATGTATTTAATATAATTATGTTGATGGTATAACTGAAGCATGCGATAGTTTCGTACAAATCTATGACATGCGTGAGCATGCAATTCCTTATTATTCATAATGTTGCTATTAACAAAGAAGAACATTCTTATGATGACATGCAAGAGTTGGCATGTGGATTATTTCCTATGATACTATGATGGTATGGTTAATGCATTGGATGCATATGATTCACAGGACTCCACAAATGGGCTGAGAGGGCCAGTTTATTTGATGATCTCGTGCGAGCCCATACGCACGAGCGAGAATAAATAACACCATATGGGCTGGGGACAAAACTCAATCAACACTACATATGCCAGTGGTTCATTTGTCTTCTGTATAGCTCTTGATGGATAGCTCTAGAAGAGCTATGGGACCATCTTGAGGAGGCCAAGTGCCTGATGTTCTAGGCTAGGTGCCTGTTATTGGATTGGGATGCCGAAGTCTGGAAGGGATGTAAAGGACTTCGATGCCTGGGGCTGTGCGCCTTCGTAGTTGTGGAGGGAGTGGGCCAGCCTTGCGAGATGCTCGGGGTCATTGAGTACCGGACGGGATGCCTGCCTTGGGGCAGATGAGGTCTGAGTCAGGCGCGAGCCTTGGGGCCAGCCTTGGACTAGGATACAGACCAGGTCAGGCTTAGCCTGGTGTCGAAAGTGGGAAAAAGGACAGAGATTCCTTGAGATTTCCTGGGGTGTTGGGGACTTTCGATGCCTGCTGGTTATACTAGTTCAGCAGAGGGTGTTGGCAACAGGAAGTAAATAAAATAATAAATAATAAATAATACATAATTCAACATAACTTCGGGACGAAGTTCCTTAAAGGGGGAGAGTATGTAATATCCCTCCCCTTAATAATAAATAATAAATAATAAGAATAATAAATAATAAATAATATAAATAATAAATAATATAAATAATAATTAATAATTAATAATTAATAATTAATAATTAATAATAGAAATAATAAATAATAATAAATAAATCACTTAATAATAAATAATAAAAATAATAAATCATAAATGTTAAATAATAAATGATATTAAAAATATATACAAAGAAAATAAATAAAAATAATAAAAATAAAAATAGTAATAACCATACTAAAACTCTAAATAAGAATAAATAGAAATAAAACAAGAAAACTATCAAAAAGAAGGAAATAAAACAAGAAAACCTAAAAATCAAAAGAAAAGGAAAGAAATAAAACAAGAAAGCTAAAAATCAAAAGAAAGTTGCATGTAGACACATGGAGTGTGTGCATGTGGTTCCCCTTCCAATGTTGTTCTATTTAATAGATGGTGAGGAAGATGAGAGGCATTCTTGCATTCCATCATTCCGAGATTCTATCTTGCATTCTCTTGGGAGAATGGAGTTCTCAAACTTAGGAGTCACTGGCAGTAGTACGTTGATTGAGGGCTCGGGGGTGGCCAGCTGTAGCAAATTCTTGCACAATTGAGCCTATGGTTGGGTGGAGAGTCGTCCCCAAAACCTTGTTGTCATCTGGCAGACATTGATCACAGATAATATAGGTATGTACTTATTTGTTGATTCCGATTTTAATTAGGAAATTAATTTTATATTTATTTTGGACTGTTACAAATCAATCCTATTGTTGACTTTTTAGTTGTTGGTCAAAAGCTTCAGAATGCCATAACTTCTTCATATGACATCAGATTGAGGTGATTCAAGTGTTTTTGGAACCAGGACGATGAAAACTACGACTTGATGCTAGTTTCATGAGATTTCAATCACTTTCATTTTTGAGCCTATTTTTGATCTTCAGATCATACCTCCCCACTAGGAACTTTTGGACCTCCAAAATTTTATCTTGAATCAATAAATAAGTGAGGAAAAATCTCATTAACTTTCCCTATCTCAATCCTTCTTGTTTTGTTTGAATTGGTTCCTTTGAGCTCAAATCAAGGTACTCCACCTTGTTGTTGTGGGAAGTCCTTATCTTCATGACAAGAATTGTGGCTTGCTGCAATTCTTCTAAGCATGCAGGAACAAAAACTTTGATGGATGGAATTTGAACATTCTCTCCAAACCATATTTCTTAGTCTCAAACAAACTTCACCTTGAAGTCCCTCCTTATTGAACCCAAACTTGAATTTCCACCTGAAAATCATAACCAACTCAATGCTTGCCATGCACTGATTTGTACTTTGCTTTGTTGTCCTCAAGTTGCACTTGTACTCTTAGATGCATTGGTTGCATTTGTTCAATGACATGCTTAGCTTTGTCCACATAATCATGGTCATCTTCTACACAATCTTTATCAAAGATTAAATTCACAAACAAGCTTCATATCGAAACACTTGTATAAGTGAGTGCTTGACACAACTATAGACATACTAGATGAAATATAAATGCTCATCCCAAAAGTCCCCAAGACTCGTCATCAAGCCAAAATAGCATAACATGCCAAAGAAGACACACTTGTTGCAGATAAGTGATTGTACATGATTTCACTTTACAATACACCAAAACAGGAATATACAACAAGTAATTACAATTTTACAAAGCAAGCAAACTATACAAAATAATATACCCATTCTTTGCCTATCCCAATATTATGGGTCCTCTTTTTGCACCCACTCTACTTCGAAGGCTACTTTAAGAACTACATCAATTTCCACTTTTTCACCTATCGCTTTCCTTACAATGGATCACATGACCTCTTTTTCCTTCTTGGGACGAAGTTCCGGATGAAATTTCCAACACTTTTCAATCTCATGCCCAAGCATGCTACAATGGGTACAAAATTTCTTTCTATTTCCCATCCACAATAAGTATTCATAATAGGGAGATATTTTCCATGTTTTGTCCCAAGGATTTAATCCATTCTTTTGACAATCGCCTTACATTGCTCACAATCAACTCTGCATCATAAAATGTGCAAGGAAACTTTTCTCATAAATAATCAAAATCACCAACATTTCTAAAATCCCCGTGACACTTACACCTATCCTTTGGGTTGTGATTTTGACTATGAGGGCTGGACTTTGCATGTCCCTTGGAACATTCATATTTCTTTGAAAATAATTTTCCTTCATCACTACCATCATGATGTGACATATCATCAGTTGATGATTTATGTGCCTCAAAAATTTTAGAGCACTCTCCAATTTATCCATGACCATAACCCAATCCTTCATATTGTGGTCATTCTTTCACCTCGATAGGATTAGTGATACCTTGGCCATTGATTTTGAGGCCTCTTCATTTATAACCCATCTAAGTTAAAATCTTCATATTGATACCTTTGGTATGCTTTTCAAATGTTGCAAAAGATGTATGGTTAATATTACATGAAGGAGTAGAACTAGAAATGATAATTACCTCCTTTGGCCTCTTGCCCATCTTTTCTATTTCATATGTTGATGACAAAGTGGATGATGACTCAAGTCAACCACTATTACCAACTGGTACATAAGGATAATCTTTCAGATGCTAAAAAAACTCACAAGCATCATTCTCAACATAGGGTCCATATGTTGGGTGTGGAGCATGATTATCATCCAAATTTAGAGGTCTTTGTTTCAGCCGGTTGTATACCCCAGGAAGATTGTACACCGCTCCATGCGGAGGGGTGCGGGGGGGTGCGGGGGGGACTTGTCCCCCCTACAGGGGTTTGGCGGGGGCCATCCTCCTCGGCTGGGGGGTCCGGGGGCCAGTGTTCCCCCGGCAGGGGTTTCGGGTACAGTGCACCCAAAGCTAAAAACAGATGTAAAATTGCCTTGTAAAAGTATAGTAATTTCTAGTCAATTTGGGCCGTTCATTAGGTGGATGATCTGACGGTAGAATTTATGTTTAGTTTAGGGTTTTTTGCCCTAGAAGGCAACCCCTCTCTTTGTATGAGGGTATTGTATTGAGGCTGTGGAATATATGTGTATTCTCAGAGCGAGAAACAGATAGGTGAGACTGTGAGAGAAAACAGAGGATATTACAGCGGATCTGTTGTAGGTTGTGTCTCTTCATTTTGCTGGATAATAGAAAGGAAGGACTGGCTGTTCGGGGTGGACGTAGCCCAAACTGGGTGAACCACGTATATCTGTGTCTCTCTGGTTTTATGTGTTTGTGTTTTTCCGCATATTATATGTCTTGCATTTCTCTGTCATATATAATATTTTTCTAACACCATATCCTATGTATGGACCATGTCCACAAATTGGCTTCATCTTAGAGGAATTCTTTGTTGCTTCCGGGATGTCACTCTCACCAGTTTGTTCTTACACTACATGCTGCAACTGTAGGTGCATTTTCCTTTTCTCCTCCTCTGCAATTTCAATCAATCTCTTCAGCTCAACGTTCTCCATTCAAAGAGATAGATTAATCTCCTCCAACTCTTGGAGTCTTTCACGCTTCAATTTCTTGCCCATATTTGCAACTTGGTTAAAACCAGCTCTGGTACCACCTGATCTAAAAATGGAATAACACACCTCCTATCAAAAAACGATTGTCCTCTGACACTTTTCAAGTTAATAAAATAGGTCTTTAAAGGTAAAATCAATTTCACAACCTCTTCAAGTTAGTGAGTAAAGTTTTCACATGTACTTAAAAAAGAAACAAATTCACATGCATCTCAAGATGATAAACATGAAGAGAAGAAACCAACATTTGATGATGGAGTTCACTCCTCCTGGGCTACATCTCTGGGCCTTCTCCAATAACTAGACCATTATATTGACTTCAGCAGCAAATGAGTACATACAACTTGTTGACAATAGAGTGGCATGTTTCTCCTACAAATAATTCTCACTCAAAAAGACGACTCACTACAACAAATCATAAAAACGTCAACATAAAAAGGTCTCTCACACAATAGGTCCTTGTACTCCACCTGAAATTAAAAGCATAAACATATAACTCCTACACAATGAAGAGTTAAAAAAGGTATCTCTCCTTAACAGATTGAGAAAAGATTGAAAAGAGTTGCTCTACAAAAGTAACAACTGCTGCAGATGAAACTAGAAGGTTGGAAAAACTCTAACTAGGATCTCTCCATGCTCAAATATGTCTTCATACTGCTTAAAATTTGTCTCTACCTCTAGCACTAAAATACTTGATTCTAAAAAGAATCCATCATGAAGTGCTAAAATCATAAAATTAAGGCTTCCATTGAGTCCAGGACACTCAAAAACCCCCATGTAGGCTCTTCTTGAGCTCAAAAAGGTTACAAATTGAGAAAGATATGCTTCTCCAAGCCAAGGTCTGTTATTTGCTTTATATAAGGGTACAGGAATCAAGTCCAAACTGGTATCAGGTCCGGTATGGGGATAGTATACTAGGGAAGACTTCGTTATTTGCCGGGCTTACCTTCCTTCCTTTAGGCGTTATGAAATACGGGTATCAAAATAGCCAGATAGGCCGTTCATCAACGGAACGCAGTGGAAACACACAAAGGTGGAGTCTCGGAAAGAACAACGAGACAAGGCAATGCACTAGGCGACTCGACCTGTAATATAAGAAACTCCAACGGATATAGATATGGATAGGGCTTCGGGGCGCACCAACCTTCAGTTCAGAGGGAAACCACCCTAACAATATAGGCCCGACTGGACTATTTCTAATTTATCGCTAGCCGGAAGGAAGTAGAATAGTTGGAGTCTTCTAAAGTCAGTCGTCTATAGTCTTATCTTATCCCAATAGTTCCTACAAATTGGCAAAACCTGCTAACTGTGCGACGATTTCTCCCTTTACACAGTCCGTTGAGCAAAAATTTCAGCCCGTACCGACGAGATTCCCTCCGCAAAAAGTGAAATTTGTTGCCTCATTAAATTGCGCCATAAACCCTGTGCATCGGATGAGGGTCATGTGGAGGCACATGTGGCCAGGGGACCGGGGTCAACTACATGCCCCCACTGGTTTAGCCCTCTGCTGCTCTAGAATAGAGTCATATTATTGTCAATAGGACTAGGGGTTGGGGAGAACCACTAGCCCTCGCCGGCTAAACCCTCGCTCTATTCATCGTTGGTCATAATGGTTATTAAGAACCGAGGGTCAGGGCTTATCCTCAATGCCCCCTCCTCTGGCTCCTCTACTCGGTCATATGGCAGTTAACGTGGTGGGGGACCAGGGCCAAGCGCCCAAACCTACTCCCTTCTTCCTTGTGCCATGAACATATGACGTAATGTGACTTGGGGTCGAGGCTAAACTCCCAAACCATAAACCATATGACATTAAATATAATTGCGACCATATATGGGTTAAGAACAAACACAGTCATGTGATGGTAGGGTATGGATTTGTTACACGACAAGTTGAGGGGTCAAGCCCTTTCGAGGCCTTCGGACCCTATAAAATTTTGGTCAATCATGGGGTGCCACGTGGCACTTTCTGATTAGGCCATGTGGTAGCCTCTGATTGGGCCACCTCAAACTGCACGAACCAACCAAAATGCGCTAAATTCAACCTGTGCGACGATGCCACATGTCAATTGGTTCACCAACAACTGTACCCTACATAGTCAATTGATTACGTAAGATGTATGGATTGCCCAGTCATCATCCCAGTCAACCTTGTTGTTAACTTTTTAGTTGTTGGTCAAAAACTTCAAAACACCATCACTTCTTCATACGATGTCAGATTGAGGCAATTCAAGTGTTGTTGGAATCAAGATGATGAATAATACGACTTGACATCATTTTGGGAGATTCCAATCACTTGAACTTTTTCGCTTATTTTTTATATTTAAATCAAACAAATCTAAGCAAAGTCCTTATGAAATCTAGAAGCAATTAATAGAAGCCAACATAGCAGAAGGAAGTAAGTCAAGGAAGATGCACAATAAATCTAGTGAAGACACGGTGAGGGGAGAAACCCCACTCAGTACTATGGAAAGATAATAAAACAACCAAAACCAGATGTCTAATGCAACAACCAAGAGACACCATTAGCCAAGGAGGAGCGAGAAAATTTCAACGCAAGAGGAGTTCCAAGAAATCCAAAACTCCCACCTTTGATGGAGAAAATAAAAAGGATGAAGTGGTGGAAACCTGGCTATTGGGAATGACGAAATATTCAAATTCCATGACTACTTTGAAATATGAAGGCCAAAGTGGTTATTTCAATTTGAATGGTGACACTGACATATGGTGTGAATATTTAATAAATGTCAAGGGGATTAGAGAGAAGGATTTGTGATAGAGAAAGTTTTAGAAATATTTTCATGAGAAGTACTTTTTCGAGGGGTATTATGACAACAAAGTTAAAGAATTCCATGAGCATAAGCTAGGGAAGCTTAGTTTTGATGAGTATACTAACATATTTTTGGAGTTGTTAAGGTATGTGTCTTACATTAGAGATGTGAAGGTGAAGATTCAAAGGTACCTCAGTGGGTTACCACAAGACTACTAAGAAAGGATTAATTTTAATGACCCAAGAACCGTGGAGGACAGTATTCGAAAGGACAAATATTGCTATGAGCAATCTAAGCATAAGGTTGAAATCCGAATTAACTGGAAAATGAGAGATAAGACTAGCTTCGAGGGAAAGGGACCAAAACCCTTATGATGCAATCAAGGAGGGAGGAATGTGAAGTTCACCACTCCCTCCAAGGGTGAGGTTCAACAAAAATTCACTATTGATAGTAGATAGCGACCCAATAAACTAGAAATAGAAGAGATTGAGGGGTTTAGGAAAGGGCCTTTGCAGTGTTGGACATGTGGAGAAAAAAACCTATGGAGAGATTGTCCTTAGTAACAACATAATGGAACAAGGTTGTATAATGTAAAAGAGGCAGCAATGATAAATGATGTGGCCCAAATCATGCCTCGAATTTATGCAACCTTGGACAATAGACAAGCATATCATCAAGCCTCAGTGATTGAAATGGAAGGTATGGTAGTCAACCAACTTATTTCAATTTTAATTGACCTAGACTATACTATTAGCTATATCAGCTCAAAGATAATAGATAAATGTGCTTTACAAAGGAAGACTCATGAAAAATCGTGATTGGTCCAGCTAGCCACAAGATCTCAAAAGCGAGTGACGAAATTAGTGGAACTGTGCCCCATGGAATTAAGTGGCACATCTACTATAGCCACCCTCAACCTCTTGTCATTGGGTTCGTATGATGTCCTACTCAACCTGGATTGGCTAGCAGCCCACAGGACCAAATTTGATTGTTACAATAACTTATTGAAGGTGATGAAAAGGTACTTTAGGGAATAAGGAAACTTGTTTCCATCCGACATATACTGACATTGCAAGTAAAGAGGTACAACCAAAAAGGGTGTGCCCTATATGTGGTCCAAGTGATCAGCAAGCCAAAGAGAAATGAGGTTGGAATGGAAGCTCACCCAGTCTTAAAGTAGTTCAAAAATGTGTTTTTGAAGGAAATACCGAGATTTCCACTCAAGAGAGAAATCAAGTTTTCCATTGAATTTCTTCCTAGATCAGTACTAGCCTCGAAAGTTGCATATTGTATGTGCAAGCTAGATTTAGTGGAGATAAAATTATAGTTGAAGGAAATATTGGACCAAGGGTACATCAGGACCAATGTGTCACTATGGGGAGCCCCAATGCTATCTATAAAGAAAAAGGATGACACACTATGGTTGTGCATCAATTGTCAACAACTGAATAAAGCAATAATGAAGAACAAATACCCATTGCCTAGAGTTGATGACTTGTTTGATTATTTGAGAGGGGCTACAATGTTCTAAAAAATATACTTGATATATGGTTATCATCGAGTTTGAATTAAGGACAAAGACATCCATAATACAATTTTCAAGACAAGATATGGACACTACAAGTTTTTGGTGGTGCCATTTGGGCTTACCAATGCCCCAACCACATTTATGTGTCTGATGAATAATGTCCTCATCCTATATTTGGTTGAGTTTGTATTGGTGTTCGTGGATGACATATTGGTCTGCTAAAAAATTAGAGAAGAGCATGAATTACATTTGAAAGTAGTATTGTAGTTTCTAAGAGAGCACGAGCTCTATGTCAATCTCAACAAATGTGATTACTTCTGATCACAAGTGTAGTAATTGGGATATGTCATTTTAGGGGGAGGAGAGGTTGTGGATCCCCCAAGAATATAAATACCATCATGGAGTGGCCCATTCCTCAAAATGTCAAATAAGTGAGATTTCATGGGATTGGTTGGATATTATAGGCAATTCATTAGAGATTTTCAAATATTGAGCATCAAATCACAACCCTGCAAAGGAAAGGAGTCAAATTCCAATGTACATCAAAGTGTGTAATTAGTTTTGAATGACTTAATTAATTTCTCACATGTGCTCCAATTTCAAAAATAGCATACCTAGAAAATGACTTCTTATGCATAGATTCCTATAATGAATGAATAAGTTGATACTTGATGCAAGAGGGACATGTGTCTATTATGAGTCAAGAAAATTAATCGAGCATGAGAAGTGTAGAATTTCCCACTATAGATCAACAGATTATGCAATATACTAAAGCAAAATACAAGATCTACTTCTACAACAAACTTGCGGAAGCTTAATCGATTTTGAGCAAGATCAAATAAAACACATATAACTGAGAATGAGAAAGCAATCACACATGAACACAAAAGAATACTCTGGGGAAAGCCTCAACTAAAAACCTTGATCTCTGTAATATCATACAAGTGGAAATATGTCTGGATTACACAAAGCTTTAGCTCACAAGCTATCCAGCTCTCAGTACAATCCTACTGCTGCTCATAGACAGTCAAAGGCTTCTCACAAACCTTCTCCTCTGCCCTCCAAGCCTCTTGTTTCCTTGCACAGTTTCTCCTGGGGTCCAATGCTGCCACTTGTGTGAATTTACCTCTCACACAACACATTAAACTCAAAAGTAACTGTGTAATCCTGAAGGAGATAATTCCTTCTGCATGGATGAGTTTCCTATATAGGAAAAATACTCCAAATGATAGTACATTGTCCCTTCCTTTGATCTCAACTAGATCTCTGACTGAACTAACATGCATGAGTTATTTATGAGAGAATATTCAATTATCTGAAGTGCAACAGTTACATGCATGCATGCATTAACTAACTGAACTCACAATTAGTTCCACAAATTGTTGGAACTAATCTAACTGGACTTAACTCAGATAACTGAGCTAACTAATTACAACTCAAAGTAAAACTCATCCTGATCTCCTTAATCAAGGGATAACTTCCTCAATCAATGGAGAAATTGTTGCATGTCTTCACATAGACTTCATGTTTGATTTCCTACAACTAATTAACTCAAGATGAATTAATTAATTATTTTACAAATAGCTGCTAAGATCAAATTCGAATTTAAATTCTCAATTTTAATTCAAGGACTAATTAAAATTGGAATATATCTTGAAATGATATTTATAGCAATGCTATTTTTAGCATTTCTATTTTTCGCTATTTCCAACAGAGTTGGAGTATATCCTGAAATGCTATTTATAGCAATGTTATTTTTAGCATTTCCTGTTGCCATTTTCAATAAGAAGAACTATGTCACTCATTATTTGGAGCTTGCATCAATAGTACATGCATTGAAAATGTGGAGGCACTACTTTCTTGGGAGAAAGTTTGTGTTAATATCATACTATGGAGTGGTAAAATATTCGTTTGACCAGCCTAAGTTAAATGCTAGACAAACCAGATGGTTAGATTTGATTAGTGAGTTCGAATTTGAGATAAATCACATTAAAAGAAAAGAAAACAAAGTAGCAAATGCACTTAGTCAAAGTTTGCAAGTAACTCAATTGGAATCTATGAGCACTTATGAATTTAATATCAAAGAAGGATTAGGGAGGCATTGATGTAAGGAAAACACTTTCAACATGTGAAATATCGCCTGTAGTGGGAGCTAGAAGGGCCATTGAGTAAGAATTATATGTTCACAGAAGATGGAATGTTGAAGTTAGAGGATAGATGGTATGTACCTTGTATGGGTGACTTAGAGAATTTCATCTTGGATGAGTTTCACAAAAGACATTTTATAGTTCATCTTGGTTATCAAAAAATGATTACATCCATGAAGAAAATATATTATTAGCTTGGTATGAAAAGAGAAGTTGTTGAATGCAATTCCAGGTGCCTAGAATGTCAACAAGTCAAAGTGGAATGCAGACACCTAGCGAGATTGCTACAACCAATCCCCATTCCTGAGTGGAAGTGGGAATTCTTATCTATGAAATTCATCACAAGATTTCCATGAACATCCAAGCAACATGATGTCGTTATGGTGGTAGTGGATAATTTGAGTAAGGAAGCTCATTTTATAACTGTCAAGTCCACTCACAAAGCCATTAACATAACATAAATTTTCATGAAGAAAATATTCAGATTGCATGGCATACCTAAGAAGATCATTTTGGATTAGGATGGAAAGTTCACTTGAATTTTTTGGAAAGGAATTTTTTGTTGATTTTGGAACCCATATATATTTTAGTATGATATATAATCCTCAAATTAATGGAAAAATTGAGAGAGAACAAAACTTTAGAGGACATGTTGAGGATGTAAGTCATGCATCATCCAAAGAGGTGGGAAGAATTCCTACCACTAGTTGAATTTTCTTACAATAATGGGTACCAAAAGTTTCTAAACATGAGCCTTTTCGAGGCTCAATGTGGAATAAGATGTAACACTCCTATTAGTTGGGATGACCCAATGAATAGGGTGGTCTTTGGGCCAAACATGTTGAAGGAAATGGAGCAGAAGCTCTCCATATCATGCAACAATTGAAGATAACTTAGGGTCAACAAAAGTGTTATGAAGATCAATAGAAAATGCACAAGGAATTTAAAGTGGGAGAGCATGTGTATATCTACATCAAATGAAGGAAGAGATCAATGAAGGTGGTTCTTGTGCTAAAATGGCGCCCAAATTTTGTTGACCCTTTCATATTTTGGAAAGAATAGGGCTAGTGGTTATATATTGGCCTGACCAACCACAATGAAAGAACATGATGTTTTTTATATCTCATTTGCATAACAAGTATGCACATGATATCAATCATGTTATTGATTGGTATGTGATACATGTGGAACCTGAGGGAGAGTTCCAACCAAAACCACTATGAATTATGGACTAGATGCAAGCCATGCTCCAAAATTGAGTAGTAGAGCAGGTCAAGGTGCAATGGAAACACTTTGGGCCAGATAAATCAACCTAGGAAATTGCATATCACATGAGTGTATCTTACCCATTTTGTTTACTATGTAAATAAATGTAAGAGTTGTAAATGTAAAGCTTAGTGGTTAATTTGTGTGTTATGTTTTTAGAACACTGAGGACGATCTTTCTTTAAAGGATTCGGGTATATAACAACCCTTTTTCATAGCACCATGTGTATGTATTATGGACATATGTAAATCTATGTGAAAAATAAATTTATGACTAGCTGAAGGGAGGGACATACAGATCCAAAGCCTTGAGGGGAAGGCCTATGGAAGGATGTTGCATGCTTATTGAGGGCTTGTTGTGTGCTTATTTAGTTTACCTATAGTGTATCGTGAGTGGGCCCATACCGACCTCCCTTAATTACCATGATTGACGCCTAACCACGAATTGGCCTACACTGACAAAAAATGAAGTTATGGAGTGAGTTTCATGGGTGAAGGACAATGCCATATTTTCACTTTTCTCATGGAATATGATGGAGAGAACAAAAGTTGTGGAAAAAATTGTTGGAGGTGTGAAGGAAGAGACAGTTTTTGTAGTGAGAGAGTTGGAGAGAAAGATAATTTGAGATTCTAATCATGTCCAAAGAAGTGAAACGAAGAAGAAAGGAAATGGAAAACACATGGAGGGAGAAGAAGAAACCTTACAGAGAAAAGCAAGGAAGCACCTACACTAAAGAAATCGCTGAACATAATTGGATTGTTTGAGAGAAGATGTTTAGAATTTGATGGTGGTATTCCTTATATCACTTGCATGAAGGCCATTGGATGATGTGTTTAAGCCTAGAGGATCAGTGAGGAACTCGATGCAGGAATTAGATCACTGTGTTTCTTTCGTGAGGCTGATAAACCACCTGGTACCTTTTTCCTAGCTGATAAACCACCGAGACATTGAAATATGAATCACTTTTATGCTTATCATGAAGTTGATAAACTACCTTGACAATTGACTATGAAATCCTATGGTGTTTGTCATGAATAGGTGGTTGATAAACCATTGACAGTAATGTATTTCACCTCCTAGAATTGAGATATAACCCATTTGATCTTGGGTGAAGCCTTGTGTCTTAACAAAAAAGCAAGTGAGTCACTATGGTGCTTACTACTAGAGAGAAATTGATAAACCACCTGGACAATGTACTCCTTATCCTGGTTATGTGGCTAAGCCTTTGGTGTGAATCTCCCTAAATATGCATACGATTAGGTGGAAATTTGAATCCCCTCCTTCAGTTGCCAACCATATTTAAACACAAAAATAAGTGCAAATTGCTTACATATGTTGTCTCAAGGACTATGATGAATCTTGTTATGTTGTGAATAATGCAAGACTTCGTGCATTTGTAAATGCAAATGAATGCTTAGGTTGTGAGGCTCATTGTTATGCTCATGATTAGAATGCTACCTTGTATGCTTATGAATTTCAAGGTATGCTTGAAGCATGCTATTCATTGTTACGTACATGGTGAATGGAAAATTATGTGTTTATGTTTAATCATTATCAGTCATCGAGCCTTGGGCCATAAGTCACTTTAATACTTAGGAGGTTGGGAATGGAGTGGTCTCCTTTCTACTTTATAAATCTAGGCTAAACTATTTTAGTCCATATATTCTTACACATTTGGGACTGGCAGGTAGTGGGATATCGTAACTACATTGTTATTATAGTAGGAGAGACACCAAGTGAGTGCTAGTGGAACCATGCCCTAGAAAAATTGTGCCACATGAACAAACACTGAACATCTCCCATTGACTGTAGTGGGTAAGTCTAAGGAATAAGTGAGGGTCGATACACTTGGCCTATAGATGATTGATAGTGAGAAAACAGGTTTAAGAGTTGGGTACGAGTGAAATTTGGAGCACTGGAACATTTCCCATTGTTCACCGCTCCCTGCAATGATCGTTGCATGACATAATGCATATGATCATGCTAGTGGAGGCCAGCCAATCTAAGGCATGGTACCACCATGGAATGTTGCCATTGCTTACCACCTACTACCTCCTTCTCCTTGTTTAATGCCAACCATAATGGGTGGTTATAACTTGTAGTAGCATGATGTGGACCCAACCGATGGTACCCACTAATATGATTGTCATAGTTGCATGGAGGCCACATGGGTAGCATGTGGCCAACATGTTGACATGGCCTCTTTTTATAGGTTGAAACTTTAGTTGAGTGTAACTCTTGATTTGGGAATCGGATCAAGGTAAAATTGTTATCACCAGAAATCTCTCAACGAGATGTATGCAATGACGATATCAGAAGATAATTTTATGGACTTACATAATCGAAGGTTTTTTCTAATCCCATCTTCATAACAAACCTTGGGGATTGGGTTTAACAACAAGTAACAACTTCCTCAGCTCAAGAAGCTTTAAGGAGATGTGAGGGAGTTGGTTACATGTAGGGATTATGTGAGGCTTGATTGAGATTATATACCCCATGAGACAATTTTTATCCCCGCACGGGTGGCTCCCACCCTCAATCCCTCCCTATGAGATTTGAACCAGTGACCTAATGGGGACTAACCCCACATAAAACAACTAGTCTACACCTCGTATGTCAAATATATATAAAGTTTGTTTGTAGGCAACAGGCAAAAGATAATTCACTTTATAACACATGTGTACAGTTACAATACATATAGTTTATACCACACCAATTAAAGCCTTGGGTATGGTTTATAGTAAAGATGTAATACATTAAACCCTTATTCAAGAGAACATTGTCATGGTAATTATGCAAATTGAAGCAACATTATACATGGAATGGGGTGGCATTGTATGGATGCCTCTTATAATTTGATGGTGTCCTACAAGGACATGACACAAGAGAGAAGGTACTTCATGTAATATTTGAAAGGGCATAATTTTGAGTTTGAAGCCCAATTTTAAGCACAAGGCTTCAGAAAACTCTTTAGGAGTAGAATTCTATTATAAAAGTTAGAAATGGTTTAAGAACATGTTTAGAGAAGAAAAGAATAAAATACCCCAACCCTTTAATAGGACATAGGGGTTGGGTAGTTTATAACAAGAATATGGAAGCATGGATTAGGTAAAGAGTTAAATCTTTTAGAGGTGGTTCAAATATATGGAAAGGACTAGTTAAAGCCTTTGATATAGTCATGCCATGGATAGCTTGGAACATTTGAAAGGGAATCTTTGTGAAAAGGGATGACAACCCATGGATTAGTTGTGGGGAAAATTATAGACTTTTAGAGTCTCTTAGGTTGTGCCTTCATAATAATGGCACAATTACTCAAGTTGATGCTTCAAGGGACATCGTGAAGGCATACAAGTATGGAAGTTAGCTGAAAACTTGGGAATGCAACTTGAGTTAGCAATGGAATGGGCCCACTATATTGATTCTCTTAAACTCAATGTCATTTTTCTTTTAGACTAAGATGATGAACTTTGTTGGTCTAAAAATGTTGCTACAAACACTCTCACTGCAAGACTTGGTTATATTGCAAAAATAGGCAAGAATGTAGGAGTGGAAATGTAGTGGTGGTAGAAAGTAAGTTGGAAGTTACCTTGTCAATTAAAAGGCAAAATATTTATGTGGTCTCCAATAGAAAATAAAATCTTCGCATGTGACAATGGACAACAAAGGGATTGGATCGATCCAAGATTGTGTTATGTACGTAAAAAAGGAAATGAATCAATAGAACATATTTCTATCCATTGTTGTTTCTCCAAAACTACATGCAAGGGATTTTCTCAAATCTTTAATATCTATAGTCATTGGTCAAATTCTACTCTCTTAGATTGTTTTGAAAGTTAGGTCCTCTCTGACATGTTATGATTTGTAGGGAATCTAGCTCTTCGGAAATTGATCGATCTTTGAAGGTATGGAGATGAATTTTGGAAAACTACCTCATCATACTAGAAAGTATTTTAATGAAGAAAAAATGTCTCTTAAGCAAAATATAGGAAACTTCAGGCTCCTTTTATAGATTTTTCAAAAGATTGGGTTTTGTCAATGAAGCAAGCTTGAGCTCGCAAGTGAGAGTGGAATGGGAACCATTCTCTTTCTTAATAATTTTCATCACTTTACTATGAAGTATGGCCCTATAATTAGCTCTAATAACATAACTATTTAACTTTTTGCACTTTGGATTCTAATGAAGATTGCAAGCTCAAAATTCATGGGTTAAATGACAAGAGCAATATCACTAATCTAGTTTTAAGGCATATTATGAACAAAGTATAGGAAATGAGTGGTGACTTCGAAGAAGCTTCCTTTACTCATATTTACAGGGATTTCAACCACAGAGTGGGTATTATTTCAAAGCTTTGGCTATTTAAGAAACTTTATTCATTAAACTTATTGTTTCACACAAGTCAGATTTGGAGAGTGGATGGAAACTGCGTTGGAGATTTTGAAAGCTCAACATCTTGGGATCATCGTTAGGAGACCATGAAGCTTCAAAACTTTACGCATGTTTACAAAGAATTCAACCACAAAGTGGATATTCTTTCAAAGGAAGCTTTTCATTATTTAAGAGGGTGTGCTAATTGAGCAAGAGTTCGAAGAAAATTTGCCTCACCTAACCATACAAAAATTGTTTTTCTTTTAATGGATAGTACGATTGTTTCTTTTCTGTAATAGTCTTATGTACAATCTATAAAATGAATTGTTAATGTTTTATCTTAATCATCTTATTGGAATGTTTTGATTAAGGAAAAGGGTGATTTAAAGATGAATGGTAAGGCAAAGTTGCAAGTAACAGCAGTTTTATATAGTGATGATTAATGGAATGTTTTGATTAAGGAAAAGGGTGATTTAAAGATGAATGGTAAGGCAAAGTTGCAAGTAACAGCAGTTTTATATAGTTTGGGGTGTTTGGTTTCAGTTTCTAGAAGTTAGTTTATGTGTATTTGATTTTTTCTTCAAATATTAATTTTTTTATATAATTAAAAAAAATTATATAAAAATAAAAATAAATATATAATTAAAAAAATTATTTACTTAAATTAATTTGTTTGGTTAAATATAATTTTTTTTATAAATATAAGAAATTAGTAACTTTAAAACATTTTTAAAAGGTTAAATTAATCATTTATATGAAAGGAGTTAGTTAAAAAGTTGACAAATTCAATTTTGTTGTCTTTTTAGATAATGGGAAAATCTATCATAATTTATTTGTCACAATCATCATTGGTTGTTATCCACAAACGCAGGCTGACTCATCAACGATATTCAAGGAAAACCACACCACTTGGAATTACCTGTTGGTGGCCCACAAGGGGGCAGGCTTTCACTTTTGCTAGATGCATTTGGGTTTTGGATCGTTAACTTGTTTCCTTATGCCTGAAGAAGACAAGATCTTAGTCATGCCCATTAACAAATTCAATTTTTCCAATGAGTTTATATATTTTCAACTAGAGCAATTTTTGAATTAATTTGGTCATTTTTTAAAATTTGAATCTTAGGATTTTAAAATAGGCTAAAAATCATTTAAAACAAGTTTCATGGTTAAAGTTACTATTGATTAAATAAAATTATAAGTTTTCATAAAAAAAATTACTAAATTAAAGAAAAAAAATATTGGTTCTAACTTACAACTTGAGTGGGCCTAGTGGCTAAAAACATGTATATACGCCTCTGTAAACTTTAGCAATCAAATTGTTGCATCGATGCAAGTACCTTGTATCATAAACAAGAGATCTCATATATCAATTCAATGTCTAACTTAACGGTAACCTTAATATTAAATAATAAATATTATTATTTACATTACTTAAATTAAAATTATTTACATAAAAGCTCCTCATCCCTACAACCAACCACTTTTTACTTGTAAACATTTATACTCATGATAGCCCATCTGACTAAGCCGAATGGTGGAAGTCTTGCACCGAAAAGCATTTACCTACAAATAGAAGAGGCCCACCCAAATTTGAAACTTTGTATACTTGTCTAATAAAACTTCTGGATGATTGTATTAAGGTCAAAAATATAATAACTGTACCGTTAATACAATCTCTAATCTCATCGCTAAAATAAAAACAAAAACAAAAACAAAAACAAAACAAAAAAACACAACTTTCATGCTCATCATAATCATAATCATAATCACAACTCTCTTAGGATTGTTTCACTACGTCACAAAAGTCCAATCACTAAAGGGCCCACAATGATACGACCGTAGTAGCTTGTAGTGATTACCATACTATTCCAATTAATGGAGGACCCACAACGTTGATTACTAGTGTATGGACCTGATAACTTCAACATGTCGTTTTCCATGGTCTCATTTGATTTTTCCTTTTAATTCCATGGGTGGGAGTTGTTGGTGGGTACACACGTGTATTGAAGTTGTTGACACGTCACATTATTCACAACATTTTATTCCGGGTTATATTTTTTATTAATTTAATAATATTAAATTCTCTTTATAACAACTTTACTTTAGGGTGACGTGGATTGCAATTTGAAAGTGACATTGAAGCCCCTAGAGAAGAGACACCTAAACTCCAAAGCTTGACGAAATGGTTAATAAAGGCCTGCTTTATCGGAATGGTGACTATGGGTTTAGTGGAAGGTTAGGAAATAGGCTTCAAACTTAAATTTAAAGAGTAGTCACGAAATGGTTTTTTTGGGTTTTAATATAATAATATAATTTTTAATGATTTTTTTTGTTATTTAAAATATATTTTTAAATATTTTGTTTGGGGTAATTTAATTAGTAGTGGCTGTGGAAATGAAGTTTTATTGAGCCAGAAATCTTGAGTTCAAATTTTGTGTTATCTTCCAATCGTGATGAAAAATTAGACATGATAAAAATATAATCCTACTAAATTTACAATAAATATATATATATAAACTAAATATTTAAAAAAAATTAAAAGTATTAAATTTTTGTAAATTAAATAATTTAATTTTTATAGTTTTTTAATTTATATTAAATTAATTAGAAAAAATATAAAAAAAAAACTTATTTCATCTATTTATTAAACTACAGTAAATTTATAAAATATATAATAATAAAAAACTCCCAGTCAAAATATAATTCATTTATATAATTATGTTACATTTACCAAAGTAGATAAAAATAGTGTGATCATTTTAACTTACCTCATAAGGAATCACCCCCCAAAACTCAGGACTCCTAAAGGAAAACCAAGTGGAATGGCCCAAATTTTTTGATTTACATCTTGTATTTTTTGGTTAAGATTTCTTAGTTGAATTGAGGCTTCTGTGATCCATATCAAGTTTATGAGAGATTTTTCGGCGTAAATCACATGATATTTCATTTGTCGACGCGTTTCGAACCAACCAGTGTGGTTCATCGTCAGGACAAGTTGAAGAATTAGATCTAGCTATGCATATTAAATAGTCAGAGCAGAACAACCAACGGCTATATTTCTTGACCAGGTAACGGCTATATTGACTAACGGCTAAATTTGACCAAGAAAACGGCTAGTTGGATAGGATTAGGGGCATAACCTCTATTTAATTAAGTAAATTCAATTGATTATTAAATTGATAGTTAGTTATATTCTTAGTAAAGGGACCATTTTATAAACTCATAATTATAAATAAATTAATTAATTTAAATTAATAGTTAGTTATAAAAGTTATTAATTATATAAATATTAGAGTAATATATAACTAGTTAGTTATATTCTTATTAAAACATAAGTTAAAGGGACTATCTTATAAAATTATATTTATAAATATATATTAAAATAAATTAATTTAAAATTAATAGTTAGTTATTAAATATATAAATATTAGAGAATTTAAGGGTTAGAACGAATATTTTAATGTTTAAAATTAATTAATCGTTTATTTACGGGTTAAGATTAGTATGTTATCATAGATTAATTACAAGATTATTCTTCTTTTTAAGGCTCCCTAAAATTCATAAGGAAGGAGCTCCCCTTAGGCCCATAGTCAACACCATTGGAGGTCCTACCTATCTTCTTGCTAAGTTCCTTGCCTTAAAGCTTAAACCCTTAGTTGGTCGTATAGAGTCCTTCGTTAAAGACTCTGCTTCCTTTATTGAGGAGCTCAAGGACATTAAGCTGGACCCTGGAGACATTCTTGTCAGTTTTGATGTTGTTTCCTTGTACACTTGCATCCCTATAAATGAGGCCATGGAAGTGATCAACCGTCTAACAGATCCTGATACCGCTCGGTTAGTTGAGATCTGCCTCACTTCAACCTTTTTCAGTTTTGAAGGTGAGTTCTTTGAGCAAACCTGTGGGGTTGCCATGGGCTCACCCCTATCCCCTGTTGTTGCAAATCTTTTTATGGAGGATTTTGAATCCAAGGCTCTAAACTCAGCCCGCCTCCTGCCTAAGCTTTGGAAAAGATATGTAGATGACACTAATGTCATCTGGTCTCATGGCCAAGAGGAGTTAGATCTCTTCTTCGATCATCTCAATAGTCAATCCTCAACCATTAAGTTCACCAAGGAACAAGAAGTCGATGGTTTCTTCCTTTCCTTGATATTCTTATCTCTAAGAATAGTGATGGTTCCCTCTCCAATCGAGTGTTCCATAAGAAAACTCATACGAAGCAGTATCTTCATGCTATTTCCCACTATTTCCCCGCTCAAAAGTTGGGAGTTCTCAACACCCTTGCTACTCGTGTCGTAAGGATCTCTGATAAAAAGAGCTTCGAAGAGGAGAAATCCCATCTCCTTAATGTCTTTGTTGAGAACGGTTATAGTAGATACGTGGGTCAGAAGGCTTTCCTCAAAGCGGCCAAGAATTCGTTAACTAGAAGAGCACCGAAGGAACGGATTCCAGGTGTCCATCTTCCGTTTGTTCAAGGGACCATTGATAGGATTGTGAGGATTCTTAAGAAGCATAATGTCCCCTCGACCTTTAAACCCCTTAACATCATTCGTAAGTCCCCTAGATCAGTGAAGAACCCTATCGACCCTAAGGACATGAAAGGGGTATATATTATTCCTTGTTCCTGTGGGACCCCCTATATTGGTGAGACTGGTTGCTCCATTAATCAAAGGATTAGTGAGCACACAACTGACCTTAAGCATAGGAGAACCAAGTCTTCTGCTTTAGCAGAGCATGTGGAGAAAACCAATCATCATGTCTATATCAAGGAGACTAGTGTTATTGCTAGAGTTTCCTAATTCCATCACTGGAAATTTAGGGAAGCCCTTGAGATTGAAAGAAGGTCGAAAAATCTCAATAGAGAGGATGACAGGAAAATCAGTAGTTGCTGGGTCCCAACCATCTCTTCCTAGTCGTTTTCTTCCTTTCTTCCCCGCCCTAGGTTTAGCTTGATTTGCCCTCGTTTCCCGTATCATGTGGCCTTTGTTCTTTGAGGTGTGGTAGTTTGAGGTATTTTAATAGCACATTATGCTATTAATTTTAATAATTTTTAAAAAGAAGAATAATCTTGTAATTAATCTATGATAACATACTAATCTTAACCTGTAAATAAACGATTAATTAATTTTAAACATTAAAATATTCGTTCTAACCCTTAAATTGCTCTAATATTTATATATTTAATAACTAACTATTAATTTTAAATTAATTTATTTTAATATATATTTATAAATATACATTTATAAGATAGTCCCTTTAACTTATATTTTAATAAGAATATAACTAACTAGTTATATATTACTCTAATATTTGTATAATTAATAACTTTTATAACTAACTATTAATTTAAATTAATTAATTAATTTATAATTATGAGTTTATAAAATGGCCCCTTTACTAAGAATATAACTAACTATCAATTTAATAATCAATTGAATTTATTTAATTAAATAGAGGTTATGCCCCTAATCCTGTCCAACAAGTTGTTTTCCTAGTCAAATTTAGCCGTTAGTCAATATAGTCGTTACCTAGTCAAGAAATATAGTCGTTGGTTGTTCTGCTCTGACTATTTAATATGCATAGCTAGATCTGATTCTTCAACTTGTCCTAACGAACAAACACGTCGACAAATGAAATATCATGTAATTTACGCCAAAAAATCTCTCATAAACTTAAGATTTCTTTTATAAGTTTCCTTTTTGTTGAGACCATTTATAAAAATCTATCGTGACAAGCTTTCCAAGAGGATATTATTGCTTTTCAATCTTCGAATATATCTAGGATTATTTTGTATTGTTTTATTTTCCTTTCATAAAAAATATATTATTGTTTTTACATATTTCAATTTTGAAGAATTTTATATTTTAATTTTTCAAGTTTTTAATTAATATAAAATTGTAATTAATATATATTTATTAGTAAAAAATGGAAATATGGGTAATTTAAAGTTATATGTTTTTTTTACGATTTAAGGTGACCACAAGTTGAGGTCAAAGTAATGTTAAAGATAAGAATGTGAACCTGATTGTATTAGGTTTGGTTGGTTATGAATGTTTTTTTTTATAATTTTTATGTTTTACCATTAGTTCTTATTCTCAATCCCTCATCATAAAATTTAAACTGAAAATTCAATGAAAATTAAATCTCACATAAACGAATTAATTTGCACCCCATGAATTTTCAAATTTTAAAAGTTATATAAATTAATTTTAATTCATTTATATGTACTATGTGTGTTTACAATTTTCTAATCAAATGATAATGCTTAAAGGCTTAAGAAATGACTTTTTTCACCAAAATATGGCAATACAATTTCAAGTATGATTGTGATTTTTTTTGTTATTTAAAACACATTTTTGAATGCATAAAAAAGTTCAACATCCTGAAAAACTCCTATAACACTCAAATTCTACATATTAAAACAATTTAAAGTCAAAATTTTAATAGTATTTTGGTTAAAAATAATGACAAAAAAATACCATCTATTAATTAAAACAATTTAAAGTCAAAATTTTAATAATATTTTGGTTAAAAGTAATGAGCAAAAAAATACCATCTATTAATTAAATGACAGGATATTTAAATATATAGTTATAAATTTAATTCATCCTATAAAACTATTTCTTTTTATAATAAATTCTATAGTTAAATATAAATAGAAAAATTTCTTTATTATTCTTAAAATAAATAATATAATATTATAATCTTGACGAGCACGTTAAAATAAATAACATTTTTCACAATGCAAACTTCACTAACTCACGATAAAATGATGTGAAACTATCTCAAAGTAGAATTAAATAATCATTTCTAATATAAATAATAACGTATTTTAATCTTGATGAGCATGTTAAATAAAATAACATATTTCACAATGCAAGCTTCACTAACTCACGATAAAAATGATGTGAAACTATCTCAAAGTACAATTAAATTAATGTGATTACCTTAGCATATAAATATTAGTGTAAGGGTAATGTTTTTAATTTATTATTAAATAAAATGATAGCAAAATATTTCAAAGTAGGATTATCTTGTTTTAAAGTTTATTGTTTATTAATTTTATATTTTATTTTTCATAATGTTAATCTATTGATATTATATTTTATATTTTTATAATATTAAGATTAAGTAGAATTGATTTAGGAAGATATTTTATATTTTTATAATATTAAGATTAAGTAGAATTGATTTAGTGTCTTCCTATTAGTAAGTGTCTTTTAGTAATAATAACTTAATTAATTAAACTAATTCTAAAGACTTAATATTTTTTATTACGTAGTTTTTCAGCAATTTTATACATTAAAATTATATCTCGAATACCATTCATGTATATATATTAAAGTAAATCTACACTTTAAACTTATAATGAGTATTAATAATATAAATTATTTTGATTAATAATATAAATCAAATATTATGACTAATAATATGAATTTTGTTAAAAAATAACATTCATCTCTTTTTACTTTAATTTTAAGAAGGAAGATTTAAAGTACAAGATAAGGTGGAGGCTTAACTTAGAAAACAAGAGCCAGTGGTAGTATGTCACTACTTATTTCGCACGTGAGTGCATGATCTGTTGGTTGGGGCGGTTGGCTTTCGCACCCCCCAACCAAGTTCGAATCCTGCGGGAGCTGCGGCTGCAGCACATTTGTTTCGTTGTTGTCCCTACTCGCTATGGCGATGGCTATGATGTAATCTGCTCGCTTCGGCGAAGGCTATGATGTAATCTGCTAATCTGCTCGCTTCGGCGAAGGCTATGATGTAATCTGCTCGCTTCGGCGATTTGTAAAAATCTGCTCGCTTCGGCGTTATATGATATATGATGATTCTTCAGCGGGGATGCCTTCTCTCCCCCACTGAAAAAAAAATAAAAAAAATGTCACTACTTATTTCAAATAAGTTTTTAGCTACAATTGACTTAGAAATACATTTATTAGAAAATGATTTTAAATGATTTGCTAATTAAACTTATATAATTTAGCTAGTCAAATATATCTTTAACTAAAATTTTATATTTAAAATTTAAATTGTATTTTTATTTAAAAATAAAATAAACGTATTAAAATATTTATATATTTAAAATTTAAATTACATTTTCATTTAACATAAAATAGATTCATTGAAACATTTATTATGTTTGTTATGGTATGAGCATTAAGTATTCTATATACTTAGATTTTGAGTTTTGTCAACGATTTGCTTTCCTATGGTAGACTAAAGATTAACAAAGATATAACTAATTTTATATAAGTAAAGATTTTAATTTGCCATCCATTAATATTAAATCGATTTTTAAATTATATATGAATTTTAAAATTAAAATTAAAAGAAAAATATTGTTGTCTTATTAATATTTAAAAATAATATTAAACTTCCAAATGTGGGTGCTTTCTCATCATCGTGCCCCGTTAGTCTAGGCAGGACAACATTCATTTTGGTAATGATTGACACCACCATATGGCATCCATGCACAACAATATCTATCCAAGCGTTTTTTTTCTTGAGTTATTAACTCCTGCCAAACTCATTCCCTTTGCATCTGCATCATGATCTTCCTCCTAATCGCTTCAATGTCGCAATTATTAATCATGTCCCTTCTTTTGTACAAGTCGTGTGGTATTCCCATACATTCCTTTATGCAAAGATTTGAAGAGCATAGGCCTAGGGATTTCGCTCCCCCTCTGGGCCATTGTTGTTAGCAATCATTGCATAGGATTATCAGACTCTCATTTTGCCTCCATGGTTAGAAAGAGAGGTTGTGCTTTTCAAGGAAGTAGAGGACACGTGCGTCCTCCCAATGTTTCTTACATTAGCGATCACATGGAATTATTTAATCTATACATCCCTGATCACATCTAGTGTAGAGTGGCCTCCTTGTAGGTAGAGGAATGCAAAATACTAGGTGATGGACATTGGGATGTCCGAAATTTGCTAAAATGACATCTCTGGACAATGCAGCTAGCAAGTGCTCGAAATTAAAGATGGATGACTGAAATAAACACGTACGTTAGCAAAACTAGAGACTCTCTTCATAGCCTCGCTATATCCATCGACATTGACTTTTTGCCTGCACCTGCAAACTCAACATCCTCATGCTCCCCAGAAAAGTCTGAAGATCGTCATTCTACCCATCAACCCCTTTTCCCTTTTCCCTCTGTCATCCTGGCAAATGAAGAACAAGGAAGAGGCCTTCTAACCCAGGGGTCTCCAAGTCAGCAATCTGCAACAACAGAGAGTAGATTGAAGCAAGCCCCCACCAACGCCCAAATTGTCGATGAGGTGCCCTCTCCATAAGACACTAGCACCTATGGTTGCCTCATAATGGAAGAAACAACAGAAGAAGAACCTCCTAGCAATGTGAGAGTTGACCATGCAGGTCCGAGTTAAGCGAATCAAGCTCCATTAAGCCACAAAGGCAATGATAGCAAGTTGCATGAACATGTTTTCTATATTTTTTCATTTGCTACAATTATTCCCTTTTTCTCTAAATGGCATATGTCTTGACAACCATATCTGTAGAAATTTCAATAGAAGTTTTTCTCATAATCCCTTTTTTTATTTTTTCATTGTATATGAAATTGAATTAGAGTTCTATTTTCCTCTACTAATGAAATCAAATTGAAATCAAGAGACAAAAATTTCTTCTACTATTCTACGAAAAGGAAGACACATGATATAAATACATTCAATAACATGCAACCATCAAAACACAAGGAACACAATGATTTTACAGGGGAACCCAACTGGGAAAAACTCCTTCGTTGCTTTGCATTAATTTAGATGAGAAAGAGAAACAATTACAATGTTTTGCTTCAACTCTAATGCACACCCTGCACTATAAAATTGTTCTCTTGCTTCCTAAACTGCTCTGGCCAACACTTAGAAAATTCAAACCTCAGCTAACCTCCTATTTCTTACGCAATCTTGGAGGAATTAAGCTCCTAAATAATAGGGAAATTCCCTATTTCCTTGCGCAAATCCAAGGGGAATTGGTCACCTGCTTAGTGGAAATCATTGTACACTCAACGATATATAATTATAAATACAAATGTGCCTTTTCCATCCACTCAAATAGGAAATTCTAATTCCATGCATGATTGGGCCTATTTTTAGCTAACTGACTAGTTAACTAAGAGATCAAGGAGTTAACAAAAGTCATAACTAGTCAATTGACCTTCAACTAACAAATGACTATAACTCAGTTAATTGAGTTCTACTTATAATAATTCAACTAGATTGCTAGATCTTAGAAATCAACTCATGCAAAACTCTACTTATATCCTACAAACTCGAATTTACTTACTTAACTAGTAGAAAAGGCCATGTCACTCTAGCTAACTGCAATCCAAGTCATCATGTTGATGTGGAAAATTGACTTTTCTCCATTTGTCTAAGGCATTAGTCAAATTAAGCCTTTCCTTTGCTACAATTTCAACACTCCCTCTTAGCAAGAAAAGGGTTTTTCACAACCCCAATCCTTCTCCTTTAGAATGTATTGTAATGCAACTCCCTCTCATTGTTTTTGTTTCTACTACAATAACTACAATTGAGAAGAATCCAAAATACTAAATCAATTGTGTCTCTGCAACTATCTACTGGGAAAACTACACTGATGTTGATTATGCACTATGCCTCATGCACTGTTATCAATAGTGCTCTGTGCTCCTCAACATCTAACTGCAACAACTAACACTAATCCTTTTGCTATTGAATATTGTGGGCTCTTGTATCAAGGTAATGATCCATGAGGAAAGTATATTGCAATTGCTACTACTCTCTAATGGATCATGCCCAGTTTTTGCAACTTTGGGACTAAGGGTCTACATCGCCCCGCCTCATTGTTGGAGGTATAGGTGCAATTTATCCCTCTTCCCACTTAGCTCGAACTCTCCTTCTATTGGAGGTCTCTAACTTGTCCCCATCATCATCATCCTGTTGGTCAGCCCAACTTCCAACTGGCTAAGGCTTCATCTTGAGAGCTCTATCTTGCTGCCTCTCAACCACCACATCTCTAATCTCTACCCTTCTCCTCAAGGCTGCACATTCATCTTCCTCTAATGTGTAGAGGCTCTTGAACCTGACACCAATCTACTTGATCTGACCTGAAGAAAAATGATTGAGGTAGGCCTTCTCATTGTTGAAGACTACCTCACACCCTTTATCTTCAATCCTCATTTTGTTCATGAGGCCAAGTTTTTTGGCTTCACTATTATTTTCTAATAGCTTAGTGAGGGTCTTATACAGAGCAAAGGGAGTCTCCTTACCAGGTAGTTTCGAGACTATGTGGTCTCTCACACCCTGCAAGATGATCCTCCTAGCTCTAGCAACATCCTTCTTCCATTGGGTTAATCATTGTGCATCCAACTCTAGCGGTTTTGCAATATCATTTTTATTATATTCTAGCGCACCATTATCATCAAGCATTGCTTCCATTTGGTCCTTCTAGGCTATGAAATTCGAGCTACCCTCCAGGGAATACTCCAATCTCAATCTGTTGAAAGACATTCTTTCGAATATGAATAAAACATTTTACACTGAAACTACAACTTCGAAATTCCCAAGGGAAAAATTCAAAATATTGGTTCTAATGTGATTCCAGGGCTCCAATACCATATAGAAATTTCAAGAAATTTGCTACTACTAATGAAATCGAACTGAAATCACAAGACATAAATTTCTTCTACTATTTCATGGAAAGGAAAACACATGATAGAAACACATGAAATAACATGCAACCATCAAAACACAAGGAACACAACGGTTTTATAGGGGAACCCAAATGGGAAAAACCCCTCGACTGCTTTGCATTAATTCAAATGAGAAAGAGAAACAATTGTAATGTCTTACTTCAACTTTGAAGCACACTTTGCATTATAAAATTGCTCTCCTAATTCCTGACCTACTCAGGCCAACACTTAGCCGATTCAAGCCTCAACCAACCTCATATTTCCTTGCGCAATATTGGAGGATTAAACTCCTAACTAAAAGGGAAATTCCCTATTTCCTTACGCGAATCCAAGGGGAATTAATCACCTGCTTAGTGCAAAATCACTGTACAAATAATAATATGAATTATAAATACAAATGTGCCTTTTCCATCCACTCAACTAGGCAATTCAAAGTCCATAAATGACTAGGTCTATTTTTAGATGATTGACCAGTTAATTGAGAGATCAGTGAGTTGAGAACAATCATAACTACTCAACTGATATTCATCTGACTCAACTAATGACTAGAGCTCAGTTAACTAAGTTAAACTAACAATAACTCAACTAGATTGTTATATCTTAGCAATCAAATCATGCACAACTTTAGTTCTAGCCTACAAACTCAAATTTACTGACTTAACTAGCAGACAAGTCCATGCCACTCTAGCTAACTCCAATCCAAGTCATCCTGTTGATGTGGAAAATTGAATTTTCTCCATTTGACTAAGGCACTAGTCAACTGAAGCATTTTCTTGCTACAATTTCAACATCTAGTTTCCCCTTTTGGGGAAAATGGTCCACATCTAGCTCTTCTTAGCTGGACCTCGGCACCAGGACTCATGGTGACTCTTTGATTTTTTTTTTCCAAAGAAAATATTGCAACTTTTTACTAAATAAAAAAATTTACATTCAGTACATGCATCAAATGAATTCAACTATTTGTTCCAAAAGGACTAGGAAAAGAAAAATAATAAATGGGTTGCAAAAAAATGACCCTGGAACCATAGAAAATAGGTAAGGCCTATCATCCTGAAA
The DNA here is from genome assembly GCA_031772625.1 of Pinus tabuliformis. NCBI lineage: Eukaryota > Viridiplantae > Streptophyta > Pinopsida > Pinales > Pinaceae > Pinus > Pinus tabuliformis. The sequence continues at coordinate 749,783,223 of CM062816.1, read as the reverse complement.
CCATGACATAGATTGCATGCCATAATCAGTCTCAACAAATAAAGTTGGATAGATTTTTATGTCTGTTGCTATATGTTGTAATATGTACACAAAAATAAAGGATTGTTGCATATTGATACCATGTTCATAAAAATATAAAAAAAGATAGTGTTGAAATAATAAAGTGATCATAAAATGTCATTAGATTTTAGAGAAGGGCTGGTGTTGGAAGTTCTGAACTGCCCCATTTGATGTGTGGCGCATGATGCGATTCTTTCATGGGAAAGAGAGAAAAGATCACTCCCATTCTTGCTGAAATGAGGTCTGGAGCAGAGGGAGTGTCCTTGAATGTGGATTTTTTCCTTGCCAGCTAAACCCCCCAACAAATAAGGGGTGGAATATTCTTAATAACTTCATCACTTGATGAGTCCCACCAAGACTTCTATGCCTCGATGAATTTTTTGCCTCCCCAATCAATATTGCATCCCAAAAGCTATTTGGTTTTATCCCAAATACTCAAAGTGAATGGACAAAGTATAAACAAATGTGATATTGATTCCTCTGTATTTTTGCACAAAATGTACTAGATACTACCTTCTTTGTGTCTCTTTTTCAAGTTGTCCCATGTTTGGCACTTTATTTTTAATTAAGCACCAAAGGAACAATCTTGTCTTAGTTGGGCAAGTGATCTTCCATATCGACTTCCACCACCAAACTAGATTGACTCTTATGCTAGCAGAAATATAGAAACTCTACCCAGATTTTGGGGAATAGATCCCTGAAGGGGAAGGAACCTAACATATGGTGTCCACTCTATCTCTAATATTGATGTTATACCTTTTGAGATAAATTATATAATTGTTCCACATGTCAGCAAAATCTCTATGAAGATCTAGCTGATCAATACTCTTCCATCCCTATTACCAAAAGGTAGTCCATCCTTCCTCGACAATTTGATTAAAAAGATCCCCTACTCATTTAGGATAGTCAAAAGATCTGGAGGAAGACTAATTTCTTTTGGAAAAATAGTCCATGGATCCAAACCAATTATGATTTTTCCCCCATTTACAACCTTCCAAGCAAGGCCACATCCAACTACATTGAAAGAAGTGTTGAAATGTGTAATTAGGTTCAGTCTTCATAATGTCCATTGTAATCATGATATAATATATTTGATTTATGATTGTCATTCTTTATGCATGGGTTTCATGCTCAAGATGAATTTATTTATAGGTAAACCACCCATTGAGTGCTTCTAGGTTTTTCATAGAGTTATGAAGTCAAAAAATCCATTTTCATACATGTAATACCCATTTGGGCATGTTGTATCTTGTAAAGAAAGCTTTTGTAAAGTTAAGTGTCATAAATACCTACCAAGACCTTGTCAAACAAGTCGGCCTACAAGAAGGATCAAGTCGGCTTCATGGACAACAATTCGACCTTAAAGCCTAAATATAAGAGACATCGATGTCACTTGAAGATCACCCAATAATCACATAAGAATTTCAATCAAGGAAGAGAAAGAGACCTAAAATAGTGAAAAATAGGAGGACTAGAAGAAGAAAAGGAACATAGTCTTTGAAAGTTGTTTTTGGGCTATAATATTCTCACACGTGCAAATATTGGGGCTACATCAGTACAATAAGACCAAATTGCAGAAAGGAGCCGAATTAGGGCACCAAAAAGTCTACTTTGCAAGTCAAGTTCCAAAGAAGGAATAACTAATTAAAGAGAAGGAGAAAGAAGGAATAAATCACCATATTTTCCACATGTGCAAGAGCTAGGGTTTCTGCAATAGCTGAAAATTACAGTCAAGAAGCTACTAGATCGAAATTCAAGAAGTTGTTAGGGAAGTTGAAGTTGCAGAAGAAGTTGTTGGGGAGGTCAAAGTTGTTGGAAGCTGCTAGGTCATGGTTGCTCATCAAGAAGAATAGTTGGTTTGGCCTTGGAGGGGTCTTTGACAAGGTTTTTAGGTCTTGGAACTCGTCATCTGAACATTCTATAATAAGAGAATAATTCTTGTGGGTTTTCCTCTCAGGAGGAGAGGTTTTGGCCCTGGCTTGTAGCCTATATTTTGTGTCCTATGGTCTCATTGATATTCATTGTTTAGTAGTTTTTTGATGATATAAAACACAATAATAGTTAAGGGAAAGGAGAAGCTAATCAAGTTAAGTAAAATATATCACAAGCAATTATCAAAATAAGATAAATCATCTAATTAAGTTGCCCCTATATTTCTCAACATGGTATCAGAGCCAAAGTGAGAAGACAAGAAGAGGCAACTTGAAGATCATCCACTTGAAATAAGGATACATAAGGGTTAAGAAAACTAAGGAGCATCAAGGAGGACCATCCATCACATCTCAAGAATCACATAATCACAACTCTTGGAAGAAGAAAAATACCTCAAAAACCCTACATCCATTGAAATAAGGACTCTACATTTGAAGAACAATGGGAAGCCTCCACATTCTACATTATCATCCAAAGGAATGAAGAAGAAGCAATGTCATTTTCGTCAAATAAATCAAGGTGATCTTCCTCACATTGAAGCAAAGATCACATCCAAACATCCTTAAAGAAGATCATAAAGGAAGAAACATCATCAATAAGGCATGAAGTTGAAGATATAATCATCAACGAAGAATATTCACTTAACAAGTAAGTATTTTTATATTTATGTATGAATCTACTATCAACATGACTTCAATCTACAGGGAAAGAAACAAACTAGTTGGGTCATCAAATTTCCTTAGATGGAAAAAAAGGATAGATTTAATCCTCATAGAAAACGAAGTTATTGAATATGTTAAGGGTTCAATATTCAAACCATATCAAGAGAAAGCCCAAGCACTATCGAAGTATATTAAATGGGAAATAAGAGCTCAAAGAATCCTCATAGAATCAATCAAGGATTCCCTCATCCCTTATGTAGCACTGGAGGAGAAGTTATATCATTGAGAACCGAATTATACAAAATGAAGGTATCTAAGGATGAAGAGGTAACCTCATATCTTATGAGGGTATCTCAAATAATATATCAACTACAAGAATTAGGAGAAATAATGTTTGGTAAAGAAATGACCATTGTTGTGCTCAATGCACTACTTGATGAATGGGGCAACTTTGTATCAAGCATCTATGGAAAGAAGGAAGCCACTCTATTTAGTGAACTTTGGTAATTGTGTAAGATCGAAGAAACTAGGTTGAAGGCAAAGAGAGATGTTGTAACAAGTGAAAAAAATCAAGCATATGTAGCTATGGCTAGAAAGAAAGGAAAACTTGGAAAGTGTGATCCTTGAAAAAAGAAGAAGCTTGACATGTCAAAGATCCAATGCTATGAATGTAATGAAGATGGGAACTTTAAGAGGAATTGTCCTAAAATCAAAAAGGACAAAAAGAAGAAAAAGGAAAGAAATGAAGCCCATGTCACCAAATAACTGGAAGAACTTAAAAAAGAAGTCCAAGAAGGAGGGAGTGATAGACCTTAATTATGACTGAAATAACCTCCTTTAATTTGTCTATAAGAAGATATTATTCATGATGAAAAGCATCAAAGATATGATAGGATGCATTATAGCTGAGATAAAGATGACATCATCATATAAGCATGATATAACGAAAGTTGAAATCTGTATAAAGGAAGTATCTCATGGTATGTTCATTAAAAACATGAAAATACAACCAAAATGGTAGTATATATGGTTGGAAAAATTCATCTATTAAGATAAAATATAAAACATGTTATCATACATCATCATTATTAGAAAGGAGAATTTGCAGAATGGGAATCATCAATATCCTCCACTAGAATATCCTCCTCTACTTGGAAGAAGCAAGTGTCTCACTGATCCATTGTTTAGAATGATGAAGGTATAGTGACAAAGTTGTGCAACATGACACAAGTAGGTTGAAGTACTCTCATCTTCAAGCAAGGAAATAAATTCGTTGAAGGAAAGTCTAGATGACCACATAAAGGAAAAGGTATGTGTATATGGTAATAGATAGATAAAGTCATGTCATCATATGATTACAGATAGTATGGGTTAAAATTATCTATTACATGAGCATGATGAAAGATGAAGAATATCTTCCATTAGAATGATGCATAAAGGCATGTAGACAATGTGCCTTAAACTCTTATATTTTGACAAAGATGAAATCAACATAATATGGCCTCATGAATAATTTGAGGTGGTTGGAAACTATGATTCCTATGATGAAGGAACCATATATAGAATATTCTAAGAGTGCAATATGTGAAGAAGGTAAAGGAATATTTCATGAAAGATGTATCTATAGACACATAAAAATAGTGATCAACATCCTATAACTAGAACGATTAACAATGTTATCTCCATGGAGAAGGTATGAAGACCCTGATAAAGTCTGAAAAAGAGAGAGACCCTTGATTTTCAATGTAATGGAGATGGATTCATACATGTGTAGGATGTTGATGCTGGGAAAAGTTGATGTCATGACGAAAGGCCATCTTAACAGAGGTAACTTTGATTTGATGTTCATTTTGATTTTTATAAGCATCTGGTTAGGTTGTTGCAAGGCTACTGAAAGAAGGTTGTAAAAAGTCATCTACAACCTGTAATAATGAGATTGATAGAAGATCCTGAAAGAAACATGACTTGGAAGAGGTAGTTGTATGAAGGAAAGCCAAATGTGGACTAGAAGATCATTTTTTGATGAAGAGAAGGATGACATGACTATTGGTTCAACCCTATGGTTCGTTGAAGGAAAGTGATGGAGAAAGACAGTCGAGGACCTACAAAGAAGTTAAGATGAAGAAGGATCCATAATGAAGAATATGAAGTTCATGACATGATACAGAAAGAGGATCTCTCCAAGTAGCTGATAGTACCGTGATCTCCACCAAAGAGCAGATAGTTGTTGTTGGTAAAAAGTCCCTAGTTAAAAGGGAGCTTGGGCAAGTCCCCAGTTAAGAGGGAGCTTGGGAATATTACTTTGATAGGAATGATTATATATTCCCTAGTTGAGAGGAAGAGATAGATACACCATTCTTCTATTCACATTATGAAGAAAGAATGGAGGATTAGGTAAGCATCTGAATGTTGATACTCTTTGAGTATGTGGTAGGGAATCCAATAGGCAAGAGTAGTTGAAGAGGAAATTCCTTTAGGATGTGTTATTCCAAGACATGAATAGTCATAAAAGTACATACCTTGTGAACATCCAGGTGGGGTATGTTCCTTAAGAGGCAATGATGATGGTGTCTATCAGTCATTGTCTATCATATGGAGAGATAGAGATGTTAGTCAAGGCTTTGCTATGTGAAAATATTGGGTTATATAATGATATGCACTAATATAAGCTGAGAAGATAGCTTATGATATGGCTTACCAATCTGACTCTTCTTATGATAATTCTTCAGTATGATAATTTCCAAGTACCTTGTATGGATTATGAATACCTCCCAAGTTAAGAGGGGGTGTTGAAATTTGTATCTAGGTTCAATCTTCATAATGTCTATTGTAATCATGATTTTAAATATTTGATTTATTATTGTCATTCTTGTCTATGGGTTTCATGCTCAAGATAAATTTATTTATAGTTCAAGCACCCATTGAGTTCTTTCAGGTTTGTCATAGAGTTATGAAGTCAAAAGAGTCATTGTCATAAATGTAAGACCCCTTTGGGCATGTTGTATCTTGTATTTTTTTTGTAAAGTAAAAAGTGTCATAAAGACCCGCCAAGATCTTGTCAAACAAGTCAGCCTACAAGAAGGATCAAGCCAACCTCATGGACAACAATTTAACCTTTAGAAAAGACTCTATATAAGAGACATCGACCTCACTTGAAGATCACCCAATCATCACACAAGAAGTTCGATCAAGGAAGAGAAAGAGACCTAAAAGAATGAAAAAGAGTAGGACTAGAAGGAGAAAAGGAATGAAGTCTTTGAAAGTTGTTTTTCGGCTATCATCTCCTCACACATGATACATCACTATAATAAGACCAAATTGTAGAAAGGAGCTGAATTAGGGCACCAAAAAGTCTACTTTGCAAGTTTAGTTCCAAAGAAGGAAGAACCAATTCAAGAGAAGGAGAAAGAAGGAAGAAATCACCATCTTTTCCACAAGTGCAAGAGCTAGGGTTTCTGTAGTAGCTGAAAATTGCAGTCAAGAAGTTGCTAGATTGAAATTGAAGAATTTGTTGGGGAATTCAAAGTTGCATAATAACTTGTTGTAGAGGTCAAAGTTGCTGGAAGCTACTATGTCAAGGTTTCTCATCAAGGAGGAAAGTTGGTTTGGAATTCATCATCTGAACGTTCTATAAGAAGAGAAGAATTATTGTGGGTTTTCCTCTCATCAGGAGAGGTTTTAGCCCTGGATTACACCCTATATTTTTTGTCCTCTTGTCTCATTAATATTCAATTGTTTGACGATAGAAAACACAATAATAATTAAGAGAAAGAAGAAGTTAATCAAGTTAAGTAAAATACATCACAAGATGTTGTCAAAATAAGAGAAATCATCTAATTAAGTTTCCCATAGATTTATCAACAAGAAGCAATAACAAATTTCCAAATAGAAAAAGAATTCACCATAATTTTATTGAGCTTTCTAATTCATTTGTCAAGAGAAAGGGGGTAAATGTATTTCCTAAACACCACTAATGTCCATAGGCTCTCTGTTGAAAGGATTCTCCATTTGACCTTTGCCAAGAGAGCTTTTGCAAAAAAGGGAAGGTCCTTAAGTCCCCAGCCCCCCCCACGACTTATGTAATGTAATATTTTCCTAGCCCGCCCATGGAAGAACAACTTCATCTTTAGACCCAACCCACAAGAACTTCCCATAGAGTTTTCTTATGGAATCTAAGATGCCTTTTGGAACCCATGTGAGAGCCATTCAATAATTTGGAATGGCTTCAAGGATAGATTTAATCAATACCAATCTTCCAGCTCTTGAGAGTCATTTATAGCTCTAGTCCTTAAGACTTTTCTCCACCTTGGCCAATAACCACATCCAGTCATGGTTCATATATGAGTTGGGTTTTAAATGGAAGCCCAAATATTTGATATTATCCCCGAGAGATTCAACAACAAAGGGTAAGTAATTTTGTGCCCTTTGTACCTCTCCCCGAGACAAAACATCATATGATAGAGTAGACTTCTAAACGTTGATGATCATGCCTATCACTTTCTGAAAGAGAGCAAGAGCTTCCTTGATTGTTTCCAGATTATGTCTTAAGCCATTACAAAAATTCAAAATATCATCCAAAAAATGAAAATGGGTGATAAACATGTTTACAGCCACTTCGGTGCCTTGAAGGTCACCTTGATGCTTAGTGACCAGAAGCAATTTGCTCAAACCTGCAACTGCTAAAATAAAAAGGAGTGGAGACACAGAGGGAAGCTTTGCCTCAAGCCTCTCTAGGCATGAAAAAAAGGAGATGTTGAGCCATTAATCAAAATTGCAAAAGAGACATTAGTCATAAAGCTCATAGCTTGCTCAATTAATTAAAGGAAATCAAACCCTGGGTGTGTAAGAATCATTCAAATGTAAATTGAATTAACTCTGTCATAAGCTTTTGACAAGTCAATTTTGGCAACAATCCCTTTCTTGTTTTGAATCTTAATGCTATACAATGACTCTTGAGCCTTTGATTGTAATCTATGTAACATATTGTTGCTAATGTAAAGTTGGTTATCTGCCTAAAAAAAGATATATATATTGATAATATTTATATTGTTTTTCAACAATATAATATATAATTTTTTTTTGGAATAAAAAATATATTAATAAATTAAAATTTATATTAATAGATAATTAGAATAATACATTAATTCATAAAATAAAAATTAAAGTTTTAATAGGATGAAATTAAAGATTTTTTTATTATAAATTATTATCTCATAAATTTAATCATGTCTATAATATTTTTTCAATATACATATAATTTTTTTTATAAAAATAACATTAATAAATAAATAAACTTTTTAACTTTCAATATTATAAAAAAAACACATATCATGGAAAACATTATGTTACATATAAAGTTAAAATATTCTTTATGGTTCAAAAGAGCACAACAACAAAATTAAAAAGCATTGTGATAATACTCAATATAAACTCATCATATAAATTTTGAAATAAACATTTCCTATTTAATTTTAATGATTTTTTTAAAACTAAATTATTATATATTTTTTTGCTTCTTCCAAATTCAAACCTAACAAAGATAACCATTAATATTTTATAATTTTATAATTTTTTCCCATTTCTACAATTAAAATAAACAAATAAAAATCAAACTAAACATTTTACCTTATCTTACTATCTATTTATTTATTTATAAAAAAACATTTATTTTGAATATCGCTTCAATATTAAATATAAATTATATACATAACTATGTAGAGTAAGTATATACATAACTATATATAGCTTGAGTGGGCCTAATGGTTAAGAGCATGTGTTTCCTCCTAAGAGGTCACAAGTTCAAAACCAGAGGGGGGTAGAGTATGTATGCCTTTGTAGACTTAGTAGTCAAATCGCTGTGCGGAAGTGGGTCCCTTATCCCACAAACAAGGGGATCTCATACACCAATTTGGTGTCTGGCTTGGCTGTGACCTTAAAAATGGATATTATTATAAACATCAAATATCACATTTCTTTTTATTAATTAAATCAATTTACATATCTTTTCTTTACACATGTATTATATGGGTCCCTTATCCCACAAACAAGGGGATCTCATACACCAATTTGGTGTCTGGCTTGGCTGTGACCTTAAAAATGGATATTATTATAAACATCAAATATCACATTTCTTTTTATTAATTAAATCAATTTACATATCTTTTCTTTACACATGTATTATATATCTCCTTTATGTTAAGTTTAAATTAATCCAATTTAAGTATAAATATTATATTTCTTAATAAATTTAAAATATAATATATCTATATATATATATATATATATATAAACAACCTGTTTTTTCAAATAATTTTTTTATAATTTTTTTTGTTTAAAATTATAGTTTTGGACAAATATTTCTTTCATTTTTAAAAAATTCCTTCCAATTTTGAAATGACTAACATACAACAGAATGCAAGGCCTTATTATTTCATTAGTCAAGATATCATGCAGGCAAAGAAACAATTCAAAATGAAAGCCCATGCATGCACACATTATTGTTTCACATATATTTCCAACTTCAACGTAATCCAAAAGAACTTGTGATGCAATCACAATCATCCACGAGATTTTATATGAATGTCATGATGTTTACAACTTCCATGAAGTAGTGCCTTACACCCACTCCATGGATTTTAGTTGCAGAGAGTGATAATTGTAAATTACAAATCTACTCACTACCAAACTTCATGGACCCCATTCTGCATATACACTTTTGCTCACTTGGTATAGGCTCACACTATCTTTCCCATGTAATTACAAAACCATTAACTTTGGAGCCAATGAATCAGATGCCCGCCCTTGACTTACAATATTTGCAATAAGTCACTCATTCAATAATAGTGCAGTCTACATTTAGATATTTTCCACTGCCATGGATAACACTATATATATATATATATATATATATATATATATATATATACATATGTGTAGCACCTAGAAAACTCCATAGAGATTAATGCATCATTATTATAAACGCAAGGAAAGATGGGATGAAGAGAATTGTTGTTTGGATTTCACCCATGAGTTGTTTTGTCTGTTAATGGAGTTTGTCATCATTTATTATTAATCCATGGTGCCATGCTCTTCCTCAAGAGCCCCAAATTCTCTTGCAAATGAAGGAAAGCTTCAAGTATGATCCATACAATGCACTGGACAACTGGAAATTAGAATCCCCTAATGCACTTTGCAATTGGAATGGAATCACCTGTGACAATTCTACAAGTATGGTCAATGAGATCACACTCAAAGTTGAATGTCTCAATGACCCTCTTAACTCTAGTTTATGTAATTTGTTGAGCTTGAAAAAAATCCATTTGGGTTTCAACCACTTGTATGGTTCTCTTCCATTGTATCTCATGAATTCAAATAACCTCGAACCCCTTGACCTCAACAAAAATTCTCTCTTTGGCATGTTGCCAGAATTTTCTAGATTGAAGTCCTTGAAGACAATCGACCTCACGACCAACAACTTCACAGGGAAATTCCCTGCTTCTCTGGGAAATTTACCAGAGCTCAACTCCCCGAACCTTGCAGAGAATCCTTTCACTCCTGGCAGAATACCCCAAGAACTCAAGACTTTGAAGAAACTCAACACCTTCTATGTGGCCTCCTGCAATTTGATAGGATAAATCCCTCTTTACATCTTTAATTTCACAGAGCTAAGCCTCTTAGATCTCTCCAACAACAACCTCAACGGATCCATTCCTAAGGAAATCTCCAAAATGAAGAAGGTCACTTATTTGGATCTCTACAAAAACACCCATCATGAGTATTCCTACATAATTGAGTGATCTCAGGTCATTGCACATTTTGGATGTGTAGGAAAACAAGCTTATTGACAACACTCCACAAGAGCTCGGGAATTTGAAGAATGTAACATATATTGAGTTTGACAATAATAACATTTGTGGCAAAATTCCTGAAATCTTTGCGGATTTGCTACTTCTATAAGGGTTATCAATCTATTAAAACAATATTACATTACAATTATCGTAGAAGCTTGACATTTTGTCTAAATTAAACATGCTAGAAGTGTCAGAAAATCAACTCTATGGCTCGCAGCCTAAATATATGTGCAAAGGAGGAAGCCTAAGGAATTGAATTTGAAGTCATTCTTTTGAACTTATTGGATGTGATGCCCCATCAGATTAAGGAGCCATAATGTGGCAGTGCTCCATAGATCATCCCAGGAAAAGTCAAAACCCAATGTTCACTTTGCAAACAAAGGAAAATTTATGTAAAAGTTTTGTGTGATCCAAAATAATACACCCACAACAATCCTATATGTCAGACAATAACATAATAGACAAAAGCATAGATATTTTGATTAGTGAGGGAAAAAGTCGTTGAAATCTTTTTGGGAAAATTATTGTCAAATTTGTTAGGGGTGTATTATAAAGTAAAAAGAGATGGAAAATAAATTTAAGAAGCATTCTTGCAAATTTTCATTTCAAATTAAAAGATTTTAGAAGAATCTAATGTGTTTATGAAATTGGCTTCAATATGGTTTTATGTTATATTATTTTTATTAATATAAGATAATGAATAATAAAGCATTCAAATTAAATTTATGATTAATTATTATGATATAAATGATAAATAACAATCATGTAAACTTAATAATTTCATGTTTCAAGTTTGTGAATTTAAATAGGATTCTACCCCACCTAAATTATTAAATATTTATAAAGAAGTCATATGAAACAATTACTATAGTATATCCACAAAGTAATAAACAAGTTTATTCTCAGTCCTCATGACCCAAGTTTACTCTCAATCCTCATGACCCAAGTTTACTCTCAATCCTCATGACCCAAAGAATATAATTAGCTAGAGGCATATGACTTTATAGATGTGTCTCATAAAATTATGGCCATAACCTTAACTTTCTACATTAAGAATCTTGTTTGAGATAGTGTATTTGATACAAATGAGCTTCATTTTAGATAATGCTAATGTTGTTTGGGAAGGAATGGAATTGGACCAACTTCTTGGTCTCTATGCCATTTACATTAAAATCAATTGCGAAAAATCTTATGACATGTTTTAGTGGTCATTTGTTATAATCATGCTTAAGAATTCTAATTTAGTAAGTTTTTTTTGAAACTCATGGAAAGTTTATTTATAGATGTATAAATTTACTAAGGTTTTCCACTTTCCATTATGTTATATATGTCATGGTTATTAAGGCTTTAGTGTACCTAATACACAATACAATGGCTGAAGGCCTTATCAAATGTATCCATATCTTTAAATCAAATGTTGGGAAGATGGTGAATGGATAATTTGTTAATGAATCTTTACCCACAATCCTTAACTATAAGTATTTAATGTAAAATACTATGGAGCTCCTTCAAATGTTTTCTAACACCTTAATATTTAAAATGTATTAGGACTAAATTCAATGATATAAGTTAAGGTGAAGTATCAAAATGGTGGGATTTACAAGGTTGGTCTTAGATCCATCATGGATGAGTTTTCAAATCTTTATGGACCCCATTTGCATTATAGACCTCTCAAAAGTTATAGGATGTGGTCATTCAAAAGATTTAAAACAATTTTAAAAATGACAAATGGTAGTAAACCCGTGACTCTACCTACAAAATTTTAGCTTTTTGCCAAATATTTTGTCTTTAGTACATGTATTATACTCCTCTTATTGTGATATTTCTATAGATTGTTGGATATAATGTTGCAAATTGTTGGACATAGTATTGTCATTTATTGGAAACTGTGATTGATATTGGAGATTGAGGTACAATATTTGATGTCAAGAGAAACATCAAGCCATTTGTTTAGGTCATTGGTAGAGAACCATCATAGTAGTGGAATAAGGGAAGAATCCTTAAAAACATTATAACTGTGGTTGGTGGAAGAATCACTCAATGACCTGTTGGTTGAAGGAACTTTGTGCACAAAATATCAAGTCAAATGCCCCTACGAACTACATGGTTGGATGGTCCTCAGAAAGACCTTTCCAACAGTATGTGATAGTCCGAAAAACTTCTACGTGTTGAAAAAGTTCGGAGGTTCAAGCTTCTTGAAATGAAAATAGGAAGCATGAGGCAAAAGAGCAAAACCTTGCATCTATTTGGGTTACTTCAGTTGTTCGAGAAAGTTTGGTTGTTCAGAAAAGATCATATATTCAGGAGTTTGGATGTTCAGGATACTGAACTTGAGTGCAATCACAAGGAAAGGAACGAACCTGACCTTCTTCCTATCCATATGAATTGATGATGCGGCAAAATGACATGGTCAGTGAAGTGACATTGACTAGGCATAGATGATGGTGTGTCACGTTGTGTAAGTGACACATGGTAGTTTGTTGGTGTTTTCAGATGGCCAAGTTGATCAAATCCAAGTGACACATGGAACCACTCGGAGGCATCCACATGGAAGTAATGACGCAAGCTTGTAAGTAGCATATGATATGGCACAAAACCAATATTTGTGACAAAGTGTTGTGTTTGGAGTTGTTTTCCATTTTTATATAATTTCTAAAATTCTATGAAAATAAGGTGGTAGGCCTAGAGCGAGATCCTCATCCAAGTAGTTTGGAGTTTGGACTTTATAGTGGAATGATTATGGGACTTGAAAAAGAGTCAATTTGGTAGCTCATGGGTTATGCTCAAGTGTAGTATCAAACAAGGCCAGAAGAAGCTTAAGCACATCTTTAGCTTAAAGTGCTAGTCACAGTCTCGATCTTATGGAATAAGCAGCTCAAATTATTAGGGTTTATACCGTTAAGAATTTTGTGTCAAGATCAATTACGAAAGAAAATATTTCATTGCACAATTAGACAGTAAAGAAAGGCATAAAAGAGGAGATTTGATTTGTTGATGTGAAGTGATGGATAGCCTCTAATAGAAATAGTAGCACAAGGTTGAGTTTGTGTGTTGACACAATCACAACTAAACATTGAGAAGATTTAAATGAAAAGAATGGCTGGTTGAATTAAATAAGTGAGTTTCTTGAAATCCCAATGTGATGAAATAGAGTGTCAGAGGAGATCTACAACAAACTGCAACTAGAATGAACTGAAAAAATCCTCGATCCGAAGAAGAATTAATTAATGTAATTTTTCTCGAGTGGTGATATTTTGGAATAAAAAGGAAGAGAAATAGTGAAGTGAAGGGGGGAAGTGCAATACAGCCAAAGTGAGAGTGCACAGAGTGCAATGAACGCAATTGAGAACAACCAAACCAGATACTAGTAAGAAGAGGGACAAAGTTGTAAATTACGTCCATGTGTGTATCTACAAAAGAGTGAAGAGCTTATTAAGGCATATATGAGTTGCAAACACTAAAGTAATTACAAGTGAGCAGTGATAACAAGTTGTAAATTAAATTAAAGAACACTATAGGAGGTTTCGGTTTGAAAATCCCATGAAAGAGTAGATCTAACTTGTAGTAATAAGTTGCTGCCTATACAGATCTAAGGTTGGTGCTTTTAAGCAAGTTGGTGCTTCTAAGAAAGTTAGTGCTTGCTGATCTGAGGGGGTTGGAGCCTCTTATGAGTGGGTGCTCACAAAAAAATTGATGTAATCAGAGTGGGTGCTTTGAATTTACATCATAATAAAAACAAGCTTTGGTGGTTTTTCTCCTAGAAGGGTTTCCACGTTAAAATCATTGTGTACAATTGTGAATGCATTTTATTGTGTGATTGTGTCATGTTTGTTTTAAAAAGAAAAAGGTATAATTACTTATTCAACCCCCCTCCTCTCAGTAATTCTTGATTCCCAACATAAATTCCCATCGAAGACCTCAAAATATCATACATATTTTTTCTTTGGAACAACATTAATGGGGCCAAGGCTCTCACAAAGTTAGTTTAAAACTATCTTTCCTTCATAAGTAATGTGAAGGAATGGGGATTATGAAGACTTACACCCAAGATTAGATCTTGTGTTACAAATTAATTATCCAAAAATTGAAGAAAGGAGGAATTGAAAGTTCTACTTAGATATTCAATGGTACTTATGGTTCCCCTCTGAGCAAATCTCATTGAAAGGCTCTAACTTTCAAACTCTAAAAGTCATAGTTGTTCATGTTGAGATTTAAAAAACCATTATGAACAGAAGTATTTTTAAATATTGGGAGTTTGTTGAGCCAAAGTCTTATTGGAAAGGTAACTTGGTAAGATTTGGCCTATCCTTTAATGAACAATCTATCTTGTTGTTGCTAGTATTACTCCTTAATGGAAAATAGTTGGCTAAAAATGATCAGTTCTAAAAATGATGCATCTCTTAAAGAGGCATCAATAATATCACTAACATGTTCAATGCTTAAACTTGATAATGGAAATCATGTATACACTTAAAGGTTGAGTTTTATTTCACCAAAACAAATAGGGTTATTTTAGATCACATTAGAGCTAGTACCTCATAATCTCTTGATTGTGCTTCCAGGCTAAAAATATGCACGTTTCACGTTTCACGATGGAGAGACTGGAAATGGAATAAAGTTAAGGCCTTTAAAAGTGATGGTTATAATAGGTTGTGTCAAAATTAAGTCCTAAATGTTAAATTAAACAATTTATAGAGACTTAAACCAAAGTAGAAGGCTTAGCTCTTCAATCTTAGAAACATATGAAAACCTCTAATTGAGCCAAAGGAAACTTTCTTTACCTTGTAAATAATTGTTAAAAAGATGAACCTAAGTTATTGAATCGAATACCTAGGGAGTGGCCTAGTTGAAATCCCCCTTTATGAAAAGAAGGAAACTTTAAAACATTTTCTTTAATTTTGAGATTTTTTGAAATTTGTCTAGTGTGTGTATCTTGGTTCTTTATTTAGTTACTCCCTTTCCATTTTTCTTGTAAATCTTGTGATTTTTAAAATTTTTCCTAAGTGTGTATCTTGGCTCCTTATTTGGTTACTCCATATCCATTTTTCTTATGAATATTCCATGTTAGGAGACACATTTAGTATCTCATTATATTATACTTTTTTCCTTATTTGGAAACAAATGAATGATTAATCTTTGTTAAGAAGTTTAACATAAGAAATGCTCTACATGGTATGATATCTCCCTAATGTGTAAGTATTCATTTTCATACTATATCTCAAGTGTAGAAGAGAGATGGGTATAGCATACTTTCACCAAACAGAAAATTTCGTAGGATCTACTTACATTATGAGCATAAAACTATTTCCCAATTCTTATGTTCCATTGTCCCATTCTCACCATTTACAATGATATCAGGGAAGGTCTTGCCATCATGCTAACCAAACCATTCAAGAGCACATATAGATATGTTATAACTAGCCTCCCCTACCTCTCCATGGGATAACTAGTATTTCATGTCTCACCTTATCTATCTCTAATATTGAAAAGCTCTTCACCTAAATAAAGTAATATTGGGTGAGAACCATTATCACTAACTTAGAATCAATTATAAACAAATACGATCCACAACCCAAAGAAGAGACTACCCACTTCCCAATGCATGATCTCCCATGTTAGTTAAATTATGTTGCTTTTATAAGTAGATTATATAGCTAGTACTCCCAATAATTTAATAATTTTTTGGTTATTGGTAACCACTAAACCCTAAAGCTCAAGGGAAAAAGTACAAATGACTCACCTCAATCCTTTTAAATATAAAAAGAAAAACACTTGCTAAATCATAGTTGTTCCATGGTGATTGGGTTCCAATATTTTACATTTCATGTAAGGAATTGTTATTAGGTATCATGCAAATCCCATAACTCTTTCTTAATTGTTTTTTAAGATTATCAATAAGAAAATTTAGTTTTTAATGTTTTTTTAAATTATCAATAAGAAAATTTAGTTTTTTACTAAAACTAATGAGAAATTGAAATTATCTTTTTGTCTTGAATAATTTAAAATTAAAAAATTATCATCCTCAAATATAAGAAAATAGATTAATGACCTAAAACTCATAAACCTTTAATCATCAACAAATCACACATAATTTATTTTAGATAAACAAATTTTACTATAAAAGATAATATTTTGAGACATGTTTTTCAATAATCACATCAAAATTCTTGATATGAATCACATAAATCTTAATTTAAAAAATAATATTATTTTACATCAAACTTTTAAATTATATTAATAAACACTAAATCAACCACTTTAAATATTATACATTTTTTCTTACTCTTATATTTATATAACACAAAATTAAATAAGGAAAAAGGTGCGTATTCAACAACAAAACAAAAAAAAATTGTACGAGGGATCTAGCCTTCAATGGCTTTTAAAAAATTTAAGTAAAGGGCGACTTCCTGATATTTTATTTTAAATGTGGAGGGGATGACCCTCTTGATCCCTTATTAAGGAGATATCCCTTTAATATTATTTTCTTAATAAAGACGTCGGTAATTAAAAAATTGAAGGGAAGAATCTACTCTAGAGAAATTGTTGTTTTTCTAAATCACGTGGGATTTTTTTCCTTATTTTCGGGGAAAATTTTAATTTGTTTAAATTATATACAACAACTCTACGGGGTTTTCTAATTCAAAACCATGCTTTTGCTCCATTATTCAAGGACACATACTTGTGTGTCATCATGAATAGAGAAACAATTCTTTACAAATGGAATTTTTATTAGAATTTGATGGGTAAATTGCTCGCCAAATACAATTTGAAATTTTACAAGATTGTCAAGTTTTTTTAGTTGAAATCGTGGATACAGGCTAGGAAGTATGCTAGGAAGTGTGAAAACCGTTAAATTTGATAGGTGAGTCTACTTTGAAATTCCAACTCTAATGGGGAGGATAAGATTTTTTATTTTTATTTATTTTTCCCATATTGTTTATGCAAATAAAAAGGACTTAAAAAAAGAAAAAGAGATTGATGATGCTAATAATATTTTATATGAGTGGTATTGATAGCTCTCACACTAGTATGTTTATTGGTATTTAATATAATTAATCAATTTCTATAGAGTATTGATATCTCATCATCTCATCTATTTATTATAATATTATTCACTAGCAATTACACTAGATGTTGCAAAGGAAATGCCTAAAACAGTAGTGTAAGTAAGACTAGCATTAAGTTATTACTCTTACATGATGACAATGATAGTAATGAATATAATATTTATGCAATAAATTTATAAAATTAAGATTACAATTAATAAAATATTATTGCAATAAATTTATAGAATTATGATTACAGTGTTCTAATCATTAAAATAATTATTTGTCTTCATTTATTTGTTGTGTATGTTGATATATTTTTAAAATTAATAATATATCTAGCCTTCAGAAAAGGAAAAAATATTTTAGTTTAACAAATATTTTAAATTAAAACTAGAATATTAAGTTCATTAGTTTACATTAACAAATTTTTGTAATCCACCTCTCGTTCAAGCTAGATGTGTGAACCTGTTGTGCCTAATTTTATACACCTCTCGTTCAGGGTACATGTATGGACCCATTGTGCCTAATTTTATATTATTTCTTGCTCAGGTATAAAGTAGTTAAGAGCTGAGTTGAAAAATTAAGGTGCGGCATTGGGCAAATTAGGGATTGCGCTTGTAACGGTGGTGTTGGGAGGTAGCTTAAAATACAAGGGCATTCAAAACAATATAACTCATAGACTTTTGAATTGGAAGACCAAACTAGGAGCAAATTCAAGCACATTCTAAGTTAAAGAGTAAAATCCAGTAAGTTACCAGAAAATAAAAAATTTCGTAATCATATGTTAAAATGCTATTATTGCCCTCCCATATATCATGTGGATTAATGTTTATGGAACAAAATCGTATTCACATCTAGGGGTGATTTTAGGGGGGAATGTTCGCCCTTTGGCGAAATTAAGGGGTTTTAAATTTTTAGTGGGCGATTATTTTGTATCATAGTACATTTTTACAAATCACCTCAAATAGCCCACCTTCTTTTAAGGGAGAGGGTAAAAAAGGTAAATTTAGCCCTTGAAATTAGGAGTTACAACCTTCCATTTGCCCATTTTCAAGAATAGGTTTTATTTAAGTGAATCCATTCGCCCATTTTCAAGAATAGGTTTTATTTAAGTGAATCCTATGGGTCAAAGACCCAAATACCATATTTATAAAAGACGTATGGTAAATTAATAAAAATATAAATAAATGAGAAGTATGGTAAATAAATAAAACATTTTTTATATTTACTCCATAAATCACCTTATATACATGCAAGGGTGTAAACAAATAAAAATATAAGTAAAGTGGAGGTATGGTAAATAAATAAAACGTCTTTTTATACTTACTCAAAAGGTATGGTAAATAAATAAAAATATAAATAAACTAAACGCATGGTAAATAAATAAAACCTCTTTTTATATTTAGTCCATAACCCTCGTTCTATTTATGAAGGCTCAAGAAAGAGGTTTTATTTAAGTGAATCCTATGGGCCAAATACCATATTTGTAAAAGAGGTATGGTAAATTAATAAAAATATAAATAAACGAGAGGTATGGTAAACAAATAAAACATTTTTTTATATTTACTCCATAAGTAATGTGTTATATTTAGGTGAAACCTATGGGCAAAATATTATGGGACAAATACCATGGACTAGATTGTTATTAATACCATGAAAAAAACATCATTAACCCTAATATTAGTATTAATAAAAATAAAAATGGCACATGGTATTGAACCATGGTATTCACCAAAATGGCACATGGTATTGACCCATGGTATTCACCTGGAATGTAGCCTATTTAAATGGGGGAATTAAACCAGCATAGATCCATTTTTACTCTGTATCATCGTGATATGCAAACTAGTATAGAGTGACAAAATATTTGATCCGATTAAGAGTAAAAATGGATGTTGTAATTTAATGTATGTTAAACATTTTAGTTTGGTTAAAATAAAAAATAAAATAAAAATCAACTATTAATTTTATTAATTTTTGTAATTTTAAGCTCCAGGTTTATGATAACCCATGGTATTGACCCATGGTAATACCATGATAATCATGTGAGCATAGACTATTTAAAGGGGAAATTCTATCATCTTAGATCCATCTTAATTCTGGGTCTACCAAGTGCTCATAAGGATAAATAGATTTCATCCCCTAAGAGTGGTAGATGCGGAGTTAAGATGGATATAGGTTGGTTTTTATGATAATGAAGATATTAAATAGACTTACGAAATTATATTGTAAAAACATCTTAAGGTGAATGGTTAAAGCATAGACATTGGACAAGTATATTTGTATACTTCTGTTTTAAACTGAAACAAATCCAGAGCTAAAAGGAATGGATTGATTGCACTAGTCATCCTTCTATAACTTTCTGGAGTAAACAGATTGTAATTTGGGTAATTTTTCTAATTGCAAACAGGAACATACTTGTGTATTGGTAGGGTGGTTACGAGTTCCCTAGAAGTGATGAATTTGAATTTTTCTTGGTTTTATATAAAGTATTAGGTTTTTTCTCATGCTTTGTGTGAATGGCACGGGTGAATTTTATCCTACACCTACTAGGTTATCGATATGTAATTTCGGTAATTTTGATTTCAAAAGATATTTTAAAGAAATGCAATGATTTCATTTGTGTATTTAATAAACACAAGATCTTATAATTGAGTAAAATATTCGCCATGCCTGGTGAGAGATTCACCAAAAAATTATATATACATATCATATTATTGATAAAATCGCGTTCTATATTTCCTATATACCATCGATATTCGCCCATTTATTATACATGTAAATTTAGGGGGGGTTCTTAAAATTTTCCCTGCTCACACCCATAGTAATGCCCATCCGAATTCAAAGCCAGAATCAAATGAAATATTAGATGATTTTACTGTGCAGAGATGTGATTAGCAGAAATTGCAGAAAAATTCCTTCACCTTCCTTCAGCCCCACATTCTTCATCAAACTTAGCTTCGTGCGGCACCCTCTTTTCACTGTTTTACCGAGTTTCACCGCCAACACCCTTCTGGTCATCGTGTGGTCACGGTAGTAGCAAAATAAAAGGTAGATGCAGATCCTTCAGTTGAAGCGAAATGGTGGACTTCACAGCTTGGCCGAGAACATGTACATTGAAATGGTTTCTATTTATTTTTGTTGTAATATATCTGATGGTACCATCAAGAAACGATTCAATAAGAATAAGAAGTAGTTGTTTGATTATTTGTTGAAAGTGCCTATTAAGTGTTTTAACTATTAGTTTTTTCTTAACTATTAACTATGAATTTGATGGTTTAAAACTCTTCAATCGTCTAACATTCCATCCAATGGTGCAGATTGGTACACAGTCGCAGCAGGGGGAGACAGTCGCATCAGGGGGACTTGTTCTCAGAGAGAAATGCCTTACGGCGTAATTATAATATTTATAAGACTTTACAAGTTTACTTGTTGACAACCATTAGAGGCTCTCTTCATTAAAATTTTACACCCCATACCTCATTGATTGAAGAGGGAAAGAGATTCAAAGTTTAGAGATTATTCTATACAAATCTAAAGGTAGAAAGTCTTTCCATAAATGATTTCTACTATTTTTTGGGCTCAAATTTTATGATCTTTGATCCATATTCACTTAAGGAGAAATTATGGGTCTTGAGACCAAAAAGTAGAAAGATGGCTATATTGTATAAAGATTGGCGAACCAAACTAAAAGATCTTCTTCTTATACTTAATTGTGAGATTGAGAGTAGAGGGATAATTGAAACACCATGGACCATGTGGATTCCAAAGGGTTGGATCTCCATTATTTATTTTATCAAATTCATAGGTTATCAACCATAAAGATATATATCTCTCCAGCTTAATTTTTTTCATATTACCTTATGACCAATTATGGAGGGATGGGGTTGAATTTGGTAATTCAAGTTCGCTCACTAGTTACTCCATGAAAGGGAAAAGCATATTCGCACATGCTTCTCCACTATACAAATAAATTTCAATTGTTATGTAAAGTAAGTTTTATAATTGATCAAAATTTAGTTATGCTTAATAGTTTAGTTAATATTTTTAATCTCATTTAAAGACTCAACTATTCTTATTAACCAAAAAAGTGAAAAAAGTGTCATCATGGTCTCTTATTTGTGTAAATCTTTGAGTGGTGAAACTAGTTGGTCCATCAAAATTATAATCCAAGAACATGCAACATATATTAAGCACAACCATATTTTCACATTCATGTTTGTTGAACATGTTAAATAAAATGAAAAACCATATTTACATTGAGGATCACTCAAAATCTTGGTCAAGATGGACCATTACTATGATAAAAATTTATGAAAACATAAAATAAATAAATAATCTTAATAGAGATTATTTTTGAAAGATTCACTTAAATTAGATCCTTATCTTAATGACCAAGTAAAATTTAATACAGATTATGTTTTTTCTGCTCTCCACAATTTTTTTTTTTTTTCCAAATTTCCTATTTTTATTTTATTTTTCAAATTTCCAATTCTAATTTTAATATTTGATAACAAATTTCAATATGTAACAAGTGCTACATGAAAACTTAGTCCCTACCGTAAAGTTAAAAAAATAAATAATGAATAACCAAAATTAATATGACTAAGTACATGGTTGCAAGAGCATCATGAGTCGAATTTTTTTGGACTTGGGCATTTCGAAGAGGGTTTGAGAGGGAGAAGAGACAGTTTCTGAGCAACAGTAGCTAGGGTTTTATGCGGATGGCTTTCAGAGGAGTGAGTGGTGTTCCCTCCTGTTAGAGTGTGGTAATGGACAAAGGAAAGGGGCTCAAGATGGGCTTCAATGCATATGCAGATGTTATGTCAGAGAATGTCCAAGGTTTGGAAGAAGTATGTGGGAAAGGACAATGAATAAATGATGACAGGGGCCTAACAGGAAAGCAAACAGACTAGTAGCAACATCAGAAGTCAAAAGGCTCCACAAGGTTGTGTAAGCCAAAAACAATGGTGATCTCAACGACATTGATCATCGATCCTGAGACCTAGGCATTCAAGGAACACATGAGGTCATATGTTGTCATATGCAAGTTCATGGGTCTTTGTCCCACAAAAAATTCTTATGTGATTGGATTAAACATCATTGGAAACTGTGAGGATAAATAGAGTTACATCTAGGGTCTAAAGGATTTTTTACAGTGGTGTTTTTCAATATGGAAGACAAAGACTGAATCATTAATTGTGGTCCTTATTTTTTTACATCATCTGGTTTATACATGAGGCCATGGATGGAGAATTTCACCCGGAAGAAGGAAACCTTTATATGTGTCCCATATTGGGTTAGGCTATATTCCCTTCCCCTAGATTATTGGCTCCCTACAAATCTAAAGCTGATAGGAGATTCTCTCAGAAAAATCATTAAAATATCATAAGAAACTTTAGAAGGAAGATACACAATGTATGCAAAAATATGTGTTGAAATGGATGTCTCTAGGGCATTGCCTAAAGCAATCAAGCTAAAGTTTCGTGACGAATTTTGGTTACAATCAGCGGACTATGAAAAAAACCATTTCATATGCAGAAGATGACATGAACATGGACACTTGATAGGGGAATTCCCTTTAATGAAAATGGACGAACAAATAAAAGAGACAGATCGAAAGGATGTAGACGGTTTTTTTAGATCCACTCTGAGGGGCAGACCTAATAGAAGACAATAAGAAAAAAATCAAGGGGGGCGAAAATCTCAGAGAAAAAACTTTGAAGTCCTAGCCAAGGAAAAATCAGAGGAATAAGAAGGGGAAGAAGAGGACAGTGAGGAAAAAAGAGAAAGCAAAGAGGAAGAAACGCCACAGTCAAATGAGGAGTTTGAACAACAAGGGGATATCCCAGATCTATCTAAAGATTTTGAGGGAGATGCAAAAATGACCCCAAGCAAAGTAGGAACAAAGGATCCATAATTGCAGGAGATAATCAAGCAGGAGGGAATCGATCTCTAGGATATGGTGGAACAGACGAGAAAACAGGGGATAGAAGCAATCAATGAAGATCAAATTGATAGAATCCAATATCTATACCTGATGAGAGAAGAAACAAGATTATGAAGGTAGAAAAGGCCACATCCATAAAATTCTGAGTTGGGAGTGAAAGTAATAGGATCTCAGATGGTTTTGGTGCCACAATAGAGCCATCGGAAAAGAGGGAGGAAGTTGAACAACGTCGTCCTTAAGGAGTTGGGAGCTATGCTAATAAATTCATGTAAGATGAGAGTGTTAGGCTTGCCCACTTTAAACCACAGTTAAATAATGGAATATAAGAGGCATTAGTAGCCTTAGGAAACAACGTATGCTAAAAAAAGATTCAAATAGAAAAACCTGATATTATTTTTTTTGCAAGAGTCAAAGTGCTTTGTAGAGAAAATAAAGGAGTTAAGTAGGAGATTAGGGAGAAGGTATGATATAGTGGAAGTGGAAGTGCAGGGCTTGGGAGGGGGATTGGCGATCTACTAGAACCCCAAATCCTTGATATTGCTGGACTCAGAAGCAACTAGATTATACTTATCGGTATAAATGCAGGTAATAGGGACCCCAGGAATAATGGTGTTTACAAATGTTTATGGGCCTCAAATAACTAAGAAGAAGATCAAGCTCCTTCAAGACCTGAGTAAGATAAAGATTAGGAAAGGGCATCTCCATTGGGTTATGGGGGAAGAATTCAATATGATAGCCTTTCTATCAAAGAAGAAAGGGGGCAAAGAAGAGTAGAGAAATATGTTGAAGCATTTAAGGAATTCATTGAGGCGACCAACCTCAATGACATGAAAACTGTGAATGAATGCTTCACTTGGAGTAATAAGTGGGGAGGGAAACATCAAGTTGCATCCAGGCTTGAAAGTTTTTTAATCTCAGAAGATTTACTGATGAGAGGGGTAGATGTGGTAGCAAATATCCTTCCCTGTAGGGGTTTGACCATTGGCCAATGATATTAATGATACAGTTGGTAGGTACCCCCCAAAATAGGCCTTTTAGATTTGAAGCCTTTTGGTTAGAGCACCTTGACTTTATGGAGAATATCAAAGGATGGTGGGAGTAACATATCCCAGCCAAAGGCTAAAAAATGTACACCTTACAGGCACGTTTAAAGCATATTAATCTAAAATTAAAGTAGTGGAATAAGACAGCATTTGGGAACATATTTCAAGCAAAAAAGGAATTAGAACAGAATATGGAAGCATTGCAACAACGAATGATCTCATAAGGGTACTCAAAGGAAAGAAAATAAAGGAGATGGAGCTATTAAAGAAGTGGGAGGATAGATGTAAATAAGAGGAAATTCTATGGAGACATAAATTTCGAGTGTTATGGCACATGCAGGGAGACAGAAACACTAATTTCTTTCACTGTTCAACAATAAAACATAGAAACTCCAACAGAATCCATAGAATAAAGGATGAGAGGGGGAAATTTTTTGAAGCCCATCAAGACATTGAGGATATCTTGGTCCAACACTTCCAAATGATAGTTGAAGTACCCCAAGTGGATATGCAGGAAAATATCCAAAGGATTGTGAGGCATATCCTGAAGGTGCTCACACAAGAGCACAACAAGAATTTAAACAAGTCGGTCTCCTTGGAGAAAGTGGCACTGGCAGTGAATGAAATGGCTAATGGGAAATCCCCTGGACCGGATGGATTTACTATAGATTTCTTTAAATCTTGTTGGGAAATTGTCAAATATGATATATATGAGGTGGTGGTCGATTCCCAAGAGCCAATAACAATTCTCAAATCCCTGAATTCAACTTTTATAGCACTTATTCCCAAGGAAGAATTGGCCACTACCCATGAGAAGTTCAGGCCAATATCCGTTTGCAACGTTTTGTATAAATCATATCCAAAGTAGTGGCTAATCAAATAAAAACAATTCTACCTTATCTGATCTTTGAAGGAACAATCAATTTTTGTGGAGGGGAGGGGAGACACATTCTGGATAATGTAATTTTGGTGCACGAAGTAGCTCATTCACTGAAAACCCAGAAAAAGTTTGGTATGATTATGCAATTAGATTTATCTAAGAATATGACAAGATCAGTTGGGAATATATGGAAGTGGTGCTAGAAGCGTTTGGGTTTGATAAACACTAGACCAATTGGATTATGGGATTGGTCTCATCACCCAGTTTTTTGGTTATGATTAATGGAGCCCCATCAAAACCTTTCTTTCTGTCTAGAGGAATTCAGAAAGGGGACCCATTGTCTCCCATCCTGTTTATCTTAATGATGGAAGGACTTGGGAGGGCGTTTTGAGTGGCCAACAGAGGAGGAGACATAGAAGGAATTAAGATGCATGAGGATGCTCAGATGACCACTCATCAATAATTTGTGGATGATACCATGCCTCATGGTATTCCTATGATAAAGGAGGCACGTAATTTCAAATCCAATATGGATACCTTCATGGCGACGTCAGGTATAGAGTTAAACTAGTCAAAGTATATGATTTTATTTTTTAACACTCGCATTGTTATTGAGAGAAACCTATCTACTATTCTAGGGTTATAAAGGAAACCCCTCCCTTCTAAGTATTTAGGGGTCCCCCTGATAGTGCAAGCTTGGAAGAAGTCCAACTGGGAGAGAGTAATCTCTAACTTGGAAGATAGGGTCAAAAGATGGATGGTGAGAGCGCTGAATTTGTTGGGATGACAGTGATAGTAAATGTGGTGCTTCAGGCTATCCCAAGCTATATGTTATCTATTCTACCCATGCCTAAGGGAGTGCTCCAAAAAATAAGGAAGTTTCAAAGGAACTTCCTGTGGCGAGAGGCAAAGGAAAAATGAAAATGGGCACTGGTGGTGTCGACCACAGTATGTAAATCTAAAAATAGAGGAGGCCTAGGGCTGCAGGACCCTGAGATAACTAACAGAGCAAATGGGGCCAAATTGTGGTGGAGATGGCTTAAAGGAGGGGCAGTTCCATAGGAAAAACTATGGAAAGCAAAGTATGGACCTAATTGCCAAATAAAATACCTAGTAAGGCTCACGAGCTCAATACAGGGGTTTTATATATTCAACCTGACATGGAATAATAAAGAAATCATACAACAACATCACTTTTGGAAAATAATAAATGAAATGGATTCTCTATTCTAAGAGGATTCCTAGCAACAACAACCAAAATCAAATAGACCATAATTACAAGCTCTACAATTAGCCACAAAGAGATAGGGTCACAAATAATTCCACCAATTCTTGGCTCAAGGATTGGAAAATAACAAATGGAGAAGATGGAACCTTAACATCCTTCGTCTGGAAGATTTGATTGATTTAGGTATCCAAGATATTATAGAGGAACTCAGAAAATGACAAATCCTGGCAAATGACGACCAAGACCAAGTCTAATGGGGGAAAAGAGAAGGGAGAGAGTTCAACCTGAAGGAAGCCAAAGCTTACCTCAAAGATGAACATCTCAAAGTCAATGACCCATCATGGAGTTTACTCTGGGTGGCCTATCACCAGATGAAATTTAAAATTTTCTTGGGGTTAATTATGCAAAGGAAGGTGTTAACCTTGGAGAATTTAGGTAAGCAAGGGATTACTAATCCATCATAGTGTTACCTACGTGAGAAGGAAGAAGAAAGCATTAATCACCTTCTAAATACCTGTAGCTACACGAAATCTCTTTGGGAGTGGCTGACCATTATCTATAGACAAATTGACATAAACAAGGAAAGTATACAAGAAAAAATGAAAAAATGGTGGTAACGATTTACTAAGAACGAAGTGGTGAATATGACGTGGAACTTAATTTCAAGATTTATCCTCTGGTCAGTATGGAAGGAATATAACCACTGAATGTTCCTTGACAAAAATCTCCCAGTTGAAAACCTGATCGAAGAAATTTACCACCAGATTAAGGAAAACATTAGTAGCAAAAGAATTCAAACCTCAGAGGAACAACCATTCCCTCAGGAAGTGAGAATTCAAACAAATTTCAACTTGGATTACTTGAGTGGTAAGGCCCACATATCTAGAGAAAGCCATATAAAGTTGGGTTCTACAGTGTGGTAGGCTCCCCTAGAGGGCTTCTAGAAATTGAACTTCAATGGAGCATCTAAGGGAATCCCATGTAAGGTTGGAGATGAAGGAACCATTCGAGACTGGACAGGTAAAATTCAAAGGCTATATTTCATCAATATGGGTGTTACACTAAAATTTGTCACCATGAATATCTACAGTTAGTATGGCTCTATCAACTGTCATACTATCCTCCTTGGCAAGTCTCATACCTCTGCTCCTCATGTCAAACTCTAAGAAAGAGAGAAAGTCCTTTAAAAGTCAATTAACTCTGGTTACATAGTTTCTCTCAGCCTTACCTACGTGTACACACCTCCAGTTCATAAAACCTGCGTACTTGTACGCTCTGTATGTAAAGGGTTGGGTGCGTACTCCTGTAAAGGTCAAAAGGCGCAAGTTTCACTTCAAAAAAGTTACTTGTGGTCATTTCTAGAGTATTCTAGAAGATGGTTTGACGTGGATTGGGTGCCTCCAGATGGTTCATGCATCCCTATGTAAGAGGAACTTATCCCATGAAGAGGGGAGCTATCCCATTGAAAGAGGGGCTTATCCCATTCATGGTGGACCTGATTAACTTCCTCCAAAGCACTATAAATACAGGCATTGGGCCAGAGGGAGGGGAGGTTGAAAGCTGAACATTCCTAAGGGTAGATGCTGCTGAGATTAGGACTCCCTTATAGAGCTTGAGAGGAGAGATTCCCATCCTTTCTTAGCTTCATTTGGAAGTGGGTGAGCTGATCAAAGTAAAGGAAAACTCTTGCTGGACCTTGGGAGGGACCTGCACAACACCAAGGCTCAGGTTGTAATGGTTTCTTTTGTTTCCACTTAATGCAAATAAACTCATTTTTCTCAACAAGTTGTTATA
Source organism: Pinus tabuliformis (assembly GCA_031772625.1). Taxonomy (NCBI): domain Eukaryota; kingdom Viridiplantae; phylum Streptophyta; class Pinopsida; order Pinales; family Pinaceae; genus Pinus; species Pinus tabuliformis. The sequence continues at coordinate 749,754,772 of CM062816.1, read as the reverse complement.
CATGATTTGTTTCATATACTCCTTGGTCTGTATGATGAATATGTGTTATTTTATAAGTTATTCAGGTGCTATGTAATCTTTTGGCTTGTTAGTGAATGCAGGTTTCGAAGAGAAGGAGGAGCTCATCCGGATCGGCGAGGCTGGACTACTACAAAGCGTTGGACTAAAGGTATGTTATGAACACCTGATTACTTGTATTCTAAATGCATATTTAGAGAAAGGTAGTGTTTACTTGTCTTGTTTGTCACTAGAAAGCCTTAGCTTCTAGGGAGGTCGGTTTTGTCCACAAAATTGACTCTTTCCGCATGACAATGGGCCAGGCCACAAATAATGCAACGGAGTTCCAAGCCCTGGGGTAAGGGATGGAAACATTGCGAAGAGGGCGAATGGTGAATGTAATAGTGGAAGGAGATTCTGCATTAGCTATTCAAGTGGAACATTGGCTACAATATGGCTCTCACATGAACAAAGTCATGAAGAAATGGCGCCTCGCTTAGTATGATGCTTGGCTAATGTGTTGGCGGACATAGTGGAAAATGAAGGGGTCGAGAGTGTCAGGTTGAGTACCGAGGTGGCCTTAGAGGACATGTTGGATGTAAAACTAAAGGAAGATCGTTGAGCATAGGCAGAGTGATATCAATCCATGTCAGAAAGAAGAAGCAACATATAAGGGGTGGACCAAGATCAAGCCAGAGACCCACTTGGTGATATGAATGTTTAATAATTATCATGGTTTGACAAGTAGTGATTTTTAGGAATAAGAGAGGAGGTATGTTTCATCACGATACGAAGGAAATGATGGCTGGGGATGGGAAGGAGAGTAACTTAATTTCAATCAATCATTCGTCGAGAGGCCGCATTAATTGGAAAGGATGGTTAAAGGAGTGGAGAAGTAAGAAGCCTAGCGGGGAGTTGTACTAGAACAAGACTATGACAATAATGAGTCTACACAAACCATTTGTAGAGGCGAATGAGGAGGAAGATGGCCCCATCCTCGCATGAATGTATTGTAACATTATCGTTAAGCGAAAGTTTATGAAAATAGATGGGGAAGGTGCACAAAGGATGGGGTGGCATGATCTATTATGGATTTTTCCTTTATATGGGAAGGTCGAAAGGTGCATAAGCTACATAGTGATAAGGCTAAAAGATAGAAGGTGTTGTTGAGTGAGAGAGAGTTTTTTCCTCTGAGAAATACGAAGTCCAAGAAAGTAATGGCCAAGGGATAAAATGTTGGTGGTGGGTTGATGGAAAGGCTGCGAGTGGATGCTCAGAGCTGCACGTCTAGTAAGAGGTCTAGAATGGAAGATGAAATGAGGGAGGTTTCCCTAAACTATCATGCAACTGTCCTAGAGAAAGGAAAAGAAATCGTCGAAATCTGGGAGAATGAGGTGAGGCGCTAGCGAAGGAGCATCCCAGATAGAAAAATTGAAGAATAAGTCGACTGGATTAGAGATATCGAGAAATCCCAAATGTGACAGACTGTTTATCAGAGAACATTGTAAACGATGTGGCATGTTAAATCCCTAGTGGGGAATCTACAGGAAGAGGCGTTGGAGGATAGAACCAAGAAATAAATGGAACACAAACTTCAGCTGAAGGAAATTGAGTAGAGGTTACGAGCTATAGAGGAATCAGTTAAAAGGGTGGCAAATATAAATTGTTTCAAAGATGACAGAATTGGAGACATGAATAATATGTTCTCCATCTACTTGAAAATCCATATCCTGGATATCACACTGAGAGAGGAACCAAGATATCCGACCAAGCTTACGAAATATCGGGTTAGGGAGGTAACTAGAGCAAGTGACAAGAAACTGGAGATGCAGGGCACGGGGGTGTCTGTGGCAGCAAAGCCAATGATGAAGATTTCACCTCCGTTTGGGTCAGGTGTGGTGGAAGCAACACCAATGCCTCTGGTTAAATGATCATAAGTCTGTGTCTTTTTTTGTTATATTTTGTCGAATGGTTGAGTAGGCCAGATCATAGTAATATGTTGATAGGTAGGTCTGTACGTGTATAATAGATAGACAGATTTACAGGCAGACTGCCTTCAAGATGTATATGGCTAAGTAGCAACAGTAGTAAAGTAAAATTTTCAAATATGTATAGGGGATACCATAAAAAAAAACTTATGGCATGTTTGGTTAAGTGTTTGGTCAAGACTATATTTCACTGCAGTTGGTCTGATTTCCAATCTGGAAAACTATTTGGTTATGATGTATTCTAGGGTTATATAGTAATATAAGGTTTCTTTACCGACTTACAAAAAAAATAACATAACGAGTATATAATTTTCCATAAGATTAGATCTACCACCACTGAGTCATATAACAACATGCTCACATGAGCTTCTTTGGTACAATATATGTAATTTTCAAGTATATCAATCCATAGAGAATAAAATAGTTAGAAAAACCTTGATAATATGACTAGAAACATCCATCGTATCCATATATTGTGCCAACGTTTTATTCTTCATTGTAAATAATTGTTATGTGCCAATTGTCATATAAATCACTAGTGAAGCAACCACAAAAACATGGAAAACTAGCCCTTTTAGATAATCAGATGACTTTTATTTTATGGCCTTCTTCTGAACATGGGGAAAATGTGCCTAGAGTCCAAGGGCTGATGGACAATTTTATGTACAAGTCCAAGTAAGTGTTATAATAACTATCAAACTTCTATTTAGTGGTAGCACCATGAAACTCCATAATAGTGGTTTGTGTACGTGGTGAGAAAGTTGTAACAACCCTAGTGAAAAGTTCATGTAATAAAAGTTAATAAAGGAAAAATGGGACCACGGTTAAGGGACACATATTCGAATTTGAATGTTGGGAAAAGATGTCCTAGTGGGTATCACTCGATGTGTTTTTGGCTAAGGAAAATTCGCAAAGGCTAAGGCAAAGGCATTAAAAGGGAAAACAACATTTTGGCACATTTCTTTATGAAAATAAAGGAAATTAAAAGAAAAGTAAGGTGAAAGGTCACAGGTTGCATTTGAGGATGAAATTGAAGGAAAATAACGGAAAATGAAGAGATTAGAGGCCTCATTCGTACAAATACTTATGAGGATCAATTGGTAACCTTTTGTTAGTTCAAGTTTGGATCTCTTTCATTATTCTCTCTCTCTCTCTCATTCTTGGTCACTTAGAGTTTCTTGGAGCACTCTATCTTTGGAGAAAGGAAGGAGGAGCAAGAAAAGGGAAAGGAAGGAAAGCAAGGATCAAGGAAGGAAAAGTAGGATCAATTAGCTTCAGAAGGAATATTGCAAGTAACATAATGCATGTGTGATTTCCTAGATGGTTTGGACATGCATGGCTTTGCATGTTGGTGTATGGTTCTCTTATTGTCGGTGGCATGGTTTTGCTTGGTTATGACAGTGGTTTTCAGGCTAGCTTTGAATTTTTTTGGATGCCATGGTGTTGGTATGTTTATTTTGGTTTTTGAGCTTTGGTTTGTTGGACTGATTTTAGAATCCGGGTCAGAGGTGGTCTCAAGTTTCATTCCCAAAGGCACGGGAATCCCTTGATCGGTTTTGGCAGGATACATGGTAAAGCTTGAGGGAGAAGTCTCAGTTTAGGGCCTAGTGATCCGAGTTTGGATTGTGGTAAATCATGAGATATTGGTCTCAGTTTAGGGCCTAGTTATCTAGAATTGGATTGCAGTAAATCCTGAGAGACAAGGAGATGGAAAATTCCTCAAGGATAGTGATGGATTTCGGATGGCATTCCAATTTCAGTTCAGTTGTGATCGGAGCACTAGTTTTGGTGTGATCATGGTTTGATGAGGGTGGAGGTGTTTTAACCTCTTGGTTCCCTTGGGTGTTTTCAGATTAGTTGAGAACCCACATTCTTGCTTGGAATATGGCACTGGGGTGGCTGGATGAAAGAAATATTTGGTTCAGCCATGTCTATGGTTGGGTGGTACGTGGAAGTCCTGAACCTATTCAGATTTGCCTATGATTAATAAAAGCTAAGTTTTCTTCCTTTTTCACTTGTTTATATGTGGATTTAATGGTTGTCATATCTCTGATATTTACTTGGTTCAATGTTGGTTATAAGCATGGTTATATGGTTGGTTCATGTCATGGTTATTTCGTGTATTTACTTGTCATTGTTAAAATGTTGGATGCAAGGCTTAATTGATGTTATAACAGTTCAATGGAGAATGCAGTGATTCTTCTGGTTATATTTCATAAGTTCTTTCAGTCATTCATGCTTTGTCTTGTATCCTAGACTTATAGGTTGCATTGATGCCAAGCATTTGTTAGAATGTCAGTCCTGGTTGGGGATGCTAAGCTTAGTCTTGAGGTTGTATTTTGATTTTTCTATCTTGTCATCACGTTTTTTATGGATTCTAGAGGTTGTGACAAGTTCTGGGTAGAGGCTGGGATTCTGGGTTAGAAAAGTTCCTTGAATTCCGTGGATGTTGGAATTGGTTTGCTGAGAAGAGTCCCTAGACACTATCAAAGAGGCTTGTGAGAGCAGCTCTGGGTTTTTGGATGTTGTCATGCCTATAGCATGAGAGTGAACAGGGGTTAAAAGACTTAAAAAATCAGTGGGACCCAGGGGAAAGATGTCTGAGTGGCTAACATGTCTCATAAGGGTGTTGTTGTTGATGTGGATGGGTTTGTTTGAGGTGTTCTGACGGTTCCATTTCCTTAAGGTCACCAAGGAGGTTGAATCCAGTGTATTGGCCTCTCTGGTTGCATGTTTACCCTGGCTGATCGATTGCTTGGGTAGACCTGGGAGGAGGTGATGTTACATATTGGTATCAGAGTGTGGTTGCACTCTCCTTGGGTGAATGTGTTGGTCATGCATGCATTTCAGTTGCATGTGTGTCTCTTACACTTGCATTCCATGTGCTTGTTGCATTGCATAATGATTGATCATGGTTGTAGTAAGGTTTTCGTGAGTAACTTGATGTTGAATTTGTGAAATTCATCATCAAAAGTATATGATTGGTTACATGATTATATGTAGCTTGATTACATCCATGTATGTCAGGTTAAATTCTTGGTTGTTTGGTTACATGTATTAGTCTTGTAGGTTGGTTACAATAATTGATCGCTTATGCTCAAAGACATGCATTCATGTGTATGTGTACTTTATTAGGAATTTCTTATGCATGTTGATAGTTTCAATGTGGCAATGTGTAAAATGGGGTAATGGTTGTTGTCATGCATGAGGTCATAGCATGCATTGTTGATATGGCCTTGCAATGATGACTGGACCCTAACTAGAATGATGTTTATGCGTGGATGCACTTATTCGATATATGTATATATGTTATTATGTTTATGTTATACATGTATCACACTGATATGTTGATCTTGCAAACAAGGTATCCTCCCCGAATTATGCTAAGTTATGTTGTTTATTGTGATTTGGTTTAGTTGGCATAGTATGCCTTGCAGGAAAGAGATCAAATGGCTAGCAAGTCAGTAGACTATATAGAATATCGCTATGAATTAGATGAGTAACATGGTATGGGGCACTCTTTTGATTTGGCAGACACATTGAGAATCCTAAAGGAAGAAATAACGAGTTACAAAGCAAACAATGGCAAAATCAGGCAGACCCAAGAGAAACAAGTAGAGGTGAATGGTATACTTCTTCAGAGTTTGTCATAATTGTAGTGACAGGGACCACTTCAGATCAACCGTGAGTAGGAGGAAAAAACTAATGGGGCATATGGAAATAGGTCTCCCGGTAGACACAGGTTAGATAGATCTGACACGGTGAGAGATGGTAGGTTGTCGGATACTCCAGATAAGAGAGGTGATAGACGTAGGTACTATTCTAGTTCTGGTTCTGACAGGCATCATGATTGTCATTGTTATCATCCTTATAGGAGGAGTAATAGGGGATACTTAATAGATGAGTTTAAGAAAGAAAAGCCACCTACCTTTGATGGAGAGATGAAGAAATCATAGGATACGGAGGCATGGTTACTTGGTATAAAGAAATTCTTTCGATTGCAAGATTATTCAAAAAACATGAAAGGAAAGATAACCACTTTTAGTCTCAAAGGTAAAGAAAATATTTGGTGGGAAGACGTGAAGAATTTCAAAGGTATACATGAGGATGATTTGACTTGACATGCGTTTGAAATGCTATTGAAGAGGAAGTACTTGTCGGAGAGGTACTATGATGATATAGCTAAGGAGTTTTATGAGTTGTGGATGGGTTCCATGACAGATGATGAGTATACTAATAGGTTTTTGGAGTTGTTGAGATATGTACCTTACCTTAGGGAGGAGAAGGCCAAGGTTCAGAGATTCATCAGTGGAATTCCAGTAGCATACGTAGACTATATTGAGTTCGATGAGCCTAGATCATTGGAGGAGGCCATCTTAAAGTTGAAACATTGTTATGAGAAGTCGAAGCGCAAAATTGGGCCTAAGCATGACTTGAAAAGAAATGACAAAGATAAAGGAAAATGGCCACCAAAGAGAGGAAGACCTCAATATGCAAGTGAGAAAGAACATATAGTTCCTTACAAGAGATTCAATACAACTGAGAAGGGACATGGAAAGAAATAGGCTAGAGGTGGTGGTAGGGAACCATTGCAGTGTTGGATATGTGGTAAGGATCATCATAAGAGGGTTTTTTTCACAATATCATAGTGGTGGTAGACCCCAAACCTATAGTATTGAAGAGGCGCATACAATTGGTGATGTTGGTCATAACATTCCTCAAATCTATGCAACTATAGAAAACATGCAGGAAGATCATTAGGCATCGATCATTGAGATGGATGGTAAGATTTGTGATCAAGTTGTTTCTATTTTGATTGATCCTGGATCTAACTATAGTTATATTAATCATGACTTGGTGGATAAGCGTGGTTTGATAAAAGAAGTGCATGCATAATATTGGTTGGTACAATTGGCTATAGGTACAAAGAAGTGAGTTCACCATTGGGTAAGATCTTGTGCATTTGATTTGAACGGTATGCCTACAACAACACACTTGAATGTGTTTCCATTGGAATCATATAGTTTGCTTTTGGGTGTGGATTGTCTATACTTTCACGGAACCAAAGTGGATTGCTTCGGCAAGGTCATTGAGTGTGTGGATGATAATGGGGAAAAGAGGAATTCACAAGGAAAGAAGAAGCCTACATCAATGAGGATGGTTATCACTATGCATGCTAAGTGTAGTTGCAGAAAAGGTTGTGTGATGTTTGTAGTGCACATTTCTAGTGACAAGGGTAAGGACGTTGAAGATGAAGATGTATTAAGAAGGTACCCAATAGCAGTTTCATGATGTATTCCCTGAGGACATTACAAAGTTGCCACCTCGCAGGGAAGTAGACTTCTCTGTTGAGTTGGTGCCAGGGGCATCTCCAACATCAAAAGCACCTTACAAGATGAGCACACCTAAGTTGGTAGAGTTGAAATTGTAGTTAAAAGTTATGCTTGACAAGGGATACATTAGGCCAAGTGTATCGCCTTGGGGTGCACCAGTGTTGTCCGTAAAGAAGAGAGATGGTACACTTAGATTGTGCATTGATTACAGGCAGCTGAGCAAGGTAACAATCAAGAACAGGTACCCTTTGTTGAGGATTGATGATTTGTTTGATCAGTTGAAGGGAGCAGTAGTGTTCTCTAAGATCAACTTGAGATCGGGATACCAACAAGTATGCATCAAGGAAGAGGATATCTTCAGGACCAGGTATGGGCATTATGAGTTTGTTGTTGTTCCATTTGGTTTGACTAATGCTCTAGCTACATTTATGTGTTTGATGAATAGTGTGTTGTTTCCATATTTGGACAAGTTTGTTATTGTATTCATTGATTACATATTGGTATATTCTAAGAATGAGGAAGAGCATGTTGAGCATTTAGAAATAGTGTTGAGATTGCTAAGAGAGAATTAGTTGTATGCTAAACTTAGCAAGTGAAGTTTGTTTCAGACTAAGGTACATTACTTGGGGCATGTTGTTTCCAAGGACAACATAATAGTAGATCCAGAAAAGATAAGGGCCATCATGGAGTGGGCAGCTCCTAAGAATGTGGATGAGGTGAGATCATTTATGGAATTGGCAGGTTACTACAGGAGGTTCATCGGGAACTTCTCATGCATTGCATATCCTATCACATCATTGTAGTGGAAGGTAAGAATTTCGAATGGACAGAAGAATGTGAGGCTAGTTTTGAGTAGCTTAAGCAATTTTTGACACATGCACCAGTTCTAAATATTGTGGATCCGGACAAGGAGTTTGTGGTGTGTACAGATGCTTGCAAGAGAGGACTTGGTGGATTTCTCATGCAAGAAGGACAAGCAGTGTGCTATGAGTCACGGAAACTAAACGAGCATGACTAGAACTATCTGACACATGATATTCAGCTAGCAACGATGTTACATGCATTGAAGATGTGGAGATACTACCTTCTGGGAAGGAAATTTACATTGATGAGCGATCACATTGCGTTAGGGTATCTGTTTGACCAGCCGAATCTAAATTCCATGTAAGCTAGATGGTTGGATACCCTTATTGAGTTCAACTTCGATATCAGATACATCAAAGGAAAGGAGAGCTAGGTTGTAGATGCTCTTAGAAGGAAGGTACAGGTGAATCATATAGCAGCTATGAGCTCTTATGGGATAGAGTTACAGGATAGGATCTTGCAGGTAGGAAAACGAGATGACAAGTACATGAATATCATGCACAGGTTACAATAGAGCATAGGTACAGGTGTAGGTACAAGTGTAGGTTTAGTTACAGGTGATCAAGATGTAGATTGTTGTCTGACGGAAAATGGTTTGGTGAGATTTAGGGAAAATATCTATGTGTCGAATTGTAGTGTGCTCAAGAAGCTTATCTTGAGGGAATTTCACATCAAGCCATACTCGGGTCATCTAGAATATTAGAAGATGTTGATGGTGGTGAAGAAGTTCTACTATTGGCCAAATTTGAAGAAGGAAGTCACAGAGTTCATGGCTAGTTGCTTATATTGTGAGCAAGTAAAGGTGGAATGAAAGCATCCAGGTGGTCTACTACAACCTATAGTGATTTCGGAATGGAAATGGGAGGTAATTTCCATGGATTTCATTACAGGTCTTCCAAGGATAGTGAGGTGGCATGATTCTATTATGGTCATGGTTGAGAGGTTGAGCAAGGTAGCTCACTTCATTCCAGTGAAGACTACATATTCAGCTAGTGAGGTAGCACAGGTGTTCATCAGAGAGATAGTGAGATTGCATGGTGTTCTAAAGAAGATTGTGTTGGAAAGGGATGCAAAGTTCACTTCCATGTTTTGGAAGGAGTTGTTTGTAGGCTTGGGTAAAGAGTGGGCCTTCAGTATAGCTTATCATCCACAGACATATGGACAGATAGAGAGGGTCAGCAGGATCTTGGAGGATATGATAAGGATGTATGTGATGCACTAGTAGAGGAAATGGGAGGAGTATCTTCTATTGGTTGAGTTCGCATACAACAATGGTTATCAATATTCATTGATGATGAGTCCTTTCGAGGAATTGTATGGATGGAGTTGTAACACTCCTATCAGCTGGAGTGATCCAGTGAATAGGGTACTTATTGAATCGGATATGTTGGCAGACATGGAGTAGGAAATGAAAGTTATAAAGAAGAATCTAAAGACAACACAGGACATACAGAAGAGTTATGCAGATCAGCATAGGGTATTCAAGGAGTTCCAGGTTGGGGAGCATGTGTATTTGCACATCAAGCCCAAGAAAATATCTTTGAGGATTAGATCATGTTCCAAGATTGGCACCATAGTATTGCGGGCATTTAGAGATCCTTGAGAGGATTGGACCAATGGCATATCGAATTACATTGCCTCCAATAGTGAAATTCCATGATGTTTTCCATATTTCATTGCTTAAGAAGCATATAAAGGATGTTGATAATGTTATTGATTAGTTTGTATTGTAGTTCGAGCAAGAAGGATAGTTCCAGTTGGAGCCTCAGTGCATATTGTAGCAGAAACATCTCATGCTCAGGAACAGAGCCATAAAGCAAGTTAAAGTGCAGTGGAAGCAATTTGGGCTTTAAGAAGCTACATGGGAGATAGCGGATCAGATGTGGGCCCTGCATCCTTCATTGTTTACCGGTTGAGGAAAACTGGTTTTGGTTTGATGTTTGTCATATGTTTTCTTGATGTTTTGGTATATGGATGTATATGTATATGGATGTAAATATTGCCATGAGCTAAGTTATAAAGCTCCAATAAGTGGTATGGTTGTTATATTGTCATGTTGTCATGATGCCTTTCTTTTGACAAGGTCTTTCATTGTAAATATTTCAACAAGCTAAGTTATAAAGCTCCATGGGTAGTATGTTTTCTTTTTAGCGGTTTTGTTTAGGTCTTGGTGTGGTTTAACATTGAGGATGGTGTTCCCCAAGGGGGAGGGTTCTATAATAGCCCTGGTGAAAATTTCATGAGACCATGGGTAAGTGACACTTATTGCAAGTTGAATTTTGGGCAAAGAAATCCTAGTGGGAATCCTAGATGTGTTTTTGGCTAAGGAAAATTGGCAAAGGCTAAGGAAAAGGCATTAAAAGGAAAAAAGGCCTTTTTGGCACATTTATTTATGAAAATAAAGGAAATTAAGAGAAAAGTAAGGTGAAAGGTCATAGGTTGCATGTGAGGAGGAAATTGAAGGAAAATAATGGAAAATGAAGAAATTAGAGGCCTTAATTATAAAATGGCTTCTGAGGATCAGTTGGTAACCTTTTTCAGTTCAGGTTTGGATCTCTTTCATTATTTTCTCTCTCTCTCTCTCACTCTTGGTGACTTAGATTTTCATGGAGCACTCTAGCTTTAGAGCAAGGAAGGAAGAGCAAGAAAAGGGAAAGAAAAGAAAGAAAGGAACAAGGAAGGAAAAGAAGGATCAAGCAGCTTCATCAGGAATACTCGCAGGTAACATATTGTGTGTGTGATTTCCTAACTAGTTTGGACATGCATGAATTTTCATGTTGGTGTATGGTTCTCTTGCTTTCGGTGGCATGGTTTTTCCTGGTTGTGATAATGGTTTTCAGCCTGGCCTTGCCTTTTTCTGGATGCCATGGTGTTGGGATGTTTATTTCAGTTTTTGAGCTTTCGTTTGCCGATGGATTTCATAATCCGAGGCAGAGGTGGTCTCAAGTTTCATTCCCAAAGGCCTAGGAATCCCTTGACTGATTTTGGCGGGATACATGGTAAAGCCTGAGGGAGAAGTCTCGATTTAGGGCCTAGTGATCTAGGTTTGGATTGTGGTAAACCCTAAGAGACAAGTCTCGGTTTAGGGCCTAGTGATTCGGGATTGGATTGAGGTAAATCCTAAGAGACAAGGAGACGAAAAATTCCTCAAGGATGGTGATGGATTCTGGATGGCATTCCAAGTTCGGTACAATTGTGATTGGAGCACCGGTTTTGGTATGATCACGGTTTGATGAGGGTGGAGGTGGTTTAATCTATGGATTCCAATGGGTGTTTTTTGATTGGTTGAGATCCCACATTCATGCTTGGAATATGGCACGTGGGTGACTGGATGAAAGAAAGATTTGGTTCAACCATGTCTATGGTCGGGTGGTACATGGAAGTCCTGAACCTAGTTGGATTTGCCTATATTAATAAAATATAAGTTATCTTACTTTTGAACTTGTTTATATGTGGATTTAATGGTTGTCGCATCTCTAATATTTACATGGTTCAATGCTGGTTATAAGTGTGGTTATATGACTGGTTCATGTCATGGTTATTTCATGTATTTACTTGTCATCGTTAAAATTATGAATGCAAGACCTAATTGATGTTATAACAGTTCAATGGAGAAGGTGGTGATCCTTATGGTTATATTTCATAAGTGCTTTCAGTCATCCATGCTTTGTCTTGTATCCTAGACTTGTAGGTTACATTGATGCCAAGTGTTTGACAGAATGTGAGTCCTGGTTAGGGATGCTCAGGCCTAGTCCCGAGGTTTAATTCTGATTTGTTTATTTTTTCATCATGTCTGTGATGGATTCTTGAGGTTGTGACAAGTTATGGGCAGAGGCCAGGATTCTGGGATAGAAAAGTGCCTTGAATTCCATGGATGCTGGCACAGGTCTACTGAGAAGAGTCCCTGTATGTTGGCATAAAGGCCAATGAGAGTGACTTTGGGTTTCTGGACATTGTCATGCCTATAACATGAGGGCGACCAGGGGTTAAAAGGCTTAAAACATCAGTGGGACCCAGGGACAGGATGTCTGAGTGACTAAAATGTCTCCCGAGGGTGGCTTTTCTAGTGTGGATGGGTTTTTTTGAGGTGTTCTGTCGATTCCATTTCCTTAAGGTCAACAAGGAGGTTGAATCCCTTATTTTGGCTTCTCTCATCGCAAGTTTACCCCGGATTATGAGTTGCTTGGGTAGAAATGGGAGGAGGGGGTGTTACAAAGGTCCAATGTGATAACCAAAAATCAAACATATTGTTGCTTGGCCATACTATCCAATGATGTCACATTCTTCGCAACACCATACTCTTGAAAATTTACTAGTCAATCACTAGAGTGCCCCACCCAAACACATGGAGATCCTCGACAAGCATGGATTAATGATTCATTCCAAATGTTTGTCATAGATGTTGGATATCCTTTATATGAAGAACTTAAGAAATGTTTCCAAAATAAAATACCCTCACCGAATCGATATAGCATCATAAACTCCAGTTTATTGTCTAGTACATATGTGAGAAGTGAACACTTTTATGATTTTATATCTTTAAAGAATAATTCATTTCTTGTGGCTATTGTAGTTAAGGCTTTGGTTTTTCCAAAAAAAATCATATATATATATATAAAAGAGAAGAAAAAGAGAAAAGGAAATTTTGTAGAATGGTTAGAGCTAAATTGTATTGTTTTTATTACAAGCCCCAACCTTTTAGGCTCGACAAATAATCAAAGAATATGTGGGTTCAAAACAATTAAAGCGAAGGATTAACCATTATGCAACTCTAATGGTAGATCATGTTGCGCTCATTGGAAGCCATATCACACTTAACAAAACTTGACTAAATTGCACGAGTTCTAAATTTCAGCAAGGGTGACACAAAGTTGATTTGCATTCCTGCCAATCAAGCAATCAACAATCGAGAATCATTGCATCACCACAACCCCATTTTTCAGAAACCATCGGAGAGGAGGGGTGAAAAGTGGTAAAATATTTGCTAAAACCACTTTCAACTTGTAGCACGCGATCATTTCACCCTCTAGGAGAGCCTGCCAAGAGAGCGAGTCAAGCAAGCCTATTTTCCATCTCACTCCACCACCTCATCCTCCCACATAACCTGCCATGTCACCCATCTTTCATATCATTCACCTGGCCTTGTACCAATCATTTAATTTGTTTTCCCATTCGAGAAGAAGGATTAAATTTTTTGTTCAGTGGTTCCTACCTATCAGTTTCTCTGCTCAAATGACTCTATAAACAACATCCAAGTTAAGTGAAAACTAGTACACCTCAGTTCCTCATGCATTCACACCACTACTAGGTATTTAAACTTTGTGTTCGGACAAAATTTTCATTATATTTAAGTTAAAAAGAGCACTGAAGTCTGCCCCAAAACCTGCAAATCCCAATCCTACCTCTAAAGTTCCCTTAATGGATACTGAGGCTGAAATTCACAATTCATTGTGCCCTCTTGATTCTTCCATTTTGAATGCTTTGGTCATTTTATGAACAAATAGGATTATTTTAGGGTTGTTCAGTCTAGTTTGTACTACTTTATAACTCCAAGCACATGCCATTTCCTTGAATTTGTAACCTGGATAACATCAAAATATATTTCTCAAATGAATTATGTGGTTTCTTCTAAAGGGGAGAATATCCTTAAGGTTACAGTTGACCTTATCCACAAAGCCCTATGTTTCCCCAATATACAAAACTCACAACCATTCACTGAGGCTTCATTACTTTTGAATTTCACTCAACTTTTAGAAGAAAACAAACAATCTTTGTTTACACTTATTTTTCCTCTAGTGACACAATTCCTCCAACAGTTGAAACCTACCCTTTGTATTTCTTCTCTCAAGATGCACAAAAAATCCTAGCCACAATCTTATTATTACTTGGGGAAGATGATATAGCGAATGTGACTAGACCAACCCTAGGATTCCTAAGTCAAATGATATAGCCATATAAGATTTTGGATATACCCTCATATCTAGCTAAATCCATCAATTTTGAATTCAAAAATTTCCAACTTGCTAATTGTTTTAGACATCCTTCCTTTTTGGTCTATCTTTTTCTGTACACTCATATTGATAATTTTGAATATCTGGATCTGAAAATATTTAATTCTGAGGAACAAAGGAGGCCAGTAGTTGAGTTGAATAATGTAGTTAAGAGAAAGCCTAACAATGAAGGATTCTCTGAGTTCTTGACCACATACATGGAAACTACTTACACTATTTTAAATGGTGTACCACCCCCAAGAATTCTACCATAACAGAAGTAGTTGTTACAACTCAGTAAGGATACTAGGGTTGGGGATTGGTACCTTTTTGAGGATTTTATAGAAATAAGGCTATATGGATGTGAGGTGTGGCCTTATCGATTGCCAATTTTTCTACCAATGAGAATATTCTCCTTAGAGTTCATAAGACAGATCCTACATGTAGACCAAGTCCATTTTCTTCCCAGGCGCAGAGGGTATATGTTTAAATTGGAAAATGTTGTAGGTCCATTCATAGTGAATTACAGGCAATCTCTTGCTCAAGTAGAAGAGATGACAAAGGAATTTAATTTTGAATTGGGGAAGAAATAGAATTATGAGCCTCACCAATTGATTTCTAACATAAGGAAGAATGTCAATTCAACACCATACTCCCACAAAAGGAGCCCTGAAATTGAATGGAAAGAAAATTGAGATGTTTGGCCTATCAACTCAGAATTGGAAATTGAGACTCTTGTAGTCAAATAGAAGTATTTGAAAAGAAGTAATGCAGAAGAAATGGACATAGACATAAAGGAGGTACAACCATCAATGAAAGCTAAAATATAGTATGAAGGTGATGAGGAAATACAAGCGAAGATAACAGAAGAGACTTATAGTCAACCATGTTTTCAAATGAATCTGGGAAACCTTGAGTTTATTGTGCCCTCTAGTTCTATAAATTTGATAGTGCCCACAACTTAAGGAATCTCTTTTGTGATAGATGCAACATTAGAGGATTACCAAGTAATTGAAGAGAAAAGTTAGAAGGTGAAAGGTGAAATGATGTCTCAGCTGGCCATGCAACCATATTCTTCTTTTTAGACGGTTTCTCTTAGCAATGGACCTTGAAATAAATTATCTCAAACTCTCTCTTTTGTATCGTATTTTCCAGTCACTCCCTTCAAGTGTTGAGTTTAAGATAGTAGATTTATCTCTTAACGTTGTTGAGATTCCTTTACATGATAAGATTAATTTTCACATGCAAGTGGGTGAGATGATATATAATGATTTAAGTAGAGCTTCATTAACAATTAGTAAAGCAGAGAAACTCTTAGAAAAAGCCTCAAACATAATTAAAAAAAAGAAGGCCAATTCAAGAGCTCTATATTTGCAGAATGAAGGTTTCAAGGAATTGATTATTAAGCTTGGTGTTGACCCAAATGAAAGAGAATGTATAAAAGATTTGATACAAGGAAAAAAATGTGAAATGCAGTCACTGAGGTAGAAGTTGAAAATGCTTGTGATAGAACATGTGCAAACGGCGGAATTGGATTTTATATAAAAATAAAAGCAACAATTGATTATTCAGCTGATTGAAAAAAATAAGGAGATAATAGCTTTAAAAGAAAAGGTCCAAGACTTGGAGAAAACTATCAAAAATCATGTGTGTACAATTGTAGTGTCCAATGATTATGAATATCTTGCAGGCAAACTGACACAGGTAAGGATTAAACTCACACAATCAGGGGTAGAGATGAAAAATATCTAGGATAATCTAACATTGTCTCAAGTAGAATTGAGTGCTAAAGAGAAACAATTAAGGTCTGCAAGGATAGAAAATGAACAAATCTTTGAAAAATACAAGTCAACACAAGAAGAGGTAAAAGAGGTAAAGAATATACTAAAGGGAAATACGTCTTTAATTGAAGTCAATCAAATCATCTAGGATGACATAATTCAACAAGTACATTCAACTTGGAGATTCTTTCAAGTTTTTGCTAAAGAAAGTGCTACAATCACTCATATCACAAAATTTGTAACTTCATGTAAGAAGGATATGCAGAAAGAAGCATAGAGAGATAGAATAATCATTAAATTTCTGAATGAAAAATCCGCAACAGAGTTAAAAACAATGCATATTGTTGGAAGGGATGCAATTATTATAGAAATCAACAAAGCCTATTGAGAAAGGCCACTTGCGCATTCAAACTAAGGGAAAATTGGAAATGGTCAAAATTTTTGTTGTTTCTTTTGAGTTAAGGTTTGATCAAAGACAAAGATTTGGGTTTCCAAGATGTTGGACTATAGATGGGAACTTGCTGCCTTGGGAAAACTATGAGGAATAAATAATAGTTTTCAAGTGTATACTGGGCTCATCACTTGAGAAAACTATAGTGCTGAAGGGAAAAAAAGTGGTCAATTTCCTATAGAGAGAATTTTAGTTGTTGTGGCTGATGAATACCCTGCTTGAATCAACACTTGATTACACCAAATTGTCTAATTTACAGGTTGCTTTCCTAAAGATGACTCAATATCTTGTTCCAGACAAAATGCTTGGGAAAAAATGTGAATAATTGGTTTAGCAAGCTACAGTGGAAGTTATGGAACCATGCACAAAGCCCTGGGGGAAAATTTCCATTGCCCATTCAAATATTTAAAGGATGAAGAAATTTTATTTTTTAATAATGTATAAGTTTTAGTTAAAAGATATTTAGACAATTATAGAGTTTGATAGTTACATGTAACCTTTCTTCAATGTAATATTCCTTTAAGAGGATACAGAAGAACCAATATGAAAGGGGGTTCGAAGTTTATGCCTCAAATATGTTTTCTAAGCATTTTTAGTTTAATTTTTAGAGCCCTTTTGGAAGATTAATGAAGTTTCAAGTGATAGCAAATGTTTGTTGGTTATAGTATGTGTTTCTTTTCTTTGTAACTCTTGCACTGTGTTTGTTCTTATTTTGAAACTAATGTACAAAGTTGTTGGTTTCTTTCTTTATTAGGTAGATTTGTCAATTTACCTGTAAATATTTATGTAAAGAAGCATTAATGAAGCGCTCCACAATTTCATGGTTTCATCTTCTTTCATTTCACATTTTCTACTAAGATTCGGTGTATAGGATTCTATTTAGCCATGTACGTTTAATCTTTATTCTAAAAATTTATTGTTACCATACTTCAACTTCATAAAATACTGTAACTATGGATATACAGGCCATTTGATGCATTTTTTTTATTCTTCCAAGAGTTAAGCCACATTACACCTCAAGGGTTGTCTCTGGGCAAACATAGAATATATATATATATATATATATTTATTTATTTATTAAACTGAGTGGGATCATGTACTAGGCACTGACCTCCTTTCATTCAACGATTGTCTCTAGGGTTACAACATATTTTTACACCATTTCCAGGGAACATATTTGAATATTTTTCCGTGGGTATATTTTTTAGCATTTCTTTGATTGGTGAGAAAAGAAAGTGTGGGTTGAGATCACTCACCAGAGGGAGTTAATAATCAGTAATCCTAGCCCTAAGAAGACCTCACACTTGCTTTGATACCTCTCAACAGAATACCCCAGTTGTGTCTGATCCAAAGAAACTTCTTTCAAAGATAGTTTGGAGAGAAAAATCTCCAAAAATCCTTAGTGTTACCATATCTGCTCTTGGGGATTCAAGTTTCAGTTCTCAAAATACTAAGCAAGTACCCTTAAAGTTTATCCAAATACTTTACACTTTTCAGAAGGAGAGTTTCCCCCTCCTAAATTTCCTTTTTCTAAGCACAAATTAGAAGATAAATCTTTTGAATCAATTTCTTTTTCTTTCCCAGTTCTCCTAGAAGTTGAAGAAGTGAAAGATATAGTTACACTAGTTACATCTCAGGTGATTACAATCATCTCACATCTCATTCCAACAACTACAATTCCTCCTATTTTATCTACATTATAAACAATAAATCTTCCTCCAACCCCACTTTAAAATATGGAAATAACAAGGATTTTTCTTAACATATATGCCTCTCTAAATCTACCACAACCAATGAATTCCATTCCACATGACTATTTGAAACTCTTTCCTCGTTTCACTGGAAAAGATGAAGTAACAACTAAAATCATGTGGAAACATCATGTGTGTTTCCTGAAAATATTAATGTTGAGTATCTTGATGTTTTTATGAGGTTGTTCATACAATCTTTAGATGGGGAAGCAAGAAAATGGTTTAAAACCCTAGTTACGCCTAATTCAATTAATGGATGGGAGGAGCTAGAAAATGTGTTCATGTAGAAATGGGGAGAAAAAAAGGATCATGAGTAACTTAACATAATTCAATGGTATAAAGAAAAAGACTAATGAAGATGTTGTTGAATTCATAAAAATATTTAACAAACTTTACAACAGTTTACCAGCAGAAAGCAAGCCTCCACCAGCAACTGCAAAAGTAGTTTTTGTAGGGGCTTTTGATTCTGATTTTGGCTTTACTCTAAGGGAAATAAAATAACCCACCCTTGATCAAATTTATAATGATGCTTTAGAGGTGGAAGAAAATATAGCAACAACAGGCAAGTTAAATGCAAAAAATATCATGTTGATAAAATAAAGGGGAAATAAGAAGTTGGTCCTTCAGTGAAATAGAGGGATATGCAGGAGTAGAAATTAGATGAAATGACTAAGGTAATCAGAAATATTTCAAATAAGTTGGTGAAGTTAGAGATGGAAAATGAAAGTCCATCGAGGCAACTCCAATAAGGGCCAAATAAGAATTTCAATTCCAGTTCAGGAAGCCCCCTCTATAGATTCTACAGAGGGAGAAGAAAGATCAACAAGATCTGGTTTAACCACCTTTGTACATAGAGGATGAACCAGAGGAAAGTTTGGAAGAAGCACTCAAGTTTTATGAGAATCAATATTCTACATTGTAAGAAGAAGAATCAAAGGCACAGGAAGAAGGTGTGGATATGGATACCCCTTTAGACGAAGATGAGATTGATGCTTACTATAAGAAGCTTGCAGACTTCATGTAGGCTGAATTGCATAAGAAATATAATCCAAGATCCAAGAAAAGGTCAAGAAATCAGGATCAAAATGATGATTAGGCCTAGCAGACCACACAAAAAAGTGATGATAAGGGGAAGGATCCCATCAAAACCATTTCAATAGTCAAAGGATAATCATCACAGTCTTAGCAAACCAAGCGAATTCAAACAAATAAAGCAAAGCATCCTATGAAATCAAAGCAAGTAATTATGGAGAATAAGGAGGCAAATAAACAAGTAAAGGTGGAGACAAGCATACATACTTTTGGCATCGAAAAGGAGTTAGAGAAAGTAAAGATCCTTGTTCCATTGGAAGAATTAGCGAGTCATCCTACTTACAAAAATAAAATTGCTAATTACATGAATTTAACACAAGTAACTACCACTCAAGATAATTTGAATCTATAAGAGGAGAGACCAGTCATGATGTTTGGGTCGCATGTAGAAGAGCAAGAACCTACTAATCCTCCTTTTTATATCACATTGTTAATTCATGATTTGATGCTACATAATTGTATGTTGGATTCAGGGGCCTCTCATAATCTTATAGCTCTGATTGTCATGGAGCATATTGGTTTACAAATTACTAAACCATATAAGGACTTATACAATTTATATTCAAAGAGAGTAAAGTGTATTAGCGTGATTAAATATTTGGTGGTCACTTTGGCAAAGATTCATGTCAAGAGTATAGTCATGGAAATTGTGGTTGCTGATATTCCAACATGATTTGGTATGCTTCTTTCGAGATCTCGGGGGATGAAACTTGGAGGATCCATTAAATAGGATCTCACATATGTAATTATTTGATTTTTTGGTGGAGAATAATGAAGTAGGTACAAAGAATCGAGGCTTGTCAAAAGAATTACCAAATAAGGTAATCCAAATAAATTCCTAGTGTATGGACAAGAGAAAAAATATTCTTGTTTTTTTGTTAGAAGTAGATGAAAATATAGTTGAAGATACATAGGTTGAGCTTCGAGTAGTTGTACAAAAACCAGAAGCAATGTAGAGTTCCATCTTGAAGTTGTATTTTGATGGAGCATACTCTAGATAAGGTAATGGTGCAAGAATTTTTCTGGTGTCTCCTGAGGGTGAGATGATTCCTCTCTCTTATAAATTGGAGTTTAATACAACAAATAATATCACAGAGTATGAAGTATTGATTTTGGGATTAGAAGATGCAAACAATTTGAAAATAGAATGTATGTTAGTGTTTGGGGATTCTGAGATGGTCATTAAACAGATAAAGGGCCAATGTCAAACCAAACATCTAAGGCTAAGATCATATAGAAACGAAGTTTGGGATTTGATTGACAATTTCTTCTAAAATTTTAACATATAGTTTTTGCTTAAAGAAAAGAACAAACAAGATGAATATTTAGCAGTGGCAGCCAGTATGTTCAAGCCTCCAAAAAATCCTCACTTGAGATATGAAATTGAAGTCAGGTATAGACCTTCAGTACCTGATAATGTTAAGTATTGGCAAGTAATCAAAGATGAGGGGAAAATCAAGAATTTTATGGAGGTAGTTGGAGAATTCTTTGCTTTGAGAATTGACCAAGAAGAAGAAGGTGAAAATGAACAAGAAGAAGTTGAAGAAGATTTTCCTTGGAAATATTCTATTGTAGATAAGAAGATCGTATAGTTGAAAGGCAATGTAATTCCAATGGGACTTGTATTATTAGAAAGGTTGTTTGATGTGAACGATGTTCCAACTAAAGTAAGCAAACAAGGTTGGGAGGAGGATATTGAATATTGTAACATTAATATAGAGAAGTAGCCCAGATTGATCAAGTTGGAAAAGTGGATTCCAAAATATTATAAATAAAGGTATGTAGATTTATTCAAAAAATATTCTGACATTTTTTCCTCGTCGTATGTAAATTTGAAGACATAGTACAAATATCATTCAGCATAAAATTCCATTGAAACCAGGAGTGAAACCTTATAAATAGAAGCTTAGACAAATGAATATTTTGTTACTTCTAATATAATAGGAAGTTAAGAAGTTACACGAGGAAAATATTATAGTCCCTTTAGGATACTTAGTCTGGGTTGCAAATCTAATCCTAGTGAGGAAAAGGAATGGAGAGATAAGGTTGTGTTTAGATTTCACGAACCTAAACAGGGCATCTATGAAAGATAATTATCCCTTGCCTAAGATGGATTATATCTTGTAGAAAGTAGTAGGGTCCTCAAGGCTATCAATGATAGATAGGTTTTTTGGTTACAACCATATTGTAGTACATCTAGATGACTAGAAGAAGACAACTTTTACAACACCTTGGGGCACGTTCATGTATGCCAAGATGTCATTTGGCCGCATGAATGTAGGTTACACATTTCGGAGGGAAATGGGCATAGCCTTCATTGGGGAGAAATATGATTTTGTAGTGATTTTCCTTGATGATATAATAATTTTTTCAAAATCTGATGACAAACATTTGGATCATTTACAACAAACATTTGAAAAGTGCAGGAAGTACGGACTATCCTTAAATCTAAAGAAATCATTGTTTTCTATCAAGGAAGGTAAGATGTTAGGAAATATAGTTTCAAAGGAAGGAGGAAAAATTTACCCTAAGCGAGTAGGAGATATCAGTAACATCTCGTTACCAAGAAATAAAAAGGAGATTTAGGTTTTTCTTGGAAGAATTAATTTCTTGAGAAGATTTGTTCCTAATTAGGCAGAAATTGTGAAAAAAATTATTGATATGCTGAGAAAAGATAGAGAGTTCAAGTGGACTCCTAAAGCTAGAGATTATTTTATAAGAATAAAAATGGCTTTTAGGGAAGCTCCCATGCTAATCATTTTGAACTATGAGATGCCTTTCTTGATATTCTCTTTTTCATCACCCAACACCATTGCAGTTGTGTTGTTACAAAAAAATAATGATGAGAAAGATCAATATGCCACTTTTTTCATCCAGGTTATGAGGGATGTTGAAATGAAGTATAACATTCTGTAAAAAACAAGCTTATTCCCTTGTGAAAGCACTAAAGGCATTAAAAACATATGTATTGTAATCAAAAGTTATAGCTTATACTCCCACTGTAGCAGTCAGGTATGTTTTGACATAGGGAGACAACAAAGGTAAAAGAAGGAAATGGATTGCAAATATACAGGAGTATGAACTAGAAATAAAGCCAACAAAGCTAATAAAATGGCAAGGTTTGGCCAAAATTTTGTTAGAGGCAAATTGTCAAGCCTTGGGTATTAATTTTTTGGATGATAATTTTGGGCCAAATGAAAAAGTTGAGAAAGGTCAATATAAAGAGGAAAATAAAAAAATTGCATATAAAGTCCACCAGGTTTTGACATGGATAAGTATAAAGTCTTGAGATTACAAGCTCATAATTTAGTCATATCTAGTGGTTAGTTATATTGTAAGGACCCTATTGGGGTGTTGTTGTTGTGCTTGAAAAAGGAGGAGATCCACAATATTATAATTGAATTCCATGGATGTACTTATGGGGGACATTACAGTTGGAAAAGACAACTCAAAATATTCTAAAAGTTGGTTTTTACTGGTCAAAAATGTTCTATGTTGTATATAAATTGGTCAAAGTTTGTAAGGAATGTAAAATATTTGCTGAAAAACAAAAATTGGCACCCATACCTTTAGTTCCAGTATTAGTGGAGGAGCCATTCATGAATTGGGATTGGATTTTATAGGTGAAATTCATCCACCATCTAGTGGACAACACAAGTGAATTTTGACTTCTATGGACTATTTTTCAAAATGGGTGGAAGTCATCCCAACTCGGACAACAACTAATTCAGTAGTGATTAAATTTATTGAAGAAAACATTCTTGAAAGGTTTGGTGGTCCAAAGAAGATAGTAACTAATAATTCCCATGCATTTAAGTCTACAAAGCTTAATAATTTATGCCAAAAATATAATATCACACTCAGCTATTCCACCACTTATTATCCACAAGGAAACAAGTTGGTCGAGTCTTCTAATAAGAGCTTGGTTAGAATTCTCAAAAATATTATTACAAATAATAAAAAGAACTCGGTTTCTTGCATGAAGTTTTTTTATCTCGACAAACAAAGTCACAACAAAGAAATCCATTGGAAAATATCCTTTTGAATTGGTGTATGGAACTGCAGTTTTATTTCCTAGCTAGCTAGTTATGCTTGTGGCTAAATTAATTCAATATGCAAAGGAAGAACCAAACCCATTGACTAGGAGAATTAATAAACTGGTGGAATTAAATAAAAGTAGAGAACAAGTGGCACAAAATTTGATAAAATACCAAGAGAAGATGAAAGTTGTGTTTGACAAGAAAGATAAAGAAAAAATGTTCTAGCCAGGGGACCCTTTACTTAGATGGGATGTCAAGCAAGAAGACAAGGGAAACCATGGTAAGTTAGATGCCTTATGGTTTGGACCATTTAAAGTAGCTAAAGTCCAAGGCAATATCACATTCCTCTTGGAGAACCTTGATGGTGAGCTATTGCGACTACTTGTCAATGGGCAATATCTTAAGCATTATTTTCAACATTAAAGTCATCTACTCATTCCATTGTAAATATCGGCGAGCTCATTGTAAGTACCAGTGTGTTTTATTTTTCTTCAAGTTTTACCTACAATATGACTCCATGCCCAAGGTGAAGGCACTAATCTTTGATTCTTGGAATTTTGTTCCAAAATGCTATCCCCAAGTGGAGCCAATGTTGTAGTTCAAGTTTTGGTTTTTTCAAAAAAAAAAAGAAAAAAGAAAAAAGAAAAAAGAAAAAAGAAAATATAAATATAAATATAAATATATATATATATATATATATATATATATATATATATATCTATATATATATATATATATATATATATATATATATATATATATATATATATATATATAAAATAAAAAGAGAAAAGGAAGCCCCAAGAGTTAGCTCAATCGGTCAAATCAGTGCCTCGCCAATCGGTAGGTCACAGAGTCAATTCCCGAAAGCTCTTGGGGTCAGGTTAGTAAATAGGCCGAGGGGTGTGATCCCCTTCGGGGTCGATCTACCCTAGTGTTGAACCGTGGACGTAGTGGCTACCTAGTGACCATGGGTATCCGTGAACCACACATGAAAAAAAATAAAATAAAAAATAAATAAATAAAAAGAAAAAAAAAGAGAAAAGGAAATTTTGTAGAATGGTTAGAGCTAAATTGTACTATTTTTATTATAAGACCTAACCTTCAAGGCTCGACAAATAATCAAAGAATATGTGGGCCCGCAACAATTAAAGTGGAGGATTCACCACCATGCAACTCTGATGGTGGATCGTGCTGCACTCATTGGCAGTCATATCACACTAAACCGTGCCCAACTAAATTGCATGAGTCCTAAAAGTCAACAAGGGCGGCACAAAGTTGATTTACAATCCCGTCGATCAAGAAATCAATGGTCGAGAATCATTGCGCCACCCTGCCCCATTTTTCAGAAACCACTAAAGAGACGGGGTGTAAAGTGGTAAACAATTTCTTAAAACTACTTTCAACTTGCAACACATGATTGTTTGATTTGCTAGGTGAGCCTTCCAAAAAAGTGAGTCAAGCGAGCCTATTTTCCATCTCACCCCGCCACCTCATCCTCCCACATCACCTACCACGTCACCCATTTGTCATATCATTCACTTGCCTTTGTACCTGTCATTTAATTTGTTTTCCCACTTGAGAAGGAGGATTAAAGTGTTTGTTTAGTGGTTCCTACCCGTCATTTTATTGTCATTTTATCTGCTTGAACAATTGTCTAAATAAAATCCAAGTTAGTCGACAACTAGTACACCTCAACTCCTTGTGCATTCATGCCACTTATAGGTATTTAAACTCTACATCTGGCCTCAACTTTCATTATTATTAAGTTAAAAAGAGCACCAAAGTGTGCCCCAAAACCTGCAAATGCTAATTCTACTTCTAAAGAGCCCTTAATGGATACCTAGGTTGAAATTCATGATTCGTTATGCCCACTTGATTCTGAAGAATTTCGTTTTGACTTTTTTGGTTGTTTTCTGAACAAAGAGTATTATCTTAGGGTTGTTTAGTCTAGTCTGCACTACATCATAACTCCAACCACATATCATTTCCCCAAATTTGTAACCTTGCTAGCATGAACATATATTCCTCAAAGGAATTATGTGGTTTCTTCTAAAGGGGAGAATAACCTTGAGGTTACAAATGACCTTATCCACAAAGCCTTATGTTTCCCAAATATATAAATCTTACATCCATTCAATGAGGCTTCATTAATTTTTAATTTCACTAAGTTTTTAGAAGAAAACAATAAATCTTTCTTTACACTGATTTTCCCTACAAGGACACAAATTCCTCCAACAACTAAAACCTACCCTATGTATTTCTTCTCTCAAGATGCATAAAAATATTGGCCACAATCTTATTATTACTTATGGAAGATGATATAGGGAATGCGACCAGACCAACCCTAGGATTCTGAATTCAAATGTTGTAGCTAGATGTGATTTTAGATATACCCCCATATCTAGATTAATCCATCAATTTTTAGTTTAAACATTTCCACCTTGATAATTGTTTTAGACATCCTTCCATTCCAATCTATCTGTTTATGTACACTCATATTGATAAATTTAAATATTTGGATTTGAAAAATCTTTGATTCCAAGAAGCAAAGGAGGTAAATAATTGAGTGGACTAATGTAGTTAAGAGAAATTCTAACAATGACATATTCTCTCAGTTCTTTACCACATAAATGGAAACTACTTACACTATTATGAATGGTATACCACCACGAATGATTCTACCATAGTAGAAGTAGTTTTTATAGCTTAGTAAGGATACCAGGGTTGGGGATTAGTACCATTTTTAGGATTTTACAAAAATAAGGCTATATGGATGTGAGGTACGGCCTTATTGATTGCCAATTTTTCTACCAATGAGATTATTCTCCTTAGAGTTCATGAGGCAGAGCCTACATGTAGACCAACTCCATTTCTTCCTAGGTGTAGAGGGTATATGTTTAAATTGGAAAATGTTGTAGGTCTAGTGATAGTGAATTCTAGACAATCTCTTACATAGGTAGAAGAGATGATGAAGAAATTTCATTTTGAATTAGGGGAGAAATGGTAGTATGACCCTCACCAAGTGATTTCTAATAGAATGAAGAATGTCAATTGAACACCAAACTCCCATGAAAGCAGGCCTAAAATTGAATGGAAAGCAAATAAATATGTTTGGCCTATCAAATCATAATCGGAAATTGAGACTCCTGTAGCAAAAGAGAAATCATTGAAAAGAAATATTGTGAAAGCAATGGATGTAGACATGGAGGAGGTACAACCATCAAAGAAAGCTAAAATATAGTTTAAAGGTGATGAGGAATTGCAAGTGAAGCTAACAAAAGACACCTATGGGCAACTAGGATTTCAAATGAATTTGGAAACCTTGAGTTTATTATGCCCTCTAGTTATACAAATTTGACAGTGCCCATAGCTGAAGCAAGCTCTTCTGTGACAGATGCAACATTAAAGGATTACTAAGTGATTGAAGAGAAAATTAATAAGGTGAAAGGTGAAATTATGTCTTAGTTGGCCATGCAAGCATCTTCTTCTTTTCAAACTAGGTTGCTCTCAGAAATGGACCTTGAAAGAAATCAACTCAAACTCTCTCTTTTGTATCCCATTGTCCAGTCACTCCCTTCGGGTGTTGAGTTTAAGACAATAGATTTATCCCTTAAAACTACTAAGGTTCCTTTACATGATCATATTAATTTGCATAGGCAAGCGAGTGAGATGATATATAATCATTTAAGCATAATTTCATTAACAATAAAGAAAGTAGAGAAGCTCTTAGAAAAAGCCTCAAGCAAAATTAAGCAAGAGAAGGCCAATTCTAGAGCTCTATACTTGTGGAATGAAGGTTTCAAGGAATTGATTATCAAGCTTGGTGTTGATCCAAATGATAGAGAAGTCATAAAAGATCTAATACAAGGAACATAATCTGAAATGCAGTAACTAAGGAAGGATTTAAAAATGCATGTGATAAAACATGTGCAAACTATTGAATTAGATTTTGTACAAAAGGAAAAGGAACAATTGATTATTTCACTGATAAAAAAATTAAGGAGATAACATCTTTAAAATAAAAGGTCCAGGACTTAGAGCAGACTACCAAAAATCATGTGTGTACAATTTTAGTGTCCAATGAGTCTGAAGATCCTGTAGATAAGTTGACATAGGTAATGAATGAACTGACAATTATAGGGGTAGAGATGAAAAATCTCCAAGATAATATAACATTGTCTCAGGGAGAATTGAGTGCTAAAGAGAAATAATTAAGGTCTGCAAGGATAAAAAATGAAAAGATCTCAAAAAAATATAAGTCAACACAAGAATAGGTAAAAGATCTAAAGAATAGACTAAAGGGAAATATGTCTTTAATTGAAGCTA
This sequence comes from Pinus tabuliformis, assembly GCA_031772625.1. Classification (NCBI taxonomy): domain Eukaryota; kingdom Viridiplantae; phylum Streptophyta; class Pinopsida; order Pinales; family Pinaceae; genus Pinus; species Pinus tabuliformis. The sequence continues at coordinate 749,727,156 of CM062816.1, read as the reverse complement.
GGTAGATCATTTGGGATGACATAATTCAGCAGGTGTTGTTAACTTGGAAATTATTTCAAGTTGTTGCTGAAGAAAGGGCTGCAATATAAGAAGTTGTAAGGGATTCAAGTTGTTGTAAGTTCTTTCAAGTATTATAGAAGTTGTAACTTCATGTAAGAAGGAGATTCAAAAAGAAGCACGGAGAGCCAGAAGAATCATTAAATTTTTGAATGAAACATCCACAAGAAAGTTAAAAACAATGCATATTGTTGACAGGGTTGTGGTTATTATGGAAATTAGAAAAGCCATTGAGAAAAACTGCCTTTGCATTCCAACTGAGGGAAAATTGGAAATTTAAAAAGAAATTTGTTGCTACTTTTGAGTCAAGATTTGATCAAAGACAAAGAGTTGGGATGCTAGGGTGTTGGAGTATAGATGGGAACTTGCTACCTTGCGAAAACTATGAGCACAAACTAATAGCTTCCAAGTGTAGATTGGACTTATTACTTGATAAAACTGTAGTGTTGAAGGGAAAAACATTGGTCAATTTCCTATAGAGAGACTTTCAATGGTTTTGGATGATGAAGACCTTATTTGAATCAACAAATGATTACACTAGATTGTCAGACTTACAGGTTGCTTTCCAGAAGATGACTCAATATCATGTTCCAAACGAAATTCTTTAGAAAAGATGTGAAGATTTGGTCCAACAGGCTACAGTCGATGTTATGGAACCATGTGTTGATCCCCAGGGGAAAAGTTCCAATGCCCATTCAAATATTTAAAAGATGAAGAAATTTTATTTTGTAATAATGTATAAGTTATAGTTAAAAGATATTTTAAAAAACAGAGAGTTTGTTAGTTACATTTAACCTTTATTGAATGTAATCTTTCATTAAAAAGAGACAGAACAACCAATCTAGGGGGGTCCAAGTTTTTTCCTCAGAGACCCTTTTTAAGCATTTTCAGTGTAATGTTCAGAGCTATTTTTGAAGATTTATGAAGTTTCAAGTGATTCCAAAATGTTTATTGGTTAAAATATGTGTTTCTTTTCTTTGAAACTCTTACAATCTGTTTTTTCTTCTTTTGAAATTTGTTTATGAAGTTTCTAGTTTCTTTCTTTATTAGGAATATTTTTCATTGAACTTGTAAATCTGTATATAAAGAAGCCTTAATGAAGCACTCCACAATTTCACTGTTTCATCTTCTTTCATTTAACATATTCTACTAAGATTCGGTGTATAGGATTCTATTTAGCCCTGTATGTTTAATCTTTATTCTGAAAAATTCTTCTTATTGTACTGCAACTTTATAATAGACTAGAACTGCAGATATTCATGATCCAGGTGGATATTGGTGGCCACACGCCAATTCCACTTGGACCCCCACCATTTTTTCTTTCAGTTTTTCAGTTTCCTTATTTATAGCACAATTTACTATTTTTGGCAGTTTTTCGGGTCCTGAACTTCCGAAGCCGTTTTGAGGCCCTAAACGATGTTCTTTGGGAAAACTGGGATCAACATGGGTCCATGGACTAATGTTTCTCTTCCTAAAGTTGTAGTCCTCGGATAGATATTTCTAACGAGGTATTTTTCGCGTCAAACAAAGATCGTATGCCAAAGTTACAACCCCAGGAAGTTGATGTAACAATTTACCCAAAACAGGGTCCATAATTTGGCGCTTCATCTCCTAGGGTTAGGGTTTTGGATGTTTAGGGTTTTCCATTGTTTCTCAACAATAAATAGGCCTTCGAGCCTCATTGTAAGACCATTTAGAGGCATGTAGCTGCCACATATCTCTTCAGGGATAAGCTACCATAGCCTGAGCTAGTTTATTTCCATTTCTGTTTGTAAGCATAGTTCAGTATTTTACATTAATGAATGAAGTATTATTTATGTTGTATCTCTGTATTTATGGTTATCTCTGTAAATTGTTGTATTCCTGTTTAAATCTGGATCAGTGATATCAGAGCAGTCTGCTCTTTCTCTATTTTTCTTTGCATGTTCCCAACGAGGTTGAGATATAAGGAGTTAGGGCTTGAATTGGTCGAACCTTTGCAAGACCAGCCTCACAAATCTTGTCGACCTCCCATGGCAGATGAAAAGAAAGACGAGGGGGTAGGAGATCCTATCAAAATATTGCTCGAAGAGGCTCTCGAGCGACAAAGGAACGCGATGATGGACAAATTTGCCCAGATGCTTCAGCGGCTACCCAGGGGTGACACATCTAATTCTAGCAGCTACTCTAGAAGTGCCATACCATTTAAGGTACAAGTTAACTTTGACATTCCAATCTTTGAGGGTCAGATAGATGCAGATGCTGTAGATAAATGGTTAAATTTGATAGAAGGGTATTTTTCTGTTCATGATTTTTCTGGCCGGGAAAATATTATTTTCGCTCTTCTCAAAGCTACCCCCCACGTCAAGGACTGGTGGGAAACCTACTGCGAGCAGAAGGATGAAAGTACGACCTCACTTTTTTCAGTCGCACCCACTTGGAATTCATTCCGGAATGCCATTAAGGAGCATTACTACCCTGTCAAAAGCTATGAGGATAAATACATAAAGTGGACCACACTGCGACAAGGAAGGGACCAAGGCGTGTCGAAATTTACCAATATTTTTCACACCCTTCACACAAAGTTGGGTATCAAGGATTCTGAGCTGCAATTGGTACTCAAATACTGCGGCTGCCTACATAGGTACATCCAGGACGAGATGGAGTTCCTGGACATCTCCTCACTCGACATGGCGTACCGATACGCTATGAAGATCGAGAAAAAGTTTAAATAGAAGAAGCGAAACTTTGGATCTGAAAATCTGAAGCAAGGGAAAGGTTCCCCTAAACCCCTAAACAAAGGACAAAGCCAAGGCAGGTTGGCCTAGGACAACCCGTCAAAGCCACAAGCAAAGAAAAACACCGAGAATCTGAAGAAGGACACGAGAAAGTGGTGTGAATTCCATAAGAGCTCCACTCACAACACAAGTTAGTGTCAGGCCAAGAAGTCACTGGTGGCCAAGCTAAAGTATTTAGAATCAGATGCATGTTCAGACTTTGAGTCAGAACCCAATAAGGGGAATGAAAAAGGGAAGCATATTATCGATGCGAAGCCCAATGCCACCATTGCCACCATGAAGATCTAGAAGGAGGAACCTGAAGATCCAGAGGAGGAGGAGCGCCTCTTCCACTTCCAAATGTGGGTAAAGGGTTCCCCACTATAGTTCATTATCGATAGCGGGAACCAAAAGAACCTCATTTCGATAGAGGTCATGAAGTGGTTAGGCTTACCAACCACATCACATCCACAACTGTACACCATCGAGTGGCTTCACCAAGGACGAGATCTTCACGTGAGCTAGCAGTGTCGCCTTCCATACAACATCAAGCCCTTCACGGATGAGGTATTGTGTGACGTTGCTCCCCTTGATGTTTGTGATGTATTATTAGGCCAACCATACTTGTGGAAGTGACATGTTGTATATGAGTCAAGGCCTTGTGATGTTATTGTTACTTTGGGAAATAAGTTGTACAAGATACCGGAGGTAGCACCGCCTACTGCAATCTCTTTGGTTACTACAAAATAATGTAATAAGCTCATTTCCAAAACCGGGAAATTTGTTTTCCTGATGATACGCCCTCAAGGAAAGAAAAAGACGGTGGCCACGACCTCCAGACAGGGCCCCTCTGCACGACAACTATAGATGGAGAAGGTCAGGGAGGAGTACGAGGACATCTTCACCTCCCCTGCAGGGGTTCCTCTACACTGTCAGGTCAAGCACTCCATTGATATGACCCCAGGTGTGCCGTTGCCCAATGGACCAATCTATTGACGCTCCTTTCTATAGAACAATGAAATCAAAAGGAAGATTCAAGAGATGCTGCAGAAAGGTCACATCCAACCGAGTTCATCGCCCTATGGGAGCCCGATCATGTTAGTACAGAAGAATGATGGGACTTGGAGACTCTGTATTGACTATCGGGCGCTGATCAAGATCACTGTCTGGAATAGGTACCCGATCCCATGGATTGATGACCTTTTGGACCAACTGAAGGGGGCAAGAGAATTCAGCAAGATTGATTTGAAGTTAGGATATCACCAGGTACCAATCAAACGCTCTGATGTGTGGAAGGCTTCCTTCAAAGCTAAGGAGGGCCTTTTCGAATGATTGGTTATGCCTTTCGGGTTGACAAATGCTCCTGCAACCTTCATGAGGCTAATGGATGACATCTTGTGTCCATTCACCGACTCATTTGTAGTGGTATACTTGGATGACATCCTGATCTTCAGCCAGAGTTGGGAAGAGCACCTCCACCACATCCGACAGGTTCTCCAAACACTGCGGAAACACAAGTTATGTGCCAATTTGGAGAAATGCACTTTTGGCATGACCCAATTTTAGTATCTAGGATACATTATTGATGAACAGGGGGTGCATGTGGATCCAACCAAGATCCAATTCATTCAGGATAGGCCATCTCCAACCACTCTGACAGAGTTCCGCAGCTTTCTGGGTCTTGCTAACTTCTACCGCAGGTTCGTGTTGGGATTTTCTCATATCACTTGGCCCTTGAGTCAAGTCACCAAGGGAGGAGTGAAAGAAAAATTCTTTTGGTCTGAATCTCAATAGAAGGCATTCATAGAGTTGAAACATCGCCTCTGCTCGGCACCAGTGCTCGCATTACCAGACTTGCAACAACCATTTGAGATCGAGACAGATGCCTCTGACTATGCTATTGGGGCAATCCTTTTTCAACATGGGCATCTAGTGGCATATCACAGTGAGACACTTTCAAACACAGTCCGGAAGTATCCCACTTATGACAAAGAGATGTATTCCATTGTGTAGGCTTGCCGATAATGGAAGCATTACATTTTGGGGAAGGAAATGGTCATCCACATAGACCACCGACCCCTGCAGTTCATACAGATGCAAGGGAAGTTGCAGAATGATCGCCATCAGAAGTGGTCCACATACCTGCAATAGTTCCATTTGAATATCAAGTATAAGAAGGGTAACACCAATAATGTTGTAGATTGCCTCAGTCGACCATCAATCATGGCGTTAACCACCGTGCTCAAATCTTGTGGGAACGAGACTTCTGATTAGCCACTTCTCTACAAAAGTGACCCAGAATTCAGCCACACATACCAGACACTCTTGGAGGGTCAGTATGTTCCAGATTTTCAACTCTAGGATGCCCTGTTATGCCACCTGGGTCACCTTTGTGTTCCTTCAAGCGAGCGTGCCAAGATGATTTGGGAAGCACACTACAATCGGGTTGCTAGGCATTTCGGGGTCGAGAAAATGGTGGCAGTACTGCAGAGGTATTTCTATTGGCCGAATCTTTGACAGGATGTCAGAAATTACATCAGATCTTGCACTGCCTACGCCATTGCCAAACCGACCATCAAGAAGCAAGGCCTATATACTCTGCTGCCTACCCCTAATCGACCTTGGGAATCCATCTCCATGGATTACATGTCGGGCCTTCCTTCTACTAAGCATGTAAACAACTGTGTTTTTGTGGTCGTCAACAGGTTCTCAAAGATGGCCATTATGGCGGCCTGCAAGAAGAATATCACATCAGAAGTCACTACTAAACTCTTCTTTGAACAAGTGTGGGTACACTTTTGGATGCCACAGTTTATCGTCTCAAACCGGGACAGCAGGTTCCTCAGTACATTTTGGTCCAGTCTCTTGTCGATGCTGGACACCAAACTCACTAAGTCCACAACCTTCCATCCCCAAACTGATGGCCAGACAGATGTTGTCAACATGATGATCGTACACATTCTGCGCATGTACAACTCAAAGCATCCACGCACATAGGATGAGATCCTCCCCTATGTTTAGCAAAACTATAACTGGGCTCTCCACATCTCGACTAGCCACAACTCTTTTCAGGTGGGCTTGGGATTCCAGCCACTATGTCCCATTGATGTGGCCATGCCATTTGTAGCTACTTAGGTAGATTCGGCTCATATCCAGTCTGAAACAAATAAGGAAAATAGCTTCATTGATCACATCCAACATATCCACCAAAAAGTCCATGAAATTCTGGATAAATCAAATGCCAAGTACAAGCAGCGACATGATCAACATCGGGTGCCACACAAGTTTCTGGTGGGCAACAAAGTCTAGTTGCATTTGCAAAAGCAATGCCTTACCGGAGCCTGTCGAAAACTTAGACCACTCCGATATGGTCCTTACACCATTACCAAGGCTATGGGAGACAATGCATTTGAGTTCAACATTCCCCCATTCCTTGCCCTGCACCCAGTGTTCAATGTGGACGGCCTTCGGCCATACTTTCCACCATTACTAGACACATTCGACATTGCAGAACATCTCACACCAATAGAGTTAAATCCAGATTGCATGGAACAAGCTGCAATTGATCGGATCATTGTAGATCAAGAACACTCGCCATCAGAAGATCCAACTGTATCGAGTTGTCAAAGCAAGCCAACTCCTTCACTAGGGCAAGTGGTTCACTAGGGACCAAGTTCAACAGAAGTTTCCTCATCTCATGGAGGAATTCAACGCAATGGGGACCATTGCTTCCTAAGGGGGGAGGAATGATCTAGGTGGATATTGGTGGCCACCCGCCAATTCCACTAATACCCCCACCATTGTTTCTTTCAGTTTTTTAGTTTCCTTATTTGTAGCACAATTTACTATTTTTTGTAGTTTTTCGAGTCTTGTACTTCCGAATCCGTTTTGAGGCCCTAAACGACGATTTTTTGGAAAACTGGGAGCAACATGGGTCCGTGGATTGATGTTTCTCTTCCCAAAGTTGTAGTCCTCAAATAGATCTTTCTAACGGGGTATTGTGCGCATCGAATGAAGATCGTATGCCAAAGTTATGATGCGGGAATTTGATGTACCAATTTACCCAAAACGGGGGCCATAGTCTGGCGCTTCATCCCCTAAAGTTATGGTTTTGGATGTTTATGGTTTTCCATTGTTTCTCAACAATAAATAGGCCTTCGAGCCTCATTGTAAGACAGTTCGAAGGCATGTAGCCGCCACATTTCTCAAAGATAAGTTGCCATTGCCTAAGCTAGTTTATTTCTATTTCTGTTTGTAAGCATATTTCAGTATTTTACATTAATGAAATGAAGTATTATTTCTGTTGTATCTCTGTATTTATTGTTATCTGTAATTTGTTGTGTTCCTGTTTAAATCCGGATCAATACAGGACATTTGGAGTATGTTTATTCTTCCAGGAGTTAAACTGCATTACACCCCAAGGGTTGTCTCTAGGCAAATATATCTATATATATATATATATATATATATATATATATTTGAACTGAGTGGATGTCATAGGCACTAACCTCCATTCAACCAAAGGTTATCTATAGGGTTACAACAATGGCAACTTAACAAAAATTGTAATATCACTAAACACAAATGTTTTTATGTTTTTTTGTCTTTAAAAAATAGTTTATCAACAAAAAATGAAGCCATTTTTGCTTTAAAAATGATCTAATCTAGCTTTATAGAGTCAAAAAGTTAGAAAATTTAGGAAACTCAACAAAAACTCAAAAAATTTGGAGTCTTAATTGCAGTTGCACAAGAACGCTTGAAATTTATCGACAATAACATAACAGATAAATAAAATTCAATAATTAATCTATATATCTATATGTGTGTGTGTGTGTAAAAATTTAGATTCATAAGATTAATCAATACAAAATCAACAATTAACTTTTCTTTATAATCTTTCACTAAATTATTATTAATTTTACTAATTAACAAGTGCTATGTAGTAGCTAGTACCTGTTGTTTAGTTCAAATATAGTTAAATTGGAGTATGGATTGCTGATATGCTACAAGGTGATCAATTAAATCCTTGGTGGAAAAATAGATATGAAAGTGAAAAGGTTGTGTTAAAATGGTGCTTTTTGGTGAGAACCCTTCCTCATTGGCTATAATGAAGCTCTATAACTTTATTTTTTTGGTAGTGGTTCGTTCAAATTGATATGGAGAAACTTAGTTTCAATTGAATGATATGTAAATTCAAGGAAAGTTGTTTTGCACAAACATTTGTATCCTACAATGTTCATGGGCATTGTACATGATTGATATAGAGATGAATGTAATTGTGTCTGTATAAGTGAAGACAAGGGATATGGAATAAAACTTTTATTGTTATCACTCAAATTATAATTTCCATTATTCAATTCTAATATACTAACTTTAACTATAAAGAAAATCATAATTTTTGCAACACATACTTATCATATACTATAATATTAAATGAGAAACATTGTATACAACAAAAGCATTTTAATAGGTGAAATGGAGTAGAAAATCAGATATCAATATGATCAACTGTGAACAACTTTTATTGAGTGAAATGAATTAGAGAATTAAATACCAATATTCTCAACTACCTAAATAAATAATGATATTCAAAAATAAACCTAGACATTACTATAAACAAAAGTGCATATTTGTCAAACAATAATTAAAAATTGAGAATTGAAAAAATATAAATGAGAAAAAGTATCTATACTTACTAAACAAGCATAAGTGAAAATAAACCATAATCTTACTTCACGAGTTCAACTGTCATCACTATCCTGCAAATCTTGCAAAAAAAATGAGACATAGTTTTATACTTCCTAAAACAACACAAATGAAAGAAAACACTTATCTTTATGTTGCAAGAAAAATAAAATGTGTTGCATATGGTATTGTCATGTTTTGTAACACGATAAAGCAAAATCACCAATAAAATCATCAAAAATTCCATAGATAGAAATAAATTTGTTAACTTTGTTGATCCTAATCCTTACAACGATATAAAACTATTCTACACATTCTGTGGAGAAATTTTTTAACACTAAATGGAATAAAAAATTCCCAACCAAAATCCAATATCTAAATTCGAAATAAGTTAATCAAATTGCTATATTGTGATTATTTGATAGGATTTTATGTCATGGTCTAGGCTCTTAGCATTAAAGGACAGATGTAAGAAAATTTAGTTTCGTTTCATAGCGGCCAAGCTTGTTGTAAACCTGGGGATTTCAAGAAACCGTGAAACAACAACAAAGTGTAGGAGGAAATAAAAACTAGATGGAAAAGGGAAAAGGAAACCGTAGTGAACGTTGTCGCGGGGAGGATGCATGACAACATTTCTAGTAGAATCGAAAATAGGAAAGAGAAATATTGTTGCTTGGGAAAGAAAATTATAGAAAGGTGAAGGGAAAAAAATAAAGTCAAACTAGAAATTAACCAAAAACAAAAAACAAAAAAACTACCACTAATGGAATTGGCAATTGAAAATACAAAAAAAGAAGCCATAGAAAAAGACGAAAACAATATAACTCAAATTAAAAGGTAATAAAACTAAAAATTAAAAAATACATATATTTTAATTAATTTTTCCTCGGAAAAACTATAATTCATGAAAATGGAAATAATAGAAAAATGAAAAAAAAAATCAAAATGAAAAAGTTAAATAAAAAGGAAATAAAACTAAAAACAAAAAAAAAATAGTAACTAATAGAAAAATGGAAGTTACTAAAGATAACCCATAATAATACCTCAACCAATCACCTTACAAATAAATAACTTTAAATAATAATAAAAAATAACATACATTGAAATCCCAATGTTAAACTTTGGATAAGCAACAATTTTTTTTGGTCAAAGACGAGTTAATACAAAGTCAACGACAATACTGAATGTATAATACCATGTCTGTGGTAGGTATAATAGCATCTATGAATGCAAACTTTTGTGACTCATGATCTATACAAAGATTCTTTCGACTAAATCACCTAGATGTTTTATGGTCCATGTGTTTCGAACCACTTATTGTGGTTCATCATCAAGACTAAGATGGATAGTCTGATTTAAGTGAACAATAAATACAACAAAGATGTAACAATTAAATCATAACAAACCAAAAATATATATTATTATATTCAAATGAAACATTAAAATAAAAATAAAAATAATTCAAATGAAAATGAAAAGAATTCAAAATAGAAATTAACTAAAATAACAAAGAAGACAAAAAATAGTGGCTTTAATATCAAAATTAAAAACCTCACACACACACACACACATATATATATCAAAAGAAAGAGATCAAAATGAATATACAAAAATATTATTTTTTCATTATAATAAACAAATAAATATTTATGGAATTCAAAGAATACAGTTAACAATAGCCTTCTCTTCCGTGAAATTCTTGTCTCTAAGAAATATGTTGGTTCTTTCTCTCATCAGGTCTTTCGTAAGAAAATTCAATATCTTCATGTTGATTCCCATCATTATCCAACCCAAAAGTTGGGAGTTCTCAACACATTAGCTACTCACACTTTAAGGGTTTTTTATGAGAGTCACCTGGAGAGTGAGAAAACCCATCTCCTTAATATTTTTGAAAAGAATGGCTATAATAGCTACCAAGGTATCAAGGAATTGTTAAAGAAGAGAAAAGGTTTGAAGATTAGGAAAGGGCCTGGAGATTGGTTTCTAGTGTTCGTCTTCCCTTTATCCAAGGGATTTCTGACTAGATTGCTCGAATTCTTAGGAAGCACAAAGTTTCTTCCACCTTTAGAACCTTGAACACCATTGTAATGACCCCCTCTCATTTTCAAAAGTAAATATATATTGTGCCAATGGTCTTGGTCATGGTACATTCACATATAAACTATAAAAATTATCCTGGCCATGTTGCATTTGTACGGTCATTGTAAGTACTTCCCTAGTTACTTGTAAATATACTTGTGCATATACGTGTATCAAAATATGATTTAAATGTGTAGTTGTTATTTGGAAAATAATATAAAAAGGCATGTACATGACTATTCTGAGTATGTTTTGTGAGTAGGCATATATGTATGTGTGGCTAATGTAAATCTCAAGAATACTCACTTGGAAATCAAAGATCTTACTTGGCTATTGCCACACATATTTATATTTATAAACACTAATTAATCTAGACCTATTGGGATAACCCAAAATTGTTTGAAAATAAATGCCTCTAGCTAAGGTTGAATTGCCTTGCCTATGATAGTACCCTTACTTTTCTAATGGAATTCTCTTACTTAACCTAAATAGAAGACTATACTACTAAAGAAAGGTTGGGTAAAACATAAAAAGAAAAAAACATATGAAATGAAGGCGCATTATTTTTCTCCCTCTGGCTAAGTCGTATTTCCATGAAACTTAGAACACATACAATAGTAATTGGCTAGTAGCTGAGAATATTTTTTGTCTTCGCTCACATTCTGCTGGTTCTAGAACTAGTTCTGGGAAGAATACATATGGCAGCAGTGGAGGGGAAAGGATTTTGAATGGCACATCACTGATTGGTTTACAAGGTTGATCAGCAATGACTAAGCTAGGAGGCACAAAATTTTTGTTGGTCCAAAAAGGCTAGACTATAACTGACTTGGGTCAGTAGTCGGACAGTAGAAAAAGGAGAGTGAGAGGGAGAATCAGGGAAGGAGAAAACAATAGAAGCACAATGAGGAACAATGGAAACAAGAGAAAAAATGAGATAAGGTCAGGATTGAAGAAACATATGAAGATCACAATTTGAGGCACTCATTGCCAGGAAGGAGAGACACGAGTTCGAATTTGTGTGGTCGGCATCACAAAGGAAGCAGGGGGACCTTCAGCATCAAAGGTTTTTCATAGTGAACTATTGGAAATATTGTCATTGATGGCAAAGGAGCATCAAATACATTGATGGTTTGATAGGACATTGATGTTGGCATGTTGATGGCTTGATGCTCATGTTGATGTCAAGTTGATGGCTTGATGCTTGGATAAGGTTGCAGAGATTTTTTAATGAAGAATTTGTGGTGACACTAATTTGATGTTACGCTGAATTGTTCTGATGTAAAGGAAAGACTCCAAGGAAAAGGAAAATATGTTGCAAAGAATGTTGTGATGCATTAATGATAAATATTGTTATTTTATTTTGACACTAGGTTGATGCACTTAATCATTACAATTGGTTGCAATTAATATTGGATGGATTATTTATTTTTGTGCTCTAATATTCAAGATATGAAGAGTTTGGAAACGAATGAGTGGAAGGCAAAGAGTCAAGCCTATTCATTTCATATTCATATGTGGGATACAAATAACTGGAAAAATATCTTTATAAAAGATGTGATTTTGGAAGGCCTTCAGAGGTTAGAGAATGGGAGAATGTGAGGGGCTTGATTGAGCTATTATGCATTAGGTACCTGGCACTTATGAAGCTGATGTGAAGCAGATTTGAAGGGAAGAAGATGCATAAATGAAGATGGATATATGCATAAATTATGACCAGGTAAACCAACACATTGTTATTTCTTGTTTGCATCAAGAGATGGTAGTCTCCTTTCAATTAGTGCCTTGATAAACATCAGGTTGGAGCTAGTTGAGGTAGGATCATCCTATGGGTTGTAGCCTACATAAAACATATGGGAGTTGGAGCTTCCTTGCAGTTGCAACTTGCAGAAAATTGAGGTAGTAGCCTCCTGTAGGTTGGAGCCTACTGAAAATTAGATGTAATAAGGAGTAGGAGCTTGCCTTTGCATCACAACAATAATAAAATTGTGGTTTTCTCCTGTTTAGTCAATTTAGTTTCCTAAATTGCTTTGCATAAATTATCAACTGAGACTCGTAAGATGATGAAGTGTAGTGCACTGTATGTGCTAGTTAACCCTTCTTACTTCGTTGTTTTGTATTTTTATATTGTTTTGTTTTGGGGGTTTCCTTGATTCCTAATGATGTACACTCTGAATTATGAGAAACTGAGTCTAAATTTCCTAAAGGTGAACTAATCAAAATCTAAGTTAAAGGAAGGAAAAATAGAGCATCTATCCTATACTGTCATTTAATACTAAGTCAAAAATTAAAAGGTGAAGTTGTAAGGAAAATTGAAATAGTTACAGAGAATGAAACTCACTAAAGCACTTTTAGTTGTCCAAGCCTTCAATTTTGAAAGATAACTTTCTTGAGATGGAAAACAAGCAACTTACTGTACTTTATAGTTCAGAGAAATAAATCAAATATGTAGAGAGTAACTAATTGATTTCAATCCTCGTGTGAAATGAATGTTTAACCATTTAGTTTAGGATGGATATCAACTTCAAATGGTGACCAAAAAAATTTATCCACACAGTGCATTGGCAATCTGAATTAGGAAATAAATAACAAAGGAAACAAACAGTAAGTAAACTAATCCACAATGCATCCTTGTTACTTTTCCACCTTATCCTGTTAAAACAAAACAAGTTTCATTTATGAAATAGATAGGAGAAACAAGACTGCACCATCATATTCTAACATTATGCTACTGAACAGAATTAGAAGAAAACAAACTACAGGAAATCAACCTAAACTACAAATACTGCTAAAAGTAAATAATGAAACTAAAATGAATAGTAAACAAAATAAAAGAAAAACCTCCTTCAATGCAAGGGCCCTCTACAACTGACCGAGTTGAGCTGCTAACTAGCTGAAGATACTCTTTCAAATGATCACTTGGTCAAACACGACTTCATATTATTAACAAGAAAATAAGTTCTAAAATTATAGAGCTGTAAGTTTGAGCTTAATACATATAGAAATTCGAACTCCTTCTCAGTTTTGTACAACTGATATTTAAAGAAACATTCCTAACTGTCTTTTGAGAGAATTTAGCTATAGGTGGTCTCCACATATTACAATAGATCTGCGTAAATGGTTGATCAGCTACAGGTGACTTTAAGTTAGCAAGATGGTTGCATGAAACTGTTATCACCAGTGGCTGGTTCAAGTTAATGCTGCAACAAAACTGTCAGATTTATTAATTAGCCATGAAGAGTGGACACAGAGTCCTATTGCTCCCAGGTTTCTTCGTTTGACTCCACCTTTGACTGTGGTCTTGCACTGGCTTTTTTGTCGATCTGGGTTGGATGACTAGGATAGGATCCATGTCAAGACAATTCCAGAGATGCCCATGTGGCCGGTTTCCTCATTTGACACCTGTAACTTGTTCAACCATGGAAGTAGCTACGGAACACACGGTTAGCTACAGAATGGGCTACGTTCCGTAGATAATTTGCAAAAACTTATTTCAAATAGCAAAAACATAAAAGTATAACATGTCAATCATTTAATGTCTTCCTTGAGACAAAATCTATCATTTATCAGTGATGGGGATCTGTCTTTTATGGAAAAACAAGAGAAAGAAGTGAGAAAAGTTTTCAAAGAGAGAGTAATTCTGAGATCCAACATACCCCCACTACAAAATCATTGCATGTCCCCATGCAATTTTTCCAAAACTATGAACTCTTCTTTCCTATTTCATCTGCTCAGATACCTCTGCTAGTACATCTAACTTTCTTCTCTTTCTCCTCTTTGAAGTGACTGCCATCCTGGGTTTCTTCATGAGAAGTCTGTATTTAAGGTTGATGACTGTTTTGTTCAAGTTTCTATTCTTCCTCTTCAACTTCATATTCTTCTTGTACCATAGCCCTAGGTGCAGTATTGTATTATCATGAATGGCTTTATCCAATTTGCTTTGTTCCTTCAGGGATTCATTTTTTCTCTTGATATGCCTGTTCAATATCTCTAACTCATAGATTTCCTGTTTGCAAGAGTCAGTCAGAGGTTCTTGTGGATTGACAAGTTGTTTTGGATTAGCTAAGGATCATGGATCCATTGAGGCACTTTTCTTTTCCAGTGATTCTATGTAATCATAAATTTGTTGCTGCACTGGGTCTATGCCTGGGGATCCTCTACTGGGGTTGCCTTCAAAATATTGTTTAGGAGAGTTTTGAGGACTATATGTAAATGGAACATTTTCAGGAGATGGTACTGGAGATTCTTCTTCTATATTTATGAACTCTGTTTCCTTTGATGATACCTTCTTTACCATACCTCGGAGTCTAGAGCTCCTTCTAAGTTGTAGGGGGTTTATGTTCTCCTCCTTTGTACCCTTTTTCTCCTTTCCTATCTTTTCCTTCCTCTTGATTTTTTTCCTAATCTCTATCAATTTTTCAGAGATTGGTTGTTCATCATCTTGTTGTAATGGAGATTCAAGTTTGTTCTCAGTAATTCCACCAGCTTTCTTTTTTATCTTCTTCTTCTGCTTGATTTGCTCTCTGATCTCTGTTAATTTTTCAGAGATTGGTTCTTCATCATTTTTCTGTACTGAGGGCTCAGGGTTGCTTTTAATGGTTAGATTAGTATTCTTTCTCCTACTCTTTCTGATCTTATCTTCTTCAAGAGATTCTGGTGCCTCTTGGAAATGGTTTCTTATCAGAAAGATTTCCCAGGTGTCTCCTATTTTTTTCAGATGATACTTAACTAGTATTTTGACCAACCCATGATGGTACATCATTGTCTCTAGGGATTATATTTTCTTATGTACATTTGAAGCCAAGCTCCTTAGACTATTTGGAAGGAAGAAAGGGAGGTTGATGTTTCCATTTTCTAGAAAGTTCATCAATAAACATATATGATAAACATACATGCATCTGAATCTTCCCTCACAGGTAATAAATTTTTGTAATATCAAAAGCATGCTTCTCCATTTATTTTTGAGTGCTAAAATAGGAATTCCTTTTCTAAACACAGTGACATCCATACCTGGGTTCCTGAGGATTACCTTCCATGATTCACTGTGAAATTCTTTGTTTTTGAACCATCTCTCACCAAGTCTTGGCAGTTCTGTAGCCTCTGCTATGTAAGATTTTGTTACTGCAAACTTAATGTCTCCAATCTCTACTTCTATACCATCGAATGATCTAGCAAAAGATTTTGTGATCTCCTTGTGATATCCATCAAAATTTTCAATGAATTTGAGCCATCCTATCTTCTATAGCATCTCCTTGAGTTGTGGGTACCCTTCCATAAACTTTGCCCCTATGGGCTCTGCCCTGACAATGAGTCCCATGGTCTCTGTTTCGTAGAATTTGCTAACCTTCAGAATTACTCTCCTGGTCTATGAAATGGACTGTCTACCGGTATGGTGAAAAAGAACTATGGGTTTGTATGGAATAAGTAGACATTGACGGTTTGGAGAGACGTGAATATGTTGGTCACATCGTAGTTTTGACCGTTAACAGATGGAGTTATTAGAGACCGTTTTAAGTATAGAGTATGGAGAACGTAGTAGAGGTGTGTTATGATGAAATCATTATAGACCATTGGGTATCGAATGTGGAAGATGTGGCAGAGATGTGGTATCATGAAGTGGTAGTCAAATCAAATGATGACTTGTTAAGGAGACATATCATCATTCATATTATACATGACTTATGTTTATGACTTGTTGTTTGAAATAAATTTGCATTTTACCTTTAGAACTTAACCTTTTGCTGGGTAATTCTTTTGGTGTTGATCTGTAGGTACTTTGAGCATGGTTAATCTCCAAAACTTGATTCTTCAATTTCCCTGCATTCATGAATTATTTGTAAGCTGTACAATTGTGCCAGAGCTGATAAGTAAGTTGTAGTAGTAGAATCAGATTAGGTGCAGAATGGAACCAGCTGCAGAATGTGAAAAGAAGGAAAAGTGAAATATGGATGTAAAAATAAAATGGAAATGAGTTATGACAGTGAGATGGAATGAGATGTAAGAAAAAATGAGAAATAGGGTGAAATAGAGTAAAACTGTAAAAATAAAATGTAAATGAAATATGACAGTGAGATGAAGTGGAACTATAAAACAGAATGAGATGGAATAATACTATGAAATTGCAGACTCTATACTGCAAATAAATGTAGCTTTTTGTCACTACTTATTATATAAAGGAAATGGAAAATATAGGATGTCAGAAATCTCTGATTTTCACCCTGTATTTTCTGTATAAGTATGCCAATCAATGATTGGTTTTCAACCTTATAAAATTTATTATTATTATTATTTATTATTTTTTTTATCAGTCATTTCTTGGGAAAAATAAAGACTAAGTTAGTGGAGAAGAAGGATTCTTCTTCACTAGCTTCATTTTAGAGTTATCCTGGAAAATCTTAATGAAATCCTCTCTTGAAACTGGTTTTTGATATATCTCCAACCGATGACCATTCACAAGAAGAGGGGTTTTGCTTCCATCGATTGTCCTTATCTTTATTGCTCCATTATTAAAGACTTTTTCAATCTCATATGGCCCAAGCCAATGAGTTTGAAACTTCCCTTGAAAATCTTTGAACTTTGAATTGAACAACAGTGCCCAATCTCCTGCTTGAAATTTCTTCTCCTTAATATATTTATCATGCCATTTAGCCCTCTGTTGTTGGACTATACTGGTTCTTTGGACTGCATCTTGCCTGATTTCATCAAGTTCATTGAGTTGCTCCAATCTATGTTTCTATGCCTCTGATAAATCCAATCCCAATTGGACTACCATCTTGAAGGTTTTAATTTGAAACTCTATAGGGAACAGGGCTTGTTTCCCATAAACAAGTTCATATGGTGTATGTCCTGTTGTGTTCCTCCATGTAGTTCTATAGGCCCATAAGGCTTCAGGAAGCCTTTCTTCCCAATCTCTTCTATGTATATGCATAGTCTTAGTGAGAATTCCATTAATCACCTTATTTGTAGATTCAACTTGACCATTTGCTTGTGGATGATAGGGAGTAGATTTCATATGTTTTATCTTGTAATTTTCCACGAGACCCTTCACAATTTTAGATGTAACTTGAGATCCTTGATCTGTCAAAATTTCTCTTGGAACACCAAAATGAGTGAAGATGTCCTCAAAAAGAAAATTAACTACAAATTTTTCATTAGCAAAAGGTAATGCTTGGGCCTCTACCCATTTAGTGACATAATCAGTGCATACCAATATATATTTCTTTTGCTTAGATGAAGGATTAATTGGCCCAACAAAATCTAAGGCCCATTTTTCAAAAGGTTCAATGAGTACGTGCGTTTGTAGTGGCATTTCATTTGAAGGAGTAGGTATCCCTACCCTCTGGTAGCTGTCACACCTCCTGACATATTTTTTGACATCTTTGAAGATGGATGGCCAATAATATCCTAAAGAAAGGATTTTATAGGTTGTCCTCTTGTCAGCAAAGTGTCCAGCACATGGTTCATCATGACATGCCTTAAGAATCTCGGGCATTTCATCTTCCCTAACATATCTTCTGATTATAAGATCTGGACCTGTTTTATACAAGTCATTAGTGATCCATGAGTATCTTGCACTTATCTGAATGATTTTTCTTTTTTCTCTAGGAAACAAATGTGAAGGCAATTTCCCTGTGAATAAGTAATTAGCAATATCTGAAAACTAAGGAGTTTGAGAAGTCACTGCAAAAGGATATTCATCAGGAAACTTATCTTCAACCAGAGTGTCATCTTTGATATTCTGAATTCTGGACAAGAAATCAGCAACTGTGTTTTGTTTTCCAGGTCTATCTAGCACAATAATATTGAATTCTTGCAAGAGTAAAAGCCATATTGTAACTATGCCATTAGTAATAGGTTTATTCATTAAATATCTAATTGCAGAGTGATCTATATGAACAAAGGTTTCATAGCCTGTTATATAATGCCTGAACTTGTTTATTGCATGAACAATAGCTAAAAATTCCTTTTCAGTTACAGTATAGTTCAACTCAGTGGGAGTCAAATTCTTACTTGTATAGTAGATGGCATAGGGAATCAAGTCTTTTTGTCATAATACAGCTCCCAGAGCTGTATCTGAAGCATTTGTTGAAATGTTAAAAGGTAGTTTCCAGTTTGGACCTCTCAAGATGGGTGCTTCAATTTTTTTTTTTTTAAGTCTCAAATGCTAACTGGCAGTCAGGATTCCAATTGAATTCACAATCCTTGGTGAGTAATTTGAAGAGTGGGGATGATATTTTAGTGAAATTTTCTATAAATCATCTATAGTGTCCTGTGAATCCTAGAAAACTTCGAACATCCTTTTAGCAATTTGGAATTGATAATTTAGAGATGACTTCAACTTTAGATTTATCAACTTTAATCCCATCTCCTGAAATGTGATTCCCTAAAACAATACCTTCTGTAAACATCATAAAACATTTTTCATGGCTTAATGAAAGGTTTGCTTCCTTACATATTTTAAGAACTCTTTCCAAATTTTCCAAAGCTTCTTCAAATGTATTCCCATAGACTGTAAAATCATCCATATATACCTCTACACAATCATGTATTAGATCAGAAAAAATTCCTAGTACTGCTCTTTGGAATGTTGCAGGTGCATTACATAACCCAAAAGGAAGTACTCGGTAGGCATAAGTTTCCCATGGACAAGTAAATGTGGTTTTATCTTGATCTTCAGGTGCCACCTAAATCTGATTATAACTATTAAAACCATCCAAGAATGAGAAATACTTTTTACCTACTAATGTATCTAACACTTGATTTGTAAAGGGCAAAGGAAAATGATCTTTAAGGGTAGCTTTATTCAATTCTCGGTAATCGATGCACACCCTCCATTTACCATTATTTTTAGGCACAATTACTAAAGGGAAAACCCATTGGTTGTCTAAATTTGGGTAAATGAGGTTTACATTTAGCAATTTTTGCAGCTTTTCTTTCACAATTTCCCTAAGATTTGGATTCATTCTTCTCTAAGGTTGTCTGATAGGTCTACAATTTTCCTCAATGTAGATGTGATGTATACAAGTCTTAGGACTAATTCCTTTCATGTCAATATATTCCCATGCATATGCAGCAGAATGTTTTTGTAATGTCTTGATTAGCTTTTCCTATTGTAATTTCTCCAAGTTATTGTTTGTGTTCAATGTTCTTCCTAGAAAGATTTCAATTGTAGAGCTACCAAATTCTTCCATAGAATAAAGAGACATCTGCCTAGATGACAAATATTTAATATTGGATTTTTCTTGAAATTGATCATGTTCATATTCTGGAGATGATTCAAAATTTTCCATTGTATTTAATATTTGATTATCTTCACTAGTATCTAAAATAGTAAAGAGAGGCTGAATGTCATTTTCATCATCAATCCATTCTTTGTCATCTATTTCTGTGATTGTTCTTGCTGGAGGATATAGAGTGAATTTCTTTGTTGAATTCCCATCAGAAATATACATGTCACCAGATCTACAGCTAATGAAAGCATCAGCTATGGCCAGCCAAGGTCTTCCTAATATGAGTGGATGTCCTCCTAGATTGTTCTTGGGGGTTAAGATCATAAAATCAACAGGATATTCCCAAGAATCTAAGGATATTAAAATATCTTCTAAAACTCCATCTGGTTTTATTACAGATCTGTTCGCTAATTACAGTAATGTAGGTGTGTAAAGAAGATTAGGAAGCTTGAGCTGTTCCATGGTTTGTTTGCTCATGATGTTTATTGCTGCCCCTAAATCGATCAATGTATTTGAAATTTCAACTCCATTGATATGTGTTTTCACAATTGGACTTCCTCGATCTACATATTTTTGTATGGGAAATTTTCCCATCATTATATCTGCTATTTTTCCTACCAGGTGAATTATTTTTGTTTCTTTTTCTTTTCTTCCTGGTTTCTTTATGCTCAACTCCTTTATTGTTTTAGCTAGGATTGGAATCTCCTTAATGGCTTGTAACAAAGGAATTTTGATACAAACATTCTTCAATTCATCTAGAAAATCATAATTGGGCAACATGATCTGCTTTTCTACTCCTCTATCAACTTGTAGTCTTTCAGGAAAAGGAGGTGTAGAAGTAGATACTGGCTGCTCAATGATAGGAGTTGAGTTTACTGGTTCCTTCTATTTTTCATTTTCAGTATTTTGGTTTTGGAGATATGTTCCCTCAAAAATTTTATTGGGTTGTAGAGAATCTTCCTCAAAATTGTCTTATTCTTGAATAACTACAGAAAGTCTTTCCTTTTCTAATATCCTACCAGATCTTAGTTGAACATCATTGAGATCTAGAGGAGTGATCATATAAGTTGGAAATTTTTGTCCCTCCACCATGTAAGTATTCTGAGGATTTTTATTGTTGGGGTTTGGTAATGGTTGGGCACGTAGCTGATTTGGTTTCTGCTGAAATGGCAGTAAGAGTTGAGGATTTTGGTTTTGTTGTGGAAATGGTAATGAAAGTTGAGGGTTTTGATTTTGAAGTTGTGGCTGCTGATTTTGTTGTGGAATGTGTGGGGGAGGATAATTCTGATATGATGGAGGATATTGATAATATTGAGAAAATATCCCATAAGGATTTTGTACTCCTTGTGCCCACAGTTGAGATTGAGATTGAGGTTGAGGCCAAGGTTGCTACCAAGAATTCCAATTTGGTGGGGGCTGAAGATACATTTGATTGTTAAATCCTTGATTTTGTGGCCCCTGCCAAGGTTTTCTAGAGACAAAGCAAAGAGGTTCTGCTGAATTTGGAACTGTTTCTTCTTGAAAAACAGCCTTAAGACTTGGAATCGAAGGACAACCCTTGGTTTCATGATTCTCTGAGCAAATCATACAAGTTTCTATAATTTTTGCATCTAAAGGGCATTCTCTTAGAGCATTTTTTTATTTTTTATTTTTTATTTATTTATTATTTTATTTTTTCTGCATTTTGGACAGAAAATAGCTAAAGCATCAACCTCGGTTTTTTGCTTGTTTTGCAACTTAAGGGTGTCTATTTGCTCACTAAGACTCCCTAGGATATCTGTTTTGAATTCATCAAGCATATTACCAATTTCTGCCCTACTCACTGATCCAGTTGTAGACTTATTTACTCTAACAAGAGAAGGATCTCTTGGACCTTTCCTAGTTTTGGATTTCCCTCTTGAGAGATGAACACATAATTCTCCTATATCATTTAATGGGAGTTGAGAGATATCTCCCTTCCCCATCATGTTAAGGATATCTATCCACTCATCTCTAATGGATTTTAATAAAAGAGCTTTTAAGGTATCTTCATCTAAATTGTCCATATTTGCTGTTTTCAAATTATAGTTGAATCTCTCAATCAAATCCTCTAAGTTTTCATCCTCTCTTTGCATCATTTTGAACACTTCATCTTTGTGATTGGTAGGCATGCAATAATCCAAATACCTATCCAAAAATGTTTTTTTCATGTCATTCCATGTTCTAATGGACTGAATGACTAACCCCATGAACCACTTCAAAGCATCTCCTTTCAATGTTAAAGGGAACAACTTAAGTTTTTGAGAGTCTTCCAGATAATCATAGGTTCTGCACAAGAATTCGAACTCAAATAAAAATGTTTCAGGATCCTCACCTTTTTAACCCATGGAAGTTTGGGAGAACAGAAGGTGAGATATTTTTCATTGTGGCATTGTTTCTTCATCCACTATAGGGAATCCAAAATAACTATCTATTTCCCTATTTCCTCTGCCTCCTCCATTATTTCCTTTTCCTCCTCCATTATTTCCTCTACCTCTTCCTCTACCCCCTCCTCCAAACAATGTGAATTCTCCATCTTCTCCTTCTTCTGCCATTATAGTTTCTTCAGGGTCAATATAGGGTTCAACCTGCAAGGTTACTTTCTCCTCCTTTGGTTCTTCTATTAATGGGATATGGGAGAGAGGTTCTACTTCTTCTTCCTCACCAGGTATTCCTAATTCTTCAACTAAAATGTGCTCCCCTATGGAGGTGAAAAAGGCTACTCCTGTTGTTGGAGATTCAAGATTTTTCTCCTCTAGGACTGACTTGGTAGATGAAGTAGGAGATTCTTTCGATTGGATTTCTGCCCCTAGAATTTCAGGAGTTCTATGACTGGGAGTATGAGTTTGGGATGGAGGTGTATCTTTTGTTGTTCTTGGTGGAGTAGGTGGTGTTGTAGGAATTTAACTCCTGCCTCTAGCTATAAATCTACCCCTAGAGTCTCTTTCTCTATGCATATCATGTTTTTTTAATGTAAGAAATAAAGTTACCTAGTTACACTTCCTCGGAAATGGTGCCAAAATGTTTAGTCAATTTAGTTTCCTAAATTGATTTGCATAAATTATCAACCGAGGCTCGTACGCTGATGAAGTGTAGTGCACTGTATGTGCTAGTTAACCATTCTTACTTCATTATTTTGTATTTTTATATTGTTTTGTTTTTGGGGTTTCCTTGATTCCTAATGATGTACAGTTTGAATTATGAGAAACTGAGTCTAAATTACCTAAAGGTGAATTAATCAAAAACTAAGTTAAATGAAGCAAAAATAGAGCATCTATCCTATCTTGTCATTTAATCCTAAGTCAAAAATTAAAAGGTGAAGTTGTAAGGAAAATTGAAATAATTACAGAGAATGAAACTGATTAAAGAACTTTTAGTTGTCCAAGCCTTCAATTTTGAAAGATAACTTTCTTGAGATGGAAAACAAGTAACTTACTGTACTTTATAGTTCAGAGAACTAAATCAAATATGTAGAGAATAACTAATTTATTTCAATCCTCGTGTGAAATGAATGTTTAACCATTTAGTTTAGGATGGATATTATTTTGAAATGGTGACCAAAAACATTTATCCACACAGTGCATTGGCAATCTAAACTAGGAAATAAATAACAGAGGAAACAAACAGTAAGTAAACTAATCCACAATGCATCCTTGTTACTTTTCCACCTTACCCTGCTAAAACAAAACAAGTTTCATTTATGAAATAGATAGGAGAAACAAGACTGCACCATCGAATTCTAACATTATGCTACTGAACAAAATTAGAAGAAAAAAAACTATAGGAAATCAACCTAAACTACAAATACTGCTAAAAGTAAATAATGAAACTAAATTGAACAATAAACAAAATAAAAGAAAAAGCTCCTTCAGTGCAGGGGCCCTCTGCAACTGACTGAGTTGAGCTACTAACTAGTTGAAGATACTCTTTCAAATGATCACTTGGTCAAACACGACTTCATATTATTAACAGGAAAATAAGTTCCAAAATTACAGAGTTGTAAGTCTAAGCTTAATACATATAGAAATTCGAACTCCTTCTCAGTTATGTACAACTGATAGTTAAAGAAACATTCCTAACTGTCTTTTGAGAGAAGTTAGCTACAAGTGGTATCCATGTATTACAACATATCTGCGTAAACAGTTGATCAGCTACAGGTGACTTTAAGTCAACAAGCTGTTTGCATGAAATTTTTATCACCAGTGGCTGGTTCAAGTTAATGCTACAACAAAACTATCGGATTTATTAATTAGCCACGAAGAGTGGACACAGAGTCCTATTGCTCCCGAGTTTCTTCGTTTGACTCCACCTTTGACTATGATCTTGAACTGGCTTTTTTGTCGATCTGGGCTGGGTGACTAGGATAGGATCCATGTCGAGACAATTCCAGAGATGCCCATGTGGCTAGTTTCCTCGTTTGACACCTGTAACCTGTTCAACCATGGAAGTAGCTACGGAACACATGGTTAGATGCAGAATGGGCTATGTTCCATAGCTAATTTGCAAAAACTTATTTCAAATAGAAAAAACTTAAAAGTATAACATGTCAATCATTTAATGTCTTCCTTGAGACAAAATCTATCATTTATCAGTGATGGGGATCTGTCTTTTATGGAAAAACAAGAGAAAGAAGTGAGAAAAGTTGTCAAAGAGAGAGTAATTTTGAGATCCAACATTTCCCTTTATGGGTTTCCACATATATCGGGTGTCAATATGTGTTCATATGATGTTTTGGTTTGCTTATTACTTGTTGTTCACATATTCAATATGTTGGTCATTATTTTTTAAGTTTCTCATATAATGTTTCAGTTAATGAGTTTAAAGAAAAGAATTTTAATGTCCATAAATATTCTAAACAATTCACCCCCCCCCTCTTAGTTTAGTCAAGTTTTCATCAATTGGTGTCAGAGGCAGTTCCTTCAGTGTAAGCCTAATAGCTTGAAGGTAGTTCTGGTTGAGTCATGGACTATCAAATTGTACCTATGATTAGTACATTAAACTTTCATGAATGGAGAGATAAGGTAAAATCTGAACTGATAGCTTATGGACATGGTGTGTGGAAACTAGTATGTGATAACTATTATGAAGACTCTCCCTCTACGCAAGAACAACTGTGGAATGATAAGGTGAAATGTGTTATGTTTAATAATCTTCATAACAAGGATATAGATATAGTAATAGACTTAAAATCTACAAAATAAATCTGAGATAGATTGCATCTCATGCATAAAGGAGACACTACTAGTTTCATTGTTAAGAAGGAGAAGATAGAGAGGAAAAAGAAAACTTATTGTCAAAAGGAAAGCATTAAGTTAAATGAGGTCTCTGGTAGTGTGAATGGATCTGATTTCCATGAAGAAAAGACAGTGGAAGAAAAATCCAAGCTTGACATAGCCTTGACTGAAATAGAAATATTGAAAAATGAAAACAAAGTTATAAAGAAATTGATGCAAATATGTGATGAGAGAGAGCATAAGTACAAGGAGCAAATTGTTAGATTGAAGACACAACTTGAAGAAGAAAGGAGAAGAGAAGGGATGATGAATAACCAGCTAAAGAAGAAAAAGGTACAATGTGAAATATTAGAGTTTGAGATTATTTTAGCTAGAAATGAACTAGATGAAAAGAAAACTCTGTGTACAAAGCTTGAAGAGGAGATTGTATCCAAGAAGGACTTAGAATATAAGAGCAATAGCTCAAAGGAAAACAAAAAGGATAATGAAGTTCTAAAAACATGTATAGGAGAAGAATCCAACAACAACATGATTGGAAAAGAAATAAACAAATATAAGCAACATAACCAAAATGAAAAGTATGAATTAAATAAAATGCAATATGTTCCTAAATATGAGGTTAATAATCCTGCAAGAATTCAAAGGAGAGAACATATCTCATGATTTCATTGCCATGAGCCTAGACACATAGCAGTAGACTATAATAACAAGAAGATCAAGATTGTTCAACAAAACATGCAACAAACAAGAAGGTGATATCCAACAAGAAATCAAAGGAGAACATCAACCACCAGGTACATAAACTCTTTTTATGGTTATTGTTATGTGTGCCATGAATTTGGACATAAGGTGTTTGAATGAAAATTGTACGCAAAGAAAAGAATGAACTCAAGAAGGAGCACACCATTTGTTGCATTTCATGGCAACACAAAATGCTATTTATGTAGAAATCTTGGTCGTAAAGAAAAAGAATGCAAACTGCTATATACCCTAAAGAAATCTAGACAAAAGATAGAAACAACTCCACATAGATCAAACAATGAAAGAAATGCAAATAAGAGAATGCATCCTACTAAAGTGTGGAAGATAAAGAATAAAGAACAATCACTGACCTAGCTTGGTCTCAGGGGGAGTTACTCAAGAACAAAAGGAAGAATATGTCAGTGTTAGATCAGTAGCACCTGAGGGGGAGAGTAACCCCAATATTGACAATAAAGCCTTGAATATGAAGGTGTGAAATACATTTATACTTTGGAAAATATATTGAATAAAATATTGGATAATAAAGGATGATTTAGTGGATGGCATTGCCACTATATTATATCCAACTTACACACAAATAAAAGGAACATAAAAGAAGATGTTAGAAGTGTTGGATTGAAAGTAAGTCAAGGGAATTTGCAGAGCTTTGAAAGAAATACAACATCTAACCACAACCTCAATAGTAATAATGGACCAAGAAAAAAATAAATTGATTTTCAATACCTATAAAAATTCTTGTGCGCTTGCACTAATTACTAATGGTTCAAAGGAGATGGAAATTGTAACAAACATTAATATTTTGAGGAGAGTTTCTCATGAGATCAATAAGGAACTAGGTTAAGGACAACATTAGAGAAGAAACATCTCAAGGGGGAAGCAATCCCAATAGTATCTTGGAAATATATTATATATGTTGAAGTCTCTGGAATAACACTTCAATATATGTTGTTGTGTATGAGTGATAAATGGTTTGATCTTGATAATAAATTTAGCATGAAACACTAAAAGCTATGGGATGCTTCTTCGACATGAGAAATGGAGATGACATTGGAATATTACTAGAGCAGTGGTTTCAACTTGGAATGTTAGAACTTAATGCACTCAACATTACAATTGGCACAGGAAGGTGAGTTGCAGACAAAGGGGCTTACAAATGAGAAGTAGGCTGCAAAAGAGGTGCATGAATTACACTTAGGTCAAATTTTACTTCTAAAGGATTTACTACTAAAGCATGTGTATTCAAAGTGTATTATATACACATCCTATATGAGACTTACTTAGGTCATCAAGAGGCTAGACATCTCAAAGGAAATTCATGTAAAATATTACAGAGAGATATAGACTCGAGGGACATTGCTTGGTCTATTATCATTTCAAGATATTCTCTAGATCTCACAATAGTGTAAATATTAATTTCATGGAGGCATTGTCGTAGCATCCTGAGACTGTGTAACAAAGGAAAATAATTAGTTTTAAATACAAATGCTAATAAAAGGTATTTCCAAGAGAACTAAACAATATGATGTGAAATATCTAGTTATGTAATTAGAGATGCATGACATATATTTAAATATGGTATGAGAATCCATATAATGATCACCCATAACAAGTCATAGTTCAGGCACAATGATTGAGATGAGATGAATTTTTGGGAAAGAAAGAGCTGAGATTACAAATCCTATGTTAATGTGTACTAAAAATAACAAAAATAACATTTCTCTCTCTTGACAAGTACATTGTGATAAATTGGAGTGATGGCTATGGACTCATCAAGAGGATCGAGCATTATTGTCCCTTGAAGCTTTAGAATCAGATATATGTGAAGAACTTGAGAAAGGAGAGAGTCAGGCATAAATTAATGGAAGCATGGTAGAACCGAAACCATTTTTGTACTATATTTTTTCGAATATCTCTACAGTTACAATATGGTGGAGTCGTTACATCGTCCAGCACATTGTGTGGAAATATTTACTGGCCGTTATATTTTTTTGTGAAAGTTAGATGTCACGAAAATGAGTTACAATCTAAATATGAATGCTACCTAGGCGTTCTAGGCTAGGTGCCAGTGACACCCACAGTGACATAATTTCATTGGTAATTATTTAATTTTTATGTCAGATGTTATGATATGCATAGCGCGTTGGATGTCGCAGAAGCATTTTTAATATATTGGTTTACAACGGTTACAATATACATCCAATGCCCAACATTCATATTATGCATGGAAGTGCTCGTTGGGTGCTTAACATGATGATGTGTTATGATAGTGCTAGATGGATATAGATGCAGGTCATGCCAGAGAGTGTGCCATAGAGATAATGTGCCAGGCAAACAAAATATTAACGCACAAAAAATTATCGCAGGGAACAATGGAGAGCGTTACAATTTAGAGAGAATACAAACTGAACGAAGCTTTCACTGGGCAAGTTATTACAATAATTGGATATATTGATGCATGTAAATACCTTAATTTCCAAATGATTCTAGCTGCAATAACCAACAACAAAAGAGGCATCGAAACAAAATTCAATTTCGTTTTATTTCA
The DNA here is from genome assembly GCA_031772625.1 of Pinus tabuliformis. Taxonomy (NCBI): domain Eukaryota; kingdom Viridiplantae; phylum Streptophyta; class Pinopsida; order Pinales; family Pinaceae; genus Pinus; species Pinus tabuliformis. The sequence continues at coordinate 749,698,793 of CM062816.1, read as the reverse complement.
TGCATGCAATATAATAATTGCACTAAAAAAGTAGTAGAAGAAAATGGTTGCATTTCTGCCCCAAGACAATAGGGTGTGAGGAGTAGTCTCTCCATCATAACTATTGTACTAAAATGTCTGGTTTTATATTAGACGTATTGCTTGAGCTAAAATTTGAGAGTGGTAATACACAAATTTTGCATTCCTTGAAGAGTAGTTTCTCCATTAGAACCTTCTGGGTTTATCACATGCCTAAATCATATCTACACGTTTCGATAATAATAGTTACGCAGACAACTCAGTGATTGGAAAAGAAAAATATCAAGACAACACAGTAAGAGGTGCATGAAATTCCAAATGAATTTTGTTGTGTTTTACCTAAGTTTGATGGGGATGTTCATTGGATCAAAAGACGACGTGGATTTGTAAAGAAAAATTAAGGGCAATGTCGATATGGTGAAGAATAATCACTCACGCATGGTTCCTGAATGTGTTAATAATCCTTCAGTTGCAATCCGAGCAGAGGAAGTTGAGCTCCTTATTGAGGCAGTTGTATATGATTTCCCAGTCATACAAGGTGTTGTGGCATTGGAGGCAACGATCTATTTGTGAACAACAATTCGTGCTAAGAAGGCACCAATTGTTGAAATCAATGCAACTTCTACAAGCATGGTGATATCCTTTATATTGGCGGAATCTCATTATTGGCATCATTTTATATTTACGAGGATCTCATGGTGCCAACTAAAAATGTTATATTGGAATGGTGTATATGTAGTTGGTATATGAAGAGAGGGGGTAAATCAGAGAGGGTACAGTTAAACACATAAAACATAGAACTTAGAACTTGTCTTCATTTGATGACTGAACAGGTATTTATACATAGTAGAGATCTTTTTGGAGTCGGTGGGGCGGTGGCTTCTCCAGGAAGCTATCCATCTCCGCCGAATTCTAGAAGAAGCTACCTGCTGAATTTTCTAGAGGTGTCCAGCTGAAGTGGTTGGAATTACTATTGTTTTCCAACACTCCCCCTTAATTCCAACCATATGACAAATATACTATAGCACAATATACAAGACACTGTAAACATACTCTTAATTGTCATGCTTGCTGGTCTAAGTACAACAAAATATTTCATTTTTGCTTCTTGCTAAATGGTCCATGCTTGTTCATTTGCTGGTGCAGTTTCATCTTCACCTTTCTGGCTTTCCTAAAAAAATTCCTCTGCTCCTTGCTTATGTACTTAACATCAGCAACCTTTTCCGGATTGGGATGCAATGCAAGACCCCGAACAAGGTAATCTAATTCAAGTTCTCCCCACTTTCCATGAGGAGCCACCAAAATGCACTCATCTTCGAACATGAGCGGCCTCCGAACAACATCCATGGTAGTATCCTCTACTGTTGCAGAAATCTTAGAAACAGAGCCAATCACATTACTAGCAATTGGGTTCAAGGACAAACAAGTTTTGCTCTCCTGTGGAATGGACTCCACCTCTGAATATTTATGGTCATCAATAAAATCATTGTGTTGATCTAATAGTTCTTGTGACTCAAAAATACTACTGGAATAAAATATATTACTAGGCCCAAAAATACTTCCAAATAGACTCTCCAAAACATCATAAAAAAGATCAGCGTCCAATATTATCCCACTCATTGTACTTCAATCATAGCAGTAACCTTATACACACAGTGGCAACCACAACCAACTCATTCACAGTAATATCTCCACACACGGAGTCCGAGTCGGATATCAGGCAACAATGTTCATTTCCTTTTTTAAGCTTCACTGCCTTTTTCAAGCAGCTTCATCAAACCGTTCCAGCGAAAACTCCTCAGCTTTCACACCTCACTTTACATCACAATAGGCAGCAGAGGCCTACTCCTCACCCTTCCACGCTTCAGTGAGATCAATTCACGAAATGCTTGCACAGGTCTGTAATACGGTCGTTGGATTCCACTCGTCTTAGTAATGCATCAAACAATAATAACACACAAAACAAACACTTCTATCACACAACACCGATCTGGAGTGGCACCATAATCACCTCCCACGCACCGCACAAGCATCAACGAGTATCTCAACAACGTTTTCACCTCCAACTTGGATCGGCCCCTTTTCTACTTGCGTGAACACCAAACGACCATGGCCACTAGCCAACTCCGCCACCAACTACTCCGGGCTTTGACTGCACACCACCGACACCTCACAATGGGTGTTTAATCCACGCATCCGCTGCAATAATCTTCCACGCTGCCTCTTTCTCATATCAGAGACAAAACTGAACGCAAAGAACACCTGCAAGACACGAGCTCTCCTTCTCACACTCTACGCTAGCGGACAACTCCTCTTCTCTTCTATGCCTCTTCCAGTGGCTCCACTTGACAGCAATTTCATGCTCTTTCTCTTTCACCCCTATCGAGCTCTTCTCTGGCTCTTCAAATTCTCTAGATTCGGCCCTTTGGCTCTCTTCCACGACAGTCCCATGACTTCAAGACCTTCACATGTCACAACCTAGGTATCCGCTCACACCTCCCATGTGTGAACGACAACACCAAAATGCAGATTGCTCGCACCACGCCAGAGAGAATACACAGACTCGTCTAGGCTCGGCAGGCAACGACCAACAGACTTCACCTGACTTTCTCAGGCACACTCAAAGAGCAGTCAAACTTCTTTACACAACTCCTCGCCTATTCCGCTCGACTTCTTCAGGCGCACTCGATAGCCAACGAGCAGGAAATTATCCCAAGTGCAGTCGATTTCCTCAGGCTGCCACCAGACCTTCAGCTCTACACACATACGCCGACGCCTCCAGGGAGCACAACTCCACAATATTTTCTTGGCATTCAGGCACCCTCTTAGTTGATCACCACGTGGGCAGCCACTCACACAACCCTCAACATGTCATGAAGTCGCATAAAAAACTCTACAATCGGCTCATTCAATGCAGCAGATCCTCCACAACGATCTGATTGAATCCAGATCTTCATACACACAGATGGCGCCACACACAATTGGACTCGGCACAAGGCCTCACACGCTCCTTTTAACAGCGCCTCCTCTTGGCACTCACCTCAGCGCTCTAACAGCCAACACAAACACAACATCGACACTTCTAGACAGCGCTCAAGGTAGCAGCTCAACGGCTCCTCTAACCAGTCAATCACAACACACTACGCACTCTACACTGTTGCTTGATTCACACAGTGCATTCACACTTGGCCGCACCAATCTTCACACACACACCACGGGCAGACTCTGCCTACGCACTCGTGACCTTGGCCAAACACGACTCACCTGAGCTCCGATACCAAATCAGAGAGCGCACAGTTAAACACATAAAACATAGAACTTAGAACTTGTTTTCCTTTGATGACTGAACAGGTATTTATACATAGTAGAGATCTTTCTGGAGTCGATGGGGCGGTGGCTTCTCCAGAAAGCTATCCATCTCTGCCGAATTCTAGAAAAAGATACCTGCTGAATTTTCTAAAAGTGTCCAGCTACTGCATTAATGGCAGTAGGTGGAATTACCATTGTTTTCCAACAGGGCATATCACAATTCTGTGTAGATATATTGTTGGTCCCAAATGTGTTGTTGGGTTGACATATGTATCGATCAGAATTCCTGTATCAAATTATGTATTCATGCCTATGAATACTATAAATATACTTTTCTGGGATTGAGGGAAAACTATGGCAGCATCATCATTATCACCATCGATGATTGTTATTGTCCTTGTGATTTTAGGAGAGGCATGATAGTAGGATCATCATTATCCACTCAAATTATGTATTCATGCCTATGAATACTATAAATATACTTTTCTGGGATTGAGGGAAAACTATGGCAGCATCATCATTATCACCATCGATGATTGTTATTGTTCCTTGTGATTTTAGGAGAGGCATGATAGTAGGATCATCATTATCCACTCCCACTGTAGAATTGGGTCGTCTTATAAGTCATGGCCATACCGCTTTGAGGTTTTCTATATTTATGTCAAGAATTATTCATTAGAGAAGAAACCCTAGAAAAGAAATAATAAATAGTAGAGTTGGGCGGATAAGGGCTATGGTGGTGGATCCATTTGACAACAAGCAAGAAAATTCATGGCAGTTTGTGAAGCGAATGGAGCAAGCCTAGTTGATTTCAAAGAAACCAAGACCAGTGTGTTGTTCTTCATGTGATGCAAATGGATATGTAGAGTGTAAATGGTGTAGAGGGACCAGGTTTTTTATACTTGGATATAATATTCTTTGTGAAGTCCCATCACGAAATACAATGTGTGTAATTTGCATGGGTCAGGGTTCAGTACATTGTTCTGATTGCAAAGGAACAGGGTTCTGGGCAAAGTGACTAGGTCAAGGTCCTTTGAAGACAGCTAAAAATGAATCTGAGTGAAGTTTGTTTTTTAAATTTATATGCATCCTAAAAAAAATTATGGTTGGGAGCTAGGATATTCCTTATCAACTTAATCAGTGGAGTCGAAGCTTGCATTGAAACTAAGCATTTTCAGTGAGTTCTGTAACCCGTGACACATCTAAAGGAAGGGCTAGTGTCATATTTTGGAAAAGGTTGACTAGTTTTATAAGTTTATAATATTTACTGGTCGAAAATGCCTACTAAAAGTGATGGTGTCATCTCTGAACATTGCATTGCAGAAACCTGATCAATAAAATTATGTAGGCAGACAATCCGTGCCATTAGTTTTTTAAGATGTTGTGAGATAACAAAACTTGTATGGGTTAATGCCACACATTTTTGTGGTGTGGAAATGTTAATTGTTGTAATTGCAAATGCACAACAATATTTAGAATAGCTTTTAACTAAGAAAATGAAGACATGGAAATTTAAAATGATCATTAGTGGCAACACAAGTAATCTACAAATTTTCTAAGGGTATAATGGCTACATTTTTAATCACTCTGCTATATATTGACATGCAATGTGTTGAGGTGGATTCCAGAAGACATCACTATGCATAATGAATATTTAGAAGGATATTGTTGGATTATATGGGCCTGACCCAGGTTCATAAGAGTTATTTAGCCAAACAAATCCCGTAGCTACCGGCCCTTTTGGCAACAGCCCGCGGAGCACTCGAGTTAACAGGGGAGGGTGCTGGGACTAGGTTTCCGCACCCTTGGGGTGTCCTGATGTGGTCTGGAAGGTTCGCGCACCGTTCTGTGGCCTCGTGCCACTCTGCTTCCACGTAGATCCAGAACAAGACAATTCCTTAATATTGATTATTACTGAGTTTGTTACAGGTCATATCTACTGTTTACGGTCTTTAAGCAAACATTTACCAGAAATAACCAGTTCGCACACCCAGAAAGATACATATTTGCATAAACTCAATATGCAAACATAAGCGCACAGATCAAAAAGATATATCAACCATAAATTAACCATATCCACAATAACATAGTATTTCAGAACCAACTTATCTTTAATCAATTCTTCCGCTAATACAACCAGATATGTCCTACGCACTCAGTTGCAGGGATCCACGCACATAGCTACGGACTCTACCAAGCCTTTGTGCACACAGCTGCAGAGCCTCTATCTACCCACCAACACCCTCGACTCGGACTTATAGACACCTCAAGACTTCTTTCTTCAAAAACCCATGACATTCCAAATCCAAAAGTACATACCAAAAACTGACTCCTAACTCTAGAACCTTGCTCTATTTATACATTTCCATGGTTCGCAGACCATGGGTGGGCTGAATTATTTTACATTATCTTTGGGTAGACAACCCTTTGACTTGACTCATTACAATTCGTGCTCCACGCATCTCGCGGAGCCTTTACCATATCTTTCCCCAAAATTGTGGGCTTTAAGCCCCAAAATCGTTACGCGGGGCCTCCGCTACCCAACAGTGCACCAACACAATCATCGTGACTCGTCCTGAGTCACTTGGCTAGTGTGACAACTTTCGCGCGGAGGTCAGTTAGTAACTTCTGTGCTTCACTTGTACTAGCAGCAAACTCTTCCACCATTCACTATACTTGCTCAACGCGTGCCGCCGACACATCAGTCGCTTCCCCTGGGTTCATATTCTGCCTGCATGTGTGCCACCTTGTGCTCGATGGTGGTGGAAACCACGAATGCCTCATCAATCCATGGCTGGAGTCATTCTTTAATCATTGCTTCCTTTTTTCGGGCAGCATTAGCTTGTATTTTCAAGGCCTGGGCCTCCCTCATCTTAGCCAAGCACTGCGTAATAGCAATTGCCTGTGTAGTCCCTCTGGCATTATCGTAGGCTTGCTGGAGCTCCCTTACCTCTGTTTCCAGTTGCTGTAGGGTTGGATCTTCCTGAAGTGAAGTGAGCGTACTAAGCGATTGAGTCAACAAGTCAGTGCATTCCTTCATAGAACATGTGATCGTTTCCCACGCAGAGTTAATGATGCTTTTATGCTGCTCGGTGATCTCTAGTGGCATCGAAGGCTGTACCTACAGTTTCAGCTATGCAATCTGCAAACTGAGCTCCAACTGAATCTTGGTAGCCTCCTCCTTTTTGCCATGGAATCCACAAGCCAGCTTGTAGATGCATATGCCAATAGGTAAGTCGACCGCAATCTCTAGTCAGGGGCACGCGAACATGCTTCCCCTACAAGTTGCTCCAATTGTTGATTCTGGGCGACGGCTTCGTCCCGCTGGAGGCTCAACTGTTCAATAATAATTTTCTATTTGCTAAGTACCTATTATGCATGTCCTTCCCTGGCACAGAGCTCCATCGTGACATTGTCCTGGAGTTGGTACAAACTGTCGCGCGGGAGGGCAGCCAAATTTAGGCCCAGCCCCATGAGTCATTCGACCATAGCTCTGTCCTCTGCATTTTTTGTTATCAATGCTCCTACTGGAATCGTGATAGTATGAACCATTTGGGCCTTCAGCAGCTGCTCAGTGGCTGACATATCCATAACCTCATGAGTAGCGGTGGTTCCTCTCTGTGCTTCTCGTATTCCAAGTTCCTACAGCCACGCGCGAAGCTCCCCCAACACAATTTGTTGCTCTGACATGGCCTCGTTGATTGCATCCCGAGTGACTTCACGAACTGTGTCCCTTATGTCACCTAGGTTGCCCTCGGTCAAGGTGTTCAGTTCTCCGTCCCATTTATATGCCTTGGCCTTCTTCCATGGTTTCGCCCATTCTATCGACGGTGGCCGTTTTAAGGGCACACCCATGGTGGTTGATGGTGTTCCTTCCGTCCCTGTCTCCGTGGCCATCTCTGTGGGCACCTTTTGACGACTTTCATCCTCTGCATTCACTCCAACTGGTGCTTTTTCTATCGAAGTCAGCGTCGCCTTCCAGGCCACTCGAACTTTCGCAACATGTTGTTCGTTCCGCTTCAGTTGTGCGGCACACTTGGCTTCAGCCTTTTGTTTCTTGATGGCAGCCTCATCGCGCCCCACCACATCTGGTCCGCGCCATGCCAGTGGCCAAGTATCCAATACCACATCAATAACTTCATCAATGGCAAGGAAAGGAAGTGTAGTCCATGTCTGGTTGGGGTCCTTGCGCGCCCGGATGTAGACAAAGTGCATGTTGGCTTTGAACTCGGCTATGTGCTTCACACTGTCATAGATTTCGTTGGACAACCGGGGTTGCTAGGTGACCCAGTGTCGAACGTCTGCTTCCATCAATATCCAAAAAATCTTGATGCCCATGATTCTTTGAGCATCCTTGGTCACCTAGAGCGACGCAAATTTGGCAGCTTCTAGCCAATCCTGGTCCAAGGAGGGAAACTAACTGTCTACAGGTAGGTCAGTGGTAACCAGCACAATGGACAATAGCAGCCATGCATAGTGGAAGGTCTTTCCCTCCTCTTGGACCTCCCTATAGTTGGTCAGGAATTCTTCACACAGGAACTGCGCCCAATTGAACTATTCCCCAGCTACACATTCCTCAGCTAACGCAATGACGATCGTTGGAACCTCGGTGCCGCAAGATTTCCACATCACTTTCCCTGCCAGCAATTGGGTAGCAACGTGGACTACTTTGTCTGAGATACTATCAATAATGTACCCTCGTTTCCCTTTCTCCAGCTTATACTTCTTTTTCAGGGTTTCTGTCATCGCCACATCGCCACTTTTATTGACAATTTCCCTGGGGTCTCTCCCTTCGCAGGGAAGCAGTGATATCCTATGAATGAGTTCTACTGTGATGGGGATGGGTTTGTTGAGCCATAAGTATCCATCATGTATGAGACAGAGCAACTGTCTGATGACCAAGATTGTAATAGGGGGCTGGAGAAAGTGGGGAATGGACAGGAGACAAAGCAACCTAGCTTTCTCCACCTTTCGCAGCCATTCCTTTGGCTGAAGTGTCGTAACCGTCCCTTGTACGCTCTGCTCCATTAGTTCGTTGGTCGCCAAATGGGTAAATTTTTCTATATCTGCGAGGTCCCAGTCTTCAAATTTCATTGTCAAAATCTGGCCAGTCACCGTGCTTTCAACTGGAACCCCTTTCGGAAGAGACGGTGTGATGAGTATATTGTCAACGTCATCCAAATTGGTAGGGACTTTAACCTTCCCTTTGCTTGGAGGAACATACTTGGGACGTCGCATTGGCTAGATAGTTTCCTCGTCGGGATTTATTTCTTTGATATATGTCGGGGATCCCGCTTCCTCCTCATCGCTTTCAATTGTAACAATTTTTCCCTTTTCTTCCATGGTGAGCTTGCTAAAGCACGGATTTCGCGGTGACCGCCTTACTGGTACTGGTATCTGGGGGTTCTTTTTGGTCCGTGGCGTCCTGGGTGATTTAGGGAGTTCGGCTGCTTGCGGCATGGGATTCTGTGGGCTTTCCGTGGTAGGGTTTATTGAGCTGAGGAAGGACTCTCGGTATTCCTTTGGCAGTGCCTGAAACCATGGGCTTTCCTCCAATACTTTTTCATTCATCTTGCTCCTCTCGGCTTGAACACAGGGCGTGCTAGTCTTCGAATGATCAAACTGTGTGGTGTGCCCCTTTTCTTGCTTGTTATATATGATTTCAAATTCAAAGTCGGCTGGTTGCCCTCTTCGTGGCTCATTAATGCAATTTTGGCGGTTATCCTTACACCTTAATTGCCCGTTGCCTGCTCCTCCATGTCTTAAATGGGACATCTTATCATGAACAGTACCTGCAACGGTCGCCTTCCATCCCATCCCCACAGCAGTGCAACGCCTGGTACACGGATGCATCTTATGCCTTTGACTGTCTGTGCGCGCCGCAGTCAACTTGCATAGCTTTCCTGCAACCTGTTTTATAGTCCCATGCCCTCTTCCAACTGCGTGGAGTGCTGGGACTAGGCCTCCTATGGATAGTCAAGTGGTTGCACCCGTTGTGCGAGCCTTCCGCTGCCCTACTAGCCCGGGCTGCGGGCACCCTTCGCGCTCCTTTGAGTCTGATAGCGTATCACGGTCTGTGTTCCTTTGTGCCCTATGGTGCAGTCACAACCATGCTAGCAGGGTCGTGGCTTGGCCTAGTAGTGTAGGAGAGATGGCCGTGTCCGGTCCCTTCAATATCTCTTGAGCGCGACCTGTGTGGTTGACTTCTAATTTTATTTTATCAATTTCTTCATCCAGCCTCACACTTTGCTTTTGTAGCCAGGCCCCTGTTTCCTCTAACTCATGAAGTATTATTTTTCCGTGTCGAACAACTTCCCATAACTAACGAATCCCATCACGTAGGTCTTCGTGTTCAAGTTGGACCGTAGAGGTAATAGCTTGTCCGTCCGTGGATAGAGTTCCCTTGGCATACCCTGCTCTTTTTATGGTCGTATCAGCCTAGCGAACCCTTGCTATGCACAGATTCAGCTGGGTTGAGGGTCACGCAACATGCAACCAGACCTTGTGTTGTAGATGGATGACCCCCTTGCTCTAGCGTGGCTGCCACGCACGTCTTCCAATCCATACATGGAACCACCATCTCCGTCTTAGCTTCCTCTGTTCACACCACCTTGGTGCGCGCGGCGCTTCTTTTGACGCACCATGCTGCTTCTGGGCCACGATTAAGGTGCCCGGGTTGATGATCTGCCCTTCACTGGTTGCGCCATTATCTGCTGGTTGTTGCCTTACTTCAGTGGTTACGTGCCGCAGTGATCTAGTCATCATATTACAGTTGAGTGTGGTGACTTCCTACAATCTATTCTTCCATCTCTCAATCTCCTCATCTGAATCCGATGTGCATGAACTATCGCGCTCCCATGAGAATTTTTCATCCGCTGAGGGATTCACCCAACCCTGGTCTTGCGCTATTATCTGGTAGATGTAGTCTAGTTCATCGTCACTTTCTTCATCACGCACCGGCTCAATGTACCGTGCTCCTTTAGCTAGGTCCAGCGGGACTGTGACACGAAGTGCCTTTTTCTCGAAGGTCATTTTCCATCTTTTTAAGTTGATAACCCTATTCATGTCTGTGGCCCAATCTATTCCTAGCAATGCAGGGTATGTATTACTCTCATCCACAATTTCGATTACCTTAGAATCAGTCTTCATACTTACTCGTTCAATGTCCACTGTCACCCCTTGCAGTCGTCCCATCGATAATATCTTTTGTTGATTGGCCATCTATAATTGAATAGGAGATCACTGTAGCGTAGGCCTACCCATGCGTTCCCACGTTTGTTTAGGCAATACATTCGCGTCCGACCCTAGATCCAAAATGACCTGGTCCATCTCGTATTCCCCAATTTGCGCCATTAGTCACATCTCCCGCCTAGTGCGCAGAGCATGTTTGCCCAGTTTCTGGACTACGCGCGATTCCCCTGATCCCACGTATCTAGTAATCAGCTCTTTGGAGTCCTTTAACTACCCTATTATCGCATAGAAACTTCACACATGTCTCTAAAAAGGTGTTCAGCATGGAGGGATCCATTCTCGGTTCAATTGTATCCCTATTACCTGGGGTAGAGACCGTCATGAAGCTCTCCGGAGCTTCTCTAATCATCCCTTTCACTTGTTCAGGTCCCTTTGTCAGAGCACCGCGACCCTTCTCATCTTCCCCAGAGTGTTTCTGCGCATCTCCTTCGGTAGTTGTGTCGCTACTTAGTACCATATTTACGCTAGGATCCTCTTCGCGAGGTTTCGATCTCATCATCTAGACATTTTGAGTTGGAGTAGGCTGCAACACCCCTTTTTCGCACATTTGGGCGATAAGTGTTGGACAGTCTACCATTTCATGGTCAAATTGCTCACAGTACGGACAAGATATCCTTGTTGGATTCGTGCAGTCGCGAGCGTAGTGCCCTGGTCCTCCACAGTTATAACAGATCAGCTGTCTGTGCCCTCGCTCGGGCCCCATTCCTCTTCCCCGCCCGCGTCCTTGAAATCCCCTGTGTGGCCCGATGGTTGGGTCGAAACCCCGTGCTTCAGTCTGCACTCGATAGGTCGGGGTTCTTTCCATCATTAAATCGTAACTTCGACAAGTTCGTTCATCGTGACCCACTGATCTACAAAAGTTGTAATAAAACTGCTGTGGGGTCTGGGTATACTTTTGTAACAGGTAGCAGTTGTCTATTGCGTGCTTTCCTCCCACTTGAAAAATTTCACACCAGAGCGCAGGTGCTGTACTTGGCCCTGCTTGTACCTCTAGCTTTAATGGCATCGGGCCCCCTCTCGCAAGATAGTTAGTGAAGACGGGGCAGTGGTCCTTGTCATGTCCTTGGCTCTTGCACTTAATGCACCCTCCTTCTGTACACACCTCCGGTCAGGGCGCCCTTTCTTGCTTCATGCTTTGCATTTCTAAGCACAGGTTTTGTAGTTGTGCATGGATTTGTTGAACTACCAACCCTGGATCTTGTATTAGAGTTTCGTGCAACCTCATTGTTGTCTCTAGTTCTTTAGCTTAGGTTGAGATCTTTTGCTGTGATAGTGCCGTCCTCATATGTGGTGTCGAAGACGCCACAAACCACGCGCAATGTTGCGCATCTGTCAACGTCATGTTAGCCTCACTGATTGTTCTTTTCAATCTCTGATTCAAATCCCAGGGGGTTTCATTCGGTAGCATTGCGATCTCCTTGAATCCAATGACAGACTGCATCTCCGATTTCGACCAACTAAACTCCCTTGTCAATGCGTCTTGGATCGTCGTTATTCCTGCATTCGATGATCGCTTGAGTACTTTATATACCACGTCAACACTCAGTCTTGCAGCATGCTAACCAGAGTAGACTTTTTGATGTTATCATCCGTTATGCCTTGGGCTTCCCATACAGCCCTTACCACAAACCAGAACTGACCTGGTTCCTCATTTCCTACACCCTTAAATACCGGCAACTTGACTGTGCTCACCATCCCAACCCTCAGTGGTGGCGGAGGTGGAGGTGGAGTTGGTGAAGATGGATTTGATGTAGGTGAAGTAGGTGATGGTGTGGTCAGTGGTGGTATCAGCAGAATGTGTTGCCCAATCAATTGGATTGTGCTTCTCAGAGAGAACCCTGTGAATTCTTCCTCACTTTCTCATGAGATGGAGATCAGAGGGTTGTTCTCTGCCCCTCTGGTTCCTCGGTAACCTCTTCCGCTCCGCATTATGCCAGACATCAATAAACGTGCATAACTTGTTTTTCACACAACAACATCTTAATCCAAGTATTCAATGATTTGATATACTTACCCCGCGGTCCTTGGAGAAAGCACCTTTCTACTTCAATGTAACTCACAGTTGCGTATATCATGAACTCAGTGATAAACCCTCCTATTACCCGATCCAACCAGTGATCTACTGCGCGTGCGATTTTGTCTTCAGATGCCTCTAACCTGTGCAACAATTCTGGAGTCCACACAATAGGTTGATCTAGTCTGCACCTCCCCACGCTGTTAGCTAACCTCGCGATCCACTCATACAACTCTGTCAAGAATGACGCGAAGAAGATCTCATGGATGTCTGTGTATATGTAACGATCCAACCACTGTTCTTCTGATATCCGCGGATTTCTATTTTCTTGAACCACGAACTCGTGAAGCTTCTGATCTAGCCAATCTTCAAGCTCTTTCTTCGTAGGGTTCCAGCATTCCGACATCAGACATCCCTTAGGCAGATCTCGATCCCAGCAATGGAACCATTTGTTGGCTTATATGGGCCTGACCCAGGTTCAGAAGAGTTATTTAGCCAAACAAATCCTGCAGCTACCGGCCCTTTCGGCAACAGCCCGTGGAGCGCGAACTGAGGTCTCACTCGAGGTAGTAGGAGAGGGTGCTGGAACTAGGTTTTTGCACCCTTGGGGTGTCTTGATGTGGTCTGGAAGGTTCGCACACCGTTCTGTGGCCTCGTGCCACTCTGCTTCCCCATAGATCTGGAATAAGACAATTCCTTAATATTGATTATTACTGAGTTTGTTACAGGTCAGATCTACTGTTTACGGTCTTTAAGCAAACATTTACCAGAAATAACCAGTTCGCACACCCAGAAAGATACATATTTACATAAACTCAATATATAACCATAAGCGCATAGATCAAACAGATATATCAACCATAAATTAAGCAGATCCACAATAACACAGTATTTTAGAACCAACTTATCTTTAATCAATTCTTCTGCTAATACAACTAGATCTGCCCTACGCACTCAGCTGCAGGGGTCCACGCACAAAGCTTTGGACTCTACCAGACCTCTATGCACACAGCTGCAGAGCCTCTATCTACCCACCAACACCCTCGACTCAGACTTACAGACACTTCAAGACTTCTTTCTTCAAAAACCCATGACATTCTACATACAAAAGTACATACCAAAAACTAACTCCTAACTCTAGAGCCTTGCTTTATTTATACATTTCCATGGTTCGGCCAAATTATTTTACATTATCTTTGGGCGGACAACCCTTTGACTTGACTCATTACAATTCGCGCTCCACGCATCTCATGGAACCTTTACCATATCTTTCCCCAAAATTACAGGCTTTAAGCCCCAAAACCGTTACACAGGGCCTCTGCTACCCAACAGAGATTGATGTCATTATTGCATGGACTGAAAGATCCTTTATCAGAAATATTGTCACCTTTACATAAGCTAGTTTATCAACATTTTGTAGTGGCTCAAGGTCCTGTGAAGATCAATGAGATAGATAAAAGAAAACATCATGTTCCTACATTTACAGTAGCTTATAATATGTGGATGGCTAGTGGAATATCATGCTCTTTGGTTTCTAAGTTATCTTCATTCAATTGTTATTCTGATTGCCATATTGGGAAAAAAGATGGTGAAAGTTGTGTTAGTTGTGTTACTAGATGGAGATCATCTTGTTGTTGAGAAGAAGTCTGGAAGCAATGACTATCGTCCTACAGAAAAATTGGTAAATACTACAAATGGTACATCTTTCTATAGTCAAGATGAATCTAATAGCTTCAATATTAAATGCAACACACAAAAAGATAATCATTGGTCTCTGTCTAATGGAAATGAAAACTCTTCAGAAGAAAAGATGTACTTCAAGAGACATCGAGATGAATATGAAAATTCACACACAGGGATTAGCCATATTGATCATGAAAATGGTGCATTAGAGCACAATGTTGAATCCAGAAGGAATACTGAAGCCAATGGTGAAGACAAACTCTCTGATTTTGATAAGTTCAAACATTATTTTTTTCAGGAAGCACGTCAATATTTACAATCATGTGGCTGGTGTGATGACATACGAGAGACCATGCGAGAGAGAAAGAGAATTAATTTAGATAATATGTGTTTATCAAGCAATGCTATTAACTCAAGGAAGTTGTTAATACATGATGTCAAGGATTATTTTATTCGGCAATTTCTTGAGTCACTAAAGGAACAACTTATAAGTCGACTTGGTTCCTTCTTTAGAGGAAAGTAGTGATTGAGGTGCTTGGAGCCATTTATGCATATCTTTTGTTGCTAATGCAACGGATGAGTTGTATAGTATATATGTAATAAATGTCTATTGATCTCAGTCTAAGGAAACGAGGCCGTTAGTCCACACAGAGGGTGTGGATGCAAAAGGTGGGCATGCAATAAAGGAATCAAAATTGTCCTTGAAGGCTCCAACAATTTTTGGGTGTATGATAATTCGACACTTAAGACAATTTTCAAAGTACATGTTGTTTTTGTTTCATGGAGAGCACATGTTCATATACACTTTCTCAAAATGATGGAGGACATAACTTTATTCTGTGAAGAGATATTGTTGTCATAAAGGTAGAATGATGCAAATAAATTTCCTATCATTAATTATCTAATTTCGATAATCCACTGCATTCATTGTCGTTAAAATTCCAAACATTCATGGTAAATGCAGCATATGATAAAAACTTGACTAAAATGAGAGGGGGGTGAACCAATTTAGCATACTCATGGACATTAAAATTATTTTCATTAAACTCATTAATTGAAACATTACATGAGCAACTTAACAAGTAATGACCAGCAGATTGAATATGTGAAAAACAAGTAATAAGTAACCCAAAACATCACATTAACACATAATGACAGCATATATTGACACCAAATATATGTGGAAACCCATAAAGGGAGAAAACCACGATTTTATTATTGTTGTGATGCAAAGGCAAGATCCTAGCCATTACATCTGATTTTATGTAGGCTCCAACCTATAGGAGGTTGCTACCTCAATTTTCTGCAAGCTACAACTGCAAGGAAGCTCCAACTCCCATATGTTTTTTGTAGACTACAACCCACAGGAGGCTCCTACTTCAAAAGTATCCAACCTGATGTTTATTGAGCCACTACTTGAAAGGAGACTACCATCTCCTGATGCAAACATGAAATAATAATGTGCTAGTTTACCTGGTCATAAATTCTGCATATCTCCATCTTCATTTCTACATATTTTTCCCTTCAAATCTACTTCACATTGGCTTCATATGTGCTAAGTAACTAATGCATCATAGCTCAATCATCTCTCTCACATTCTCCCATTCTCTAGCCTCTTTTATTCCTTCCAAAATCATATCTTTTTTAAAGATAGTTTGTTGGCTGTTTGTATCCCAAAATAGGATTGACTCTTTGCCTTCCACTCATTCATTTCCAAACTCTTCATATCTTGAATATTAGAACAAAAAAATAAATAATCCATCCAATATTAATTTCAGCCACATGTAATCAATAAATGCATTAACCTAATGACAATATCAAACACCAATATTTATCATTAATGCATCACAACAATCTTTGCATCATCTTACCTTTGCCTTGGAGCCTTTCCTTTGCATCACAACAATTCAACTTAAAAAAAAATTAGTGTCACCATAAATTCTTCATTAAACAATCTCTGCAACATTATCTAAGCATCAAGCCATCAACATGCCAACATAAATTTTCTATCAAACCATCAATGTATTGTTGGGTGTGTGCTATATTATTTCCATGACTAGCCCCACGCGTGAGGGGAAACATCCCCCCTATTCATTGCATCGTGTGCAGCGAGGAGGTCAGCAGCCCTCCCTGTCAGGGGATTTGAGGAGGGAGGTAGCCTTCCTTTACGGAGTCTGGGGCAGCGCCCCAAGGAAAAAAAAATTGGACCCTATATTAGGTTGGCGGATCTACCTATGGTTTTGTGTGTGGTTTTCGCACATGGTTTTGGGCATGATGGTTTTCTTCCCATGGTACTTTGTATATACAGTCAAGGGAACTACGGTTATGTTATAATCGAGAGTTAATGGATTTCAGTTTATGGATGATTCGACATGTATATACGTATTGTAGCATTGAAAGGAATATAATGAAAAATCAATCTAGTAGTCCTGGTTTTTGGATCTAGGGAAAAATCTCTGGGTATATTTGTTTTATGTTTTATGCTCTCGCCATTGTTTATTTTCTGTTTTTAGAATTCATATGCAGGCAATTTTTGTATGGGGTTAAAACCTACATGTATTTGTTGCTCCTTTGTCCTTGCTCTTGCATACCTTGCCTTCTTTTGCTTGTTGTTTCTTGTGCTTCTCCTTTGCCATCAATGGAAATATTGCCAACAATCTCCCCTTTGGCATTGATGGCAACACATTTTTCCTCCCCCTTTCATTCTGTGAAGTTTATTCCTTCCTATGATTACCTCCCCCTTTGACATCAATGACAAGGGGGTTACAAATGTCTTGTAGTTTGTAAAAGAGTCCTTAGTGTAGTTGTCATCATTGCATTAATGTTATATAACCCACAATGTCTTGTTCTGCATAAACAATGTTGACACTATCATTGAATGAATGCCACTCCAGATGGCTTATTAGGGCTCCATATTGAATGAATTATGCTCCAAATACGCTTCATAAATTTTTAACATTGTAAGAGCGCTGCAAAATATTGTTGTGAGAACACTTTGTAAAATGTTGCAATAACACTGTTGAGAGAACACTTTGTAAGGAAATCATGGCATGCATGAGGAATACATTATATTGAGAAATGTCCTCATGCAAAAGCACAAATAATATAAGAATAGGGCAATAATTTGCAACTACATTATATCTCCTAATGGACAAATCATTGTTATCAACTTGCATTCTTCTAAGCCATGTCTTAATGTTTTTGAATTCCTGTTAAGTACCATAATAACTGAGGATCATGTTTATGGTTATTGTATCAACTAGATAGCCACAACTCTCCAATAAATTAAGAGTTCCTTCCATTTCTTGGAAAGGACCACATCTTCCATGGGCATAAAGAATAGACTTAAACTCATTTGGACATGGCTTATACCCAGAAGTTTACATTTCAGTCAATATTTCCTCTGCTTCATTAGGAAGATTCATGAGTGCTAGTGCACTGATAAGTGACTTATACCCAATTGCATTAGTGATCAAATCAAAGAAATGATCTTGAGCATATGCCTTCACAATCTCATTAGTAAAACTTCGACAATAGATTACAAGGAACAACTTCACAAGAGTAACTGAAACCAGAATTCCAACAACCCAATGTTATTTTTCACCATCTAAAGATAAACCATCCTCCTTGTATATAAGTTATCGAATAGATTCTAACAAGATCTGCAGCCAGAACCATAACAACATAACCTTAACCATGACTTAATAAAAAACTAGAATTCCCAATGGTTGCATGCGTTTCTTCCCAATGGGATAAGGGTAAGGATTTGGAAACTACATCTTAAATGCAGTGAACAAAAGAATGAAACCTCGCAAAAGATCCAAAGGCGAGTCTATAGTTGAAACAATTATGGCTAACAAGCCACTCTTTATTGATGCATATACTTTCGTAGTGAAAAGGACAATGTTTACTATGTTAGAAAATCGAATTGAAATTGTATCATAATCTTCCTTGGATAAGCCAGGAAGATAATTGTGATCAGATATTGTATCCATTTTTGTGAATCCCTCAAAATATGAGTCTTCTTCAAGATTTCCATGATAGATCATGTTCGTCAAGGTCCGACCCATCCTTCTTTCGTTGCATTGCCCTGTTGTATTCGTCTCTCTTCTTTGCAATTTGGCTGAGGGAAGCCATGACTCTTCCTTAGGTAGATGGAAACTGTGTCTTTATAAAGGAGAGGCACAATGAAGTTGTGGTTTCTTATTGCTACAAAGGTTTGGATTGTGGTGAAATTTATGGAACATTTTGTAACAAAATATCCCCCTATCAATATAGCGTGTACAGATCTACGTTTGCAATTGCAAGATAGTGAGAAATGATCAACGATGCCCAATTACATTGGTGTAGACTATGCCATACTCGTGGATATTGCAAAATGGCCAAAAGTATCATTGTCGAAGGCAATCAATGCATCATTCTTGGCATATACACAGTACATAATGCTTTACCACTTTTATTAATGGTATTGTTGTTGAATAATATGAATGCTATATTATTACCATCAAAAACCATTAAATGCTTCCAATCTATAAAAAAACATTGTTGGAAAATGACAATATATAAAACCCTACTCCAATCACAATGATATAACGTTTCTCTATGGCTTGAAAGTTGCAATGAAGAATTGTAATCTACACATTATATATCCAATGTAGACGCAATATATATTTAAATAATATATATATATATGGCACAAACGATGTGGCTAACATCACCCAAGTCAGAGAAACACAACAACACAACCATACTTTAAGTTTGACAAGCTCCAACCGTCTTTTGAAGACCGAAAAAAACAGTCTACTCTAACTACGATTATCCACACATCCCAATCATAACCTCTGTAAATCTCACTAATACTCCTTGAGTTGGTGGCTTCAACATATGCTCTCCCAACAACTTTCAGAATTATAGCACATAACATTGTCGCCAATAGGAATTCCATTTTCTTCTTAGTCAATGATAAAGAGGACTGTGATCGATATCCCCACTACAATTCTGATCAAATTGCAAGTGTAACTTGCCTCAATCCGTGAAGGAATATAGGTGCTCTTCCTTAAGTCACGTTACTCAACATCATCATATATGTATATTGCAGCCATAAAGTAATATGAACACAACCATAATATATCAGATATGGTCATACTATATATATATATATGATGTCAACCTTCTTTAGTTTAAGAACAGAAGTTGTTACAGGCAATAATATGAATGAATCACTATATAATAAGAACTTTGCTTCATGAGAATAAAATATACGCCCTCAATATTACATATGCTCACCAATACAAACGATAGCATAAACAATCTGCATGCTAATATTTTCAAGTTCTCAATGCATTGTGGTTTCATGTAATTTGTGGGAAACGACGCAATGTAACGCCAACTGAGATGCCATGAAATTGATAGGTGAATTTCCATTAACGCAATGCATTAACACCCATAATATGAATAAAATCCTTCACTCTTTCTTCTTCGGTCCAGCTATAAACATTATGAGCATTGAAGAGATTGGCTTTGGCGTCAAGAAGAGCATTGTTCCACTGTAGACTCCATTACGAGAAGTTGTAGCAGTCTCCTCTTGAACTGCTTCGCTTGGGCATGCACAGTAAAGAGATGATGCACTACAGTTGTCTAAATATGCTCCAACTGATCTTCTACATGAGACATGTAGGCCGCTATCGTCTGACATATAATGATGTTTGGAATTGTTTTCTATTCCTTAACATTCTCTAGCACTCACTGGCGTTTACTACATAGGTTGAGGACATATGTTTACTCAACATGTAATGCTCGCATTCAGAGTATCAACCCAACATGTAACACTCGCATTCAGGACGTGTAAAGGTGACTATGTAAAAATCCATGGAACGTTCTTATCATTATGATTCTCTCCTTACACCCTCTGTTCTTTTATCTCTGATCTATTTTAATTGGTATCGCTTCAATTCTGTTTTATACTGACCGAGCACATAATTGTATTTTTTGAAATTCTTCTGCGTCCTTGTTTTGGCAGAGATTCGGTGTAAAATTTTCTGGATATCAGACATGTTATGTATATATGTTTTCCAAGCGTTATAAGTTACTATAACATACTACTGTAACTTTTCTCTACCTGTAGGTTCTGTCTTATCATAATGGTAAATTGTATAACGCTTGAGATTCTGAATATTTGACGTATATATTTCCACTCAGGATCGTTACTCCACTGGTCCTCATCAATATGTAGCACAGGTTGTGTAACATCTCAGTGTAATGTTTCTCCTAATGTATATATGCATTGCTCTGTGAGACACAGACTATGTCTATATACATCATAGTTGTCGAATGAGAATAGATGACCGTTTCAAGCATCCTGTTAATGGTGCCCAAATCCATGGGGTTCTTGATGACCTTGAAATAGTAAGGAATGTTAAGCTTAACAATTTCAACAGGTGTGTTGAAGACCCAACCAAATTTTTGGACCATAAGCCTCCTTAACAAGGTCTTGCACTATTTCATAATCATAAAATTCGTTTTAATTTGCTGAGTAGAAATATCTTTCCTAGGTTTTTTCTCATCTCTAGATTCAAGTCTCCCCATAATGTCACGCTTAACCCCAACAAGGCCACCTTTAGATTTTGGTTTGTCAGTCTGTGATGCCTTATTTTCTTTCCAGAAACAAACTTTGAACTTACATATAGTTGATTGGTCTTCAGAGTCCGCTTGTCTTTTCTATTAAGATATCCTGGAACAAGAATTTAAACACGTGTGCATGTTCATGCCGATCTATAGTAGTGCCCATCCATAATAGGTCTATCACGTCCATTTTCTGCCCATACGACTTCCCAGTTTAGAATTAAGTCAAGGTGTGGGGGAGAAATTGAGAAGGCACTGGCTGACCTAATAACCATATCGAATAGAGGATGGGCAGTCAACCCTTGAATGAATCCTACCAATTAGAAAAGTCATGGGTCGAGTTCACACACAAGGGTAGGGCTCTTTCTCGTCGATCATCATTTTTTTTATTTTTATATGTAAAAGGAGGATTTTCCCAATTGATAGACTGGAACAAAGAAATGGAGGAATATATCAATGGCATGATGACCCATGCTAACTTTGAAGTATCTTAGAATACAAGTATCCTATCCTGCACTACTGGGAATCGACTAAGTGACTTGACATTATTACTCCCACTAACTCGCATATTTTAAAATCTGGAATTCATCTTCCCTGATTAAAAAAACTAGGTAGATCACTAGAGGAAGACACTGCTACAACATTTAGAACCCTTCTTTCAATTTTCCGGTGCATAGACCGCACCTTATCAAGCTCAGATTTCAGAATTTTCCTACATATTGAATCTTTTTAGGATCATATAGATTCTTATTGCATCTGGTCTGTTTAAAATACTTCATAGTTTTTTTTTTCTATCAAGGTGTCAATACTGCTACTAATTCTGTAATACTGAAAATTGGCATATGAAACGTTTGTATTCCTTGTGAGTTTTCTTGAGTCTGAAGTATGTCTTAAAATTAATTTTCTTTGTTCTAAGAAGGGCCAAGAAGAGCCAAACATGTTCTTTTGTTCTTTTTTATCTTTTATGTAGAGAAGGTATGTTGTCTTCAAAAGCCTTTATGAATGTTTATGGAGTTTCTAAAAGCCTTAATTGCACCAATTTGTGTGACAATTTCTCCCAACACAGGTCATTTAACATCCATCTTGATGCCTTATTATTCACTGAGAATTTAACCTTGCACACATTGCATGGTCAAGGAAATTGAGTCAACAAGATAGTATTTTCACTGTATATCTCATTGTTAACAAACCAACTTTGCTTTAATTCAACAATTTGCTTCTGGAAGATAGAACTAAATTAATAGTTCTATATATGATGAAATTGTCCAATCTCTATGACTTTGCCTATGTAATATATTTACTAGAATGACACTTCAATAATATATAGGTTGATTTACATAACGGCCTGATTATTTTGACGTTTGTCCCTTTTATTCTTCTTACAAGTAACGCCTTAATTTTTCTTCTTTTTGTAGCATTCTTAGTCAAGAGAGATATAGGATAGTTATAGGATAGTTGATGCACTCTAAATTTTTCTTAACATGGTCCTTCAAACACCTTTCCTTTTGAAATTTCACCTGAACATAATCAATATTTTATTACAAAGACACTTCAATGCTTAAGAAAGGCTCCCACCTTATGTTTATTCCTTATTCATATTCCAAGGAACTCTTCTTTGATAGCTTTGTTGAGGACATTTTATGGGTTGCTCTCCCCCTAGGATGTTGTTTCTTGTCTAGCACTGACTGAATGACTGCCTTACATCCTAGAGTAGCTCCCCCTAAAACCATGATGCCTTTATTGTGTCATTGAAGTATCAAGTTATTCCTTTCTCTTCCTCTTCCACACTTTTGTAGACTGCTTTCTCTTGTTTGCATTTCTTTCATAGTTTCTCTTCTTGAAGTTGCTTCCATATTATGTCTAGTGTTCTTTAGAATATATGGTAGCTTACAATCTTTGGCTTTATGGCTAGGATTATTACACACAAAACATCTTGTGTGGCCAAAAAATAGAGAAAATGATATGTTTCTTTTTTCATTCATGTTTTTCTTCATATACACTTTGCATTCAACTCCTTTATGTCCAAATTCATGACACATATAACAATAACCATAGAAATAGTTTATGTATCTGGTTTTTGGTGTCCGCCTTTGTTTGTTTGCTAGATAGTACCTTCTTGTTTGTTGCATGTTTTTCTAAATATTCTTAATCTTCTTGTTCTTGTAGGTTTTAACAATGTACACAAATTACCTACATACAAATTCTAAAAATAGAAAATAAACAATGGTGAGAACATAAAACATAAAACAAATTCACACAGATTTTCCCCTGGATCCCAAAACCGGGACTACCTAGATTCATTTTTCAATATATTCCTTTCAATTTTACAATATATATATATATATATATATATACATGTCGAAGCATCCATAAATCCCAATCCATTAACCTTGGATTAGAATATAATCATAGTTCCATTGACCGGATATACAAAATACCATGGGCAGAAAACCATGATGCCCAAAACAGTGTGCAAAACCCATGCACAAAACCATAGGCAGGCATCCAAAAAAAAATTACGAGGGCATTGACTCGAACCCTGTAGAGGGGGGCTACCACCCCCCTCAAACCCCCCGATAGGGGGGCTTCCACCCTCCACCTGGCGCAACAAAGGGGAGGCAAGCTATAACCCCCGGCTTCACATGTGGAGCTAGTCATGGAAAGAATATAACACACACCCAACATTCTCCCACTTTTTGTTTTCTTTCCACAGGGGGCCACATGAGAGCTTAGTCATTGGTCCAACCTTACAACACCCATTTTTCTCTACACCAAGAGAACTTCTTAGTGCTCACAGAATTTTTCAATGCATTTGCAGTATTCTTCAAAGTGTCCACCTTTTCCAGCAACATCTTTTTTCCTCGACAATATCCCTCACAAAGTGATACTAAATATCAATGTGCTTTATCTTTCAATGATAAGAAGGGTTCTTTGCCAAGAAAATTACACTTTGGTTGTCACAATCTATCCTTATAGCTCGCCATAATAGCCCCCTATTTGAACACAATCTCTGCAACAAAACTTCTTCCTTGCTTGCATGAGTGGCTGCCATGTATTCTGCCTCTGTAGTTGAAAGTGCCACTACAGACTATCTCTAACTCAGCCAACTGACTACACCTCCAAATAGGTTAAACACATACCGTCTTGTAGATCTTCTCTGATCCAAATCTCTAGCCCAATTTTCATCAACAAAGCCACGTATGTCTAAAACTCTATCCAATCCTGGTCATCCTTGGTAGCACATACCATAATCATTAGTTCCATGCAAATACTTGAAAACCTGCTTCACTATTGTCCAATACTCCTTCCCTAGTTTTGACATAAACTTGCTCAATACTCCCATTGCATGTACAATGTCTGGTCTAGTATAGACCATTTCATACATTAGGCTATTAACCATAGTTGTGTATAGAACACGGGACATTTCCTCTTCCTCTTCTTTTGTCTTGGGACATTTTTCAACAGATAACTTTACACCTACAAGAATAGGAACCTTCACTGTTTTACTATCCTACATATTAAACCTCTATAGTATTGTCTCGACATACTTCCTCTGGTTTAACTAGAGCTTCCACTTTACTCGATCACATTTAATTTCCATGACGAAAATATATTTTGCAACACCAAGGTATTTCATGTTGAATTTGGAGGACAATTGGGTCTCAAATCCTGGATAATTTCTTTGTTGTTTCCAATCAACAACATATCATCCACATACAAGACCAAATAAATAACATGGTCACCAATTAATTTAAAATACACACAGTGATTTGCTTTGCTTCTAGTGAATCCAAGTCCCCATATAAATGTATCAAATTTCTGATACCACATCCTTGGTGACTGCTTTAACCCATACAGATACTTTTTTAACATGCATACCAGTTCTTTATTATGATTAATCGCAAAGCCTTGAGGTTGCTTCATGCATATCTCTTCTTCCAAATCCCCGTGAAGAAATATTGTTTTCACATCCATCTGTTCTACCTCAAAATCAAAAGCAACAACAATAGATAAAAGTAATCTAATAGAAGCTACCTTGGAAATAGGAGAAAGAATATCACCAAAATCGATTTCTGACACTTGGGAATAACCTTTTTCTACCAACCGATCTTTGTATTTCTCTACCTTTCTTTCTACATTCATCTTCTTCTTAAACACCCATTTGTTGCCAATGGGTTTCCTTCCAGCCAACAACTCCACCAGATCCTAAGCCTCACTTTTGTGAAAATATGCCATTTCATCAACCATGGCCTCTTTCCAGAGTTTTCCATCCTTTGAATCTACTGCCTCCCTGACAGTTCTGGGATCATCATAAATAATAGATAAAGAAAAATTTGAACAAAAAGAATATGGACTATACCTTTCTGGTTGCCTTCTTTCTCGAACTGATTTTCTCACAGCTGGATTTTGTGGCTCTTCATCTTTTGATTCCTCTTCTAATGTAGAGTTTGGTTCTTCCTCCTTTAGCTCAAACTCTATTTTCTCAAGTTCCTTTGGTAGGACTTCATATTTAATAACAAATTTCACCTCTCTAAACACCACATCTCGGTTGCACACAACCTTCCTTGTTTCTGGGTTCTGAAGCTTATAACCTTTTAAACCATCCTTATACCCAATAAAGATGCACCTTTCATATTTACTATCCAGCTTGGTTCTTTTCTCCTTTGGAACATGTACATATGCATCATAGCCAAATAGCCTCAAATGTGAAAAAGAGGGATTCTTACCAGTCCATACCTCTTGTGGAGACTTATCCTCCAAGTGATCTATTAACCAGGTAACATGCAGTCTCCACTTCCTCTGCCCAGAATTCCTTCCTAACCCGACACCACTAAGCATGCTTCTTGCCTTTTCCATAAACATCCTATTCATTCTTTCTACAACTTTGTTTGGCTAAGGTGTGTATGGAATATTATTCTGTCGTGATATACCACAATTCTTACATAGCTCTTCAACTTCCTTCTTATAGAACTCTCCACTGTTATCTGTCCTCAACACCTTTATCTTCTTCTCTGTCTGGTTTTCCACGAGAGCCTTAAATTCTTTAAACCTGTCAAAGACTTCAGATTTCTTCCTAAGGAAATATATCCATGTATTCCTTGGAATTCATCGATACATGATACATAGTACACAACCTTACCCAGTGATGGAACCAACACAGGTCCAAACACATCACTGTGCACAAACTCTAATATTTGTTTCTCCCTCTTAGCACCAGAGGGGAAACTCACCTGATTCTGCTTCCCATATACACAAAGTTCACAGAAATAAAAATCAAGAGAGCAATTAGACATAATTTCTACCATACCATTACCATGAAGTATTCAAAGGCCCTTCTCTCCAATATGTCCAAGCCTTTGATGCCATAGCATGGTCTTTTCTCTAGAGACCACAAGGTTTTCTGCTCCACTTTCAGGAACCACAAAAATGTTGCACCCATCAATAAAAGTGCTACCCAGAAGCTTGTACAGAGTTCCAATCCAAACTCCCTCCATCAATACTAGTGAACCCCGAACCATATTTCAGGTATCTTTCTCGAACATTATTTTTACACCTGGATCATCCATCTTGCTTACAAAAATCAGATTTCTAGCCAATGCAAGAATATGCAGAACACCTGGAAGTGTTCTAATCCTTCCGCTCGGTAACTTCAACTTGAATTTTCTGCAACCGACGATTCTAGCCTTCCTGTCATCCGTTAAGAAGACATTACCACCATCATATTCCTCATACTTGTAGAACCACTCCTTGTTGGGAGTGAAGTGAAAGGATGCACCTAAGTTAATCAACCATGCCCCATGATCTACACTCGTACTTGAAGAAAAAGCCAAGTACACATTGGCACCTTCATCTAAGGTGGTTTTCACCTCTGTAGAAGGAGCATCGTCAGATCCCTTTCCTTTCTTAGGAGATTTAGATCTACAGTCCTTTTTGAAGTGCCCTTCCTTTACACATTTCCAACACACCTTTACATGTTTTCCTAGAGATTTATATCTCCCTCTAGATTTAGATCTCCCACTCGAGGAGTTATTTTTGTTTCTGTTCTAGGACCATCCTCATACAGACAATGCATCTCGATTCTAGCCCTCCACATTTTTCTATCTCATCTCCTTTGACAGCAAGGATGAGACCATTTCATCAAACTGCAAGGTAGTTGTACTACTACTTATTACAACAACTAGACTATCCCACAAATCTAGTACAGAACAAAACAAAGTGATGCACTTATCTTCATCTGAAATTTTAATGTCAACAAATAACAATTGGCTTACCACAGTATTAAAAGCATTCAGATGCTCCATCACCGAGTCTCCATCCTTCATCCTCAGGTTATACAACTCTTTACGTAGGAAAAATTTATTCACCAGAGACTTAGATTGGTACAAAGTCCCTAACTTTTCCCACAAAGCCTTCATTAAAGCTTCCCCTGATACATTCAACAATATTGAATCAAAGATACACAACCATACTATTCTCTTTGCTTTCTAATCCAACTTCTTCCAGTCTTCGTTGGACATTAACGTTGGTTTAGTACCCGATCTACTGTGATCCACTGATCTTTATCCACCAGCAGATCCTCCATCTTGAGTTTCCACAACTCAAAACTCTGACCATTAAATTTCTCAATCTCTATCTTTCCACTACTCGCCATCTTCTTTCACCACAAGAATTGATCCCATAGATTTCCCACTGAACAAGGTTTACCAGAGGCCTGAGAAAAACCCCTCAGCAGTAAATGTGTCCCCTTGAAGCTGAAAAAATTCTAATACCGAATGTAGGTTTTAACCCTGTACATAAATTACCTGCATATGAATTCTAAAAACAGAAAAGAAACAATGGAAAGAACATAAAATATAAAACATATATACACAAATATTTTCCCCTGGATCCCAAAACCGAGACTACTAGATTGATTTTTCAACATATTCCTTTCAATGTTACAATACATATATACATGTTGAAGAATCCATAAATCCCAATCCATTAACCCTGGATTAGAACATAATCTTAGTTCCCTTGACTGGATCTACAAAATACCATGGGTAGAAAACCATCATGCCCAAAATCATGTGCAAAATCCATTTACAAAACCATAGGCTAGACGTGGAAAGAATATAACACACACCCAACAGTTCTTACAATCTACTACCACATGTCCATGTTCATGGAAAGAAAAACATGTGATGTTTTTCCCAGGAGAAAAGAATCTCCTTTGAGATCTTTTGAACTTGTTCAACTCATTCATTGGCTTTTGATATTGTTGCTTGTTTTTGTTTTCTTTACAAAGCATGTTGTTGTTAGACTCTTCTTCTGTAGGTCCTTTTAGAGTTGCTTCATTATCATCTTTAATGGTTTCCTTTGTTGAGTTCTTCATGGAGGAAAGGTCCTCTTCTAGCTGCTTACACAACCTATTCTTTTCTTCTAACTTACTTTTAGCTAAATCAACCTCAGCTTCTAATCTTTTACACTGTAGGTCTCTCTCCTTGAATTTATTGCTCATCACCTCTTCTATTCTCCTTGCTTCTTCAAGTTGAGTCTTCAGGCTGACAATTTCCTCCTTGTACTCATGCTCTTTCTCATCACATATCTGCACTAGTTTCTTCAAATCTTTGTTTTCATTCTTCAATCTTTCTATACTAGCCAATGATAAGTCAAGCCTAGCTTGATTTTCATCTATCTTTTCTTCATGAGGGTTAGGTACATTCACACATGTAGAGGTTTCATTTAACTGAACACTTTCCTTTTGACAAGGTTTTTTCTCCTTCCTCTTTCTCTTTTCTTTCTCTGCACTACTGTTGCTAGCCTCTCCATGCATGAGGTGCAATCTATCCCAGATTTCTTTTGCAGAAGTTAAATCTATGATTGTATCAAGATCCTTATTATGAAGATTGTTATACATGACACATTTTTCTTTAGCATTCCACTGTTGTTCTTGCAAAGAGGGAGAATCCTTGCAGTATCCATCACATACTAGTTTCCATACACCAAGTCCGTAAGATATCAATTCAGATTTTACCTTATCTCTCCATTCATGAAATTTTGTTGCACTCAACACATGTACACTTTGATAGTCCATGACTCAACCAGATCTACCTTCGAGTTGCTAGGCTTATACATAAGGAACCATCTATGATACCAATTGATGAAAACTTGACTAAACTGGGGAGGCGAGGGGGTGAATCAATTTAGCATATTCATGGACATTAAAATTATTTTCATTAAACTCATTAATTGAAACATTACATGAGAAACTTAACAAATAATGACCAACATATTGAATATGTGAACAACAAGTAATAGCAGCCCAAAACATCACATGAACACATAATAACAACACATATTGACACCAGATATATGTGGAAACCCATAAAGGGAGAAAAACATGATTTTATTATTGTTGTGATGCAAAGGAAAGCTCCTACTCTTTATTACATCTGATTTTATGCAGGCTCCAACCTACAGGAGGTTGCTACCTCAATTTTTTATAAGCTTCAACTGCAAGGAAGCTCCAACTCCCATATGTTTTATGTAGGCTACAACCCACAAGAGGCTCCTACCTCAACGAGCTCCAACCTGATGTTTATCAAGCCACTACTTGAAAGGATACTACCATCTCTTGATGCAAACAAGAAATAATAATTTGTTGGTTTACCTGGTCATAAATTTTTCATATCTCCATCTTGATTTCTACATATTCTTCTGTTCAAATCTACTTCACATCATCTTAATATGTGTCAGGTAACTAATGCATAATATCTCAATCAACTCTCTCACATTCTCCAATTCTCTAACCTCTTTTATCCCTCAAAATAACATATTTTATAAATATAGTTTGTTGGTTGTTTGTATCCCACGTAGGAATATGAAGTGAATAGGATTGACTCTTTTCCTTCCACTCATTTGTTTCCAAACTCTTCATATCTTGAATATTAGAACACAAAAATAAATAATCCATCGAATATTAATTTCAACCACATGTAATCATTAAATGCATCAACCTAATGCCAACATCAAATACCATTCACATGAGCTTGTTTGTTACTTCCGAAGGATAGAATTTTAGAATTTTCCCTTGACACATTAAATACTAGCCATGGTGAGAGGAGTGAATGGAGCAAAATGTTCATGATCACAAATGTTTTCAAACAGCTTCTACTAACCCTAAGATCATAAAGTGTTGTATAGCACAAATCTTGGATCATGCCACCTGATGTAATTACTTAGGCCTCTTGCTCCTTTTTCATAGGTATTATCTATTTTCCATGAATGAATGTGGTTGATGCATGCACCTTAGGCTTTACTACACAACCGATGATTTCATAACATATATTTTTGGAACACTTTACCTCCTATGAAGAAGATTATACTCTCGATTATCTTCGTAGTTGACTAAATATCATTTCATCATAGTGAATGGAATTTAGTAAATTCCATTGGAAGCATACATGGTAAGATAGTTGTTCCTATTTGTATGTATTAGATTTTTCCTCTATCCTTCCTCCAAACATAATGCTATAAGTATGTGTGAAGAGCATAGGACCATGATCTGGAAATTCCAACTAGCTTTTTTTTCTTATATATGTGAAACTGGAACAAGGTCTCACTGATTACAACGAGTCATTATAACCAGTACCAAACCTCTGCCAATAGTTAATTCATACAATCAACATCCCATAATTGGACCAATCATAGGATAGATGCTTATTATAATTAGTTTTATAGAAAAATAAATACAAAAGTTAAGAGATTAGGCCCTTCACCTTGGGAAGGTGAAATCCTACTTGCTTCACCAACATGGATCTATTGTCGAAATGAGAATTTAATTGTTGTCCTCTGTGTTATTCAAGGATTTTTGTCTCTCAACAATGGCTACAAAGCATATGCTCAGTGCAAATTTCTCTGCAATATTGTTCACAATTAGTGGGATTCTTTGTCCTCTGGAGTAACCCACACCCAAGAAATTGAAGAACAATGTAGAGGAAAATGAATCTTTGTTCTTAAAATATCAATCAATGTCGGTCTTCTAACTTTGTATGATACCAAGTTATTTCCCTTCTAAATCAATCTCAAGGAATCTATTGTAGATTACAAGACTGGGTGCAAAGGGAAAAAAAAGGACTTTGTAGGAGTTTCCTTGCTTAGTATTACTCAACATACTTGCAAGGATGGGGTTGGTTGTTGGGATAGTGGTGTCAATACGAATTTGAGTAGTGGGAACCCATTCCACTTGTTCCATCTAAAAGAAAACAACCTATGGTCTGCAAACTCATTACAAGTTAGTTGATGTACAATTGAGACAAGCATCAATTGACTCTTTGTGATGGACTATTGATCGAATAGGCCGTATGTGGTTGTGTCACTTTTTCAATTAACTGCCAAGATTATGATAGGCACTCTCATGTTTGTCTCTAGGGTCTCTTGATTGAAGGAAATGTAATGAAGAGATGGATGAGTTTTGGTTCGAAATTATAGAAATTAAATGCCTCAAAGTGATCAAGCATCCTTTACCAACCCAGCTATCAAAACACTACATGACCAGTCATGAAGATGTAATGGGTTCATAAATGCACTACTCTCTTGATAACTCATTAAAAGAGGAAATATCGCCTTGACTCCTTCGGAGGGATCTTAATGCAAATTTTCACATGCTCAGAGAATCACTTTTAGGACAGATGAATGGTGCACTAACTAGAAATATTTCCATTCATTCTGTATTCCTATAGATGATAGCCATTAGTTGGGTTTGTACTTGGCAAAATTTCTTTTGTTGTTGTGTCTGGCATAGAAACTAGAGTAAGTATTCTAATTTAACATGAAATGTGAATATGTTCCAGCCTGTATTAGGGTCTGCAGTCTTCTATAGGAAAAAGGGCAGTCCATAGACCTAATTGAATCCAAATAACCAGGGGGCAGTTCCCAAAAGTTTATACTAACACCTAAGTGTTGTGTATGTATCCAATTGGATTCACCACTTAGAACTTTAGGTTATTTTCAGGTGAGTGGTGATTTCAATAGGTATCAAACTATAAAAATTAAGAGTTCATCATGTCACTGTACCTCAAACCTTTCAGCAACAGGGTGCTAGCAATCATAGGTGAGAGTGCTTAATTTCAAGATATTCCATACATCCTTGCAAGAAACTATGTATAAAAGGAACGATGTTATAGTGTGGAGCACCCGCACATGAAAAAATGTATAACCTAACAAGGGGCTAGGTCAATCCTTGAACCCCTGCAATGAGAGTTAGGAAATCTATTAACCACCTCCTCATGTTCAAAAATTTTAGGGGGTGTGTTACAACCACTCATAGCTCCCTAAGATCTGACAAAGCTCGATGGAACCTAGAGACATGAAAGGTGTTTATTTAGTCCCATGTTCGTGTGGGACCCCCTACATTGGAGAAATTGGTCGTTCCATTAATCAAATGATTCAAGACGTGGTTGACATAAAACATTGTAGGAATCACTCCTAAGCATTGGATGAACATGCCGATAAGACAAAACACCACATTTGTGTAGAGGATTCCCAGGTCATTACTAAGATTGATCATTTCCATCATCGTAAGTTTAGGGAGACCATCAAAATTGAAAAGAGGCATAATATGTTAAATAGAGATGATGGATAGAAATTTAACAGTTGTTGGATCTCATCTCTTTATTCCTATATGTCGTCATTTATCTTTCTCCCTCCTTTCTTTATCAATTCCCTTTTTTTTAATCAATTTCTTTTTCCCCTCCTCTGGTTTTCTCAACCTTAATAGTCTTTATATTTATAATATATTTAATTGATTCCTTTCATTTTTTGTTTATAGCTAATTTTATGCCTCTTTTATTTATTAAGTAAAATTTATATTTATTTTTTGCTTTTATTTATTAAGTAAAATTTATATTTATTTTTGCTTTGCCACAATAAGTGATTTGAAACACTTCAACCTTAAAACATCTATGTGATTTAGTTGGAAGAGACTTTGTAATTAATAACATGTCAATAAAAAAGAGAAAGTCATCTAATCCTATAACAAGTTGCCCTCTTCCCATTGGTATCTTACAACTTAAAAATAAATATAAAAATCAAGTAATAAAAAAATTGTTCTCTTCAAATTAAAATTCTAAACATACATAATTTAAATAATAACAAGGCCACATAGCTAGCGTTCCTTGCCACTTAGTTTAATAATTATATTTTAGTAGTATGTACTAACTTTGACAGTGAACAAAGTTGACAACATAGATAAAATAAACTCCAAGGTAATTAATAGAAAAGACGACACCCACATGCCAAATCATGTTAAACCATTCATAGATGCATAAGTTCTTCTACTTTTTTTTTAAATCTACAAAGTGTAACAGAAATTTGTTTTGGATAACTATGAGTGGACTACGATAATTAACTTGTCATGCTTAAAAAAGAGTGAAAAAAAGAAAACTTTTCAAACCATTTTTGTTGAATGTAAATTACATATGTATTGAAATCATGTGAATTTATTCCAATATATTTATGCAATTATATAATATTACTAATCTGCAACAAGTAGGAATGCATAAAGGAAGTAACCATTGAAAAAATAGAACACAGAAATGAATTTTGTCAAAGAAATAGCCTTTTTTTTTCCAATTTTTGTTTACAAACTATAGAATAAATTTATATTAGAGGTGCTTAAAAGAGAACTTGATAACATATGAATTTAAATGAAAATGTAATATGTTTTAAAGACAATAAAGAAACATAATCTAGCAAATTAATATTTTAACTAAACATATTTTTCTTTTTTGGGAAAAAAATTACAGAGTATAACAAAAGTTTGCATTGAAGGTGTTTCAAAATACTTTGACTAAACATAATTCATTGATTATAAAACTATTTAATTGACAAAAAGTGAAATTGAAGCATAACAAGATGGAAGAAAATTGCAGACAGTGTTTCAAAACATTTATATCACTCTCAGAAAAAAGGGAATTCTTCTACTTGAGATGAATGTTTTTGAAGTATGAATGCGTTTTGTGGGTGAACATAGTGATGCTCATTGTTGGTTCAACATTGGCATGTAAGATCTATAATAATCTAGAGTATTTTTGTTACACTTTGATCATCCATGCATGAGGAAAAAATAATACAAAGTGCTTATTAATGTTTCCATAAATAGAAAAATATGGCATTTTGTTATATGACTAAAAACTAAAGGTGAGAGAATGGGGAGGATACCTGAGGAGAGAATACAAAGTTGCTATGACGATATTTTGCTTGTTTTGTTTTGCTTGTTGTTGGTCTTCAACATCCAGAATCTCGTTGTCACCATTGAGAGTGAAAATACCTTGAATCAGTAATTTAATTCTAAAACAAATACCTTGAATCAGTAATTTAATTCTACAACATATAAATTGTTTGTTTTTTTTTGTTTTGTTTTGTTTGTTTGTTTTTTTCTTTTGTTTTTGTTTTTGTTTTTTTTTTTTTTTTTTTTTTTTTTTTTTTTTTTTTTTTTTTTGCAGATATTCTTGGTAAGACATTTAAGCTAATTAAGGAAGTAATTTCTTTAGAAATAGCTTGTTTCTAATGCAACATTACAGCATGTTGTTATCAGGAGTTCTTATAGTGCAATTGATAAAATGTAGAAAGAGAAAAGGGGTTTTTTGTTTTCACCTAACACAAAATATTGACATATCTTCTATCATTGCAAATGATGACATTGGGCAACTACAGACTACACAAACATGCTCAAATGGTGTTGATTGTGCATTTGGAATGACAAGTATTCCTTGCACATGTTAGAGAAGAAGACTAGTCAACAGATGTGTAATGAAAAATAAGTAACTATGATATGAAACATAAGTAGGCTATTGAGTATGTGGTTATTTGGATTTGTCTATCATTTATTTTTTTGAGGTCTTGTTGTATCTCAATATTCAATTGCGTGATGAATGTGGCTTGTGTTGTATGGAATGTTCCTTCCTTGAGATCTTTTCGTTTTGTTATATTTTTTAAGAGCATAGTTGGCATATCTCCATTTTGCAACTTTTATTCCATTTCATTGTAAATAGATGCAAAGTTCTCAAATAGTTGTAGTTGTGGTATAAATTTCCAAAAAAATGTAATTGTTGACATTGCATATAGACAATAAGATGAAATTAATAATTCTAATGGATGAGTGGTGCAAGGATGAGTATTTTATCAATTCCTTGTCATATTCAGAGCTTTCGTCTTTTATTTGCAGTGTATATTGAATCCAAACTTTTTGAGCTATTATTACAAGTGTTGCAACTGTTTCAATTGGAAATGTTTCTACATTTTCTCCCAACTGCTTTAATGGGAACAAATTTGTATTCTGAACAAACAATCTCAAGGTTTTCAAGAGTGCTTGTGTTGTCTAACAACACAATGCGGTCACAATCACCACAGTCATAGTTTATTTTTGGTGCAATTTGGAAATTTATGACTGTAATTCCTTTTCCTGGCAAGATCTTTTGATTGTGTTTCTCAATGAGGTCACTTGGAACAACCATTATGACTGTCATCAATCCTTGTTGATCAATCAAATCAAAGTGCAATATTTGACAAGTTTTTGTTGCTTTGTCCATAAATGTGTTGTAGACAACCATGACATTGCCATGAAACAATTTTTGAGATTTGCGGATGTTCAATTCTTCAATTGATATTGGAATGGTTGAAAATGCATTTTGGTTGTGAAAATATTGTGCAAATTAGAATCAATTACAACGATACAATGTTGATATATATATGGTAGATGTGATAAATGCACATAAGAAATGGGCATAGATTGACTTACCTTGCTGCTTCTTTTTGTAGTTGTTTTTCCTGTTCTGATTTTGCATTGCTTTGCTGCCCAAATCTACAAGGTTTTTGGTGCAATGCAAACAAAAATGGGCAGAAAATGCAATTAGAAACAATGGATACATGGAAACTAGTATATATATGAAAATAAGGGACCAAATTCAAGTAGAAATGGTATTTGTAAATACCTATCTGTTGTAATAGTCCAAATCACATTTCTCTATTATCATAAACATTGAAAAAGAAAATTTAACTAAACAAAACAAGCTAAGTTAGGGACACAGGTTCCTAAGTTGAGGTGGACATGCTATCTGGGACAGGTGGTAAGCCAAGGGTCAAGGGCCAAATGGCATGAAGTTCATTGGTTAGCAAGAATGACCAGTGATGACTGATCCAACCACCATAAAAATCAAAGGACAAGGGACAATTGGCTAGTTTTGGTGGGTCATAAAAATGTGAACTAGGCTAGGCCTAACCACCTAGTTAGAGAGCTTGAACAACATAAAAGGTTCCAAGGAGGAATGGGGAATGAATTCTCAGTGAAGTAATGAATTTTAGTGAAGGAGATAATTTTCAGTGGAGGGAAAAATTTAAGTGGAGATTTCAGTGGAGGAACGAATTTTAGGGGAGGAACGAATATTCCTCAGAGGTATCATGAAGGTGGACGCACTCTAAAGGTTAGTTAAACTCTGTAAAAATCCCAGAAATTTATTTATGTTGACTCCAGATAAACATGGCATAATTCATACTAATTTTGCACAATGTATATTAGATGTGTTATGCCTGTTACGCTAAAAACTGCGGCAATAAGTCACAATGATTGATTATTTTGAAGGGTATGCAAGAGGGTATGTGATTCAAGTAAACAGATTCCCAAACCTTCAACCTTTGTAACAGTACTCCAATACCTATGCTATACTTGGAAAGCCCTAACTGAAATTACATTTGACTGAATACTGAAATTTATAAGCACAACATAGTTGTCTAGTAACATTGATACTGACTTATGTATATATATGTAATTCAATCAAATGATAGTTGTCCCTAGGGCAGAAGGAAAACAACCCTGATTGATGGTTAGTATTCCTTGGTAGGTAGAAATAAATAAAAGTTAGAGTAGTTTTCTTATGACCAAACAAGGAAACAAAAGCCTAATGAAGGAATCATTGGAAACCTTGTTTTAATCCAATAGGGGTGGAGAATCATGCTCTGGAATCCCTACTCTAGTATTATTAACCAAATTATGTACCCTTTAGATTCCCAATAAAAGGATGGAGGTACTAAGGTTTTAGTTTTAGGGTATTGTAGCTCTCTGGAGAACCTGAAGGGTGGAGAGGATTCTTGAAACTCTTGAACCAGTGAGGGTGGAGAAATGTTTCCTCTAGAATCCTTCAACAATGATTGGATGGAGGAGCTTGCCTCTGGAATCCTGGTAAAGGCCCGTTGAAGCCTCAAAATTCTTCTACTCCAACATGGGGGATAACCACCCGGTCCGGACCTTAGAAAGCAACTCTTTTTCCGTTTGGTATGGTGGCTCTGACTAGGGATGATGGGACCAGTTTCCCAATGTGGGTTTGAAAATGATGATGGGTGGTTTTCAAGTGACTGCAATAAGAATAATGATAACTAAATGACCTATTCTAAAATGAAAATCTCTAATTAACTTAATCTAATATAAACCTGGGGTATTTTGTGTGATATGCGATCTAAAAAGATATATGTTTGGTACGTGGTGATAAAGATCATTCACGTGTTAAACAAAGATGATAACATGTAAAGATAATTTCTTTGACTAAATAGTTAGTCAAAGAAATGTGGAAATTATATTGCATGTATTTAATGATCATATACGAAATTAAATGCTTTCAGCTAAGTATAATACAATAGTGCAATTAACACATAACAGAAAGAACATACTCCATATATAATTCATGAAACGAAATGTTATTACTAATTAGTAAAATAAAACTGATCATACAACATAAAAGTACCATATGTGTGAGGTTCTGCTCATTTGACTAGTGACATAGATCAGCTCCTTTCTTCAATCAAATTATTCTCCAAGCATACAGAAGTGCATCAACAATAGAAAGTATTTTGATATTCAAAAGTAATGACCATGTTCCATAATTTCATCAAGGCATCTACAAACTTACAAAAGTGCATTCTTTGTAAATGTTTTTTGATAAAATCGTGGACCCTTCTCTAAATGCATGAGAAGGGTATAAATACTATCTAACTAAAGTTTAAAAATAGATTATACAAAATATCTGAGGAGGTTTCAAACAACCTTCCTCTTAACTAGTAACTAACTCTAAAAATAAAATTGATTTGATGACTCGAGGTTATGAAAATGTTTTGCTGTCTACCAGCTTTTCCTTGAGGTCTCATATGTTGGACATTGGTTTTACTTGAGGAGGTGCTCTAAATTGCATTCTGACCTGTCCTGTAAAGATGGCATCTGTAATAGGCGGCAGCGTTCTTTGTGTTGAATTGAGTGAACAATTCAGTGTCATAATTTGGTTGTGAGGTTTGACAAGAAATTTCTAATATGCCTCGTAGACCGTCTTTGATAATTTCATGGTTGCCTCTCTTTGGATTTTCATCTTTTCTTTCTAGTTTTTATCCAAGTCTTTCATATCTGGTAGTGACTTTAGAACACCTTCTTTTATCAAGTTGGTAGTGTGCAAGGTATGATTGACTGCCTTTATTATATTCTTTGCAACTCCTGCTGCTCTTGCTACTGCCAATTATGCATGCTTGATCCACACATCCCAATCTATGAATAATATGTCTTTATGTCTCTCTTCAATCTCTAACATATTAGCATTTTTTCCTTCTTCAGATTCTTGTCATTTAATATAGTTAGAGATCCTAGCATTTAATTCATTAAACTCAGTTCTCTGATCAATTGCCTTATCTGTTAATTGATCACTGGTATTCAAATAAGGGATGATATTGGACATATTCTGGTAGAATAGATCTTGCTGTTTTGACATAATGGAGTTTAGCTCCAATGCCTCTTTGATGAACTCATCAATAGTGGGGATATCTTTATATTTCGCCATAGTCTCTTGAAACTCTTGGATTTGCATATTCTTTGTTGAGATATCTACTTCATGGCTTATCCTAAGTACTTCCATACTTTGCTGCAATTGGACTATTTGTTCTGTGGCTTCCTTGTTCACATTTGTTTTCTCAATTTCCAACTGTTGTTCAAGTTGTGTTATCCTTCTCTTTCTCTTAACAAAATATATACTTCAGTGGCCTTATCAATGGTGGCAATAGCATATGCCCCTGCAAATTGTGACAGCCTGGTTAAATTTTTCAGTTGGATTTGAAGGAATATCCTTCCATACTATATCCATTGGTTCATTCCCTGGTGGGATTTCAGGTGTTTCCACTCTCCTTCTCTTCCTCTACCTTCTTACTACAACCTTATGCAGTGGGTTGTAGAATACATCTAAAGGAGGTATTTCTGTAACCTTTAGGATAATTTTAGATGTTGGAAATGTAGGTATGATTTTTGCATTCTGTGAATTTGTCCCTTATTCGTCCATTGGCTCAGACTCTGAAACCTTCTGAGTTTGTTGTGGAGTATGATATCATGTGGTTTCTTGGACATCCATTTTTTTGACAATATCTTGGAGTTTTTTATTAAACTAGTCCCATTCCTGCTCCATATCATTGCTTTTGCCTTTGGGACTGGTATCCTGAGTTAGGTCAGTTTAACCTGTCTCTCAGCTGACCTTTTGCTAGATTATGTTGTAGCCTCTGTTTCCTGTGTCTTCCTTGTGTTCTGGGCTACATTCTTCTGAGATTTTGTTTGAGAATTTGGTTCCTTGCTATTAATGGTCACACTGGGTGTAGGTTTGTCATCAGTTCTTAGCAAATCCAATGGGATTGTTTCAAGCCTCTTATTGCTAAATTCCTGAAACCTTCTAAATTCATCAAGATTCAAATTCACCTTTTCCCAATTGAGTGCTTGTTCAAATGACTCAGTTGATTGCAATAAATCTTCAAATTCTTGAACGTCATGGATAAAGGGTTTGACCTTTACTAACATAGTAAACTTGTATGCTACTTTCTCTGGGTCAAATTTCCTGGTTGGCAGAGTAGCTAGCCTAAGCCTCTCTAAGTTCTGTAATTATTTGATTGCATGGTTGAAGTTCACCAATGAAAAATCACCACACTGGATGGGAAAGGGTGGCCATAGTGATTTTTTTCATATCTTTCAAAGTCTTGGTTAGGCCTTTTCCAATAGTTTGGTGAGCTATTTCTCTAGCTAATAGCTTGTCGAGGATATACAAAGGAAGTACATGTGGTTTTGTTGTACTGTCGTAAACTTTGATATATGTGAACCATTACTCAATAAAGTGCTTGCCTACTACAAGAAGGTTTGTGGCGGCTTCCTTAGAAAATCTTGGGGCCTTTTTATCAAAAATCATTTGATGTAATGGTAGCATAACACCATTGCATATATTGTAAAAATGGGGTATAAAATGGGAATCCCACAATTGTTTGTGACTGATATGGATGGGGTATGGATCTTGCAAGGTCCATTTCCAACCCATAATTGGAAACTTAGTATAGAAACAAATAGATTCCATGATATAAGCACTCATAAAAAATGGAGGAAATATTTTTGTGGAGGTGGATCTCTTTTGACGATATTCATAAATAGTCGTAGCTAAGTTGTCAGATAGGATAGTAGCCAATTCATTATATGAGAATTGATACATGCATCGATTAAAGGGACCCATTCTATAGATAACTTGGTATTATCAGGCATTCCATACAATATACATAAAATGGATGTTGCATAGTTATGGGGATTTGCTAAAGAAGTTATGGGGTACATACCTGTATTGTCATATTTGAATTTGTTTTCTTTGACTCTCCACCCCTGAATCATCTTAAAGGGTTCTTCATTCTCTTTCGCAAACTTGGCCAGGAATGATCTATCATATATATCCCGAGGGTCGAGAAGGTGATACATTTGTTTCAAATCCTTGGCTTTAAATGATCCCATCAGCTCCATCTTTGAATTCTTGAATTGTCTATCTTCAATATTGACATTCTTCACCACCCATCTAACCATATCCGTGTATGGTAGTATCTTGGCTCTTGCTCCTATTTTGTGAAGAAAATAGCAAGTAGCATCTTTGACTTCCATTGTCGAGGGTAGTATTGAATTTTTTGTTGCCTTTGTAACAGTAACTCCATGCTTCTCATTTTCAAGTCTTTTGTAGATAACTTCCCACGTCATTGCTCCTCCATTAGCACTGCAAACCTTATCAGAAAATATGGGGGCATCTCTGTAACCTCATATTCTGAAACACTCCGTTGTTTGTGGTTTTGCATTACTTTCCATAAGGACATCTCTTTTGAAGCTTTCCTGAAATGAAAGAGAGATATATCAGAGTAAACAGTAGAGGGAAATTAAGGCTGAAGAGCTCTTTTAAATGACTTGAATCAAGGGAATATTTGAATGCAATCTCTATATTAACTAGCCATAACTTGAAAATATTAACTTCTCTCCTTGAGCTGCTAAACAATAATTTCTCTGTCAACCCACTTGATATTGCATTAAAAACTCAATTACTTCCCACACTCTACATCTGATTTGCCGCATCGCTACTTTCAAACATTGCAACATAGTGCTGTCTGTAGATAATGTGAAATTCGATTGTGAAACATCACAATATCGCATTTCAAAATTTTTAAGGGATAACACAGTGGCATGCCTTGTCAAATTGCGACTTGCGAAGTGCGATCACATATTCTTAGAGTGTCGCGATCGGAAAATCACAGTGGAGACTTTATCGCATATCGCATTTCGGGATTTTCTTTAGGATGTTTATAATTGTTACATGAAAACTGTGAGATGCGATTTGCGATGATAAAAGTTTAAGTATTGGTTCCATTATAAAGGTTTAAGGCAAATTTTAGGGTTAGTGCTTATTTTCAAAAGCTAAAAATTTAAATGTTCCCCATTTATATGTCAAATACTAACTATTAATCCCTATAAATGGGGGTGTCGTTACATAGTACAACAAGGTCTAAAGAGTTGTACAGGGTGGAGGCAGTATGAACCTCTGGAATCCTTGGTTTGGTCCCAAGCTCGGGGGTGGTAGTTGCATTATTGGGATACTGTCAAAGGATGGTAGGAGAACTAGGGAGACTATGCTCACAAAACCAAACATCGTAAGATCAAGGTCATGATAAGAAGATTTATGGTGATCTAGTAATGGTAATAAGATGTGTTTATTTTAGAAGACTATGCAATAGAAAACCTTCCTTCTTACAATGGGTTCTTGATGAATGGACTTTTATGCTTACAATTTGAATTTCCTTGCATACAAATAGTGAGATATAAAGTGAATATTGTTGCCTTAAAAAAATTCTAAAGCCAACCACCTATAACACACAGTCTCAATGAACTATATATATAATATGTTAAAGAATAATTGTTGTAACAATAATTTTACATGAGATACTACTACATCCCTTGTATCTATAGCCTCTATGCATATTAGTCATCTACTACTATGAAAGTGGTTGATGAAAAAATAATGCTCTTAAACTATATCTAGAACTGCCAATAAGGATTTTGTTCAATTCCTATAGCAATTACATAAAAAATCACCATGGTTGGCTGTGTATTTTTCCTAAGTTTTTCCTTATACAGTGACCGAGCTTAAGAGAATTCCTTTTGTATGGGTCTCCAGTGTCACTTTGGGGGTGAAATTTGAAGTGTATAGTATATGGGGTAAACATGTTATAGTTGTTTGGGAGGGCTATATTGTCCTCGTTTTCATAGGAATTCTAGCATGGGTAAATTCACTCAATAAATCCATATATGGTGGAGGCCATTTCCTTAATTACTTTAGCCTCCTTGAACATAGGTTATAAATAGTTTGTATATGATGAAAAATCTCCCACATGCCGGGGGGGTGACTCCTTCTTGTTGAAGTAGTGTAACAAGTAATGAAAACGATGAGCACTTGGGTCTAAGAAAGACTTATTGGGTTTGTGACACATTCACTACATGATTTTGAAATCCATTAACCATTACATTCACAACAAATTTTCTTATAAATACCTTATACTCTCGTAAAGACCAAATATGGTCAGGTTGATAATAGTTCCTAAGAATGAGACCCTAAGAATAAGAAAGTCAATACTTAATAGTGCATACACTGCATCAGAAATTTTTTCCAATAATACATTAACCTTGGTGGGAAAATATCCTTAATATGTCAAGCTAATATAGGTATTGGATTTATTTATTTCATAACCAATTAATGAGACCTAATGGAACTAGAAGAGTGCACAGTCAGACTACTAACTCACTGTGGTCAATACAAGATCTGCAATTTAAAATCCCTTGCATAAAGGGTAGCTCTAACTTCCTCAAAGACTGGAGGACTCTCAGACTACATCTCAAATGACCTCTATTATAGGCAGATGAACAACACCAAGTTTTTGCAATCTTCCCACCAGTGATTTGGACTCTGGACATCGGTTTCATTTAGGGCTTACGACCATTTTCTACAACAAGCCATTTTTTTAGTAACTCTTGTATATGGTTGAGTTATAGTGGTTGCAAATAAACAACTCAGATATGCATGTTTAGATATATGATTGTACTAGATTTGATGTGTTCTGGGAACTTGTTAACAGATTTTGATTATTAGGCGTCATCAATGTTGTAAATTATAATTTGGTATCTTGGTGGGGAATTATGTCTTCCCTGTGATTTGAACATGGGTATCCATATTAACTACATCTATAATAATTCTAGTTTTATTGTGTGTTAGCCTTTTTAGTTAGTTGGGCCTATAATTATGACTGGAATATTTAATCTTTTGAGAAATTTATGTACAGTGAAAAATCGTGGGCAGAAATGAAATTGTCGGTTTGGGAATGTATAACAATTTTGGGCCATTTTTTATGCACCACTTTGGAAACTTCTAATTATAACTAGAAATTTTCCATGATGATTGAAGGGGTGTAATACCTTAAAGGTTGTCCCTAACATGTGGCACCATAAGGTCACATAAATGTGAAAGTCTTGTAAATGCATGAATCCAATATCACCTCAAAGTGCTTATCATTCTAGAAGAAGTTAGACAATAAGTCAGGTAGTATTCAGCCAGAAAAATTATCATCAAATTATTTATGATTGTTGGAGTTGGTAAACCAGTACCATTATAGGATTGTAGTTCTAGTGATTTTATAAACTCCATTGTTCCTAAATAAAAGTCCTATATGAAAAAAATAATAATAATAAATAAATTAGACCCCATCCTCTTGACAACACTTTGGGAGTCAGGTCTACTTAATAACCACCTGCTTTGGTTCATAAATGTAAGGGGGTGTGTTACAAAGTGGTATAAGAATCTAGGTTCCAACACTGAACCTCAGGGTGAAAAAAAAAGGAACAAAATTTTCCAAAGGTGACTTCCTTCACTCTGCCATTCTAAATCTAGATGGGGAAAACATACTAGAATCAATTGATGCAATGTCCCATTGTAGTGAGGGATAAAGAACAAAAAAGGAGAAAAATGGGTTGTTCTAATTTCAATATTAAGTTATCAAAAGTGGTATTCTACAGAGAAATATATTTCCACCATTTTGAATGACTCTCAATATAGGATCCTTTGTTTGGGAACTCTTAAATATCTGATCATAGGGGATCCCATTTGTCTCCAATGAATTTTTCTCTTCTCATCAATAATTTGTGCATTATTTCATATTTTATCCTTGTGAAATAGAGAGGACCTATTCAATTTCAAATGATTGTAGGTCCACCTACCACATGCTAGGCACTCAACGGGCAAGTGCAACAATTACTCTGCTAAAAGAGAAGCAAGTGTACATAATGGCTAGTTAGGACATATAATGCCTGTTAGTCATCACACTTCTATCAGATGTGCACCTAGTAACCATGATGCCCATCTGTGTGGAAAGTTGAAGGAGACAACTTTGCGATGGGAAT
Organism: Pinus tabuliformis; assembly: GCA_031772625.1. Classification (NCBI taxonomy): domain Eukaryota; kingdom Viridiplantae; phylum Streptophyta; class Pinopsida; order Pinales; family Pinaceae; genus Pinus; species Pinus tabuliformis. The sequence goes on along the minus strand of CM062816.1, from coordinate 749,654,106 downwards.
CACTAGCAGTGATGAACTTTTATTCCCAGAAAAGGTTGCCAGTACCTTCTTCAATAAATATTAAAGATAGATCAGTAGGTAAGGAATTTTCACTGTAATAACTTTTAGAACTCATCTATTTATGAGATACCATATATTTTATCCATGGTGACCAAGAGCACATGATATTGAGCCTAAATAGGTCTGTGAAATGCCTAAATAGGTCTTGACACCAAATTCCATGCACCCTAGGGCCCTCAATATGCCTTCTCAACTATAGTTGGTGCATTATATTTTTAACAAATTCGAAGGATTCTACTTCAACATTTCTATATTATATTGAAAGCACTAGACTGGTCATAATAATAAGTAGCTAGTAGATTTCTTGGCTATTAAGTACTTTCATAGTTCACTGCTCAATATTTTCCACTCTTTCTTCTTTGGTCATCTTGTTTCAAAATGACCAATAATGAAAAAGGAGATTAGGTTATTGCCACTCAAAGCCAAACTAGATAAACTTGGCTCAAAAGTTCACCCAAAGAATGGTGGTTGACACCTAGAGACCACTCTTACAAATTGTGAGCACGTAACCCATAATAAACTCAGAAGAAATGATGGGACAAAAGTCTTCAAGCACGAGTGTTGGGCCAGACAATGATGTAGAGAAGTCTTTGTCACAGGTTATGATGTCCCGGAAAAATAGAAAATTCTATGAAGCCATGCAGGTACTATGTGTATTCCCATATTTTTATGTAAATGACATTATGATATTAGATCAGCCATAGAAATGTGGTGATCTGGATCTGATGTTGGTTGTTTTTTATGCCTTGAGGGGGCCTCCATCAGGACACTATTGAAAAATGACAAATAACTTCCCCAATAGGAAAAAAAAATGTTTAAGGTGGTTGAGTGTCATTGTGACCTTGTCCATCAAGTGCCTATTATTGTATCTTCTAGGACAAGTTGGTCATGGTAACTATTTTATTAGTTGAACCTAAGAGTTTCATTTAATGAATTTCCAAAACAAACATGACATCAATGATAAATACATATAAGGTAAATATTGTGTATTGAATATATAAATGAGGGACAAACTTGTCTTAGTGGAGATCACTTTTCATGCAAAGAGTGAGGGTTAGTTTTGTAACTTGTTTCCACGAATCTTTCATCTTTACTAGATATGAAAAACTACATTAGATCCAAAATTGTCATGGCTCATGTGTGTGGCAGAGGTGGTTGTAGTGATAACACAGCTTTGATCAAGGCTCAAGAGAGGTGCAACAGTCTTATAGAGTGTTATAGATCATAGGAGTGTATAAACTAACCTTAGGAGTAGTGTTCTATTTAACATAGTTCTTATTTTAGTGTGTTGTTCTAGAGTTAGTTGTGTGCTTTTGTGAAGCTTTAGTCAAATGTTGTTCTAGATTTGGATTAGGAACTAACCTTAGGAGCAATGTTATCTTTAGCATTGTAGCTATTTTAGTGTGATCCCTTAATTCAATTAATGATTACCATGCAACTTAGATTCATACCGAAGTTGTGACAACACACAACCTTAGGATGAGTTTGTTGGAGGTTCTAGAAGCCAAGTGGTTGTGACTTATGGAAATTACCAATATCCTAAGGCTGAAAACACATCCTTGCATACTGACACCGCCCTGCTAATGAGACTTAGCGCCATCTACAACAAGGTTCCAAGGCACTTCTACTCAATTTATGACCTATGGCGGACCTTTTGAATTTTTTCTCCAGTTGGAGGTCAGTTGGACCCTGCACATTCAGTTGAATGAAATAGAAGTAAAGCTCACTATGTAGTCTTTTTTTTCCCATCCCTTGGAATAACGAATGAACTATCTAAATCATTTGGTGCAATTTGGCCTCCATAAGTTGTGAAATTGAACCTACCACATCTTCTTTTGTTGAAGTATTGGCTTGAAAGGTGCGGACCCAACCATTACTCTTATCAAGTTATTTCTTATTTGGTGTTGTTGTTGATAGAGTGCACATGGTAAATTAACAAGTGTTCATTAAAAATGTTCCAAAAGATATTAAAAGTATAGTTTCCAGTTGAGTTTCCAAGGTCTAAGAAATCTGTGCAGTGCATGAAAATTTGATAAATATCATGGAAAAGTTGGATCTCAATTCCATATCTATCTATTTAGTCTCAGAGTGTCCAATTTTCCTTCTTACTGTGACTTGATAGACATCAATCGTACCATTATACCTAGATTTAGGTTTTTTATTATTATATGATAAGTGGTCAATGTCATGAAGACTGGGAGCTTTATAATCATCATTTCAAAAATTGTTGCAACGTCAATATTTATAATTCTAGCATTGCATCAGTTCTTGTGTAAGGGAGGGAACATATTCATTTAGATTTAGTGATAGTAATAGATGAATTTCCAAAATTTATTTATAGTAGATTTTATTTAGAAGTAATATAAGTCATGGCCTCAGAAAATTGCTTTTAAATTCTCACTTTTGTTGTTAGAAAAAAAAAATTGCTATGGGACTACAAGTAACAACCAAATAGGTTGGTTAATTCCACAGAAAGGATGGACAAAAAAATGGTTACAGGATTTGTTAGGATTCATTCTTGTGGGAGAATGATGGAGGCATGCAGTACAACAAGTAAAATACACACAGGTGTAGCCAGTGCTTTGGACACCTATTGT